>PUFA01000011.1:2415000-3622500 GCA_003508835.1 Eonycteris spelaea
TACTCTTCATTAGGTCCCTTCTGCTGCTGGCCCTCTGGATTTTACTGCATAAGTATCTCTCTACTCCAGTGATTTCACCCCAGTTTCAATGCTGTAGATTTGTGTCATGAAGTTGCTAATATCTGAAGAAACACTGTTCTGTAGTCTCTTTCTAGAGGTGTTACTTCCCTGGCCTTCTCTGACATAGCACAGGCCTGTAACCTTCAGAAATTGCCAAAGGCCAGACTGGGTCCCTGATGCCTATTGAAGTCTGAGCCCTTGCTAAATAAAGAAGACCTTTAGTGTTTTCTGGAATTTGGCTCACAAGCCTGGGCTCATATTCTACTTCTGTACATTGAAACCTCTTTTTAAAGGCTACCCAAGAATCACAGGCATGGATGAAAAAAGTGCTGATGGTCACAGCCCTTCTTCTACATACCATGACGCTAGTCATCGTTATCATCATCACAAACGTTTATTGAGCATTTACTATTCTCAAGACATTGAACTAACCTGTTACTATGTCATTTGACTTTCACAATTGTTCTCTGTAGTGATAGTATTATTTTACTCATATTACAGATGACAAACTGAGGCACAGTAATACTAAATAATTTTTATATGTTCTTATAGCTTCCTTCCTGATCCTATAGGAACATAAGGCAAAAAAAAAAAAAATTGGTAGATAACCTTAATTTCATACCATAGAGAGAGGTTTATTGCTGTGTAATTTCTCAGAGATAGGACTGACAGGAATAAGGAGAACAATGTGAGACTGGTAAATTTAAAAATCTGTATAACTTGTATCCTTGCCCTTAATGAATTCTCAGTATAATCAGGGAGAGAGTATTTAAACAGGAAAGAGTTAATAAAAATACCAAGTGATGTGTTAAACAGCTAAATACATTATCATACAAAGTGATTTACAGAAGAATGTCTATATGTGAAAGGTGCCCATACTTCATCTTTGAATGAATGGACCCAAGAGGAGGCATCTAGACACATTAACTAAAGTGACTCCTTTCTGCAATGTCAGAATAAGCAATGTCTAGGAAATATGATAAATAATGTTTGAAATAGATTGGCACCAGAAGACCCTGGACATCTCAGGATTCATTTTCTAAGGATGCATTTCCCATATTTCTCAAAAGTGACAGAGATAAATGACAAAAGGTAGTTGCATAGGATAGAAACACAAAATCCAATGCATGTCCTCTCCCCCATGGTCCCTGGCCTGTGCTCCATTCTCCATGATGCTGGGATGCCCTCTTCCCTCAGCATCATCTGTTGAAATTCATAACATCTACCTCAAGTAACAGATATTCTAATAAGTCTACTCCAGTTCTCATTTTGACATGACCTCTTTCTCCTCTGGAGTTCCCTCATCCTTTGTGCTTCTCTAATGGCTCTTATCTTTTCTATTTTGTGTCATGGTTATTTGCTCACCTCCCAATACATAAGCTGGAAGTGTCAATCCTCTTTTCCTCAGCTTCTCTTGCAGCTAAGGCTCTGGCATGCAACATGGACCCAGACATTAAGATACTCTCATTGCAGATTTTCAGTCAAGAATCAGTGACATGAAGAAACAGGAAGAGCAGAAAATTCTCCCTGGAGGGGTGGCAGTGGTGGCAGCAGCCACATTCATTTCCAGCAGTAGAAGCATCCTCAGGGATGCTGATGAAAGTCTGGAGCCAGTGAGACTGGCATGGCACGCTGCATGTTCTATGGCCAACAGCAATGGCAGTTGTGTCCTTGTGGTACCCGTTTTGTGGTGTGGCTTGGCTCTAGTGCTAGCTGTCCCCAGCTTCCATGTCTTTTCCAACTTCCAGTTCTCCTGGGTTTCTGTTGATTGAAAACTTCCCAGAACCATTTCAAGAAATTTCTTAACTGCTTAAATCAGCCAGAGATAGTTTCTGTTATTTTCTACTAAGAATCTTGGCAGGTACATTCACTCAAGCCATCGTTTCCTTGTTCTGCTCTTAGTAAAGAAAAAAGTTGTTAAATATTCTCTTATGTGTGATCACTTTCATAGCCACAAGGACTATTGCTATGCCATTTACATGTCATTAATGGGAAACTCCATGAGTCATTTGAACAAGAAAGGGATATTTGTAGGAATCAATATACCTAGAAATTCACATTACAACTAGTTTTTCTCACGTCCGTGATGCCTCTCCATCTAAAAGGTGGGAAAATGCCCAACTGATTGCCAAACTAGCTACTATCAGCACTTTCTGATTGGATGTTAGAAAAGAAAGTATGTCATCTTCCTTACTCTTAACCATTCAAAGTTTGATAATATGGGTATTTTTCCTTTTTAGCAAGACCAGCCTGAGATTCTTTACACAACTGAATTCATGTAGAAAGGCAAGAGATTTAAAAGTAGTTTGTTAAAAGAACTAATGTCATACCTCAGTGTTTACACTGATAACTTCTTCATGTGCTACATTCACGGTAGTATAGCCTCACATTTATATCACTATTTTCCTTTTTTAAAGCATTTTTACCTAAATTATCTGACTTGATCCTTAAAACAAGCCTACAAAATAGTGATTTGTAAGTCACAGGTCCAGAAGTCACTGCATTCTTGCTTTTTAAAAATGTGTATTTCTAGATTTAGTGGATTAGCTTGACGTCACCCCAACTAGTTAGTAAAAAGCCAGAATTAGACTGTGTGGTCTTTTGACCCTGAGAAAGTTGCTCTATCAGACCTAAAGGATTGAAATGAGCTCATCAGTCAATCAATGTGTCAGCCAAGTATTTTTTCAAGCCTCTGCGGGTCCTTAACATTGTCCTAACCCCTGCTACTTGAGATATAGAAAAAACATTTAACATGGTCACTGCCTCCAAATACCTTACCCTTCAAATTATGCCTTATGTAAAGAGCCCTAGCAGGACATAGCATAGAGTGTTGTGGGGAGAGGTGAGAGAAGAGGGAGAGCAAAGAGAGGGCAAGGTATCTCATTTCTGCAGAAAAAGTAAGGCTAGAGATGACTATCAGTAGGTCCCTTTCACATCCTCAGGTCTGTAATACATAAAGTCTTGACTGTGGTGGTAGAAGAAGCCAAAAGTAAGCAAAATTATAAATTATTTCCACCATCCTTTTTTTTTTTTTTAATCATTGTCTTCTTCTTTGGTAATCTCTTTGGCCTCCTCTTCCTTCATCTCCATGCTTCATACTCCCTTAGATTTCCCATTCTGTCAGATCTTAGGGAAACTATTCCCTAAGCTTATTTACAGTAAGTTGTTAATGATTGATAATGGTGTAATATGCTACCTGTCCCAGCAGAGCCTTCAAAGCCTTAATGAAGAAGATAAATTACATGGAACCATGAGGCATCTTGTTAGCTAATGAAGGAAATAAGTCAGGGACAGAGGATCTTTCATCAGCTTTTAAATTAATATCATTATGCTTAGGGTCAACTTTTTTAGTATTTATTTTTTTCACTCATATGAAAAGATCTATTATGTTGGAGATATATTTTGTTTACTTCTTAGAAAAATGTGATAGATTACTTAGTGGATTAAATGAAGATAATGTTGAAATAACACTAATGGTAGTAACAAAACCTAGGGAACAGTATAATGTGATGGAAAAATATACCTGAAGTGTGTAGTGAGTAAAATGGTGTTCTTTTTCCCAAAAGATATGTCCATGTTCTAACTCCTGGAGTCTGGGAATGTTACCTTCTTTAGGAAAAAGGTCTTTTCAGATGTAATCAAGTCTATATGACGTAGGTGGTCCTTAAATCTAATGACTAGTGTCCTTAGAAGAGACATCAGAGGAGAGACACCGAAAAAGAGGAGACAGCCACAGAGAAACAGAGGCAGAGACTGCAGCCACACAGCCACAAGCCAACAAATTCCTGAAACCAGCACAAGCTGCACGAGGCAAGGAGCAGAGTCTCCCCTAGGTCCCTCAGAGGGAGCACAGCTCTGTTGACATCTGTATTATGGCCTTCAGAAATCAGCAAGAATAAAATTCTGTTGTTTTTAAGCCACAACGCCTTTGTTAATTGATTATGGCAGCCTAGGAAATGAATACAGAGGAGAAGTCTGTGTTCTATTGGTCTGTTACTACTTTCATCATGGTCTTGTGGCCTTGGCTTCTTCTCATACTTCTCTCAGCCTCAGATTTCTTAACTGCTCAGTCACAGTCTTGGTCTTTCTAATAGATGAAGTTTCTTCTAGCCATAACAATTCTAATATTCTTCTTATGTATGTTTTCTATTTTAACTATTTTTTTTTTCACAACTGCCCTGTGAGGAATTCAAGGCAGATGCTTTAGAGAGAAAGGCATCAGGGTACAGAGAAGCTCATTGTGCATTCAATTATTTATCCAAAAACTTTCTTAGCACTGCTGCCATATCCAGGTACCTTCCTTGTGTGTGAGGGATACGGAGATATCGTTTCTTGACCAAAGTTATGTGGCATAGTAGAGACTGTTAATACTTTCCAGAAATATCTGTTCTCTTACTTTCTGGAAGGCACATGGCAGCAGAGATTAAAAATTACATTTCCTGGCTCCTGAGGCAGCTATATATGGCCACCTGACCAAGTTGTAGGCAATGGGTTGTAAGAAGAGGTGAATGTCTCCTTAAAAAAAGGGGGTCCTTCTTCAGCCTTTTTCCAAATTCATAAAATTTTTCTTTATCAAGAACAATGCCACCTGCAGAAACTGTGCCTAAACGCAGCCTACAAATCACTATCCTTTGGTGGTAATCACTCTTTTCTCTAAAATATGAAGCATGTTATTTTAAGATTGGCATGTCTGTTGACCACATATATAATAAGGATCCACAAAAATAGCCAGTATGTCTTTCTCCTCCTGGCATATCAATTTTGTTTCCTCTGCCACTCATGAAATGCAGGATATTGGTCATATTAGTATATTTCTTATGTATTTCAGGGATCTCAGAGGGAGAAGTCTCAGTTGGCTAATCAAAAGCCCTTTATTTATCACTGTATAATAGATACCTCCTCATCTCTGATCTTGGACATATCTCCAGATTTCTCTTCAGTCTATCAAATAGCACCTGCTTTCTACTCCTTTACTGCACTTTAGTATTCTAATCTATTATACTTGTTGATGTATTTTTAACTACTTTAATAAGACCCATTCAGAATGTTTTTAACTTTAACATTAGCAGTCTAAATTTTCTTCATCCTTCTTCTATCTTTAACAGATCTTTATTTACATTCCAAGTTTCATTGTGCTTATCCTTGCACTTGTAAATTCTAATCAATTACCTTCAACTGCATACTACTTAAAGATATTGTGCTAAGGACAGAAAGGAATGTAATGATAAATCTGGAACATAGTTTGTCTTTAAGAGCTTATGATCTGGTAGCCTTCCTTAAGAATAATTATTTGAGAAAAATCATCCGTGAATAACTTTAAAACAAGTTAGAGAGTTACAAGTACTGTAATTCTTTCCAAATCAATTACTGTAAGGGTTGGACAACCACACAGAGTTCTCAAGCAGCAATCGCCTTTCAATGGAGAGAACTTGTGGGATCACAGAGATACCTATGTAATAAATATCATACAATGATATCGATATAATGAGGTCATCTGACAGAGGAACACTTCCCATATCTAGCTGCTTCTCGCTGCTCACTTTCTTCTTGAACAGTGATGCCTGCCTCTAACTGCTTTGTTTTATCATTCTTCAACTGGTTGATAGATACCCTGAATTGCCCATGCCATTTCTTGATACACTAGACTCCCACTTTCTCCCACTTCATCTACTTCATAATCTTCCTGCCTCAAATTCTGTACTGTCAGCAGAAACTCTCTCTTTCTTCACTCCCAAGGGTTATGCAGCCCTCTTCCCAAGTAGGTATCATTCACTTAAAGATGAAAATGACTTGATGTGCAGAACATTATCTAAATAGAGCAGGTCTCGTTATCCCACTTAATAGCAAAGATACTCAAGATCCAGAGTATGTCACTTCCTTTAGGTTATACAGTTGTTTAGTGAAACAACTGAGACTTACTCTACTTACTATTAAATGTATATTTTTGCCTTTACACTGTGCATTGAGATTTAAATGTTTTGCTATGGAGAGATAGTAGAAAAATTAGAGTCTTGGAGATGGTATAGGGATAGAGAGAGGAAGAATACTATTTCCTAAGAGTCTATTTTATATCAAGTGTATTTTAGATACAGAGAGAGAGAGAGATCATTTAATTTTCACAGCAACCATGTAAGGTATTGTTGTCTCAGTTTTCACAGATGAGGAAAATAAAACTTAGACAAATTGTTTATAACTAGCATTTTTAAAGCAAAAATTATGGTAAATATTGTTATCTACATTATTGCATTTAAAACTCAACAGTAAAACTATATGGAGAGTATTATTAGTTCCATTTTATGGAGAAGGAAACTAAGATTCAGAGAGACTATACAATTTACTTGGAGCAAACTCTTTTATTATTATTTTTATAATTTTTGTTCTTTCATTTTCTTTATTTTTTTCTAAAATTCAAGTTAGTTTAATATATCTTATGCATTGATTCAAATTGTCTGTTATATTTTCTCTCATTTTCTTACCTATTTAGCTCTAAGTTCTGGTAAATTTCTTCAACTTTATCTTTAGGACTCCTTATTAAAGTTTTTATATTGTCATTCATGTTTTTATTTCCCAAGATCTTATATTGTTTCTGATTAGTTTTTTCTTAATAATATTACCTTCTTGTTTTATTGTTATAATACATTCTCTAATTTCTCTGTGAATATTACTTAGAGTTTTAAAATATATTTCCTGAATTATCTGCTACTTTTAGTCTCCCTCTTTATTCATTTCAGACTTCCTTTTTCATGATGATGATTTTTTCAAATTTTGTTCATCTTAGTTCTCTTTTTTGTTTTGGATTTTTGTCCAGTGACTATTGATTCCTTGCCATGTATAGAATGAAGACAGACTAATTAATAAAGGTAACTGGTGTGAGTTCCTTTTTGATTATATAGGTAGCTCTATGATCCCATAAGTCCTCCCACTGAAGGTTATGATTATCTGGGAGCTCTGTGTATGTGGACATACAATGCCACTCAGTAAACTTATCTTTAGGGAGAGCTGATATGGAGAAAGCTCTTTTAATGCTAGAATGAGGAAGTTCCCCCCCCCCCCCCCGGGGCTCCAACAACCTCACCAAAAGTCACAGATTTTCTCAGCCAGATGGTTTAATTTCTTTAAAAAACACTTTTCCAGTCTCTGCCTAGGGGTAAACACAGGACAGCTAGTTTGGGTAAAAGAAGGTGAGACAAAGATTAGGAACAGGAGCTCTGGAAATAGTCCTTCAATGAATCGCTCTGCTCTCTGCCCCATTTCACATTCTTGATATCCATATTTATTGAGGAATGCTGTGGATCATTTTGTAAAGGTGAGTTTCTACATACTTTTTGCATATTCTGGACTTTAGATCTGTCCAATTTGTTTTATTAGGTAAGTCTCTCATTCATTTTATTCTAACTAGATTTATGTGTATGTGTGTGTGTGTGTATGTATATATATGACACAAATGTTTATTCCTTTGAATCTCGCCACTTTGCAAATATTTATGCTAATTCCATGGTGTAGTTTAAAAAACTAAATAAAAGGCAAGAGGTTTATTAGCATATTTAGGAATCCTAGCTGAGGCAAATCTATCTAAAGGTGGGCCAAATAGAAACCATAATTATTTACCATTTTCTGCCTGTCTATGAGTTAAACACAGTCATTTCAAATTTTTTTTTATAAAAATAAAAATAAAGCAATTGCTGAAATTTTTGATATATCTTAATATTTTAACAATTATAAGGACTCTATAGTGTGTAATAACTTGAGAGAAAGATTGAAAATGATAATTCTTTTAATCAGGAAGTCTTTTAATGTTTATTTTTTGTATATTTTATTAATAATATTTTAGAGATTTTTTTCTACATGAGGTCAGCAAGTTGATATTCTTCAATAAGACATTCTTAAAATCTTTAAGGTCAGAAGGATACCTTAAGCAGGTTGACTTTGGCAGTTGACCAGGGCTTTCAGGGTCATGTAGTTCACCAATGAAGATGAGTCAGAACACTTATCATATTACATGAGACACATGTTGATAGTAAGCACACAAAAAATTAGTGAATGAGCAATCAATAAATTAATTACTTATTTGTGAAGAAGGACTTATGGTGTCATTAGAAATGATTGGATGGTTCTCCAAGTAATCATTTCTTTGTAATGTTTCCTGGTATTAAAAACAGGAAAATAATCACTAGCTTCTTTGGCATTTAGTTCTCAGTCAAATATCACCTTATGATGGTAATATTTCAATTTAATTACCTCATGAGATTAGGAATTATTCACCCAAAAGAGCTCACAAAATATTGATTTTTGCGATTTGATTTACCATCTTCTTTCCTAAACGTGTTTTATCTCATATAATCTCTCAGTTGGAGGCATCATTGTTCACATAGGAGCCTTTTGCATTAGAAACCTAGAAATCATCCAACCCACATCCACATTATATAATCTATCACATGATTCATTCATTAGACCCACAAATATTTACTGAGTGCTGCTTGTGCCAGGCACCATTCCAGGTGATGCATTTGGAGCAGTGATCAAAATAGACAATGTCTCAATTCTCACAGAGCATGCCAAATGTTCAGTAGAGAGAGGTGCTATGAAGAAAAATAAACAAGAAAAAGAATAGAAAGGTAGAGAACTTCATCTCATCCTCTTTCCCTCTTGGTTCAGATTTCTCTACCATCGCTCAGAGCAGTGTGACAACAGTCTTACATCATATTTGCCCTCCTTGATGTTTAAATAATCTACCTAAAACAATAATCAGATCTCTTCGGTTTCCTCCTTAAATTCTTCAAAGCTTCTCATCACCATTAAGAAAAAGCCTTAGTTCCCTCTCACACTGGCCCTCCATGATCTCATCTCTAGCCTCAGGGTTTCATCTCTCACCTCTCTATCTCTAGTATAACTTTCTAGTAATTATTTGCAGCTCTTACAATAGATGGTCAGAAATGTTTTGTTTGCATGTCTTTTCTTTTGCTGCATTAATAATAGTAGCTAATATATTCTAGTATTTATCACTTACTGCTATGCCCACTGCATAAGAGGTTGCCCCTATTCCTTCACCTGCCTGATATCTCTTCATTCTGTAGTACCTTTATCCAAGAAGGCTTCTGTGATCTCTCCATTTCCCCTGCCCTATTAAATGCATGTCAATTTTATAATCTCCTGTCCCAGTGCTGATCTCGGCTACTCTATTTGCATACGATATTGTAATAATCTGTGTGTGTGTGTGTGTGTGTGTGTGTGTGTGTGTGTGTGTGTGTCTTTTATACCTACGGGGAATTGCTTGAGAGCAAGGGCCATGCTTCATTTATTCTGTTTGCTCAGTGTCTAGCATAGTGCTTGGTCCATATTAGGTATCCAAAGAATATTTGTTAAATGAATGAGTAAACAAATGAATCAGTCAATGACACTCTTAAGATCTACAATCTGGGCATCAAAGAGGTTTTAAATAGAGAGTTATTGAGCAGGGAGGAGGCAAAGGAAAAGGAAATGTTTGGGAACATTGAGAATCCAGAAATAATAATACCCACTAAAGCCACACAGTAAATACAAGAGAAATAAAAGCTGTGGTGTCAAGTCATTAATAGCTCTCATTTACTGATGATTAAAAACATACACAAGGAAAGCACTTTACAACTATAATATATATCAAAATGATTCCTTGAAAGGTAGGAAATTTAGAGGATAGAATTATATGTAAGGCAACACCTAGGACTAAATGCAAATGTATGTGTGTGGAAGAGAAATCTAGGCCAGCTTCAGAATGGAAGATGGAGACTGAATCCGATTCAGCAAGGGGCTGACCACAGAGACTGAGATTGAAGGGTTGTTCAGGAAAGACGGACGACACTAGCAAGGGCTTGAAAGAAGGAGCAAGCAGGAGGGGAAGATTAAAACCCAAACCAAAACTTTAATGAAAACTGGCTGCAAATAAACATTTTCATTGGATTATAGCACAGAGGGAATGACAGGGTTTCTCAAGGAAATCCGGATGGCTCGCAAACAGGGGAGAAAGTCTGGCACATGTAACTGTGCTGAAGATACCAGTTCTGACTCTTTTTGAAAGAATACCTTTATTATAAGAATATTAATGCCTCAGTTTATATTGCAAATCTATTAGGCTTTGTCAGAAGTTGGTTTGGCTAAAGTAATTCAGATAAAAAGTTATGTTCAAATATCTAATGCTGGAATGGTATAACTTCATATTCAAACAACTATTTGAAATCATCTTTAGGCCCTAATTATGCTCTGGGAATATACTATTACCTTTACGCTACTAGTATAGCATACGGGCTAGTTAACATGTATAGAAAAATCTGGAAATAACTTCAGGTCTGCCAACAGTAGAATGGGTAAATAACTTGTGGTGGTCTGAGAAGCAGAAATGCTAGTAGATAACAATGGAAATGAGGTACAACTACTGTAATAAACTGGATGAACCCCCCAAACACTTAATTGAGTGAAAATGAAAAATGATTAGAGAGCAAACTCAGCATCATTTCAGTTATTTATCAACCCAAACAAGAACACTGAGTCATTGCTACTTACAGAAAATATATGAAGAGAAATATGAAAATTATTATTATTTTTTTCATTAGGCTTTTGGTTACTTGTTGGAGAAAGGAGGGAGATTTAATAATGGAGAGGTTTCTAGGGAATTTAAAGGTTCTGGTTACGTTCTACTTTTAACTGTGGTGGTGGATAAATGGTATTTCTTTTATCTTCTTTTAACTATACATTATACATACATATTGCATATAATGTATATGTAATATATAGTGTATCTAACTATAAATTATAGCCATATCTTCATATATGCATGATAGAGTTCATGATTTTTTAATAATACACTTATTATCTAAGCAACAATTCTGTGTTAGTTGGTTATGTATGTGAATCAGAAGTTTCAAAATGCACGTTACGTTAAAGACTCTAAGTCTCTGCCTGCACCTGATGGGCTAAGTGAACTGTCACAAAGCTAACAGCGTTATTTCAGTCAGCCTGGCAATTGATACCAATCATCACAGCTGACTTTTCCACCTAGCAATCTGTGCCAATTGTTTACTTGGGTGAAGTGAGCCAATTGCTTGAGACCAGGTTTTATTAATTTATATTAAAATTTCCCTTAAACAGACAGATTGGGGAATTAGAAGATAAAAAAGGACAAACCAAAATGCCAAAAGGAATTTAGAATATTTTGAAGGCAGTGCTTTCATCTTAAAACACAAACCTTTATTCAGAGTGATTGGAAATCAAAAGCCTATTTGAGTGCACATTATGTCTGGCAATTGTATAATTCATAAATAGACAAATGGCTTATGAAACATGGTGAAAAAAATGTACTCACAAGGAGGTATCATCCATGCCAAGTTTACTGCTGAGATCATAAACCGGTGACAATAGGGGTTAATAATAGAAATGTTGGTAGTTCTCTACTTATAATAGAATGAACAGTGCTGCTATAATTGCAATTTTCTCTTTTTTTCCTGTTATATAGAAATGAATCAATATCCAAGTAGAGAGGGGATAAAAATGTCTTCAATAATTTGCACTACTCTTCAAAAGAATTGGCTTCTTAGGTCTGCAAGTCAATTCTATCATTCAAAAGCATTACGGGCTATTTATCAAATTGTGCAAATTAAAATTTGTTTTGACCTATGAAGGCTATTTTATGTGATTTTTACTTGAGACTGAATAATCATGTACAATTTCCTCTTCTTTACCAAGTTACTTTAAAAAAGAATCAATATGTTATTTCAGTGGATATTTAGAAGAATCAACTCTTCATGTGATTTTTTGCTAAGTTATGCTGACACCAAGATGATTATATACAGATCCTTGCCTGGCATGTTATTAATTAAGGTCCAGGAAAACATTTGATTAGTGATCATAGCAGCAAGTCATATGTCTTGTATGGGCTATTATTATTCCCCAGAAAAATACTAGCCAATCTGATTGGACTTCAATAGATCTGTGTTATAGTATGAGTAAATTAGTAAAACTGGGAAAGTATGCAATGAAAGATGTATATATTACACATACTCAGGAGTTAAACTAATTTATAAAAACTTGAAATGTGGTCTAAGTTAAAACAATAGCAGATCTACATTCTGTGTGATGTTTATGTTTTATTTCTTTTCTTTTTTAAAAAAAATTATTATCCTGCTTAACTGTGTTTGCAGGAGGAACCTGGCATGTAAGATTCCTGAAATTTTGCACTAAATGAATCTTTTGAAAGATAAATTATATTTTAAAACCAACATACACACCTACATAACAGATTTGATTAGATAAAATTTGAAGATGAAAATAAACATTGAAGAGAAGCAAATCCTGGCATGCATTTGCATACTTTTGATTTTCCTTCCAATGAGTATTTCATTACCATTTTAAGATGTAACAACACCTTTTTGTGGAATAATGCTAATTGTCATTCTGTTCTTTCTGAGTTGTTCTTGATCTAATTAGCTGGTTTTCTTTTACCCATGTTAATCTACTCGATTTCTGCCTGACAATCCCCTGATCATCTTCTTGCTCTTTCTCTAGTTCTGATCATTATCGACCACCAATTGTATTCTCAGGAGCCCTGGTTCTTCCCTGAACAGCTCTGTGATGGTAGGTGTGGGACTCAGTTTCTTTTTTTAAAATTAAATTTATTGAGGTGACATATGAGTGAAATCATATGGTTCTCAACTTTTTTTTTTTCTTATTTTGCTTAGCATGATAATCTCAAGATCCATCCATGTTGTCACAAATGCTCAGTTTCTCTGGGACTCATTATACTTATTCCTAAAAGCCCCAGGTAAAGGAGTGTTTGGGAAGTAAATATGAAAACTCAAAAGGCCCCTATATGACATTCTACTTCAAAACAATGTTGTAGCTACATGGTAATAATACAAAGAAAAAGACAAGACAATGCTCTTTGGGCACCAGGTGTTCTAAGTATTTTCTGTATTTCAACTCCTATAATCTTTTCACAACCCTATGAAATACATACATTTCTATAATTCTTTTACAGATATGGAAACTGAGGCCCCAAGAGGTTAATTAAGCATTTTATCCAAGGGCTTATAGTCTCCAGAGTCTGCTTATTTAGCCACTGTGTAGCCTCTCCAAAAACATGCTTATTAATTTACTAAAACATTCACTTAAATGAATGAAAAAAGCCAATACACTTTTCAAATGTCAATACAACTGGCATTTTTTCATCCTGAACTGCTTGTTCATATTAAGGAATGAATAATCATAGCTCCTATCTCTTTGCGATCCAATTCATTTTTCAGTTTTAGGTACCATTTTCCTGCAGACGGCACCTAATTTGACCAAGTCAATCTTGGTATCTAAGTGATGTGTACTATTATAGTCTAACACAGATTTACTATCTTCAAATCCTAAAGTTTGACTCTGGAAAATATTGGCTTCCTGACATTCTCCTCCAACTGCACTTTAAAAAAATTCTTTATAAATTTGAAACAAGGAAAGATGCCACCATCTTTTATGTGCACTTGTCTGACTCCTCCTACCAAGTGAAGGTAAGGGTCTATTTTGCTCATTGTTTTCTACACCAAAATGTTGTTGTTTAATTCTCCTTGAAGATTGTTAATATTTATTTCTTTATTTCTAATATTTATTTATTTATTAAAGAAGTATTAATAAGAGATAAAACCAATCTTTTCATTGAACACAAATAGAAGCGAGGCATTAGTTATAAATTGGAAATCTAGATCAATAGCATTATTTTCCATTCATATATTTATTAATTATTTACATTATTGAGGACCTATACTATGTCCTATAATGTCCTAGACACTTTGAAGACATCTTAAATTCCACAGCCATCAGTGGCACGGTTATTTACCAGTATTTGCAGATGAGGACACTGAGGCAAAGTTTCCTGGTTTGCCCATGATCACACAGTTATTGGCAAAGCTAGAATTCAAAGTCATTTTGTCTGGCTCCATAGCCTGGAGTAACCACTTTATTTCATCATGCTTTCTCTCTAATATACTAGAATATTCATTTTATTAGCAAGCTCCATGGTGGAAGTACCAACTCATATAGGACCATAGCATTAAAAGCAATCAAACCTTTCAAGCCATTCCATGAAGCCCAACCAAAATTTAGTCATTTAATTAAAAAATAAATAAACAAGCATGCAAGTCCTTTTGAATATGTATATGTATATGTCTGAACAAAAATTACTAAGAATTTGATCCTAAGAAATTCAAAGGTCCTTTTAAAATTTGTCCTTTTGCTAACTGGCTTGAGAGAACATGGCATATTTAGGAAAATGAAGGTATTCTGGGATAGGTGCTGTTTATGACCAATAAGAGAGAAATTTGAGAGATGAGGATGCACAGATATCAGTCATCAAAGACCTTCGGTTTCATGTTAAAGGATTCGTGTCATCCTGTGGAAAATGAGAAGCCTTCAGGGACCAGAGTTACCGTCATTTCGATGCCAATGTCATACTTCACATTACTCTTTCTTGCTGCTTACCAAGAACTCTAAGATGGTCCCCAAGATTTCTAGCCTTAAATCTTTGGAATGTGAATATGATGAATTGCTTCTCCCATGATTAGGTTATGTTGTATAGCTCAATTAACATTAAGCAAGAGATTATTCAGATGGACCTAACTTAATTACACGACCCATTTAATAGTAGTTTTCTATAGTTGGGAGCAGAAAGGAAGTCAGAGACTCTAAGCATGAGACAAATCTGAGAATCTATTGCTGGCTTAAAAGGGGATGGGCCCGTTTTCCAAGGAATTCAGTTAGCTTCTAGGATTTGAAAACAAATCCAGCAAAGATACAGAGACCTCAGTTCTACAATAACGAAGAACTGAATTTGGCCACCAACCAGAATTAGCTTGTAAGCAGGTTCTTTACCGGAGTCTCTAGATGAGAACTCAACTCTTGTGGAAAACCCAGTGATCCTATTCCAGACTCTGACCTATATAACTGTGAGTCAATACGTGGATGTTATCTTAAGCTATTAAATTTATGGTAATTTGTTATTCGGCAATAGAATACTAATACATCAATCTTCTTCAACTCATTGGCTACTACCATTACATCTATAATAAGAGCAGGCTACAAATATACATCTTCAAAGAATTCCATTATAATTACATTATGAGTCATACTCTTTTTTTGCTTATTTTAGGAAGAAGAAACAATCTAAATGTTGGAAAACATTCCTAGCTTCACTGAAATTTGGCTTTCCCAAGAAAGCAGGACTTTCTCTGTTCTCTAAAGTGAGGACAATTTTTTTCTCTCATTCCACATGAATATCAGGGACAAAAAATTAGAGTCAAGGTTCTCTTTACTTTTCATATGACTTTCAGATCGTTACTACAATTACTATTTCTTCATGGGTATTTGAGACATCTATCTTATGTCTATATCACCTTCTTACCTACTATAATCTTGAGCACAGCTCATTATCCACCAAATAGTTCATTTCTCACCGCACTATTTTGACTATTTCAGAAAGCCTGCCATCATTCTTAGTGGCTTGAAAATCCATAGAGATGAATACACCAACACTTTAGAGTTCCAGTTCCTCAGCCTCATTTCTAGACTTATGCTTCATTCTGCCTAAGCAATTGATTCCCATATTCATATCCTGTACTTTTTCAAAAATAAACACTTTATTCCTGAAGTCCATACATTCAATTCTTAGGCCATTTGCTCAAGCACCCTCACCACTACAATTCCTCTGCCTCATCAGTTTTTAATGATTCCTCACCACTTCCTCATTTTTTTCCTGCCCTTTCTGGCTTCATGTTCACTCTTATTTAGGCTAAAGACTAACATCTATCGTTCTAACACACCCTTGTAAGTACCCTTGACTTCCTTGATTTCTCTTTCATGATTGTGCTTGTCTTGTAAAACCGCAACTATAAAGAATACCTTCTATCAGCCTTCACTGTGCCTTCATGGGAGTAGCTAGATGTTCCTGGAGAAAATTGCCTTGTTGAAGCTAGCTTGTTTCATTCTAAAACTCAGAGATCAAATTGACACTCAAAAATGCCCATCCACCCTTTCTATAGTAGGGTTACTTTTTCGAACCCCTAAAATACTACTTTATATACTCTTCCCACTTCTCAAACATTCCCCACCCCTATTCTACTCTTATTATCAGGTGATGGCTTTATTTCATATTTTATTGAGGAACTAGAAACCATTTCATTAGAAACGCCTCATGTTTTCTCTGTCAAATCTAAAATCCCATCTATACTGAAGGCTATCTTATTGTTTTCCCTCTTATTTTATTAAGGAAGTTGTCTTTCCCCTGGCATCAAATGCAAACTCCTATAGTCCTCCTCTGGACCTTGTCCACTCTTGTCACAGCTCTATGGGTCTTACTCTTATACTTATCCCCTATCTTCCTTTTTACATGGTCATTTCCATCAGCATGTGAACATAGCCTAGAATCTCCCATCATAAATAAAAATGCATTCCTTTTCCTCACCTAACAATCCCATTTCTCTGTACCTTTTCAAAGTTAAACTTAAAAAAAAATTGTATACATTAGCTGTTTATATCCTTCCCCTCCCATACATACCTCAGTTCATTACAGAATGATTTTCACCCCATAATTTCACTGAAACTGCCCTTATCAAGACCACAATGACATCCAAGGACCTATTTCAATAGACCGCTTTCTGATTTATATTAATTGAACTTTCAGCAATCTTTGCCAGAGACAACCACTCCCTCCTTGAAATATTGCTGTCTCATAACTTTCATAGTGGTTTCCTGGTTTTCTTCAACTCAATGGCTGCTCATTTCTTTCACTTTCTTTCTTTTCTACTTTTTCTTTTTGTCTCTAAATATTTGTATTCCTTTGTGCTCATTATTGAGTCTTCTTATATTTTATACGCTTTTTTTTGGAAGGAGATTTAATGCATTTTCATGAATTTAAGTGTATCTTCACACTAATGACTCCAATAACTTATCCTAAGTGCAGTTTCTCTTTAAGGAAGACTCTAATAAAGGAAGAAATTAAATTTTAGTGCTTGATAGGTTGTTTGAGAAGAAATGTGAGAGAACATGAAAATTTTCAGTGTATCAATAGGTCCCTTTGTGGTGAAAATAAAACCAGCTCTGTTCTACAGAACTGTCCTGGTGGGCTAGATTCTAAGCTTACTCTACCACCTGCTAGAACCATGACCTTAGGCAGATACGTTATTAATTTCAACAAACTTTAATATGTGCATTTAAAAATAAATTAATTTTTATCAAATTATTATGTGCAATGGGATAATTAAATACAATATAAATTTGTGTATTGCAATGACTGATATATTCTGGGTTTTCTGCAAACACTAAAATTTCTTTGACCTTAGGATACACTTTTTCAAATTTTTTTCTGAATTAGGGATGTTTCTTACATCTCCTGGCATCTTACAATACCTATGAACCAACCAAAGATCATAATGATGTTGTGTGACAATCTTCTGTTGACATCTTACGGTAAGATCAGGTATCAAAGGGTCTTAGATTTGATAACCCTCTGATATTATTAGACTATGTTTCATAGTACTAATTATTTAAAACATTAATCACTTAAACCTCTCTGACTAGAACTATGTTATGTAGATCAAGGAAACAGAAACTGAAAATATGTTATGACCTTTGGGAAACATGTAGGTAATTGGTGGGGAAAAAAGTCATAGTTGGTAAGACAGATGGAGTATTTTTTAATGGGAAGCAAGTACATAATGGTATAGCCCAAATGCTATAGAAGAATGAGGAAATTTAAGCTAAACCAAGGCCATCATATCATGGTAATACTTAAGAGAACATGAGTTGAGATTGGGATTGAAATTTATAGATAACAGGGCATAGAAGAAAGGCAATAGAAAGCATGGAAGAAATACACGACTAATTTAGAGTGATGAGATGAGCATGCTGTGTTGGGAAAAGTAAGAAACTGGCTGAACAACTTTTGTAGAATTTCATTTAGAGAAGATTGCATAGCTAGTATTGAGATTGATGAACAAAGTCAGTATGTTTATTCCAAGTTCAGTTTACAATTGAGGCAAAAGACAGGGAACAAGAGTGGCTCAGGGGCTATTGTTGCTGTTCAGATACATAAGTATACATTCTTGGATTAGAATCATGACTGATACAATGATGAGTGAGCTGAATCTCAGAAAACTGTGGTCTCAGTTGTAAGATTTAGAAAGATTTGGTGATGCTGAGGGCAAAGAAAGGCTACAATCAAAGGTTCTACCTGGTAAGACTGGAAGACTAGAATTTGGAGGCCATTGTGATAAAAATATCGAAATGAGAAAAAATGACTTGTGGGTTTAGATGGCTGAAGTGTTTTATCAAATGGAATAACCACACTAATCATGAAGATATGCATGAGGGAAGGAAATTTCTCACCCAAATGTGGAGAGAAAACTGGAGCAAGATTAAGAAGTCAGGACTTGCTATGTTTGTTATACTTTTTTTACTTTCAATGTATTATTTCTATTTCAGTATAATATGTATCGGGACACTAAACTGATGTAATTAGATGGTAAAAGTTCCTTGAGAAACAAAGGAAAGAAAGAAGAGACCCTGAAAACTCTGATTTTCAAATGTAAGCTACCACAAATCTAAAATAAACTGACATTTTGATACCCATATTTTGAATTATGGCTTCTGGGTAATAGATAGGAAGTTCAAGGAATATG
Organism: Eonycteris spelaea; assembly: GCA_003508835.1. Lineage (NCBI taxonomy): Eukaryota > Metazoa > Chordata > Mammalia > Chiroptera > Pteropodidae > Eonycteris > Eonycteris spelaea. The sequence continues at coordinate 2,433,741 of PUFA01000011.1, forward strand.
AATGATTTTGCATTTTCTGGTTATTGCCCTTCATTTGAAATACAAATCAATCATTGTTCCCAGTCTCTATTGTAATAATTTTCTTAAATGATAATCTTGTGCCCACCTGGACAAAATTAGTACCTTAGACCTAAAGAACTAAAACTGACAATAATGAAAGAATAAATTAACTCATAAAAACATATAATATTTATAATTGCCAGATATAAGAATCCCTTATACATAAACTTTCTTTCAAGATACAGTAGTAAAGGATTTCTTCACATTGTCTATGCAACATTTCTTCAGTTCAGTATAGTGTCCTTAAAAAGCATGCTATTCCCTAATTGCAATTAAGGGTAGAGCATAAAATAGAAACAGTCTTAAACAAAATACAGAAGTGCATTATGGAACTTGAGCACTGATTTTATTTGCAAATACACTATTTTTTCTTAAAGAATTTCCATAAAGGTTTTCTTTAAAGGGTTCTACGAAGGAAAATTAAAACCATACTTCTAACATATCACTTGCCTCCAACCCTCCAAGAGCAAAAGAATTGGAGACTCTATAGTAACAGGTCATTAACTGTCACTAACTATTGGATGCCTCAGCCTTCTCCCTTCAGGAATATGGTCCTCTTTCCACCTGTGTGTGTGTGTGTGTGTGTGTGTGTGTGTCTGGAAATGAACAGAAAGTAAGGTACTAGAGAATTGTTTTTGTTAATTTAGAAGACAGTCTTAAACATAATCTTTTTATTCTGAACGTTCATACTATGATATATATATATCATTTTATTAGTCAAATTGAGTTTATTTTTTGATATTATTGTGCTTTCATTATCAGGGATATGCAAATCAAATGATAGCTATAGCATAATGAGCTGTTAACTTGAAAAACAGTTCAGTCATTTGTTGTTTTGTTTTTTTTTGTTTTTGTTTATTTATGTTGATATGGGTTGAGTAGATTTGGTGTCTTCTTTCAAAACTAATAAACTATGCTTTGGAATTAATCCATAAAATAGCACAATTAGTTGAGATGCGTGAGAAGAAATGACAGTTCATATATTCAAGAAATTTGTATGGTAAAATATCCAGATATTGAAGTGAATGAGGTAGTAACGTTTCCTAAACATACTATTGGTATTAACAGCTGCAAAATGAATACAACCATGACTTTTTGAGACTTTTTTTATGTTATTAGTTTTAAGATTAAATAATTTAAATAAAAATAAGACCATTTTTGAATTCAAATTAAATTCTCAAACAGAACAGATATTTATAGCAGAGTTTCTAAAAGTGGCACAAGGCAAGACCACAGTTATACTTGAGAGAAAGGGCTGTATATTAGGATAAGTATGGCTAGTAATGACATTCGCACAGGTTGGAGCACTGGTTGAAGCTTCATCAATAATAGCAATGATACAATCACATTGGTAAGAAATTTGAGGTGAGTCATGCCCTAATATATCCCATTTTTTACTAAAAGTATAGAAATATGATTTGGTGTTTGGGCAGAGGAAAGATTTATATTTGAGAAATCTTTCCACCAATATGGGGGGTGGAGATTAAATTAAAAGAGGAGGTAAAATGTTGGAGATAAATTTGATACCATCAAGTTAGTTAATTTTCCTTTGGAAAATCATTAATTTAAATTTTAATATTGACCAAGGATATATTTAATTGACAATTCAGTTACATATTTGATAGCTAAAGTCTGAAGAAGATTTCTGATAATCTCTGTCTAGGGAAAAGACATGAGTAATGTACCTGTCACCATTTCTTTGGTGTTTGTTTAGTCACATTCATACAAGGGCAAAAGTATCCCTATTTATTTATAATCTTTTTTCAAAGTCATTTTTTTCCATAAAATATTTTTATATTAAAAGATAACTAAAATTGAAAAGGACATATTAAATATATCAGAATTTAAGAAAATGTTATTTATCTTTTTCTGACTATCTTTAAAATGGATTCTACTATACAAAGGAAAATAGAAACACAAGAAAAAGATTGTAGCTATATTTAATGAGGAATGATATATCACTTTATTTTCAGTAATGGATTTAATATTCTCTTTTCCCAGATTAAAACTTAATCTTTTTCATTTTTATGATCCTGCACAGTATTGATTTTAGAGCATTTTAAAATAATATGCAATATTAGTGGATGTTTTTATTTTTTATATTTGAAATTATGTCTTCAATTACAAGGTACAATGTTATTTATTAAAGGCGTAGGTTTCACAAGTGTGGATATTACTATTTTGAAAATTGGTTTTAAAGCTATAATTTTTAGTTGTGCTAAAGTAAAGACATTTTTAATAGAATACCTTATTACTAATGGTTTGTATTGTATGTTGATTAATCAATTAATGTGTCAAATCTATAAACTCAAGTTTCTAATAGTATAATTTTAGAATAAATTATACAATCAAATGTTTCTTTTCAACTCAGAAATATCTAGAAAAGGAATCTGGTATAGAGGAAAGAAGACTGGATTTTCTATATCCAACTCCAGTTCTTACTAACCATGTATATAGAAACCTATCAGCCAATGTAATAGCAGGTTAACCTAAAAACCAAAATACCAACCTATTCATTTACAGGTGGAGCCAAAGTCATGCAATCTACAGCACCCATCTTTGTGTTGGAGGGTGTGCCACAATTCACATTTGAGTTTCCTGCCATGCCTCTGAATTTGGAATTACGGCAAAGAGAGATGGGTCATCTCAATGTCTGTTTTTCTAAAGCTGCAGTGCTGCTTTCTTTACTGTGGGAATTTTGCTCTTAAATGACTCAAGCTGACCATTCAAAGTCTGAGGTCACTTCTCACAAGTATTGCTTGTGCTCTCCAACATATCATTTCTGGATTCTTTGTCTCTGGAATTTGCAATCATTACTTTACCTGCATCTTTTTTTCTTATGGCAAAATACAATTCCAAAGATTACAAACTATTTTATATTTATTATGTTTTATGGATATTGTTGATGTTACTCAGGAGAACATTTTCACTTTGAGTAGGATTTATTAAAATTACAAAGCAGGGTGCTACAGCTCATCCCGTCCATAGGTGTTAGGTGAATGTAGAATTGAGAGTGTGGAATAAATGAGGAGCAAAGTCAAAGCTAGATAATAAGGCAGTAAGGGGATATCCAGTCATCTAAATTTATTGTTAATTCTCAAGTATATTGTAATTATCCCCATTAAATTCTTTCTGAAAAAAAAATTGAAAATCTTACATCTCAGTATGATAAATACTGTGCAAATGTAATATCAGAGCCATTGTATATAATCTCTATAAAAACTTTTCAGTAACAGAAGAATGGAATAGGTAGGTATTCAAAAATGAAAAAAATAAATATTACCATATTTATAAAATAGACAAGTTTAGATCATAGAAGTTAACCACAACAATAATGCTAATGTTAATACATTTATTCACAATTTATTATTAAATTAACATTTATCTTATTTTTTTTCTCATATTTTTGGCATTGTCTTTCTCCTGGGAGCAACTTCAAAATACTCTCACACTTCCCCAAACTCCTGATTGTACCAAGTCATGTCTCCTTTCCTTAAGGCTTGTGCTTCTTTTAGTCTTTTATGCTCCCAGGGATGAGTCTATTGCTCCTAATATTTTCTTTGCCAGAACACATTTGAGCTCAGGGGTGGCACCCTGAATCAAAATGTAGGGTTAAAATTTCGGTAAGAGATGAGACTGTATAGTATTGTGATACAGGAACTATGAAGGTAATAATTGAAGCTGTGAGTCATAGTCATTTCCTAAAATAAAAGATAAAGATGTGCCTTCAAGTAAGGATGGGCGTTGGAGTGATATCTAAATTTATAGATACATTTAGAATTTTACTAAAAGGATCCTGAGGGAAATTCTGCTAAGAAAAGAAGAAAATGAACTTAGTTTATTTTCTAGCTAAGGAAGAAAAATTTTTAAAGGGTTTATTCCAATAGTTCAATAAGTATAGGGAGAAATATTCAACCATGGTGGTAGGCATAGGAAGATAGATATAATCATACAACTTACATATTAAATTATTTTTAAAATGAGGCTTTTAATGTTGGTAAAAGGGCAGAGAAATCTTTGTTGGAAATAATCATTATGGACTAAATTTTTAAAAACAGTTTGTTAATACTTCTGAATATTTCACATCCCTTGAGCCAATCTTAAGAAACTTAATTTTTTTAAATTATAAATTATAAAGTTATTCATAGCAGTATGATTTAAAATAGCCCCAAGTTGGAAAAAATATAAACTTCCAACAAAAGGGAATTTTTGAAAAAAAAAATCACTATAAAAGTACCACTAAAAAGTATCACAATATATTACATAGTGTAAAACTATGTTTAAAACAACACAAAGTTCTTTAAATATAATCCTTGATTGCTACAGAAAATCACATGAACACAAAGATTGGAAACAACATAAATGCATCTCCGACCTGCCTTGGGTCTTCATGGCCGCCTGGCAATTCTTTTCTTTCCTGTTAGGCTCAGCAACTTTTAGAACTTCTTAAATCTCCTCACAACCCTGACCCACAACCTTCTCACAGAATTTATTTTATTATTTCCTTCTCACAGAATTTTTTCCTTCTATTTCATAAAGCAAATAGAAGCTGCCAAATTTCTTCAATACTTTTTCCTCCAACGTTCACAATTTTTCAGCAACTGCACTGTATCCTTTCTTCTGTGTCACCCTTGTTAGCAGAGAAAAGGAGTGCTTCAGCTAGCCGAATGCTAAGTTCTCCTGTGTTCTGAGCAGTACCACTTCCTGTCTTTTTAGCATCCTCACTTCTTTCAATTTCTTCTCTACTGACCCAATTCTATCAGTTTTAAAAGTGTTTGTCTCCAACTATAAAACAATAATAATAAAGTATAATAAAGACTCTTATTTAAAGTTTCTCTTTTTCATAATAACTAAACACGAAAGAATTTATTATTCCTTCCACTTCTAACCCATGGCAATCTAGCATCTGGTCCTTATTTTCCTTTATATCTCAGCAGCATTTATAGGACTTCCATTCCCTTCTTGTTGAGTTACTCTCTTTCCCTGGTTTTTATGGAAATTTTAATTCTGACGCCCTTTCTCTTTGTAACCACACCCATTAGTTGTCGCTATTGTCCCTTCTTCCTGTGATTGGCCCTTAATGTTGCTTTTTTCCCAGGGCTCATCTAAGTCACCTACTTCTCCTATTCTCTCTCTCTACGTGATCTCTTCTACTGCCATAGCTTCAGGAATATGAAGCTCAGATCCAGCCCCAATCTCTATCTCCTGAAATTAAGACCCGTGTATCCAACTGGCTCGCAGACGTTTCCAAGTGGATGTGTCACATGCACATTGGATTCAATAAAGCTAAACTTCTCTTTCTAGTTCCTCTGTTTCCAGCTGAATTGACTTTTTCTTTCATGTGTATGCTATTTTAGTAATGATAACAGCATGGATCCAGTTATCCAAATAGGAAATTTGAGAGTAATTTTTCACTCTTTCATTTCCTTAATACAATTTTCTATCAGCTACTAAAGTCTGTGTTTCTGCAAGCTAAATATTTCACAAATTTCTCCATTCTTGTCTAGATTTTTACATCAGATGCACTGGCTTCTCTACATGTTACCAAGGATTATCATTAATACTTAGATCTAGTCCGTTTAGGTTGGTATCTACCTTTATAAAAAGAAAATAACCAGAATATAATATATTGTAAATCTCTCCTACTTGTGCCGCTGCTTCTTTGCTTTTGAAAATTGATGTGCTCTAGTAGAAAGAACTGAGTTCAAATGTGGCTCTACTTCTGAGTTGTTATTGCCTCTCAACCTCACTTTTTTCAACTGTAAATAGGGTTACTGATACATACTATAAAATGTTATTGTGAGAATAATAAGAAAGGACAACTGTATTACATATAATTTTATAGTTCAATATTTGAATGCTATAGAGTCCCTGGGAGAGTCAGGATGGAGAAAAAATCTTGGATTTGCCAGAATCACTCACTGTAGACTTCTAGAATGTGGATTCATAAGGGTGTGAAATTCAAAGAGATTTTAAGGACTTAAAAAGTAGCCATAGACCATAAAAGCATACTATTCCTCAGACATGCTGACAAAGAAAAAACAGGGAAATGTGTAATATCTAGAAAGGGCACCAGAGTCAAGTGACATTTTTTCACGTTAAGTGATAGCAAATAAGTTGGTGCCAAGGAAGAGTGTGAGAATGGAAGAGGAACACACCCAAGTGGGAGGCAAGCACTCGGAGGTTGAAAAGGCTGAGGTGCAGGTGCAGACGGTGTGCTTAGTGCCCAGACTTCAGTTTTACCACAGACTTGAGGAAGTTCAGATTAAAATGAGCACAACTGATATTTTAAAGATCTATATTTCTCCTCAGGGGAAGAGATAAGTCTATAAAAAGTACCACAAGGCAATGCTTCTTATTGGAAGGAATCTGAAGGCACTGATTCTAATGTTACCAGGTATCGTCAGCTAGCTGCTATGTTCTCTTTGCATTTTTGATCATTGGTCCAATTTAAGCACAGAAATACTTGGCAGCCGGATTTCAAAAAATTGGTTGTATCCACCTCAAAATCATTATTTCTGTTTAAAAGAAGTTTGAGAAATCAAGGGCTAATTTAAATAATTTGAGGCAATGGAGACCTGAAAATGTCATACTTCAAACAAAATATTTAAGTATATCAGTGACTTTTTTTTCCCTTCACTCAACTTTTAGGCCAAGTGGACAAAATTTCTGCTCTCATGGAGTTCACTTCTAAACAAGGGAGTATAATGGGACAGGAGTAAGAAAGTATCTATACGATGTCATGTCGTGATAAGCACCCCAAGAAAAGCAAAACTGCCAAACATGGGTCCAGGTGCGGTGGGGTCGGGTCTTCACTTTAGTCAGCACATCAGGAAAGTCCTCTCTGACAAGGTGATGTTTGAAATGAGCCTTTCGGGCATGAAGCAGAGACACAGGGAGATCTGAGAGCACAGTATCCTCAGAATTCAGCAAATTCCACTGTCTTAAAGCGGAAAAATGGGATGTGAAAGCAAGGTCTGTGTAGTCGAAAGTCAGGACAGTAAGTGAAAGTGAGGAAGAGGGAAACAGGGTGAGTTCCGGAATTAGGAAGGAGGCTTGCAGACTATAGTAAGGAGTTTGGTCTCATTGTATAATGCAGTAGGATGGTATTGCAGTTAATAAAAAATCTGATCTGATTTGTATATTACAAAAAAAAAAAAATTCTGGACTGTGTGAAGAATAAATAATATAATTTGATCATATTATTACTTATTACTACTGGTTTAAGACTCGTAAAACCTTAATTCGTTGGTAACCTGTTTAGAAAAGAATCTTAACATGATTTTGGTGCAAGGGGCCTTAAAGACTCTCTAGTAGTTCTTTAATTTCTTTATTTTACTAAGGATATAAAGGTCCATCGGTGAAATAACATACCCAAGTATCCAACCAGGTACCAGTTGATCCGGGATTAAAATATAATTCTCTACTTATCGTTCTTCCCACAGTGCCTCATTTTCTCCCTTGGTTTTGCCACATTTTTTATATATAAGGCCCTTCTTAGATGTAGCACTGTAGGAAGAACACTGGCTTTGGATCATTTCAAGGACTCTTCCATAAAACATAGGGAGTGTTGTTTAAAGTATGCTCTATAGATCATCTAGGTTATTTGTTATAGATGTAGCTACTGACATAAAATCTCTTGGAATAGGACCTAATTGTTGCACCCTGAAAAGGAAAAACTGGAAAAGTCCGAGAGCTGTCAGTTTTCACTATGGAGCACCTGTCAGTTATAACCAATTGTAAACAATTGTGATTGAGCTCTCTCCATTGGATATTTTCCCAACATATGAAAAAATTCTCTTCATTTTATTTCTATTCCTACCTTCTTCAATACAGCTTTAAAAGACTGTCTTAAAAAGAAGAAGTCATCTCGTGAATGAAAATAGCCTCCAAACTGTACATAGTCCTATAGGCAAACTCCCAAATCTATGACAGTGGCTAATCTAATTACTGATAACCTGGTATTGTTCAAATAATAGGGACTGAGATATGGTATATAATGATTACAAAGGGAGAAGGGTGCAATGTATTTTAGAAATATATCTATCAAACACTGTTATTTCAAAATAAGATTTTGTTATATGAAAAATTAGTTTATATAAAACATCCTATCTGCCTAATAGTGTATAAAGAAAGAGTTGTTGATAGTATTTGCTTTTTACTATTGCAAAACACTGAATTGTATTTGTTGGTTACTTCCTATAATTTTCTTGTTTCTGAATAAGGAATCTTGCTATGTACAATTTTCAAGTTTAAGTTGTATATTTGCTTCCCAAACCGGTGGCTGGTGGTGAGGTGTCCTTGAGGATGGGGCAGCCAACTCTGGGGCAGCAGCTCCTGAAGGACATTAATACAAGCTACTACTTTTTGAACGTTTACTTCTTCATACTAGGTGCACAGTACAAACTTCATATGCATATCTTATTAAATACTCTCATAAACCTACCAAGTAGGTATTATATATTTATTTCATAAGCAGAAAAAAATACTATTTTATTTAGTGGGTTTTTAATTTTTATTTTTATATATATTAGGGAGTTAATGTCAGTTCCCTGAATAGTAGAAAGTTTTCCCAGGTTTCTGAGTGAGGGCTTGATCTATAAGAATTGTGAAGAATGTGAAAACTTCTGATGCAGGGGTTACAACTGAAAGTATCTCAACCATTGGAACAGCTCTAAATATATTGTCTCAGAAATGGTAAAAACAGGCTCTCTGCTCCCCCCATTGGACAGACAGCCACTTCTTCCTGTGCAGTGCCAGTTGCAACTGAGACATGATGGTGAAGGTCAGAGTGGATGGATTTGGCTGTATTGGGTACCTGGTCACCGGGGGCTGCTTTTAACTTCAGCAAAGTGAGTATTGTAACCATCAATGACCCCTTATTGACCTCACCTACATGGTTACGTGTTCCAGTATGATTTCACCCATGGTAAGTTTGAAGACACGGTCAAGGCTGAGAACGGTAAGCTTATTATCAATAGAAAGCCTATAACCATCTTCCAGCAGTGAGATTCCACCAACATCAAATGGGGTGGCACTGGTGCTGAATATGTTGTGGATTCCACTCATGTTTCGCTCCCTTGGAGAAGGCTGGGTTATCAATTCTACCTCTTCTGAAGATGCTCCCATGTTTGTGATAGGTGTAAACCATAAGTATGCAACTCCCTCAAGACTGTCAGTAATGTTTCCTATACCACCAATTGCTTGGCCCCCATGGCCAAGGTCAGCCATGAAAACTTTGGCATTTCAGAAGGAACTCATGACCATAGTCCATGTAACCACTGCTACCCAGAAAACCATGGATGGCCCCTCTGGGAAGCTGTGGTATTATGGTCAAGGGGGGCCAGAACATCATTCCTGCTTCTACCAGTGTTGCAAGTTTATGGGTAAGGTCACCCTGAGAGGAATAAGAGCTTCCTGGCATATCCTTTCATGTCTTTACACCTACCTTATCTGTTGTGAATCTGACCTGCCACCTGGAGAAAGCTGCTGAATATGACAACATCAAGAAAATGGTGAAGCAGGAGTTGGAAGCCCCTCTCAAGGACATCCTGGGCTATACTGGAAACCAGGTTGTTTCTCATGACTTTAACAGTGACACAGACTCCTCCGCCTTTGATGTCAGCTGCTGCCATTGTCCTCAATGACCACTCTGTCAATCTCATTTTTGGTATAACAGTGAATTTAGCAACAGCAACAGAGTGGTGAACCTTATGGTCCATATGGCCTCCCAAGAGTAAGAGCCTCCTCGACAACCAGCCCCAGTGGGAGGAAGAGAGGCCCTTAGCTACTAAGGAGTTCTTGCCCCGAATCAATGCCCCAACACAATGAAAATTTCAAAACCTCCAGTTTTCATTCTAGATGCCCTAAGGAAGGAGAGGGACTTAGGGAGCCTTACTTTGCCATGCGCCATCAATAAAATTCACTCTACTCAGGTAAAAAAAAATTTTTTTTAAATTAAAAACATACAGAACAGGAGGGCATCTTAGCTTTGCTTTTTGCTCTAACTGGTGTTTTTGACATTGTTACTATAGTGAAATGTAATACTAATCTCAAAGATATGACTTAGGGTAGAATGAAATACAGAAAATTCTGTATTATGTTTTATATTAGCTTTAAGTATTATTAATTGTCTTGTATGAGCCTTTTCTAAATTGGGCACAGAGTTCACAGTGCTTATAGGATGTAAGATTTCTGTGTGTGTGTGTGTGTGTGTGTGTGTGCATAATCTGCATATTAGTAATTAATTTACAGTTTACTTAATTTATAATTTTCAATTTGTCCTTAATTATTTTAATTTAATTTAAAAATTTACAGTTTATTTGACTTATAAAATATGCAATGCTATATAAAGTATAAAACAACAACAAAGTAAAACACGCAAATAAACAAAATCATTTTTGAACTTGAAAAGAGAAACATTTTTAGATGCCGGATGAAGAGAAAACTCATAGTCAAAAGAATGTGTCCAGTTGTAACTTGAAGGATTATAGAGAAATCAGGCCAAAATATAGGCTTTTACAATTGGAGACTGGGTTCTAACACTAGCACAGGAGAAAAGCCTGTCCAAGGACCAGGACTTTCAAGAAACCAGAAATGAGCTACTGGGAATAATGAAGAGTCCACATTTCAAAAGGAGACAAAAAAAAAAAAAAAAAATCAACCCACAGGGCTGGAGAAATGCTTATCAGCTAGGGCCAAATAAAAAACAATATCACCTGTGGAAAACTGGTAACTGAGGCCTGTGCAGTATTCAGGGGTGAGGTCTTCATGGTACAGAGACCAAAAATGGCAACCAAAGAAACCAGCAGAGAAAAATCTACATCTATCAAGTTGCATCAAAATTATATATTATCAATGATTATCTAAGTGACAAGATGAAAAAAAATCAACAAATATAAATAGAGATACACTGACGTAACTGCCCACCAACACTAAATGGTAGAAAAAAATGGAATAATTACCATGCTAAAGAAAATTTATACCCAGCTAAGCAGTTATTAAAGAGGTCAATACAAGTACATTTGCAGACATGTAAAGATTGAGAGATTTTACTACTCTCAAATTCTTATCAAAAACAAAACTGAGGTACGAAGTTGAGAATGAGAAGATGCAACATACGTCTAATGTGCACTCTAGAGGAGAGACTATAAAGAATGAGAGAAATAAGGATAGAAAGGGGGAAATATAAGAAAACATAAAAATATAGCAGTAATAAGTAAAAATATATATTAATAATTGTCAAAATATGAATAAATTAACTCTATAATTAAAATACAAGTCAGTAAGATTGGGTTTTTCAAATGTTTGTTGAATAAAGTCTCATTTCTGTGATATTCTTGCCAAAAATGCATCACCCATGGGAACACATTAAATATGTTTAAATTAAATATATCACCTATTAACTTACAGTAATTCCCCTTAAAGTTATTTATTTGTATTCTTTAGAAATTTCAAATAATGAAAGCAAGAAGATTGAGGAACTGTGCCAAACTAGAAGAAATTAAAGCTATATGACAACTAAATTCAACATGAGATTTTGGATTCAGTCTTAGACTTATGAGAGACATTACTGGGGCAAATGGCAAAATGGAATGAGACCTGTGGATTAGATAATGATATTAGATCTATGTTAGTTTCCTAATTTTGATAGTATTGTCATTATGTAGGAGAGACAGCTTGTTTTTAGGTAATGCGCACTGAAGTGCTGAGAAGTAATGGGACTTCATGTCTTTAACTTATTCTTACATTATTCAAAAATGTTATCATTTGGCAAAGCTAGGTGAAAATTACATAGGAGATCTTTGCATAATTTTCACAATTTTATTATAAATGGAAGTCACTTCAAAATACATAGTTAAAAAAATTTGTCATCAAATTTCACAGCTTTAATAGATTGGAGGATAAAATCTAATGATAATATTAAAATTATAATGAAAGACTCTTCTTACCTGCAGGAGATGGTCAAGGAAATAATAGGGACGAATTTAATATTATCTTCAATGTACTGTCAAAAGGTACAGCAATATATGTACACATACATACATATGCATATATACTTATGCATAGATGAGTATGCGCATATATATACACCTTTAAATAAATATATATAAAGAGAGAAAGAGTGAGAGAGAGAGAAAAAGAAAGCAAAATCAAAGTTAAAGTTTGAAGTTTTGTGTGTTCCTTGTACTACTCTGTTTTTGTCAGGTTCCTTGGAAGCCTTTGAGGCAGCAGTGTAAGTGCTCTATAGGGGGCAAAAACTGTAAGAGAGAGAAAAGCAGTACAAGGTAAAGGGCTAAAGGGCTGAGCAAAGACGAGATCTCGGGTAAAATCATACCTGACGTGGCCCATGTCATAACTGTCCACCTTGAAGTAAGGCAGTTGACATTTTATAGCCTAAAACACGTAGTCATTGGCTGTGGCTGTGGATCTGGAGTGGGGAGGGGATTAGGGCGGAAGGCAGAGGGAGGTGTAACTCCGCTACAGATGCAGCTCCCATTAGTTAACGGCCATTCTCAGGGAGCAGTGGGCAGCTGTGCTCCCCTACAGCCAACACCTGCTCCAGCCTAGTAAAGGGAAATAGGCACTGATAACGGATATTACAGTCTTATGGCTTTTCTGTATCTTTGAAAATTTTCATGAGAAGAATCTGGAGGAAATTCCTAAGATCGTCTCGATAGACACAAACAAATGAATAAAAGCCAACATCATTTTTTGCCAAATATTACAAAGTTACTATCAATTAGTATAGAAGCTTTAACTAGTTAAAAGTCATCATATGAAAAAAATCTTTCATTTGACTTCACAATTGTGGCAAAATTTTGGAAACACTTCCATTAAAGCTAGAAACAGGAAGCGGAGAGCTGAAAAATGGCTGTTCTTCACCACAAAAACAGGATTCTAACCAAGATAAAGAAATAGCATATATAAGAAGGAAGAAGCAAAGCTGTTACTACTTGAGACATTATGATTTTTATCATAGGGCATCTAAAATGATTTATAAGCTAATAAAACAAGTCATCATAGATCAACAGAACCCAAAATGTTCTTACATAATAGCAATAACCAATTAAAAATTCAATAAAAAGGACTTTCTATTCAGAATAACAAACAACAACAACAACAATAACAACAACAGTATGATCCCTTGGATTAAATAAAACAAAAGAGGCCCATCAACTCTATTGAGAAAATAGTAAAATGTTATTGAAGGAAATAAAATAGATCCAATAAACAGAGAAAGATAAGTTACTTTCATAAGTGGAGAACTTCTCTAAATTATTGGAAAAATCTGATGTAATTTTAACCAAGACCTCAATGTGATTTTTACAGAAACTGAACAAACAAGTTCTAAAATTCATTAATGGGTAAATAGCCAAGATAACTAAGAAAAGTCTAAAAAAGAAAAGAATGATAGAGGACCTGTCATATAGAAGTTAAGGCTTGTTATAAACAGTAATGAAAACAATGTGTTTGATGCTGGGATGGATAGAAAGGTCTATAAAAAATAAAGAGTCTGGGAACAGACTCAAGTAGATATAAGAACTTGTACACTATAGAAGTAGAAACACGACTCTGTGAGGGGAAAGCTGGACTATTCAATAATGTTGGAACAATTTGCTTTCTACATGGGAAGAAGTGAATTTGATCCTTACATAAAACTGTAAAACAAATTCCAGATGGACTGAATTTCAAAATGTGGAAAATAATTTTCTAAAAAATTAGATGACTATTTAGAAGAATATCTTCTGAAACTTGGGGTAAGAAAGGAGTTTTAAAGAAATACACCAGAGGATAACTCAGAAATTGATTAATATTCTTGCTTATATCAAAATTTGAACTGCGGTATGATAACACTAAGCAAAATTAAACAAATTACACAGTGAGAGAAGATTTTATAAGGGCTATTATGACAAATCCTTGATAATCAAAAAGAAAGGGAAGGAGAGTAAGAGAGAAGACAGAGAGAAAAAGAGGAGGAGGAAAGGAAGGAAGGAAGGAAAGGAAGGAAGGAAGGAAGGAAGGAAGGAAGGAAGGAAGGAAGGAAGGGAGAGGGAGGGAGAGAGGGAGGAGGGAGGGAGAGATGGATAGTGTGAGGAAGGTAGGAAAGGAGGAAGGAAAGATTAAGGAAGAAAGAAGAAAACAGCTCAAGAGAAAAATGAACAAAGATCATAAAGAGTATTAAGAGAGAAAAATCTGAATGGTCAACAAAGAATTGAAAGATGGTGAATCTTACTAAAAATAATCAGGGAACTATAAATTAAAACTATACTGAAATGTCATTACATACCTATCATATTGGTAAGAAAAAAGTTAAGCCTGACAAAGCCAAACACTGATAAGTGTGTGGAGCAATGGAAATGTGCATGCTCTGCCTGTGTGATTTACAGTGGTATAACTACTCTAGAAAATGTCTTGACAGTATCTATTGAAGCTGAATTATGTACATACCTTATGGCCTGGCAGGTAACATACTCTTAAAAGTGTGTATGTACCAGAACATTCTTTGAAATATTATATGTAATGGAGATACAGTGACAATATATGAGTGTCAATAAAAAAATGGGTAAATGAATTGTGATATATTCATACCATGAACAGCAGTTGTAACCTAATCTATATATAGAGAGAGGAGTTACACAAATTATGCTATCAGACAATTTGCTGAATTATACAATGACATTTATGTAAAAATATTAAAATCACGCAAAGCAATACACTATGTTGTTGGTGGAGATACACACACATGTATATGTATGTACAAACATTAGAACATGAATGGACTGGAAGGAATAAGCTCAGTATCTTGACATTGGTTTGGGGAGGGAAAGAGTGGTAATGGGTTTAAAGAAAGAACAACAGAGACCTTTGTTTACCCCTTATTGTTCTGTATGTAATGAAACAGTCAGTGTACATACCTGTGTAAGTGTATGCATCTCTGTATGTGTGTATCTGTCTATATATAATCTGAGTTAAAAGTGACAAAAATAAACATTTGCAATATTGAGTGAGAGTTTTTTATATCAAATTTTACATTTTTCTACTTTTTAATGTTAAAAAACCAAAAACCCAACTGTGAATCCAATGCTGAGTTATGATAATCGGAGGCCAAAGGACTAGCAGAGGCATTGGAAGCCTATGAAGGCGTTTGTAAAACACTGTGCATCAAAAACTGGTAGTTTAACTTCCCCCTTAAGAAGTCAAATCTAAGCGTGGTGTTCCAACTATGCGTTAGTTAACTCCTGGCTCAAAGAGACTGGAGAGTTTTCTTGGAGGAAATGTTTGAACATACAGAGGCAGAGCTGCAGCCAAGAAGTTCTGGGGAAATGAGGCCAGAAGGTGGAATGAATGTGAAAGTGAATTTTCACGTGGCCTGGGGAGTCAGCAGTGCAAAAACTAAACTAACAAACAAAACCCTGAAATGTTGACTGCAGAAGAAATATTTCCTATTTGGAGGCATCCCTAGGCCACTGCAATTCTTTCTTTAATCCAGCTGCTCTCTCTCTCTCTTTCTTCCTCCCTTCCTCCCTCCCTCCCTCTCTCTCTCTCTTTTTCTCTCTCTTCTCTCTCCTTCTCTCTCCCTCTCTCCTTCTTTCAATATCTCACTCTCACAGCCTCTCCCTCCCTCTCTGTCTCCACTTCTCTTCCTTATTCCCTCCTTTTTCTTTAAAGAAATCAAGAGAACGTGGAAGTTATGGTGCAAAAGAAGGTAACATGAGAAACTTATATTTATTTATGTTAATTGCTGTACTTTCCAAAATACCCCACTTCCTCTTACCACACTACTTTTTATCACCCCCACTTGCTCTTACTATCACTTCTTGCCTGAAAACAAAATAATAATAATTAATAATAATAATAATAATAATAATAACCGAGTGTCTCTAAACTTTTGAAATTTTAAGCTAAAGAAATTTGGTTTTGTGCCTTAGAAGATACCATTTTATGTTCTATGTAAAATATTTCTGTGAAATTTGAGAAAAATTGTTTATAAGTAAAAATGAGGAGTTGCCCCAACTTTTGATATATGCTGTTATAAGTTTAACTATAACATGTTCTTTTCTTGAAAATAAAATGGCACACATTTTTTTCTGCATGCATTCTTAAGATGTTGAAACATTCCTTTAAAATTCGCTAGCAATATATAGTAAAAAAAAATGATAGAGAAATATGTTCACTTTACATAGAGACTTCTGCTACGTTTATTTCTGAAGTATTTTTTAAAATGTTTTCTCTTTTCTTTTTAGTTATTGACAAAGCAGTTTAAATGCAGTTAAACATAAATAATTTAAAATTTGTAATTCCATCATCATAGGAGAAGTTTAATTCCAACAAGGTTATTTTACTTTATTCTATGCCTTATAATCAAAGAAAAGCTAACACCAAATTGTAATCGACTATGACCCTTGTGTTATCAAAGTTTGTTTTTGACCTAAGAGGATTCTTCTGGGTCTTCCTCATTACCTTCTTGGTTCTGAGAAGAACCTAGAATTTCAGAAGGAAATTTTAGGAGAACTGTTATTCTGTGAAGCCCAAGTTTTCCATCTGAAATGGACAGAGAATTCCGAGTCTGGCTCTTTTGGCAACAAGCAGCTAATAAGCATCTCTTGGACTGTGTTATACTGGTTTTTCTTCTTGTCCTGCATTTCTCTCTAGCATCTTCTGTGCTAACAATTCTTTTATTGCCATAGTGATGTCTACGCCATTTCTCTATCTACTAAATCTCACTAGAAGTGATTACACTAGCGTCAAGATTCCTCTGCCCTTTAAAACATATGGTTACAATTTTCAAGCAGAAAGGACAGTCATGACAATTTGCAAATTCTAGAATAAACACATATGTGGAATCCACCTGCCAATAAAAATAAAACTATTTTTTATTCCCTAATGAAAATACAAGCAAGATATATATTTGGAAATCTGCCATTGAACTCAATTAAACACACACACACGTGCACACGTGCACATGTGCACACGTGCAAACATACATGCACACACACACACACAAACCTACACGCACACATAGTCAACACCTCAGCTTGTGAGACAGGGAGTTGGATATGTGCCTGGTGCTTAGGGAAAGTAGGTTGAAATTTTGTAGATAAAGCCATAAATAAGATAAAATTGATCAGGGAGAGCCTGCGGGTTAAGTAGAAAAGCGGTCACAGAAACAAGTTTACTATGGGGGCTGCTGAAGTAACATGATTAGGAGCAAATTAGGCTCCCGAAAGTAGGAAAACGAAAGAACATCGTGCTAGAGAAACAGAGCAAAGAATTTGATTTCAGTAAACAGAACTAGTAAGACCTATTTTGGGGCAAATATATCTATGAATTTACATTAATAACTATGATTATATACACACATACACACAATCCATCATATGTGTTTGCATATGTTTATGTATAGACATGTATTTTATATACATATATATAAAACAACATGATTTTGTATTATGTGCATATATAAAACATATATATAACTAGTATATTTATATATCAAAAGTTATAATATATGTATTACATATCTGTAATACCTATGCATATATATGTACAAACACAGATAATGGATATATAGTCATTAGTTATGCATTTATACATATATATATATATATATATAGAGAGAGAGAGAGAGAGAGGTTTATCTCCACTATAAATCTTACTATAGTTGTAGTCTGCTACCCTAAACACACACACACACACACACACACACACACACACACACACAACACAAACACACAAAAGGAAAGAATCTAGTTGAATACTTGGTTAAATTTAACAGCCTCAAAAAATAGAATAAACAAGAATTCACTTAAGGCTTTGAATTCTTTTAGTAGCTTCTCTGAGTTTTTAGCTTTTATTATTAGCATTCGAAAAAGCTGTAATTTGCTTGCAAAAAAAATTGACATGTTGTGTGTTAAAAAGATTAATGAATTACATTCTGTTTTCCAAAGTTATTGCATTTCTCTTTCTATTTCGATATCGGTTCAATCTATAGATTTATTTACATACATGGATCATGTATTAAAAAAGCATATTCTCCAGTATGAATGGCAGACATGCAAATACAAGTAAATGGTGATAAAAGCAATAACAGAAAAATATGTAATATCTAGTAGGAACTTAGAGGAGAGGGTGAAATTTTTAGATAATTGTTAATTTATTTCTCACTTACTCAAGTATAGATTTAAAGTGGCTCACAGCAAAATGAAATAAAAGGAAAAATGAGTAATAAAGTGAATTCAGAGAAAAAAATGCTTAAATAATTTGAAGTCAACAGCATATGGATATCAGAAAACATAGTTAAGGTCTAGAAAATGCTAGAACAGGCCACCAGTTAACTTCTAGGCTTTCTAGAAGAGAGACAAAAATGAGAACATAATTGCACTATTCATTTACCTACAGATAAAAAGAAAGCAAACTTATTCCTTGAGCTAAAACAAAAGATTTTTTCTTCATGGTAGTCAAAAAAAGAAGAATACACCTTCACCAACAACATCTGTATATCAAATAGATTTCACAGGGTTATTTCTTACAGTGGCTCTTAGCATGGGTCAATGATTACATTTAATAAAAACAATTTTGTAAGAGATGGTCTAGATGTGTGGATTTCTGCTTTTGTGCTTTATTACAAGGATAGATTTTTTTTTTTTTTTGGTATGTATAGAGGAACACATGGACTATATATCACTCAGGCAATCCTTCCAAAATGTATGTTGTCCAACCAAGTATTTGATGAGTACTAAGCAGCAGTGAGTTCAGGGTTATAGTCCTTGACAATCACTTAGGGGTACAGCTCTCTCAGTCTACTGGTTAAATAATGCAAGTGCCTAACTCCCTCTGGGGTTGAGATGGGTGCAGATGACAGGGAACACAGAATTGCAGCTGTTTCCAAACATTCTGGTAAAATACACATTACATGAACATTAACCAATTTTAACTGTACAGCGCAGTGCCATTAAGTACATTCGTGTCGTGGTGCCGCCATCACCACCATGCCGTCACAAAACTCATCTTGCAAAACTGATCTGATACTCTGTACCTTAGATTAAACAATAACCACCCATTCCCTCTCTCCCAGCCTAACCACCTCTCTACATTCTATCACTATGAATCTGACTGCCTAGGTACTCATACCACGTGAAATCATGCAGAATAAAAACATGGAAAAGCGTCACAAATTTGCGTGCCATCTTTGCGCGGAGTCATGCTAACTGTATGGTTCCTATTTGAGTATGTGCTGCCACAATGAGCACTTTAGCTGGTTTTTGAGGGGAGAACAGAAGCTCATCAGACTTAAGATGCGGGAAGCTACTATACAAAGGCCAGTTGGTCTAATACTGTTTTCTGTGTTGCTGAAGACTGGGTGAGGAGGGAGGCTGAAAGAGATGAAGCTGGAGACAGGAAGAAGCCAGATGCCCAGGGCTTTGGAAGCCTTGTCTAAGAGTTTGATATATATGCAATGAGAAGGAAATAGAGAAATAAAGTTTTAGAAAAATTAATTCCAGAAGAAAAGGAAGGCCTGGAAGAAGACAAAATTTAATAGGGCAATGGCAACTATACAGATCATGTTTTCCCATATTTTTTTTTCTTTTTTGCACATCACTAGTGTGGTAGAGTGGGTATTACAGAATTGCAGAGCATGAGAAATATATGTCTGTATGGTGGATCTGGAGTTTTTAGCCACAATCTTCCTCTCCAAGCTTAGAAGAAAACTTTTGACATTTTTTGAAACTTTTGCATTTTCGCAAAGGATCCAGAAAAGCCAAAGTCAAAGGAAAAGTCATTTTAATCCAGGAAAGCACATTTGGGGTGGCATTTCTTTCCCTGATCTATCTCCTTTTCTCATGTGGTTTGTGTAGCAAGTCAGGTGTGCTAATTCATTATTTTAATTTTTCTGGGGTCTTATGAGAATCGTTTAATTTTTAATTTTTTATTAAGATATAATTGACATAAATACTATGTAACTTTAAGGTATAGAATGTGTGATTTAATACATTTTATGTTGCAATATGATTACCATGGTAGTGTTAACTAGCACCTCTATGTGTCATGTGATTATCATTCCTTTTATGTGATGAGAACATTTAAGATCTAGCCTCTTAGCAACTTTGAGGAACATAATTCAGGATTATTTACTGTAATTACTATGTTGTGCATTAGATCTCCAAAACTTATTCAACTTTTAGTTGCAATTTTGTACCCTTTATCTCCGCAGTTCCTCCCACTCCCAGCTCCTGGGAATCACGATTGTACGATTGTACGTTGTTTCTATGAGTAAGGCTTTTTTAGTACCATGTATAAGTGATTTACTATATATGCCATTCTCTGTCTGGCTTATTTCATTAAGCATAATGCATCTGTGACTAAACAAACTGAAGATCAAAATTATTTTTTAAGAAGTTATGTTGTTGCTGACGTGTACTATGTAGTTAGGCCTATGATGATTGCATCTGTACTAAACATATACAGACTCTGTTTTTTGTCATTTTTCCATAAGCAATGCAGTATAACAACTATTTACATAGCATTTAGTTTGTATTAATATTACATATAATCTAGAGATGATTTAAAGTATATGGGAGGATGTGTGTATGTTATATGCAAATATTATACCATTTTATATAAGGGACTTGAGCATTCTCAGATTTTGGTATCTGCAGAGGGTCCTGGAACCTATACCCTGTGGATACTGAGGAATATATACTATATCTTCTTTATCCATTCATCCATGGACAGACATTTAGGTTATTTCCATATCTTAGCTATTCTGAATGAATTATTTTTTCTTCAATTATTCAATTATTCAATAATTATTCAATTATTCTTAAAGAAAAAAAAAGAAAGCCAAATATGGAAGGAAATGTATTTCTTTAAAACATGGTAAAGTTTTGGACTTTACACCTTTAACGACTTGTGATTTGGTAATAATTGAATGAAGGCAGAGGCTTAGGGATTTGCCAACAGTTGGGTTTACATACTGCTCTATTTTATCCAGTGGAAAAATTAACATTTTAAGGCCTACCTTTTTCCTCTAGTTCTTTGTAGCACGCAGCTCTCATGAAGTACCCAAGGTCAAAACATTTCAATGGTCAGTGCCTAAAGAATAGAGACTGATGTCACCATTACCTCCAAATTTGAGAACTTTCACTGACCCAGTGCCTTTGTTCTCACCATCTTGTCCTCCTGGGGTGCTTTCCTTCAACCCAAATCCATATGTTGCAATCATAACCGTTTTCCAAACAATATTCAAAGAAAAAAATGTAAAGCTTCTCCAAGAAAATTGGCTGAACATAACCTCTCTACTCTCTAGAGCCCCCATTGGACTTTGTTTCATCTTTTCCATAACACCCATCCCATTTAGCTTTCAATGTTTTCACTTTAAAACTACTTGAGAATGGTGATGATGTCATACTTGTGCTCACTTTCTCTATTTGCACATAGCAAAAACAAAAAATAATAAATAAATAACAAATGTTCATTTATCCAATAAATCTTTGTAGCATGGCTATTAAATGGCAAACACTTTATTAGATATTAAAAATAGACCAATGAATAAAACAATAGTCTCTGATTTCAAGGAATATTAATGTGAGGGGGTGATACATCGGAAATGTTTTTAGAGGAGGAAGAGGCCATTTGGAGAATAAAATTGATAGAGGGCACAAGACTTGCAGACATATATATCTGTATATATACAATTGGTCTGTCTATCTGCCTGTCTAACTGTCTGTTTCTTTCTGGTGATACTCCCAGAATATTGATTTTATTCAATAAATGAAGCATGTATCTGAAATCAACCACAACTTACACCAACTTGCTGAAGAATAGCCTCCTCCCCTAATATTTTAACAGAGGCCCCAAAACATTATTTTGCACTAGTAATTGTCCAAAACTTAAGCCTGATTATCCTGAGTGATAAGTTTGTTAGTAAAAAAAAAAAGCATAGTTTTTGTTGTTGTTGTTGTTTTTGCTAAAGTTTTAAAATTTCCTTTTCCAAATAACTAAAGTATCAAGGAAGCAGTTTCCATGAAATGTTTCACTCAATAACAGAAGGAAATAGAGAAAGAAAAATGGCAACGGAAATCTCCTATTTTAAAAAAATATTCTCTTGCAACATTTAATGAAGTGTACTAAAATGCATCAAAAGTGAAAAAAAAATTGACGAGATACTTAAAAGTTCCATTTCAGTCACAATTAAGACTCCCTATTCTTTAATGTCTCCTTCCTCTCTTCTCTATTTCATCTAACCTGTCATCATTGGAGCCCTAATCATGAATGCGTAGACTAATGTAGTACCCATGCCCTTTCCTGTATTTCTCATGATATCATCAAACACACATATTTTTAAAAACACAAATCCAATCTTGTAACCAAGCTCTTTTACAATTGTTTTGCAGATGAAGAAACCGCAGTTTGTGAAGTTTGATGCGTGCCCAGGATTACAGAGCTCAAGCACCAGACTGGAACAGGAGCTCAAGTCTTTGGGTTTCCAGAGTTCTTCCACCTCACATTGCTGTCGTCCTATATTGGTACATATATTGAGGGTACTAAAAAAAAATCTGCCCTCAAAATACAGAAAATGTCAGACTGTTGAGACTGTATGTACAGACAGAATTTCACTTCAAAATTTTATTTACAGCGTACGTAAAAACCTATTCTCAGTTGACAAAGTTCGGTTTTTCAGAACAACTGCTCCTAACCCATAAGGTGCCAGTCTTTAACATCATTTTCACATTTTATTTTTTTGTCTATGTATTGAACTTTCTTTTACACATGAAGCAAGAAACATTTTTATTTTGTTTTGTTTTCAGGCATCACTTTCATAGTTTAACATGCTGATCAAAAACATTAAAGGAAAATATTCTCATTAAGAATAACCTTGCTTATATTTTTTTACAGTATGTAAAACTTATAACTATAAAGAAAAAAAGAATATCAAATGAACTCATTTTCTAATATTTACTCTAATTCCCATTTAATTTTCATATTAAAAATTTCCAAATTCTACATTGAAAAAGTTGTGATTTTCTAAAATGTCAATATATATGCAAAATTATAGTAAGAAAGACATAGAGTGGATAAATATTTTCCTTTTAAAATTATCAAGCCCTAATAAAAATAATATAGAATGGATAAATATTTTTGTTTTTAAAATTATCAAGTTTATCAAATAAGATAGTTTATCAAATAAGAATTATTAGAGTTACTGCAAATATAATTAGAAAAATAAACTAAATACAACTGAATTGTACAATTATGACTTTTAACCTTTGTTTTCCAGTTATTGTTGCTTTAAAATTTTTAAAAATATATTAAAATAAAATTTCCTGATAGAAAAAGTAAGCATAATTTTGTAAAATCCCATTTTGTGTACATTGAGACAGCTAATTTTTTATATTTATTTTTCATTTTCTTATTTTTCTATAATACTATCAATGTTAAAGTGCAACACAAAAATGTTCAAACTCGTTTCTTAAATTAAGTGGTGAAGTATATTTTATAGTAAATGATATCTGATTAGATTTTTCAATTCTATAAATATTTGCTCGGTAATATAAAAAAGTGTGTAGACTTAGATATACTACAATTTACTTTATTTACTGTTAATTTTTTTAATGAAATGATTAAAACAAGGTCTGGAAATCTTAGCTAGTATTTTAAGTCTACCTAATAACAAGAAATAAAAACCTGGCATCAGCGTTGACTATGTCCATTATTTAAAAATACTGAATTAAATTCAGCGCATGTTACAAATTGCTTTTTGCTTCTTCATTTTAGGATTGTTGTTAAAAGTAAAATAACCAGGCAGCCTTATCTTAGGTAAGGTTGTTTCGGCTTGGAAATAAACAAAGCTCTCTCTCGATGAGCTAGGTTCATTTCATATTTGTGTAATACCCTGGAAGAAATTAGGTTTCAATAAAGTCCATTTTTGTCACTGCATGTAGCAATGAATATCACACCCAGCAGGGCACAGTGGCACCTGGCTGTACAGACCCCAGTGCAGCACAAACCATCTGGGGGTAATTACAACAAGGTATTCTTTAAGGACCAGATGGGACCAAGGAACAGAAGCTCCTACCCCTCCTAGTCATTTACAACATAATTCTTTTCAATGATATACTTAATCCTCCCACCAGCTATGCTTTTCAGCTTGCTGTTGTCACTGTTCCTTTATGTTAATTCAGTTGCAAGACTGAGGAAAAAGGGGAGAGAGAGAGAGTGCAAGAAAAAAAGGGCGAGGGGGAAAGAGAGCCACCGGCGCCTCTAGGGACCAAAAGAAATTATTCATCCCTAAATTGTTTCCACCACAGCAAGTACAGTAACAAATTTTTTTTTTAAAGAGGGCTGAAATTATCCTAAAGAAGGTCAATGCGACAGCCCTGTGTGGCACCAGCTGAGGTTTACTCAGCCACCTGTTAGCTAGAAAGCTCTCTGCACACGCTTATGATGCATTTAACCAGTTTAAAGGGTCTTTATTGACAGGCCAGCCACCTCCATTCAGCAGGCCAGAGCCATAGGCCTGCTTTGTGGTCATATGTGGCGCACAAGTCTTAATTCAATTACGCTGTAAGCCTATCCAATCTGCATCACTGCCCTTTCACTTTTGTGCCATTTGTCTTGTATGTTGTAAAGAATTTTATTTTGAAGAGGGAAAGGCACCCTACAACCCAGTTGTCTTTATTTTTCATTTAAGGTTTGTGCCGCAGGTGCGCTGCCACCTTTCAACTCCCGAAATGTATTCATCTTTAAGTGATATTTTAGAGGGAAGTGTTATTTATTGTTTGGTGACAATGCTTTTCTGGTGTTGCTGAGTTTTATTTTTTTTTAATTAGGTGTATGCTCAAACTCTCTACCAAACCAACAAAGAACCCCCAAACTCGAGAACTGAAAATCTGAAAGAAGAAAAAGCATAAATGATGGCTAAAAATAACAATTAACTTTGTTATACCATTTTTTTATTTAAAAAGAAATGCATTTCTTAATATGAGCAAATGTTAAACTTAAAATTTTTGGTTTTCCTTAAGTGTCTGACACACAAAAAATATATCGGTTTATATAAATGAGTCTCAGTGAAGCTATACATCACTTGAATATTTTAAGTTCCAGATGAGATTATTAAATATCTTAAATCTATTCATATTGTTTTCTAATCTGGGCTTCCAGATTTTCTTGGTACTGGAGCAGTGCATATCGTTGTCAAATGCTCGGTATTTTCATAATAGTTTGTGAACAATGAGAACATAAGTATAGGTTTCTCAAAGTCAGGGCATCTGATGTTTATTCTCACAATTATATTTTTCTTAAATGACAAGCTTACCTCTTTTAAGCATGTTCCGCATAGATAGAATCCTTATAAGCAACCAAGTACTATCACCTTGGTTGAGCATCCATATGAAGGGTGGACATCATTTCAAATCAACTTCCCTCAAATTATTAAATGACTTGCAGGGAAGTTTGAAGAAACTTAAAAAGGAGGCAGAGAAGAATCTGCTTTGCTATTTTATACCTAGTTTCCACCTAAGTCAAGGAAAAGACAATGGTGTGACTGTCCATTTTTATTGTAGCAACCTCTGAATGTCTTTTGTATGGAAGTTCTCATTCCCTTTAAATTACTGATTCAAATCTGCAAATATGAAACAAGCAAAAGAGAGTAAGACATTTTAATTGGTAAGAAGAAATAAAGAGATTGGTATGTAACCTTCAAAATAGGTAGGATTTTTAAAACTACTTCTATATACATGTAAACTTAATGTATGTATTTCTTTCTACAATTCTATGGCCATTTCTTTTGTGTTTTTCTATAGGTTCCCATTTTACAAATGAGAAAAACTAAGGGTGAATAGGCTAAGTAGCTTGCCAAAGAGGTCAAAATTCTTCTGATTTCTCACAGAGGGTTTTTATTGCAACTTAGAGACTTCATATGATTATTCATAAACGTCATAATTTTGACCCATTTGTACAACTCTCCATACATATATATGTTAAAGCATCTTATCAATATTCTGTGAAGTACGAATAACAACTGAACTTATAAAAGTCTAGAATCACATCAAAGCAACAAGAAAAAATGATTTGGCCTTGTTACATTTAAAAAGCACTATTAAGATATAGGAATATGTCTTTAGTTACTTCTCAATCTTCCCATACAATTCTGAAGAAAAAATAGTCAATGAAAGTTGTTCAGTTTTACAATCTTCTATGTGAATCACTTGACCTGTTTGAATTTTGTATCTCTATAATATAATATAAAAATATTTGAGACTTCATTTTTTAGGGACATTAACATCTTGAAATTCAGGTTAAAATGTTTAAAGACATCTTGATATGAAATGTAAGAACCCAAATATTTTGCTCTAAATATTTTAGAAGAAAAAATATGGAAAGTTAATTTCATTATAGAATTTTATCTTTTTATCATTTTATTATTTATTTTTTCCAAATTTCAAACGTATTATATTCCTTTTAAAATAACAGAATATGTAATAACTCCATGTACTAAATGTGTTATTATATACCAAAGGAATATCTATTAACATTTATCTGTCCATTCTACTTTTATTAGTAGCTCACTTCACACAATAAGATGAAATTATATATAATGTTTATTTTGGATTCTCAGTTTCCAGTAAAATCGTGCATCTAACTTTTTATGAAAATACTTTAAGAAAATATTGAAAAAATTTTAGAAAAACCAAACTAACAATAACTAATAGTCATAATTATAACTATGCATATGTATGTATATATTTATATATAATATATAGATTATATAATTTAATATATAAGCTATATAACTTATATAAATATAATATTTACTTTAAAATATAAGCTATGTAGCTTATACACAATTTATATAAGCATAATATTTGAGAATCCAAACTTAATATAGTCACTAAACCAAAGGACTAAAGAATAATTTTGGATATTCCTTATTCAACAGCTAATATTTGCGAAAAATATTCAAAGCTGAAATTTGAAAACATATCATAAACAATATCAAATGCATAATCCTGTAAAAATGTTATTCATTATTTACAAACTCTCTCATATAAATGTAGTTATAAAGAAAAAAACCTCATATAATAAGAAACTGGAGACCTTCGCACAATAGCGGAGTATAATTTTAGCTTTGCATAAAATTCTGTCCAGCACAATGGTGTCTCCTGAGATTCAAATGTGCTTTGGAGAAAACCATCACTTCATAAGGAGGCCCTGCTCATGCAGAGCTCCCTTTCCTTTCAAAGGGATTTTCAAGTACACTTAATGGCCACAGAATGGGGCATATGTGAATGTCTCTAAGCCAATTATGCAGTTTGAGTTCAAATAAACTATTTCTTCACCAGATTTTCTGGTCCTTAAACATGCATAAAGCATTTGTCCATCTTGACCTTCCAAAATCTCTCTAGAAAATTCATGATAAGATATGAGCACGTTATTTTGCAGTAGTCAATTCAAAAAGTGTCAACATGATGTCACTGTGCCTGGAGAAAAAGTGAAAAATTGAGTCAACTAAGTTGTGCAGTGTGCAGCATGCCAAATCAGTGGTTTGTGTGATTTTTCTCCTTGAATTCACCATTTAAAAATTATTTGGCAAAGTTATGTTAACATTTTTATTACTGGGGCCTACATCCTTCAGTTTGGTAGGGTAGCTGGATACAGGAATAAAGACAAGCAAATTCTCACTAATCCAAAAATAGATGAAAATACAAGAATGAAAGTTAGAAGATCGACAAAATAATCTCACGATTACCTTTTATTCTTATTTCTTTATCATCTTAAATGCCTAGCTATCTGAAAGAGAAAGATGATGGGTCAATGATAAATTTTTAATTTGCAGAAAAAACTCTTGGGTATCCCCCTATTTGTTCTTAAAATGAACTATAGATGTCTGTAATTTCAACATTTGGCTCTGTAACAATTTTCTTGAATAACAATTGGTTCTGAGATTACACTGAAAGACAACCAGTATTAAACATGTTACTGTTTCTTTGAATTAAAAAAGAGGAGGAAAAATAAAACAGATGCCTTTTTAGGGTGAGATGCTATAAATACGCATGAATGTGAGAGTGGCAGCAGAGTGTTTTGAGATTGTGCATTTATTGGTTTCGGCTTTCTGGAGAGTTTTTCTGGATGTTGAATGTTCTCATGCGTGTCTGAAATACACATGCATTGCGTGATGCAGAAAGAGAAATAAGTACCAATAGGTTCATTCCAGATTTCAATAACATACTTATTATACTAAAAAGCATTACATATTGAGAACTTTTAAACAAAGTCGTTTGATTTTTATCAACTCTGAAGTTTCATTGTACACATAAGGGAACTGAATCTACAGAACTAAATAACTTTCCTAAGGTCACATTGCTAAAAGTGACAGTTGGAGTTTGAAACCAAAGGTGTTGGTGGAGTCCTGAGCCTGTGCTCTTAACTAACCTATAACAAAAACCTCACAAATGTCAAGAATTAACCATATGACAGGTAATAAGTATATGACATATCCACAGTACTGGTATTTGCAAGTTGTCTTTCCATTTCTGTAATTCTGACTATCATTAAAAGCAATCATTAAATCTGGACATTATTACTGTGGTCATGCCTCGATCTAAGCAGTATAGATAATTATTTGTAGTTTTAGAAGCTTTCTCAACTTCTCTTTGATACTTCCTAAAATACTACCTATGGACTAATGAATGTATTGATCAGCTACCTTTTTTGAAATAAAAATCTCCATCAAAGTAAGGCTCTCAATATTATTTAAGTATCCCATGCCTGGTATAAATACTGAGTATATGTGAAAATTCGAATAAATGTTTAGTGAAGAAATGGAAAAATGATTTAATTTACTTATATTGTTTTTTACTACTCTGAATGAATGAACCCACCTAAGGGAATGGAGTGAAATTTTTCACAGAAAGAGGCCACTGAAGGGAGTAGATAGATATAAGACACTTAGGAAAGAGTGGTTGAAGTTGAATGCCAGAGTAGGGATTCAGGATGGCCTGAAGGAATATGTAAACACAGAATGACACAATGAAGGGCGTGGAAGGCTGCAGGAGATCACACTTTAGAAGAGAATGAGGGAATGCCAATGATTTTATATATATTCTTTTGTTTTAAATTTTGCAAAGTTTCTCTAGCCTTTGCTGAGCCTCTGACAATCTCATTACTAATTTCAGAAAGCACTTTAGCTTCTGGTACTAAGGGCAGACTTGTCTAACCAAGTTGTCAACAGAGTAGATTGTTGCACAAGCTTAACTGTACTTCTCTATCCTCATTATCATTCTTTCTTAAGTGGAGAAACAGTCTGCCCTTTGTCTGAAGTCTTTTTCATATAATTTCCAATTTTATTGTGTTTTCCCTATGTTGTTGCCACCTATGTGCACGGTGTGAGAGATGATATTATATTATAATACCAACACTATCAACAAGTAATACATGTTCCATGGTCACTATGTCCAGGCACTTTGCTAAATACTTCATTTTTATCTTCAAAGATACCTGGGGAGATTTTATTGTTCTATCCATCTTACAAATTAAGAAGCTGGGGTTGAAATAATTGATCCAAGTCTAGAAAGTAGAAATAATTGATCCAAGTCTATAGATCTAGAATGTAGCATCATAAGAATCTGAATCTAAATAGTTTGATTCCAAGACCACACTAACGAACACTGGGCCAGACTCTCTCTCCATATGTTCACTTGGTAATAAAGTAATAGACTTATCAAAACCACTAAACACTTGGTATGTTCTCAGAATTATGCTAAATCCTGGAGAACGTAAAAATGAATTGAACAACGGCTTCAGTAGCATAGAGTAAAAGCATCCGCTGGTCTGGACACCTTTGCAGAGGATGTAACCACAAGAATTTTGAAAAATGAATGAAAGAAAAACAAAGGAAGCATGGGGCTGGAGGCACAAATCCGGAAAGGTGAAATATTGCACCAAGAAACAGGGTAAAGAATTCGCCCTGACCTGCCTCAGGACTTTCCTCCTCCACATGTGCCCTTTACTTTGCTTCTGCTGATTGAAAGTGTTCATCCTTCAAGACTCATCTCAAATCCTGCCTCACCCAGGGTATTTGAGATTCTCCCTGCTGAGATGGAGTCTCATCCTTCTTGCATTCTTTCTGGCTCTTATCTTAATCCAGTTGTTCTGATTACTTCTGGACCTGTTTTATTTTCTGTTCCAAGCAGATTGAAGCATCACAGTATTGTTCTTGTCCCCCTTCCTCTCATCACAGGCCACAACATCTTCACCTGACCTTCACCCAAAATATTTTGTCTTCCTGATACGCTATTTTGCTAGCAGCTTCTTTTCCCTCAGTTCTTTTAAATATTACCTCCTCCAGTAAGCCTTCTCTAATTACCCCCACAAGATCCTACGTGCTCCCACAGCACCCACAATGTCCCCCATTATAGCAGGCAATGCACTGAACCATAATGGCCTATTCACTCTTCTGTAGCCCCCACCAGTCTGCTTGGCGGCCATAGAAATGGTGTCCACCATGTTTTTGTAGAATGGGTCTTAATAGGCATTTATTGGATGAACAAAAGATGGAATGGCTTGTCGAAGTTAACTGCTGTTTTCTTCCAACAAGGAGGCCAGGATTGAAGAGTGGGAGTGAGACAACCATGGTGATAGGGTGGAGATGAGATGCTATCAGACCAAGTACACTATCAGATTAAACAGTTCTAAAACATAGATATCTTATCCATGTGTCCTTCACTCGTGACCATTTTACCTGATATTTAAGGTGCAAGGTACTTTCCAGATATCTTGTAATGACTGTCAGCATTCCAGGCTGAACTTACCATCCTAAGATTTCAGTGTGGCCTCTCCTTTCACTAGGAAAGTACCTACATGATATCCATCTAGTCACTGGGAAGCTCAGTCGCCCTGGCTTCGTGGTCAAATGACTGGTTGCAATTGTCTCTGGTCTGAGTATCCTGCAGAATGAGATAAGTCTTTAAACCTCAAAGCTTGTAACTCAACTAGTACATAAAAATGTCCTCACTTGGCTTTTATGATGTCTATGGTACAGTGGATCTCTGTAATTTTTGCCCAGTTCCTTTTAGTAATATCACCTCCCTGTCTAAAGTCAGGAATATGCCCTTATTAGGTCCCTTAAATTCGAATCTTAAGGAAAATGTCACAAAAATGAAAATCTTTTAAAACAGTCATTATTACAGTGGCATCCTGAGGATGTCTGTGAGACTTTAGGCAAGTTATTTAATCTTTCTATGCCTTAATTTCCTCATCTACTAAAATAATAATAATAACAATAGTACCTAGTTTATTATATTGTGGTATAGGTTAAAGATATATATATATATATATATATATATATATATATATATATATATATATATATATATAGCAGCATATATATATGGATTATATAGACCAGGTCTAGGCACATAGAGAGTGCTAAACAAGTTATCTACTATAGCATAGCTGTTAGAATGTTGAAGTTGCTGTTTCTGTTCATTATGAGGCCTGGCTATACGATTTTTCCTTCTGGTTTTCTAGGTTACTCCAATTCCTGTCCAAAAACATTTTTTTTTTCACTTAAATTGGCCTTAGTTTGTGTTGCTTGCTGCCAGAAAACTCTAATGGTTGCTTCTCTCACATACTGTAGGCCTTTTCTCCCCAAGTGTTTATTAGACTCAAGAGGTCAATAACCATATATTATTAATCACTGCATCATCTAGAACGCTAAAGTAGTGCTTTGTATGTAAAAATATTCATTTTAGTGGCTAGAAGACCTAATACATGAATTACACCATTGACCCCTTTCTTTAGGGCTTCGTCACCATTTTTCTAGCAATAAAAAGCAGGGCTAAGCATCATGGTATCCTTGAGAGCTCCAAAAGCGGCCACTGCCAAATGTGTAGCTGCCCAGGAGGAGCAGCCGGTACAAAGGAAAGAAAGCTGGAGTCCCAGGACCTGTGCTCCAAGTCCCATCCACCGCTTACTACCTGGGTGATCTTGGGTGAAAAACTGACACTCTCTGAGTCTCATTTTCCTTATATGAAAAACTGAGATAATAAAATGTATCCAACATGGACTTAGAAACCAACAGAACAGATTACATAGCCCATGATGGATACCCAATTTAGCTATTTCTCTTATGTTTTGAAAGTGCTCTTTGAAAGTGTTAGTTCATTAATAGAAAAAAAGAAAAGGAAATTAAACTTTTAATGTAAATAAGTGATTTATAGCTGTATATAACTTGATCTATAACTGAAATGTAAATAACTATTGCTAGGTAGAGGGAAAACAAAGGAAAACGTGTAAGATCATTGGTTTGAATTTTTTAAATGATGCCATTTTACCATAAATGCAGAATTATATTTATGTTCATTTCCACCATTATTATTGATTCAGTACCTAGCAAATTCCATTCTCATGCTGTTTTATTTCGTATTTTGTATCATACTCATTTAATAAGCCTAAAAATTACTGCAGGACGAACGTTGTTGGAAACCCAACTCGTGTCTCGTTAATTTTATGAATGTATTTTAAACACAGGAACATTTTGTTTTAAAATTTTTATCATTTTTGTTGGCTTATTTTTTAAAATTGTATTCTTTCTAAATGATAAAAATATTACAATTACATGAAAAACATTTTGGAATATTAAAAAAATAAAAATAATTACTTATTATGTCACTATTCTAATGTATTTAAGTAGATTTTTTTCTTTTATCTTTTTATATAGTTGAATTATAATCTATACTACATTAAAAAATTAACATGCCATAGCATTTCCTGTTTCTATAGTTTTCTAACAGTCATTTTTCCCACTACAGATCTTAATGTTGATAGATATTTAGGCTACTTATCTCTTTTTAAATCTTTTTACTTTTGTCTTTAATTATTTTTATAAGTATGCTTGCATATTTTGATGTAAATATGTCTCATTTTGAAAATTTAGCAATATTTAAAAATTAGTAATAAATATTATGGCTCATAGCTTATCAGGATTCAAGAGATATTCATCTGCAGACCTAGAAGCACTTCAAAATCAAATTATATTCATTTTTGTATAATGGGGTACTTGGAGACAAACATAGCAAAACTACAAAAGCCTCTTTGATGATCACTGGCACATCCAACTTTAAGGTGCTTGTAATTAGAGTATGCACATTTTCTCTTTTCCCGAGTGTTTCTCCTGGTCCCCCATTTCTCTATTAGTGAAGATGGATCTGGGGGAGGCAGTTCAGGGAAGCACAAGCTTCAGTGACTCTGTCTTGAAATTATGATGTCATAACTAGAATCTAGCTTCTCTTTAATATTTTTGGCATGATTTTGGAAAGGAGTTGATAGAGGTTATGGGCTGCTTTAAAAGCCCTTACCCCTTCTTCTCCCCCTGACCACATACACACACAGACACACACACACACACACAGACACACACACACACACACACACACACACACACACACACACACCCAGGCCTTTCTGCTGGACTCTAGATGAACAGGTGCACCCTGTGTGTATGTGGTCAGGTACAGAGGCAGACTGAGAGAACATAATGTGGCACCCAGCCCATTCATTGGGGGCAGGGAACTTAGTATATCCGCAGCAGGGATTTAAATTAGGGTGGAGGCAAGGATAGGAGAATGAGCAGGAAGGATATTTAAGAGAAAGGGAGTAGCAAGTACAAAGGTCTGGAAGTAGGAAAGAGCAACCTTTTGGAGGACTGCAAGTGTCTCTTGGATAAAGTGTACAGCGTGAGGGTAGGAGTGACCGAGACTAGGAAGGTGTATAGAGGAGGGATCTAAAGGATTTCACACTTTTTTTTCTTATAATTAGTTCTCAGGATGGTTCAGTGTTAGGGAAACAGTGTTACTCTTATTTATTTTTTTAGAGAATATATAGTAACCACTTAAAATATGCCAGGTACACAAAAATAAACAAAAACAGACCAGACTTTTGTCCTTGTATAAATTATAACTTGATAAAGAAGGCAAAGATTAAGTTATCAAATAACCACACAAATAAATATGAGATTACATATGTGGTGCTCTGAGTGCATTGAAAAGGAGGACTTGATCATTCTTAGACCTCAAGACAGATACGTAAAAATTGTAGAAGGGTAAGTAAGAATTGCTAAACCATGGGAGAGTGGAGAGCATTGCACATG
The DNA here is from genome assembly GCA_003508835.1 of Eonycteris spelaea. Classification (NCBI taxonomy): domain Eukaryota; kingdom Metazoa; phylum Chordata; class Mammalia; order Chiroptera; family Pteropodidae; genus Eonycteris; species Eonycteris spelaea. The sequence goes on from PUFA01000011.1 coordinate 2,467,951, forward strand.
GATAAAATTACACGTGCAAATGTCCTGGGGTAAGCAAGGCAAATGCTAATAATGGAAAAAGCACTGTTAAGCCCAGAGGGCAGAGGTGGGAATGTGTCAAAACAATCAAATGGAATCACCTTTAAGTTTGTCAGTAATCTAAGAGTAATAGGAAATTGAAGAGTTCTAAACTGAGCTGTGACATGACCAGATGTGCATTTTGTAAACATTACTCTGGTTACATTGTAGAAAACAGATTTAAAAATCTTAAAGATTATCTGCCGTGATAACCCAGAAGAAGAGTTTAGCCTTTTGGATTTTAGAGGTAGAGAAATCTGTGGAACAATTTAGATATATAGAGTATAAAATACCTCAAACAAAAAAATTTTAAATTTTTTAAAATTTTGGTTTAAAAAGTATTAAGAGTGGAGCAATGTAGAGAGGGAAGATGTAGTAGTACTTCGCACCACTCCAGGATAAGCACGTTTGTATGTTTGTGTGATATAGCAAGCTAAAAAGGTATCATCCTTAGCATATCATCTTGCCCAAACTTGATTTAATAGATTAAAAAAGAGTACTCTTCTTTAGCCTCTCTCTGTAAAACTGGAATACATGCTAGAGTTACTTAACTATTGATATTTAACCATAGTTAAATATAGTTTCATTGAAATGTCTTGAGATTCTCTCTGTGAAGAATTGTATTAAGAAAGAACAAAATGTTGCCGTTATTATTCAAGAGTATCTTTTTAAAGTAGGACTTTTTTTCTAGTAGTAGAACACACACAAACACACAGCATAAAATACAGTACATACACACACACACTCAACAATCTGAAATCAGAAGGGTGATATTAATAATACTCTAAAAACATACTCACAATATATATTTATTTTAAATATTAAATAAAGTGATCATGTGGTTAGTCTAACTATTTTGATGAATTCTTTTACAGAAAATGATTTTTTGAAAGAGCTGATTATTTCTACAACTAAGAAATATATGCAACTAAGGAAGATTAATATAAAATAAATAGATAGACATTGGTCACAATGCCAGCAAACATCTCTTTGTCACATATACTTTTTCCACCTCATAAAATATTAGATTTATATAAAGAGTATCCTGATTTCCTACAGATACGAATGAACTTTTAATTATTTTCTGAATAAGAAAAAAATTGCAACTACGAGTATATTTATCTATTCATTCCTTTGGCTCATATGTCTGAACATTGATCTGTTCATTCTTTTAATAACTATGTACTGTCCCTTGCTAGGTGCTCTGCACCATGCTAGTTAGTAAATGGCGTATAAAGATGAATAAGGCAGTGCTCTACTACTCTAAGTACATAGCAGAAACGCAGCCCAAGACCCTATTCTATCTGACTTACTGTCTTTGATGCAAAGTGGTCATAAAGCCAAATTCTGTAAATTTGGTAGTATAGAATTCAGTAGTCATAAAGTCATATTTCCATACATTTGGAAATATATGGGTAAATTTAGTCATTAAGCCATCTTATTTTAGCTTGTATAACAATTGCAGAATAACACCTAGCTGTGTTTATTTTCCAACTTTCTGTGAGGTATCAGTTAATTGCCTTTCTACATAGTCTGACTGACTTTTCATGCAAGAAGTTTTTGACAATGATAACTCTTGAAAATATGCCAACATGTGATCAAAGTCTTTCTTCCACTTATATTTTAATCCATTGATGATTGCCATTTTTGTTAATTCATGATATCTTCTTTGTTTCTTTCTGTCTTCAATAATACGGGTCATTCTTTTCCTTTTTGTACTCTGAGGATGCCAGATTGAGGCCACACATGGAGAACAACTACCAGCTCCTCCTTTTTGTTCTCTTTTCTTAACATGTTTTATTTGCCAGCTGATTAAAGATTGTGCTTCTAGACAATTCTCTATAAACAGTTTGTAGAAAGCAGTGGATGCTGCTTTGTTCATATTCCGGAAAAGTCCTTGTATACTCAAAAGTGCACATACTAGAAGACTATACAAGAAGTTCCTCTCACTTATATCAAGTGCTTTTAACAATGGTAGGGTGCATTTTTTAGTATGCCCACGTGTGTGAAATTTAGAAATAAACGGAAGCACGGTAGAACCTGTTTAAATAAACAAACACAATTTTAAAACAGAACTGGCAACATTGAGAGAATCTCTCTCTCTCTCTCTCTCTTTCTCTCTCACACACACACACACACACACACACACACAATCCCCAGAGATCACTTATTTTCATGCATAAATATTTAAAACTCCATATACAAAATATATCAATATGCATCTTTTTGTAAAGCTTATTAGCTGTCCTTATTATTACCTGCTTCACAAGCCTGGAGGACATCTCTTCTAAAACAGGAAAAATGCAATCTGTATGCTAGGAAAACTACAAAGAAGCAATAAATTATTGCTGTAATGACATGCTAATTAAAATTTTGCTTGTAACTCATGTAAGTGTTTGAAGCCCAGCAAATTTCTCTTTTCATTTGTGAAGTGTGAAGGTAAATTGCCCAGTGACAGTGGGACATCGCTAACAAGTACAAATTGAATAACATGCTATCTTGCTCTATTAGCCCTGACTAGCATGTCTGAATTAGATATTCAGCACACTCCCCATTGAAGGCCTGATTGATAAATGCTAAGGAGAATTTGTCAAAACAACAGGGGCTACACCCAGTGGGACATCAATATGCTCCATTTAGTCACCCACACAGCACTTCCTACATAGGATTGTCACATAAAATTAAGACTAGCCACTAACCAGCCATCAAGCTTGCAGCAGACGTCAGGCAGCCTGTGTTCTGTATGCATATTAGTCACATGCTTAACAATTTGGGCTGTCAGGACAGAAGCATGCAGTGACCTCTGGAGCAGAGGTTGAATTTTCCAACTATACCGAAACGTCATGCTCAGCTGTTCAAGATTTTAGACCATTTCCTGCCAGATCTGTGCACAGATGCAGTGCCCTAAGCTATAATCTGTGGCCATGTCCAAATGACAAATGGCACAGGGAAGATTATTGCATTATATATTAAGTACCACAAGTCTGTAAATTATAAGTAAACTACTGTTCAGACTGTCTCCTCCAGCTTTTATGATACTTTCCCTCTCTATTCTTTTTAAAATAAACCTAATAAATATTGGGAGAACCGGGAGATCAAAGCCCAGAGTCTGAATTAGCCATCTCCATTGCTAATTAGCCGCTTGAATATCAAACAGTTTTGGACCAGCTGTAATTTAATAAGCCATGATTGAGGTTGGCCTGATTTTGTTTCCCCACTGAAAATTTTTCTCAGGTGCAGGTTTCTATGATTTTAGAATTCTTGGCGATAAGTTGTTTTTAGTATTTCCTTTGTAAACATAATTAACCATAAATACAGAGCAGCGATAATAAAAATCATTATGATCTAACCGAATCTTTAATTGGATCTGTTTTATTTCTGTTGCTTTATAGTTAAGCTCTTTACATATGAGGCTATCTACTCGTAGAATAAAGGATAAAATATAAAGTCATTAGTTTGAAATAAAATATATTCTCTACAAAATTGAAAAGCTTGTCATTCTCTAATTTAGATCCTGTCATCAGCCATGGAAGCAAGAATAACATTTAAAAATAAATTGCTTAAGCTTCCTTTTGCAAATAATACTCTAATAAAATATATTTTATGATACAGTAAAGAGAATATATCAAATACTGTTTAATTTTGAAAATCATTTATGTGTTGAAACTCAAGTAAAACTATTCTAACTTAAACTTTTAAAACACTTAACACTGATCATTTTTCTCCATATATTTTAGAATTCTTGCTCTTGTTCTGAGCCCTGAAGCAGAATTACCTAATGAATACTAGAAATATATTTTTTTCTGGTACTTCTATAGAATACAATCACAAAAAAATGTTGAATGAAATAATGCAAAAAGACATCAATACAGACTTCGAAGAGATATTTCTTCTTTATAGGACATAAAAGCAACCTGCTACTAGTTTTTGTATTATCCATTTCAGAGATAATGTGTGAATAAAATCTTGCCTTTTGATACTTTCTGGATTTTATATATCTTAGAGTTTTAAAATTTTCAGCTTTTTGATACATCACAGTGGTAATACTGTTTATAAAATTGGCAAATAAAATCATAAGATTCTTCTATAAAATATTATTTTTCATGAAAATAACATAGCAGGTTTCTTAGCATATATAACATAAATATTTAACTTCAAAAATTGGTGAGCTGCAAAATGCTGATTTAATGTTTAATTACAGTAGGCCAGAGTGGGAGGCTGTATATCAAACCTAAAAGTTTGCTGCTCAGTGTGGTTCAATGACAACCCAAATTGTAATGATGGTCTAATTAGTGGCTAGATAGCACTACATTGCTGGGGATTATTACAAAAGCAAGTTAGAGCAAGGAGAAAAATAGTTGAACATTTAGTAGTGTTAATCTGATGACTTCCTCTGAGCAAATATTAAAACTTTCCTCTTCAAACTTTCTTGGGGGCTGGGAGATATGGGATATCTCACATTTATTAAAGCTGGAAGCAGAAACCAACTTCTTTTTTTTTTAAAAAAAAAAACACTTTTAATTCTTAAACAATGTTTTGCTTAAAAATTTTGTTACTGAAAATTTTATAAATTTCCCTTCCTATCTCTTTCCTCTCCTCAATTTTCTAGTAGAACAGAAAAACAAAGGACAGCAGGGTCTTTTTGCCTCAGGCAACAGTCTGCTGATGGATATTGTAGCAGCTGAATTGCTCCCCATTCACATTCTAAACCCTTTCTCCTAATTGTCATCAGTATCATCAATGTCACTAACTGAGACTACTGCCACAATTCTACAGCCCTTCAGAGCAATATTGCCTTTGGCTTTTTCTCCTGGGGTTTGCTCCTTGCTTGGTGCAATCTGTGGAACCACTTAGCACAGGATCTATGTTGACTTATAACAGGTACCAGATGATGCATCCAGACCTCTAGCCTAGTTTTATGCCCTTACGGCTGGTGCGTTGCCACTGATGTGTGTGTGTCCAGATGTCAGAGAATAGATGATGCTTCTGCTGCCATTTTCATAAAAGAGCTTCAGGATGGTGGAAATGAACCCAATACTACATGAGAAAACCTGATGTGTAAAAGAAACACCATCGTTCTTACTCTTGATGGCTTTATACATTCTTTATTAAACCTAGCCCAGAATTCTTACTAAGCATATTTATATGTCTATATTATTGTGATGCTTGAGGAAATAGATGGATTGCCTCTTTCTTTTCATTCATTTCTTTAATCCCTAAGTATTCTCCCTTGTCCTCATAATTTACAAAAATTAAGGAAAAATTATTCGTATTAGCAAGTTATTTATAAAGATTTGGAAAGACACTTTCTCAAGTAGTTATTTTTATAATAATTTTTACTACTAATAATGTTCTCTCAATGAGAAAAATAATTTATTTCCTCATAAATTTATATTGAATAGTTCTTCAGAGGGTCAAATTTGTATTCGAGTTCATCCATATAATATATATATATATATATATATATATATATATATACACACACAAATACAACTTGAAAAAAATTGAATTCTCTATGTAGTGTTGTATCTCCCTTAATAAACAAATAAATTATATATAATAATATTCACTTCTCACGTGGTGTAAATATAACTTCATAAAATATACCAATAACTAAAATAGGTCATGACATATTATGTTTTCTACAGCCAAACTTCCTTGATTTCAGCTATCAATTACATGTTCTTATTGAGATTATTTTATTAATTACTGTTTTCTTTTATGTGATTGTAAACTCCATGAGAGGAGAGATCATGTCTCCTTTTTACTCACCTTTTCATCCTAAGTGCCTTAACAAAAAATGTAAGAATATTGTGATAGTTGTTGAATGAATTAATATATGAGTGAATGAGTGAATATGTATACATTACTGGAATTAGAGAATTTTTAGTACCTGAAATATAAACATTGAACAGGCAACCTCACATGAGTATAGTTAATCCTAAATGCTATTGGTGGGCTCATAGTTCTAATTGGAATATTATATACCCTCCTATCTCTTCTGGAACTTTAAGCAGATTCAAGCCTAGGTCCTTATCGATTTCTGAGGACACTCTCATTTAGGTGAGCTGTTTAAACCATAGAACGAAATAAGAACATTCCTAGGATAAATTTCTCTTTCATTTACTTAGGGAATGTCACTTCAATTGAATCACCTTTTAACAATTGGGCTTTTGAAATATATGTATACTCTCAAAATATGGAAGAAAAAGTACATTTTCAAAAAGGTGAATACAGTGAAATAGTTTTACAACGGTTCCTATATTTTTAAACAGAGTGTTACTAGTAACATATTTGCTTTCTTACCCACATCTTGGCCTAGGTGGAGAACTCCATTTCTCTCTTTCCCTGGTTCTATGATGATTTGATATACAGATTGGATTACAGCAATACTTTTTGCCTAAGCTTTCCCTCAGGACCACCCAAGAGTTTTCCCTGCCTGTGACTTTAGTGGGTTGTTTGCCTAAAGCATACAGTGCCTATAAAATATAAGGGACCTCTGTCCTGTAGTTCATATGGTTATGAAATAAATCACTCGAAAATCATTTCAAAAGCTTTCTGAACAAGTTAGCCCAGTATGATGCTTTAGCAATGTTTGATCTTCAAGAAATCTATGTGTCAGTGTGTCTGTGTATGTCTCTGTGTGTTTAAGTCTTTAGAATACCTTTATTTGTGCAATCAGAGTCATGAAAAGCAATACAACTGATTAATGCCGATTTGTCTTGTTCTGCATGAAAGAAGAGACTTTTCTAGGGTCATGAATTGAAATTTGTTAGTGTAATAATACATCTTCTATACTAATCCTTTCTTGTGAGTATAAACTTAAAATTGTTTTAACCTTGAGCCAATAAATGTTATGCAAAATTAAAAGCAAAGTAATATGTCAGCAGAGGTGGTGTTTTATGTTATTTACTATATACTATGTTTATTTTCACTCATAATACATGTTAAAAAAAAACATATGTACTATGACTATTAAACTTTTATTTTCTCTGCAAAAATTATACAAATATCCACTCACAGTTTGATTTTGTACAGGAAAACGTAGTGGATAAATAACTGAGAATTGTGTTTTTTGCTATATACCATTAAATTAACCAGCAAATTAAAAAAATTAATTGCAAAAATATAATTAAAAACTGAAATTCATATTAAATTTTTACATGGTCAAAATAATTGGGGTAATTATCCCCAATTCACTTTACTCTGTGCATATGTATTAAAAAATTATATAGATATGATTATGATAAAGAAAATTCTTATATTTCCCAATATCACTTTTAATCATCATGTTTAAAATAAAACCAGCAGTTTCTTTGTAAAAAAATTTCCTTCTTCGATTTTTCAATGTCCAATATTGGTAATTGTCAGAATTTCAATCACTAACAGACTGTAGTTAATTTTGGATCCCTCCTCTCTTTTTAACTGCTGAAGGACTTGGTAACAGTCCATTAGAAGCACTAAAGATAATTCTTACACAGCCACTGTCAAGTGCTTCCATTCTTGCCAGTTCCAACTGTCACTACTCTATTCCCGGCCCCTTTCTCTTCCATCTAAACTCCTCTTCCGCAGCCTCCTAAATGTTCTGTTTTAGTTTGTACCTCTCACATTCAGATATTTAACGCACAGATACTAGATGACTCTGTTAAAATGTTTTTCATTTTATTACTAATTTCATCAGAAAGATCTGATGGCTGCCCCTGGTTAATAGGGTAATTCCAAACTGCTTTGTTAGAATTCAGGGCTGTTGATAATCTTGCTTCGACCTCACTTTCCGTCATTATCTCCCACTCGTCACTCAAGCTGGACCACGCTACTTGTAATGCTCTAAATATTCCCACTTCATTATTTCTGCCTACACCGTCATTATACCTCTACTTGAAATGACCTTCCCACTTCGAACCACCTACAAACCTTCCTCAGTCAGCCTTCTTAATTTCCCTAATCCTCAATGTTCTTTCTCACCCCCGGATGTCCTGCTTTTTAGATATCTCTAGCCCTGTGCTATATTTCATTGCATATTATCATATTTATTGTTACATATGTTTTTCCTACTAGTTCATCTCATGGCTTTGAAAATGGTTTCTATTTTCTTTCCCACAATGCGCATCACACAGATTCCCCAAACTACTTATTGATAGAATAAGAAGCTCCACGCAAAGGTTAAACTATTTTCAATGTAAAAAAAATTAGTGGAACCAAATATGTTCTAGCATATTAGAAAAGGAAAATGATCATATTATGCAGATATTTTATATAAAATATATCTTTTTTAATGTTGAGGATATGAAATCAGCAAAAATTAGGAAAACTTAAGTTTAACCCTAATCAAAATTTATATTTTTCCTTGAGAAATACCTACATGTTTCTCATAAATAACCATGTCATTAGATAGCAGAGAATTTTTAAAATTATATTTGCATATATGTGAAATTTATTAAGAAAAGCAACCTAGGTGAATTCTATTCATATATTTTACTCAGCACCATATCCTGCACATAATGAAGATTCAAAATAATATATTTCTGGAAACAAAGTGAAATATAAATGATCAAGATCTCACAAACCTATAGTAGAAGGTTGTCCAGGTTCTTGGTGGATGAGTAATTCAGCTCCCTCAAAAATAATAAGCTATAGTCAATATAATGTAATAAACTTAGAAATTTAAATATTACATTAGCTTCTGTGTGTGACACTTTGTGTGAATCTTCATCACCAAAAGCACCTTCTACCTAAATCTCAGTAGCCATAGTAGAGCGTACATATTTTTTGGTGTTTTCCTTGAAATTTTTGATGATTCTTAAAAGTCCAAAATATGTTTATTCATTTTTTGCATATTTGTGCTGAGAAGTATTAATTATATAGTAGAAAATCACCAGAAAATCTACATTTGCAGAAGTAGGAAAGCCAGAGGATAGTGAGCAAATCATTTTATGGAATTTATTATTCTGGACATTGAGGAGTTGTGACATAATTGGATAAATATATTTTTAGTTACTCCTCTATTTCTAAAATCTCTTTGCAAAGTCCAGTAGACCAGTTAGTTAGGGTATGATCAAAATGAGAAGCTTGATACCCTAATTCAGAAGACAGACTTGCCCCATTGCATAGCTACATTGAACTTGCCAATATGTGCTTCCAATCATAATAGGACAAAGAATTATTAGTAGGTCTATCCACTGGAAAATCAGTCTTTTTAATGATGAAGAGTGCCAGCATCAACTTTGATTATAAGGAAAAGAGCAAAAAATATATACATAAATATATATAAATATATATATATAAAGTAGAATTAGTAAATAAATCTCTTAATCATATTTTGGGTTTTATTAAATATGCTTTAAGTGAAAATATCTAATAGGTATTATTATGTATAATACTATAATGTTATATATTCTATGTATAATATGATGTAAAACATACAACCTAAGTATGCATATTATTGTATATATATGCTATACAAATGTGAATATGTGATATATATGTATTTATATCTTTATTTCATATACATATTTCTATCTATCTATATATATGATACTTCATTATCAGGCTGAAATAACACCACCAGTAATCCAAGTATGAGTTTTTTTCATTTAGGATTCAGACCAATATACTTTTAACAGATTCAACCTTACCTTTCTGACACAGTTACTATATAATTTCCGTACTGAGTAAAATTTACAAGATAAGTTAATTTATTGTTCTGTAGTTTCTCTTTTCAATTTTATTCCATTTGGCATTATCTAGTTACTTCACACATCTTGTCACCATTTTTGCTCTGAAGGATATTTGGCTCTTATTAACACTAAATTTTATTCCTGAAGAATCAAATTCACCATTATCAAGAATCATCAACAAAGGAAATCCAGGAATATTTGACAACTGATTGCATTATTATTGGAATAAATATTTGTCCTCCAAAGATCATCTCCTCTGTTAACCTTGTCAAGATAAACATGCTTACTAGAAATCATCCGCATATGTATGTGTGTATAGATGTAAATAGATGTATATTTGTATATATATTCACAGAAAAAAATCCAAAACTATTTTATTTTTTTGTTAGATTAATAGTACTACCTACCTACATTTTGTGTTTTTGTGTGAAAAGGTTCCAATTTTATAGCATTATCTCATTATCAGCTGTCATAAAAGGTACTGAAAGTTGTTATATATATGGTGGATTTCTCAAGCTACAGGTAAAATTCTATTTATTTACAATCTATTCCTCATATGTTCCTAGTAATCTAAGTGACATGGAACATGGCCTAGACTGACTCAACCTTGGGTTCGCTGTACGCCCTTGGTAAGTCTTTGCGGTAGTTTACTCATTTGCCAAATAGATACTATTTAGTTATACGATTTTTTTAACTATAGAGTAATTCTTTTATTAGTGAATATTTTTACAAAGAAAAAGTACAATATAAAAATATATGATTCAAAAATAGTGAAATTCAAGAGCAAAAGAAACAGATACAGGAATACATTTTCACTGATGATGACAATAAATTAAAATCCCAATGTTTTTTTTCTATTTTAGAAATGTGCTATCCTATTGCAATATGTAAATATTTTAGGTATATTTTAATCCTAACATATAAAATAATAGTCAAGTATGCCATGATCTTAACACTACAAAGGAGATCTACCGTGGTGGATAGAAAATTAACTAAAAGTAATGAGGGGTCATATCTTTAAAAGACATATTGCTGCTGATGAAAAATATGGTTGAATCACACCGGTTGACTTTTTCTGTAAATGGGTTAAAATTTACACACCACTGGAGATCTGTTTAAGAGCATGTGGGTTAAACACACTGAATCTCCATCCTAAACACAGTAAGGCAGCTACAAGTCAAACATAATGACAGTGCTGATTAATTAGATACTCCTACCCCCAGCACTTCAGAGTGATTTATGGAGACACATCTCTAGTCTGATCCATTGTGCTGACTGGATTAATGGAGTGAGCTAGAAAAATTCACTGGCAACTGTATCTGGCAGCCCAGCAAAACATTAACCCTTAGAGTTTTCTTATCTAGCCTATTGACAGAATATTAATTATGAAAAAAAATACATGTCTCACCTAATGATCTTTTGATAGCTTGGTTTATATTTGATGTATAAATACAAATGTAGATATTGCATAGAGTATTTGGATATTTTGAAATTCCTTCCATTAGAAAGTAATTGCACATAAACATTTAAGAAGAACAGAATTAAACTGTGTATCCATTACAAAGAGGAAACTGTGAGCATATCTTTTCCTCTTAACCATGTGCTTAGAGACATCAAAATTTCTTACAGAGTAAAGACGACATAATTATTTTGCAAACAAAAAAATATTCTCATTGCATTAAGAAAATATCAATGTGAATGCTGCCTGGTGGTAGTGATTCATGAATAAAGACAATTTCTGCTTGGGGGAGAAAAAGATATCATTGATATATAGGCAATTAAATTAGAAATATTCTGACGTGTGCCTAATCAGAAGTGAGTGTATTAGCACATAAATTGCTTTGGTATATATAAATGAAGTATCATATATTATCTGAATCTCAAAAAAAAAAAAAACCTTCATAGAGTACTTCAGCACAACATTTAAAGACATATAACATTGAAATTGAACCTTTCCTAAAGTATCTGGAACAATTACAAGACATATCAATAAGTTCAGTTCTAATTATTTTTGTGGTATTAGATCCATCCTGTCACATTTTCTAATGTGTTATGTTAAACATGTGTAAACACAACTTTTAAGTAGACTTGGTTTAAAGGTCTCTGGGTAAAAATGTCTTTTAATTAGGAGAAAAAGATAAAACCAAGGCATAAACTCCTGATCAAGCAGCTCAAGCAGCTCTACCTTACACTGAGACCAAATTAACACAAAGTTAATTAATTAACTTTGAAAAATTTGGATAATATAAAGAATATTCTTTACTTCTCTGGTGGCTAAAGGTTCATACTTAGACTGTTGTGAATTTTCTTCATTCTAATGATGGTACAAAAGAAAGGAAATGCAAAACTGACTAAATCTAAGTTCGTAAATTTTTATTGCTTGAGCCATCAAAAAATAGAAACTTAATATCAGGCTTTAATGCCCATAGGTATACCATGCCTCATGAAACCAATACGTTAGATCAAAGCTGCTGTCTTAAATTTGCTAAGTTGGAGTTTCTGATGGTTCTGCAAGTGTAGCTCTAAATCAGTGGTTCTCAAGGGGACATTTTCCAATGTCCAGAGACATTATTGATTGCCCAAAGTAGGAGAGTGTTACTACTAGTGGGTACAGCTCAGCCGACATCCTGCAATGCATAAGACAGCCTCCCACAACTGAGAATTACCCAGCCCCTAAAGTCAATAATGCTCAAGTTGAGAAAGCTGCTCTAGGTAAAATACATTTCAATAATTTTATTTGAAGTTTTCAAATAAACATAGTAATGCTGAGAAACGTATATATAAATAAATAGTAAGACTTGCTGACAGTTTTTACCAGAGGCATTAGTATCCGCTTAAGAATACGAGCATACCCTGAAAATTGGAGAAGCAAGCATAAAACTACTAGTATTCTCAAAGGGCGTCATCATTAAAACAGCCTCAAGAAGTTAAGAGACTCTGAAAATAGAACACAGACTAGTCAATAATGCATTAATAATGTTCCAGATGAAGAAAATTTGAATTTGAGTATCTTGGACTTCTAAGACCATATATTATTAAGTACCAGAAGAAAGGTATTCATGTTATTTAATAATGCTGAGATTATAAATATTATTTAAAGAAGAAATTAATAACCCTTCTCATGCACAGCATTATTAAATATCACAAGTTAATGGAATAAATATCTCTATTGAATATACATGATTTAAGTTAAACTTGTACATGAGGCAAAAAAGTTTTAATTTTATTTTCCAATTAACTAAAATATTTTCAATCAAAACTACGCGTCTTATATCATTCAAAGGCTCTATTTAGCAGAAAGTGGACTCCAAAGAAAATGGCTTCTCCTTCTAATTATTACAAATTACTCATTTGAGAAGTTGATATGTCTCTTGTCTTCAAGCCTTTCAATTTAAATATTAAGATTGTATTATTAACAATACTAACTGCTTTCACAAATGGTTGTTTCTCACTTGGGAAGGCTTTTTCATGTTACAAATCTATTAAAAATTTTCTAAATTCATATCTAGTCCCAATCTAGTGAAACCAAGTCAAATCAAATCTAGCTTTTTCTAGCAATTCCAGCTCATGAACATCTTTTTCTATTGGAATAATGAGTATGAAGTTGGAATTGCGCATTTGGCACTTGATATTGTACAGCCTCATTTTTTTTCTCTTAACTCATTCTTTTCCACTTATGTTTTATCCTTTCAGTTAGATTATAAACTCCATATCATAATGATAAATGCTTAGTAAATATCAGAGAATGAAAGAAGGAAAAGATAAAAGAAGGGAGAAAGGAAGATAGAAAGGGAAAAAGAAAGAAAAAAGGAAAAAAAGGAAGAAAGGGAGAGAGATTGGGAAGAATAGGAAGCGGGAAGGAAAGGAAAGAGACAGAATGAAAGAAAAAGTCTTTTATATTACTCTTCTTATGTTATTAGGAGTGAAATATTTTCCTAACTCTTCTGTAAAAGAAAAGTGTTTCAACTGGCTCAGAGATGCTGAAATTCATCCATTTTAATCAAAGCAGTCTTTGTTCCCTTATGTTTAGGTGTAATATTTGAGGTTTCTCTCTAGGTTTTCCCATCCAAGACCAGTAGTTCTAAACTTCACTTTAGAAGTGTAAACTCAGGTCCTAGTGAAGAGTATTGGAATGTGGGAGAGGGTTAACTTGAAAAGCATACTAATTACATAGTTAGAAAAACTTTATTTTCATTAAATGAAATACAGAAAGCAAAGCTCCTATAACAGAGTAGGCTTCTTAAACCAGATCTGAGCAAATTATTTTCCCATCTAAACCCTTAATTATCTTCCCATTTCCTGGAAGATAAATTCCAATTCTTAAATTGCATGACACCATCCTTTCTACCTCTTTAATGTCTTCTCTCTTTAGTCCCTAATTCAGACTCTGAGCTTGAACCAAATCAGACCTTTTTCCCTTTTACGAGCATCCCATGCCATATCTTCCTATCTGCCCTTAAACATACTTGTTAACTTCAACCCTGTTCCCAAGCTTCCTGGCTCTCAACACACATATAAATGGGGACACACATTCTCATGCATATTTGTGTCTATTCCCTACTTTACTTCCTGCAAGGACCATTCTGGGAGGCAAGCTGCTTCCAGGTAGGTGTCAGGTCTCTGGGTTCCTCTGCGTATTCAGCACTTCCTCTTGCACTTCCTCTCTCCTGACACATACCAGATTTAATGAGATTTCATGCATGGCTAGTATATAAGCTCTGTGAAGATCCTTTTTTCTCGTTTGCTATCCTGGCATTCCTAGTACATAGTGCAGAGTCAGGCAGGTATGTTTTTCAATAAATATCTGTTAAACTGAATGAAAGCAAAATAAATTGGATCAGATTACATAAATCTAAGTTAAATATATGGCTGGAGCTATCCAGAAGATTTTTAATTTGATCAAAAGAGAATTTGGTGTTTTGTTTCATTTTAAAAGCTTGATAAACACCTGCACTTAAATCTCCATTACTTCTCAATACCTTTCTTCTGTAAGGGAATTCATTTAGTATTTCATGTAGTCCTTTTTACTTACAAGAGTTAGCTTAAGACAGATGTCAAAATTCCTATTATTCAGTGGTTACATGCTACTCCAAAAATACTTCGTTCCAAAAAACACTTCAATCTGTAATATGTTCTGTATTTAACATTTCAGGACATTTAACTATTCACAGTATTTCTTCATCAACATTTCTTCTAATACATTTTTCTTTTTGTTTCTAAAAACTGAATTAATAAATAATCATTGGTATAAAACTTGAAAAACACAAAAATATAAGAATATCATGATCACACTCATAATCCCAATATTCAGAAATGGCCCCTGATAACATTTTGTTGCATTTGCTTTCTGTTTTCCTATGCATATACTTTTAAACAGCTGAGCTCGATCTAAGCAAATAGATTATATCTTACATTTAAAAAATAATTTTATACCATAAACATTGCTCCATGCCATTATGCCATGATCTTTGTGCGCTTAATTTTAAATGACTATGTAATACTATTTTGTGAGTATATCACAGTTTACTTCCCCATTTCCCTATTAGTGGCCATTTAGATTTTTCTATGCATTATAGTTGTTCCTGCTTTCAAGAAACAGGCTATAGAACCTCACGTGATTCCCCCCCCTTATTTATATAACTTGCCATGTAACAGTTGCTTCAGGACACTTTACTCTTTAGAGAACTGTGAATGAATAACATAACTGGGAATTTGGGGAAAGAACCATGTCTACCTCAGCCTTACATATTGCTGATATATATAGTCATGACTCAGGGAGGGATAATGAGTCATTTAATTTGCTTAAAGCACTTCCCCTCAGATTCAGTGAAATGGTGAGCTTAAAACTACTGGCAGCCAAAGATGTTGTAGCTCTTTATATTTAAGGGACTAGGAATGCTTTCTTCACTGCTTGCCTGAAAATCGATCATTCCAGAAACATAAAAGATATAATGACTACACAGCAGTAACTTGGTATACTATAATACCAATAGCAACGTTAAATTGAATAGGTTTCAGAGTTCTGAGGGTGTGCAGACGTAGGGACGGGTTTTCCCACAACTTGGTAAATTATAGGAAAACCCATTAAAATGTCTATAGAATGAACTTTTCTAGATGGACATTTTCTTGGCAAAAAAGGTCAGTAACATATCTGTTAAGAAAAGTCATTTATGCCAACAATTTGCTTCTAGTATTGATGAGAGAGAAAAAGTCAAATAACTGGATTAAATGGCTTTTGCAGTTTGACCTTCCGGAACAGGATGAAAAGAAACCCAAGTGCTCTAAATGCTCAATTATAAAGTACTTTGATGATGAAATGCCCTTCCTCAGTCCTAGATACTGTATTTCCATTAAAAGATGAGACAAATAATTTCCATATTAGGAATACTTTTGTTATGATTTTCTGTCTGTTTGAGAGATACTGTGTTTTCTTATCTACAAAAAGAATCCAAGAAAGGGTAAGAACTCCAGCTGTATTCATACAGTTAAACTAGAAATCAAGGACCCTTTTTCTTTGTAAAAGAAAGCAATGGAAATAAAACAGGAAAAACCACGGTCTTAGATGTACGCTTGGGAATTGGACACTCCCAGAGGTCTTACTGAGAGAAGAAGAGAGAGAGAGAGAGAGAAAGAGAGAGAGAGTGAGAGAAAGGAATCTCAGTAGGAATGCAGGATAGAAGGAGGAATCAGCCTGGAGGAGTACTAACACCAGCCCTTACATATAGGTGCAGAGACAGTAGGTGCCCCAGAGGATGGATGTGATGTGCAAGGGCTGGGAACTGTTGCAGACTGAGTGAGTGCTGACTCACCTTCTGGAGCAGATGGCCCAACAGGCAGGTGGGTTTCTGAAAGGGTGCTCTTGGGCCTTTACCCACATTTTCCACTACCTGGGTTCACAGATGGCAGTACCAGCTGGCAAACAAAAAAGATGAAGTTTATGTGTTTCATTTACTCTCATAAATTATAGAGAGCAAGGTTCACCTTCTCATGTGTATAAAATTAGTTCTCAACACTTGTCTATATCACTTAACTTTGATGTATTCACTTAACTATGATGATTGTGTTTTTATTTAAAATTTTTTAAGTTCTAATTTTCTGTTTCGTTTGTATAGACTATCCCAGTTTTTGTATTACATATGTTTTAGCTTGAGTAAAAGAATGCAATTGAAATTTCCAAGAACAAAGAAAAATTTCCTAGAATAAAAAAACAAAATCTCATTTTGTACTTAAATTCTCTATATTTAGTTAAAAAGGAAAAAAGCTGAACTGAAAATTAAAGAAAATTTTAGAAGTTCAGAGTGAAATTATTTTTTATTGTATTTATTGCATTTATTTATTTAGGTAGTTATTATAGTGACATTGTTTAACAAAATCCAGCAAGTTTCAGGTGTACAACTCAATAGTAAGACATATATATATTGCATTCTGTGTTCACCTCTCATAGTTAGATTTCTTTCTGTCACCACATATTTGTCCCCTTTTACCCCATTCATCTCCTTCTGTTCCCCTTCCTAAAATTATGTTTAATTACTAATAATTTTCAAATAAATGTATGGTTGTCATCTATTTATTGCTAAAGATACTATTGTAGAAAACAATACTTTTCCTTACATTTAAAAATAGTTTTAAATATCTAATATTATTTTATATTTTAGGCATGTGCATGTTACATACAGAAATGAATAGAAATGGTGTCATAAAATAGCATAGCTTTATTTTACTCAAATACCTTTATTGACCTTTTATGAAGCATGCTTTTAGGAAATGCGTGTCTAAGCAAAAATGCTCTCAAGTGGTTTACAGTTTGGTTGAGGAGAGAGAACACATAGAAAGGACCCAATCAAGATCTTGTTATGGCGGAGCAGAACAAGAGAAAATTAATATAGAGGAAAATAAAGTTTATTTTAAATGATGAGGAAATAGTGGGGGAACTGAATTTGCTGACATATTTGTGATTAATAATGAATTTCCAACAACAGCAAAGACTGTAAAGACTGTATAAGGTTTATCCTTTCCTTAAGATAGAGATTCAGAATTTATGATGGCAAACTGCACCGCATCAATATTTAACCATATTTTGAAATCCAAATAAGATCATTTAGAAGTGATTCTACATTGCCATTATAAGCTATGCCATTTATGGACCTCGGAAATTCTGTCATAAATGGGCAAGTACTATGCATGTGAATCCAAACAGGTAAGGTTTATCCCCGCGGTTCTCGACACAGGTGATTTCGCTCCTCCAGGAGACATTTTTGTTGTCACAGCCGAGGAGGGGCTACCACTGGCATTTCGTGGATAGAGGCCAGGGATGCTGCTAAACATCCTACATGCACAGAAGAGCCCCTGGCAATAATCATTTTGCCCCAAATAGCAATAATGCCAAGATTGAGCCATTTATTTCCATATATAACTGTAAAATGCTCTAAGGAAATATTGGTTCAAAGGAAAAAATTGGCCCCAAAATGAGGGGAGTCTGTAACACAAGAGATTAGCCTCTTCTGCAATCGATTATATTTTAGATAAAATTAAATCACTTTTCTAAATGTTTTCAAGTTCTTCTTCGATTTAACCCCATTTGAATTAGTTTTTAAAAACTCCCCCAAAATATACATTTTACTCTGGTCAGGTGAATCTCCTCGGTGTCTCACAAATAGGTAAGGTTGTATTTAATACCATACTGTTATTTCTTTTGTTCTTTTAACCTCCGACGACTTCTTTTTTCCTATACCTTTTCTTTCTATCCCTTAAAGTATTTTATGCCCTCTGATAGTTGAGTAAAATCTTTTCTAAAAAGAAATCTCCCCCAAAACCAAATAACTGAACTTTTATACATTTATTATCTCTGTCACATAATTTAGCATTTAATCATTGCCCATTGTCTTCGCTGCTTTAGGTCTTGCTTTTTATCTAGACTACATGCTCTGGAGGGTAAGAAACAGGTTCTTAAGCTCTATGATTCTCTCAGTATTTTATACCAGCATATACAGTAAACAGACCAGCATATACAAACCAACATATATACATATACATACCAACATATACTGTAAATGTTCATTAAACTTTCTTTTATGTATTTATCATATTCTTTTATGCATTTAGAGTGATAGGAAAGCAAAGGGCAAAGAAAGATAAGGAAGAAAAGGATAAAATTAAGAGAAAATAGGCCTTGAAAGAAGTTTAATACAATTTTTTTCAGTGATTTTGCTCATGTGAGTTGCAACTCTCTCATAATTTAATCTAATTAACTTCCATTTTACCCTGTCTCAGCCTGTACTTACGGGTGTTGTAATAAGTTAATATTTTCTAAGAAATACCAAGTAAGTAAGAAGCTATCATTTTCCGTATACTCACTGGAAGGAGCAGCCTTGAATCTAACCACAGAGAGTAGTGGCTGCAGTCAGTCTCTGGAGACAGACAACCTGAGTTTGAATCCTGGGTCATCCACATATCAGCTTTGTGAAATTGTAAGTCAGTTCATTTTTCTGACTCGGAATGTTTCATCTGTTACAAAGTAATATTAACAGTGCTCAATTCAGTTATTTGTTATAATGATGAAATGAGATAATTGATGTGAAGGGCTTACTTAGAACAGTGCCAGGCAAAGAATGAGGGCTCAGGAAATGTTAGATAGCCTCATTACTAAAAACATAACTTAATCCTGTGATCCCTCAAGATCTTATCTGTTAACATGACCTTAGATCTAAGGTCTTCAAATCATCTTAGCATTTCAAACATGTTATAATGTTCTTTAAATGACATTATTTTCTTTCTCAGTTACTCAAGAAGTAACATTATAGTTCACTGTGCTTTATATTGGCAGATTCACATCATTTGCAAATGTATTTTACATTTTTAAATCTACCTAACCCAAAAATCTAAGATAAAGAATAAAAATGTTCTTAATCTCATATACTATAAATCTGCTTTTGTGTATTCATAAACACTGGGTTCATGGTGAAATAAATTAGCACTGTAAAGTACACATATGTCAACAATTACTGAGTGCAATAATTTAAGGCCTGATTCACTAAACTTTCCCCTGGCCAATAGGCACCCTTGCATAAGAAATGTGATTTAGGGCGAAAAAGACTGAAGTATAAATATTGCACTGACTCCGTCTTTCATATTGCAAAGTGCTATAACTTTCAGAGTACCATTTCCTACACTTATGGCACACCCAATTAGCTCCCTCCCACCAGCATTTATTTATGTCATCATTTTCCCTGAATTAATTCTGATTTATAAATAAGCAAGCTTGTTGAAAGCAAAGTAGAAATGTGATTTAACCCAAAGTAAGAAAAGTGTGTAGGTTTAGTTTATTAAAACTTGTAATAAGCACTGGTGAACAAAAAAAATTCGCCTACACAGTAAATGGTAAAATATTTAAGCTTTACCTGCTTGATTTAGAAAGGTAATTAATTCAGAATTCATTCTTCGGTTTTAAGATGTAGAACTTTACTAGACAAATACTGACTTCCAGTGGTGTAACACAAAGCTTCTCATCATGGCTGGAATATCCGACTTCCTAATATTTAACCTAGATTAATTTTTTTTTAATTTATGGAAACCATTTTAAAAGTATGATTCTATGAGAAAACATTTATACGTTAGAGACAAATAGCACATGTGCATTGCTGCATATTATAAAAGGGAGAGAGGACGTCACTATATTATTCTAAAGAGTACTTGAAATAAGCAGTAGGCTAGTATAAGTCAGCAACTTAGATAATAGATTCTTTGTAGGCAGGCACCCTTCTCCCCTCATTACAGATTGAACAAGCAAATAAACATAACAAGAGCAACAAACACCCAGGAAATAAATGGTTGAAATGTCTGGAATTTATCAAGAGAATTGAAAAGATTAGCTTAGTACTCTAACCAGACCAGCAAATAAATATACGTTGATTCATGTCTGTTATTGATAAATATGAATGATTGCAGTGGCCTCTTTATTTGTAGTCATTCTCTACCTCTATAGTCTATACAGTATATTTCCCTTGGAATATTTTCCCTGGAAATGCTGATTTAATTTCATTCTTCAGCTCTAAAATGCATGGCTTACTATGTGATCTTAAAAAAGTTAACATTCTGATTTTCCATTTCCTCATCAGCAAAATCTTATAAGAGTTTAATGAGATAATGTATGTAAACATAATATAAGCTAAGTAAATGTGAGCTTAATATGTATCTGAAATATTTATGTTTTTAGGAGAACCATATTTTCCTGGTCATTAAAAATTCAATTAGGCAGAATTCCAATATAATTTAAATAAAATGTAGTGAGTTGTGTGATGCCCACTTATAGAGCTCCGTTCCCCCAGTTTCTCTAACACCAATGATCTTGACCACTGTTGCAGATTACTTTTCTTAAACAATGTCCCTAAGTACATGGCTCCTCTAGATTAAAATCTTCCATGGTTTTAAATTGCTTGAGAAATGAGGACAAACTCTTTCCAATTCAATGACCTCTATAATACAACCCAACGCCACCTTCCATCTCTCCATGGCAGCTAATGCTTGAGCCAAATTGGACACAGGCCGCCCTCAAATATTCCATTATCCTGCCTTTGCTTAGTTTCTTCTTTTCTACTCTTGATCTTGTTGAAATTCTACTGAATCAATTTCTCAATGACTATTTGATGAATTGAACAAAAATTAACAAATTAACTGTAATTTGTTCTCTATGTCTATAAGATGATCTGTTTTATTCTCCGAGGATTTACAGTTAACTCTGCGTTAAAATAAAAATCAGTTTAGTGTAAAAAAAAGTAGTTCTGAGTTTATTTTTGGGGTGATTGACTGAACATTAACTTTTTAGCCAGTTGAGTCTATGTCAAAAAGACATGCCAAGTTACTAAAGTGTCACTTCACACTTTTATAGAATTGCTTTGGAGTCCATTTACTGTTATTAATAAATATAAAATGTAGAATGTGTATAAAATATTTTTATTAAGACTTGGGACACAGGAGGTTAACAACACATGCACACCTTTTGAACAAGCTAGTAATTTTATTAAAACCACTTGCAAATACATGACTTCTTTCTAAATTTGGATACTTAAATGAATAAAGTAAGTAAACAAGGAAATGTATACATATTTTTAACATACAAAATGAAATTGAGAATGGAAGAAGTCTGGTGTGAAGGTCACATTTGAGTATTTACACTGATGTGCTCTGACATGATTTGTCCATAGAGACCACAGATTGAAAATCGAGTTTAAACTGAAAATTAATCTAAAAATACTACTCACATAATTCATAGACAGGAATTCTGGCATGTCCAAAGAATACTGCACGTGCAAGAGTTTGATCACATTTGATAATAGTTATTTGGATTAAGTCAATCCAACTCTTTTTTATATGGCCCAATTTGCTTTTTGGTAAATGTTTTACATATATAAGTTCTGAGTGTGTTCGTTGAAGAAACAAGTGAGTATAATTTTAGACAGTAGTGATTTAATTATCTTACTCTACATATAGCTCAAGATTATTTGTAATTGAATCCAAAGATCTTTCTCTTGTTTTTTTTTTTTTTAACTGAATTTATTAATTTAACCCTTACCCAGTGCCAAACATAATGCTAAGCACTGGGGATGAAAAAGAATAATAAGGCAAAGTCCTTGACTAAAGGAGCTTGTGGTCAAATGAAAAAGAAAATGCAAAGTTTAAAATTTATAGGGGAGTTATCTGAGGAAGCCATCAATCAAGGCATTGTGCTGAAGTTCAGAAATTACAGATATGGGAGTATTGTTTGAGGAAAATGTGAAGACTATGGGCCACTGAAGTGTTTCAACAGAGATCTGTGAATGTTAACATTACTTTTGTTTGCAATTTTTGATTTTTTTCTCAAATTGTCCTTATTCCAAATTCCTGTTTTTGATCTACATAAAAGAGCATGAGGTTTGAATTTCAGAAGCACTGTTTCCCTTGTCTTAACATATTAATGAAACTGATGATCTTAGCTTGTTGTTAGTGGTACCTTAAAATTTGTACTCATTTTTATGTTGAGAGTTATCTTTTGTTAGAAATGTTACTAATAATGAAAATATTCTAGACTGGAAGTAATTGTTATCTCTGAAGGATTAAGGGAATAAAGGGAAAGGAAACTTCACTTCTTATTTTACCTACTTTGTATACTTATAATAATTATATAAACTTTTATGATTAAAAATAAATTAGAAAGTGTACATAACACAAAAGGGAGTGAACATTTATCGGTTTGAGAACATGTTCAGAAAATTGAACCAATGAAAAACACTGATATTAACTCCTCTCATTTGAAAGCAGAATGACCATGGTGCCTTGGCGAGTATGGAGAAAATGAAATATGAACTTACAGTCAAACCATAGGTAGTATAGAAGAAATGGTTGAGTATGGCCTGCACAATCAATTAATAAAACTTGCACCAGAAAAACCAAGTGGTTGAATAAATTTAATTATGTTTTCTCAATGTTTAAATATACATGCACACTTTACATGTTTATATTTAAATGCTTACGAAGTTATGGGAAAAGGAGGAAGTATAATATTAACTGTGTATCCTTCATCCATTTCCTTTAGACACAAAGCCTTATCATTGTAACCTAAATACTTAGTATAGGGTCATTTTTCCTTATTCAATTATTTAAATGGATCTATAGGAAATTGATGTTGATAATTCTTCTTTATAAGTCATATTATTTAAATCTGGCATAACTAAAAATATTTTAAATAGGTTACCAAAAAAATGAAACATATTATTCACAATGTCACTATTATTCAAAAAAGAAAAAACTGAAGTGATGTAAGATTTGTATTTTCCTTAGCCTCTCAAAACTAGCTCCTTTATTTTTATTTTTATTTTTTATTTTTAATAGTCTGAGTAGTTTAAATGTTAAAGTTGGAGGTCAAGGTCCAGGAATGTGGAAGATGTAATTAGGAGTTTCCTCTCCCCCATTTGGCTCAATGCTTGTGTTTCAAGCAAAACCTGACACTCTAAAACTGACTGCTAGGTAATTAAATATTTATTGAGCAGCTACAACATGTAGCTTTGTTTTGTTGGGACTACATACACAAATAATCATTGCTATCTAGGAACTCGCAGATGTTATCTTTATTGGTTTGTCTCAGAACTAATCTTTCTTTGGGCATTCTTCCATAGATATGTTCTCTAATATGAATCAGCAAGCACATTTCTTGCCCTCTGACTATAGCATTCCTATTCGCTACATCTTTTTTCCTCAATCATCTGATTATGAACTAACTTCATAGCTCCTTCTTCAACAAGTTTCTGGACTCTATTCTGTTTCGTAAATCTAATTGCTTGTCTTGGCACCAATTCCATGCTGTTCTAACTTCTGAATTAAGAATGTCTTAACATCCGGTAGAATAAGTTTTAATGTCTGCTACTTTGCTTTCCTTTTATAGTCTTAGCTTTTCTAGTCCTCAAATTATATGTGTTTTAGACTGACTTTGTCAATTTTCAATAATTAACCAACTAAAACTTGAGTGAGATTTTATTTTATACATTTATCTGTAGATTACTGACTGTAGACCATGTCTGTAGATTTGGAATTTTCTAAAGACAATCATGTTAACTGCATATGTTGATAGTCTTTCTTAATTTTATTTCTCATCGCTATATATATAATTTATTTTTCTTGTGCTATAGCACTAGCTAGGACTTTTAGGACATAGTTGAACAGAAGTTGTGACATCAGTTCCCTTGCCATGTGCACAAATGCTGGGGTAAGGCTTTTGGTCTTTTGTCATTAAATATGAAATCTGCTACATGCCATATAATTTAATAAATTAAAGACAGTTTTTTTCTATTTCTAAATTGCTTCAACTCTTTATCAGAAATGGGTGTGGAATTTATTAAATGCTTTTTCTGCATCTATTGAATTATTCATATATTTGTTGTCTTATGTTAACATGTTGAATTAAGTTGATTAATTTTGAATATAAACCATCCTTGGATTTCTAAAATAAATTCTACTTTATCATTTCTTTATATCCTTTATAGATTGCTTAATATAATATGTTAATATTTTTATAATTTACATCTATGTTCATAAGAGAGATTGATCTAAATTTTCCTTTTCCTTTAATATTCTTTCCACATATTAGTATCAAGATTGTGCCAAACTCATAAAACTAGTTGAGAAGTGCTTACTATTTTTTCTATTATCTGGAAAAGTTTGTTTATATTTTATTTCACCCTTGTATATTCTCTGGGGAAAAAATGGTTACATTGGTGTTATATTTATCAGTATATATTTACAAGAAAATACCTGGGAACCCAACTAGATCTGAAGTCTCTACGATAAACTTAATTTTTGTGATTATATTGCACTATTCGGATTTCCTATTTTTGAG
Source organism: Eonycteris spelaea (assembly GCA_003508835.1). Classification (NCBI taxonomy): domain Eukaryota; kingdom Metazoa; phylum Chordata; class Mammalia; order Chiroptera; family Pteropodidae; genus Eonycteris; species Eonycteris spelaea. The sequence goes on from PUFA01000011.1 coordinate 2,493,049, forward strand.
TGTGTTACTTATGTTAAAATGTTACTTTTTCCAAGATTTTTTCATTTCATCTAAATTTTCAAAGTTCTTTGCCTGAACCTATCCGTTGATCTGTTATTATCCGCAGAATCTGTAGTGATGTCCACTGTTTCATTTCTGATATTAATTATTTGTATGTCGGTCAGTAAGAATAGGTGATAGAGGTTTAATCCGTTCTATTAGGAGTTTATTAAAATTTTAGCCTTTTTGAAGAACGTATTTTGGGCTTGTCAATTTTCAGTATTGTGGTTTTTTTCTATTTAATTTCTGCTAATCTTTATATTTTTTAATTTCTAATGTCTTTAAGATTATTATGATTTTTTATACCCCTGAATTCTTAATATATATCTTTATATCATTGATCTTTAGTCTTCTTATTTTTCAAGATTTGATTTAAGGGTACATACATGTCTATCAAGCCCCTGCATGCCCCAAAATCCTATATGTGACATTTTCATTATAATTCAACCTACCATATTTTATAAAATTGATTGTTTTCTTTTTATGTCCTACAAGTAACCCATAAATTTATTGCTTAATTTATAAATATTTGGGTATTTTGGAGCTATCTTTGTATAATTATTTCTAGCATAATTCCTTTATGAGTCAGAGAAGGTACTTTGCAAGGTTTTAATCATTTGATATTTGTTGAGATTTGCTTTACCATCCAGATGTTAATTTTGGTTACTGTTCTATGTACTTTTAAAAGATGACTATATAATTGCTACTATTAATGCTCTTTATTTCATTTTCTGAATATCTGTGCCCATTTTTGATCATTTTTCTTCCATCTTGAAGGACTCCCTTTAGTAGTTCTTTTAGTGTGGATATTTTGGTAATATATTATTTCAGTTTTTGTTTTTTGCTCAAACATCTGTATTTTGCTTCAGTTTTTGAGACACATTTTCACTGAATTGAAAAAATCATAGGCAGGCAGGGTTTTTTATTTACCTTAAAAATATCATTATCTTTTGGCTTCCTCATTTCTGTTGAGAAGACAATTTTCAATTTTGTGATCATTAGAAGTTAATGTGTTTTTGTTCTTTGCCCTTAAATCTCTCTCAGATTTTGGTGTCTACCTGTTTCGTATACGTGCCGAAGTGTGGTGTTCTTTGTCGTTTCCTGTCTTGTGATTGCAGAGCTTCTTTAATATGTGACTTCATAATTTCATCAGTCCTGGAAAATTCTGCCCCATTCTCTCTTTCTTTCTTTCTTTTTTTTTTCTTTCTGAGACTCCAACTATACATACATTATAATTTTTCCCTGGCTTCACATATCTTTTATGCCCTTGTATACATTTTTTGTCATTTTTTTCTCTTCACTTTGATCCTGCATCATTTTAGCTGACCTATTTTCCTGTTTACTAAGTCTCTCTTCTGGTCTTCTAATTTCCATGACACCCATCCATTGAGTTCTTAATTTTAGATATTGTGGGTTTTTTCCAAATATCTAGAATTTCTTTTTATTCTTTTATAGATTCCAGGCTCTGGGAAGATTTTTCATTTTGGTACCTATTTTCTTAAGTGTGTTAGTCATAGTTATTTTATTTTATTATTATTTTTAGTCATAGTTATTTTAAAACCATATCTGATAACTTCAAATATCTGAATTATAAATCATTCTATTTTTTTTATTCATTGGGTTTCATGACCTGTTTTCATTTTCACAATGACAATCATCAGTACCACAATAAATATCTTGATTCCTATCTTATTGTGCTCATATGCAATAATTTAGAATTAGTATTGTATAGTAGAATTGAGGAATAAATTGATCATGTACAATATAATTTTTCTAAAAAGTGACATTCCCACCAACCATATATTTCCATTTTTTCATAATCTCAGCAACATTTGCTATTGTCAGACTTTTACATTTTCTGACGTGTGATATATTTTATTATTATTTTCCCCAAATCATGTTACATTCTTAATAACAGTTATGTTTCTAAAGATTGTATTTCTGTTTTAAAACTGTTCAAATAAGTTCATCTTTTGTAACATGTAATTAAATGGGGAACAATAATTTAAACTAATATATTTTTATATCGTTTGTGGTTGTATAAATTTTATTAATTTATACAATGCTCCTCTTGTTTTTATTATTGAATTGTATTATTTTCTTAATTCACTAAAATAAATCAATGGCTCAGAAATGACTTGTTGGAAGATAAAATGACACCAAAAAAATTATAACAAAAATACTTTTTAAAGCTAACATTGAAAATACAAATAGAGAATAGATAGATAGTATGAATATAGAATATGATTCATTATATGATAGAATAAGTAAATCCAAAATATAATGATTTACATGAGTGGACAACAAGGAGAAAAATTACTAATAGAAATTCTAACCCTCTGAATGTTGGATTTTAAAAGTATTTTTTTTTCTTTCATTTTCCCCTTTCCTCCATTGCTTTGTCTGTGGAGACTATAACATCAGGATTTTTTGAACAGTAGTACAAATGGATAAATTGTCAAGAATTTGACTTTTCTCTAATATTTTTTATTCTATATTCACTTTTACCTGCTAAATCTTGAGGTGGTAATGCTGCGTTGGTACTTGGCATTTGCCAATATTTTATAGATACAGTTATCACTGAGATTGTGAACCAAAGAGAAAGCAATAGTTTTAAATTAATTGCTTGCATTTATGCTCCATGAATTATTTAATCTAGCCTACAAAATGATTAAACAATTTTGATGCAAGTAAAAAGAAATTACTTTATATATTTTTTCTATATGAATTTTTTTCTAAGATTACTTATACACAACTAGTGGATTGATTAGGAAACTATTTCATCTGAATTTATTTCAAGGGCTTTAATTACATATGAAGCAAAAAAAAGTTATGCAATGTTATTTTAAATTAAAGATTATTTTAGATGATTTATCTTATATCATGAAGTCTTTAGATACCTGTAACAAGTACACAGTCATTTTGAACTCCTTCCAAGTTAGCCAGTGATAAGTAATGTTGAAAGATTCCTCAGAAGCATGTAGCATTTGCATGCTAAACTCTATTTTTTATTTTCATGCTCCCTGGTTTCATTTGATGTGTTCCTTGGCCTTCTTTTCAAGTATATTTGTTTTGGGCAAGAAGCCAGTGGTATTAGTGCATAGAAACCAGGTAGCTGTCAGAAGGACTGTGGCAGCATGTCTAATTTTGCTATATTAAACCTGTCACAAAACGTTAAGTAAGAGATTACAGGAAGTATGCATAGAGCACATGCTTTATAACTTAATAAACTTGTAGTGTTGGGAACAAGCAAAGACCTCTCTCTTTTATCTTGTTTTCCATTTGGTTTCACCAATCTTTTTAAGCCACTGTTAGGAGAATGGGTGAAACTATAAAATTTTTCATGACCACAAGAAAGCTCACTCTCAAGTAATAGCCATACCAACAGTCAAAAATAGTTGAGAAGCTAACAAGGATTTTCTGTACAGTCCACGCAAAAATCTACTTCATATGCTATGAAAGTATGATGAATCCTTATAATTGCTGTCTAAATATATTTTTAATTTCCTAGAAATCAGATTCTTTGTGCAGCTAAGTTTCTGTTGTAGAAACCAAAGAATATCCTAGTTGAACAAAAAATTTAATGACAGAAACTCTTGAGCTTAGAACTAGGTAGTATTAGCTGATTTTTTTTTCTTAATGAGCACAAGTGAATCTAAGTGTTATGGTGCCTGAAGCATATACAATTTGAAGGGCACTGTTTAAAAAATAAAAGTAATTTACTAATTTAAAATTAGGTATAGGAGTAAATATGTAATTAGAATGTGAAAGAAATCACAATATATGAAGCATAAAAAGCTGACAAATAAAATGAAACCCGAAAAAAGTGACAATATTTTTTATGAAGTAGCTATCTTATACATCCTTGGTCATGTACTTTGGTACCTACTATAATATAGGCTCTGCACGATGGGCTTGTAATGGGTAAGGCTCACCTTGTTTTCTAGCACTTAATAAACACAACTATTTTTAAAATAAATGTGGTCTAAGAAATGACAAAATAAAAGATGACTCTTTTTGCTCTCCTATGAATTTATAGGAGATAAATTTATAGGTATATAAGTTCATCAAGGGCACTTAGAACAACTAGAACAACTAAAACAATCAAAGCATTGTGAATTAGATTAATATGTGACATTCTGATATGAGGAAGAATTTTTCTGCCCTGGGGAAACAAAACCTAATGAAGACATATTATTGAAGCCATTTAAGGCAATTTAGCCTCTGTAGAAAAAACCATGCAAAAAAAAAAATGATTTTGTGCCACCCCCCCCCCTTTTCAATAAACATGTTTGCTTTTTATAATTGTGAGTGAGGCCACATGGGAATCCTAAAAGCAAATGTCACATATAGCTATTAGGAGCCATGGTATATCCTTTACCCAGAAGGCAGATATAAAAACAGAATGCTTAAGTATGGAGAACTAAGCTAAAAAGAGATCAGCTGGAAGTTCACATAGGTTGCCTGAAAAGCAATAAAGAAGAAATTAAAGACAGAAATCCACGAAGGTCAGGCACAAAACAGGCAGGTAAGGCATAGAAAAAGATGTGTAACCATGTAATTCTAAAAAAACAGAGAGATCTGTTCTGGTGGATATAACAAGCAGACATCTCTAGAGTGGTTCTAAATGACCTGGGTGTCAGGAAAGTCCAGTCCCAGAATCATAGATGTTGCAAGCTTTTAGCCCAGCAATGTTCTCAGGCAATACTTCCTCTTTAGAGTAACTCAAGAGTCTTCCAGAGTTCAAAATGACATAAAGCTCCCAGTATTGCAGTTCATTACTATTTAAGTCATTCCTCTTCCTCTCCCCTCCAAGCAAGTGTTCTTCAGATGCAGGACTTTCCATTTACAAATTAAGACAGTTCAGTCAAACAAACATTAGTTGATAACTTTCACTGTGGGCTAAATGATCATGGACTCAATTCTAATCTTACAACAGAGTGGTGAAAGGAACTAACTCACACTTTGAATACTAGACTTTCAATCCAGTGTACATTTTATTATATTTTGTTCTTATTATGATTATAAAATCTCTTGAAGATATTAATTTAATAAAAATGCTGGAATTAATGTTCACATTTACATTTGTAATGTACATACAAAGTACTAGGCTACTAACAAAAATACATTTTTTTGTGGCAGAAAGATTTGGGATACAAATATAGAGATTTTTGTTTTCACTTCACAATTGTAGTGTGTGTGTGTGTTTAAATTATGGTACTCTGACTGGGGTAGATGAAATTTATCACTAGATACTTAGAAACACCACGAAACAAAAATCCTCATTCTGATAATGACTCAATTTTCCTGGAGTGGCACTGCCATGGAAATTGAACCATTGAGCTACTGAGAAAGAACATTTTTTCTGAGTAACTCTAAAGTAAAGTAGATCTTATGAAACCCATAAATTAACATTTTGAATAAGATTAATGCATCATAATCTCACTCTATTTTACAAATTCAATCCTCTATTTCACATACAGACAAACTGAAATAATGAGGAGCTCAGAAAGCCCATCTCACCTTAGAAATACTAAGCCTTTGGTGGTGTTTATTTTATACCAGCATTTATGACTATGTGTGTGATGCAGGGTCAGTGGACTAGGAGAGGTGTGGATGTCAAGTTGGTCTTCTTAAGCAATAAGAAACAAATTATGTATTTTCAACCTATTTGGTTGTCTGTAAATGATGGGGGTCAGCATTTGGGGGATCTGAGCATTTCAAATATGAACAGTTTGCATTGAGATTTTGTTGAGCAGCTTCTAATATTTTTTTTGTCAATCATTTAGCATTAGCATTGGGAAAAAGAAAATGCAACCTGGCACAGAGAAAGGTGCCAAAGTATTTCTGAGAGAATGTGGATTGTAAAGTAATCATGAAATATTGATTTTGATAATCCACAGCCCAATAAATGATGTATGGGAGTTATGGAGATTAAGGCATATATTCATCAATGTGTTGACTCCCAGGTTCTCAGCATAATATATAGAGAGAAGCATTAAATTGGTCAGTGAGAGACCCGGCTGCTAGTCCATCCATACTGATTGAGAGCTTGCTACATTTGAGACATGGTACTAAGTGCTTTTTATCAATTATTTTATTTAATTCCTATAACAACTCAATGACAAAGTATTTCCCCACTTACAGAGGAGGACACTGAGAGTTAAAGAGTTTAAACAGCTTGCCCAAATTTACACAGTGGCTGAGCCAGGATTCAATTTCAGACCACAAAGTCCACCAGAACTCTTTCTCTGCAAATCAATCTCTTAATGCACGATGTGGGGCTACATGTTAGCTAGCCTACCCATCTTATTCTCTATGAAGATAAGGTATGCCAACACAATGATAGAAATAATTTTAAGTGCTGTAGCTGTATGTATTTAATAGAAACTTTAAAAGACATTGCAGTGATTGGTTAGGAAGACAATATAGTATTTATCAAGATGAGTGAAAAAGCAGGATACAAAGTATATTTATACTGTGATTAAAATTAAGTTGAATAACATACTTATATTATATTCACACTTATATGAATAAAAACAGAAATGAAAAGTACTAATATCATAACAATGTCACTTTAGAATGGCAGAATTGTAAATACTTTTCCTAAATTTTCTATAATGGTAATATTACTTGATGAAAACTTTAGTATAGTTGCAATATTATAAAAAAAATGGAATAAAAGAACACTGAGAGAGAATATGCAACATTAGGAACATATTAGAAACATGAGATTTCTAATAATAATAGTGAGATTATTATTATAAGCAGAGTCCAATTAGAAATTAAAGCTAGAGTCCCAAATTTCTGAAATGATGTCTATTTCAAGTGTTAAGTGAACTATAGAAGTGTGTGTTTTAGTTCACACATTTAAAAAAAAAATTACCATTAGCCCTTTTCAGTATGATCAGTGATGAATATTAAAGGATAGAAACCATTCATGATGAAGGAGTAGATTCTTTGTGAATATGAATGATTAACTGACTGACCATAAGACACATAAAACTTTTTTTCCTAAGACATCCATCTACCACCTGTTTTCTTATAAACCCATTCAGAATCTGGAGCATTAACGTTCTCTGTGTGAGATTATCATTTTCTCAGTGAAGAAATTTTATTCAATTGTGTTTAATATTTCATCTTTTCTCATGGATTCTCCTAACCTTTTAATCATAAAAGACTTTTTGTTACCATCGGTAATTTAGTTTGATGAGTATTTCACAGGAAGAATCACATTTTGTTAACTATGACTTATTAGGCAAATGGTCTCTAATAACAGGTTTTTCATAAAAATAAAACCCTGGTAAATGTTTTGAATTTTAAGTAGATTTGTTCAACAGTCAAATCATGATTATTACACGTAAAAGTAGATGGGTTGGACAACAAATATAAGGTAAGATTACGGAGTAGAAGACATTTTAATACTCCACTAATTTATGTCAGCTCTCAATAATATAATTAACAATAACTAACTTTTGAGGTAGGAATTATTACCCTTATTTAAAGATGAGAAAACTTATGCTTATTAAGGTCAAGCAACCCAAGTATGTCCAGGTTCAATGTTAACGTTCTTAATTGCTGTTCAGACCTCTGAAACAGTCACATTGGGAGCTGGCAAAATTATGTTACCATGACTCAAAATATTGTTCTTCTTTGAGTTGCTTTCATAGAATGTTAGGAGAAACACCAAAAATCAAATCCTATTACTATATCAGTCTGCTTCTCTATTTTAGCCAGATTTTTCCAAACCTTTGGTTATTCTCCAAAATCTAGTCTACTCATGAAAAATAAAGATCCCACTTCAATTAGTAAAGATCTACTCAAGTCTGATCCAAAAGGTAACATAAATATTTTGAATAATGTCAACAATACTAAAGTTGATGTATTATCTCCAAGGGTAGAAACTTTGACAGCAACATACTCACTTGGAAGTTTGTGATTGATTTGTGAAGAGGCTAAATAGGTTGGTATAAATGCTTGTAAGAGTTTTAGAAACTTGAAGTGTTGGTGATGAACTCCTTTTAAATATATAGGTATTAAGGTTCCTTTTCATTAAATATATTGAGACTAGTGCTCATTCGAATTCCTTTATGGAGTAAACTATCTAATTGATTTATATTTAAACTAAGCATGCAATTCATCCCATAGAGCATTCCACTATGATGAATTCATTTTTCTATGCTATTGTCCTCTTCACATTTTTCTGTCTTGTTAACAAAGATTTCATGAGACATTTAAGAAAATACCTACCTGAGATCTTGATGAATTCTCTTTTCATAATATTTCTGTACACCCTTGTGTAAAAACTAGTTTACACACTAAGTACGAGGAGTGCTTAGTAAAAGAAATGAAAACTATTAACTGAAGTTATTTTGAATAAGTTTATGAAGAATTTAGGACTTAAAATGCACTTTGATGTATTTGAAGGACTAAGAAATTTCTGCATTTCTGATAGAAGAGTTAACACATAATAGAATCAGAGTCTAGCCACCATACCATGTATATAAAATTGTTTGTGAATTATAGATATTGGTCTTTAATTTCTTCAGTATATATGCTACCTTCAAACTTCTGAACAAAAAAGTGAAGCTAATATCTAATCTGACACAATCTGCAATGCCCAACCTAATTTTCAATTTCTTATTAAGGATTTCTCCAATTAAAGCAACTCTAATCTCTTTCCTTCTTTTAAATGCTTATTCTAACTTATTGTTTGAAGCTCTCATTCTGGCATTTTATTAAACATCATCTTTATAATGCACTAGCCTTTTTACTATATTTGTCATTTCCCAAGACAGATAGTAACTTCTAGAGAAAGATGGCCATATTATATAGTTTTGGGGTTTCCTACACATTAGCTAGCACAACGGTAGGCTCTCAACAAACACTGGCTGAAAAAAATAAGAAGAGCCAACATGGTAGTTTTCTAACTATACCAAGAGTTTTGGTATGTCTATTTAAATGTAGGAGTGTTTGTGTGTATGTGTGTGTATGTGTGTGTGTTGAAATTTATATTTTTCCAGTGTGTTTTTTAAACAACAATTTAAATGCCAAAACAAATATGAAAGCTTGACTAATATAATACAGCATGTATAACAACTTATAAACTATCAGCTTTCCATATGCAATGCTAATATCATTAAAAAATAATTCCAACATCACTGTATTTGTTCCCATTTCTGGTGTAAGTAGGCTTTTCATGCTTTTTTTAAGTTTATCCTATCCCCATAATAAAGTAGTAAGTCCATTTAAAGAACCAAATGTCCTTTTTTAACATACAGATAATTTTTTAAAACATGAAACAGTTTTCGACTTTCAAGGGTGCTGAGAATATTGGACTAGCTGCTGTGATCATGAAAATTAAATAGAAAAGGGACTTCTACTCCCTTCACCAGTGATGAAATCAACCAGGAATCCAATCATGCTCTCCTTTTTTAGGATAGAATTTGCTGATTTATCATTTTGTTTAGTTTCACTCTGTCTATGCAATGGTCATTTTAAAAAGGACCTGCTGTAGATCAGCTTCTCCTCTTTCTCCTTCAATTACACATACAGTTCTATAAGGGAGATGCAGCAGGAGGAACACCTGTGACCACTGAGAATTACTACCCATGATTAATTGAGGAAGTGCTTTGTAGAAGCTGGTTGGAGACTTTCTCCAGGACATCATGGTGTGTGAAAAAACAGAACTTCCTGGATTGGGTGTTAATAAACTCATTTCTATTCCTAGCTTTGCTATAAATTCGTGAGTGATCTTGGATAAGTCACTTTGCCTCTCTAGTTTTAATTTTCTTTAAAGTGAGGAAGTTGGGTTGGATTGCTTTTAAGGTCCCTCACAGGTTTAATACCCTATGTAGATGGTTCACAGGTGAAATTGCTCCTTGAGGCAACTGAGACAGACTCAAATAACAAAATGTTCATTATGCATGAAAAATCTTTCTCTTTGAGTGGCATAACACCTGTATCCACCCCCTTTGCTTTTCACTTACCCTTTTTGAAAATGGTGAAGTCTGAAAAATTCAGGAAAGAAACAGCTTATGGTTTTAAACCATAACAACAAATAAACAAATAAACATTAAACAAATACTGTAAGAATCCTCTTAGAACATGACCGTCTACTATTCTAGAATTACCAGCTACATCAGAAGAACACATATCCTCAATTCATGTATTTATAGATATAGATTTAATTTTTGCTTTTGTTACTAAAAAATAGAAATATTTGAATGGCACAAAATTGTAGGACCTCAAGACTTCTGCAAAGCGTCTAAATACAACTGTGAAGTGAATTTTCGTATTTAAAAAGTGTGCTTATAATTAGAGCACATGCCACAGTTTCACTGCCAGAATAAGTTTTGCACCTGTGGAGAGCAGACTAACTACATCCAAGCTGGCACACAGAATGCCACAATGTGTCTCCAACGAGGGCACCACTATTTGACACACTGGAAAAGTCTCCTGTAAGAAGGATGCTATATGGGATTGGAATGTCATTCAAGGTTTTGGTTGGGTTTAGTTTGGTTTGAGTTTCTTACTGCTCAGCTCATCTCCCGATTTGTCACAAACTTCTCCATTTTGTGAGTATGGTTTGCTGCATAACGAGCACGAAGAAAAAACTCCTCGGAATCATTTCGACTGCTGGGAAAACTGGAGCAACGTGGCTGTTAAAAGCTGTTAATTGCAGTTTACAAAAGAGAAATCCCTTATCTTTGAAAGTTCACTTGCTTGAGTGACTCATTCTTCCTGGGAGGGATTAATGCTTAATTAGAAAAAGATGCTAAACAATCTGATGTGCTTCCCGAATGAAAACCTTACCTTAGTTTTAAAGATTCTTAACAAGGTAACAAGCTAATTATTTAATGAATGATTTGTGCTGAGAACTAGAGATATGTGTTAAAATAGCGGTGCTTATCTTGTTTGGCACAGGTCCCAGAAACCAGTGCACTGACTGTTCTAGGATTTGGTGCCAAGCCTGTTTTTTGTTGTGCTTGGTGCTTGGTTTTGTTTTCCCACCTTTGAGTGTAAACATGTTTGCCAAGGTACACTGCTGGGAGAGGAAGCAGAGAGGACCAGGGTGGGTAAACCTGGTAGTCAAGGAGGCGAAGGTGAGGGAGGAACAGCAGAGAAAAGGAAAAGGCGGCCAGATGCCATTTTACTTTTGGAGTTTAACTGCATTGTGCTTACAAACACCTGGAGATAGTTGTACTCCACTAGCTGTGGGATATGAGGAAGTAAGGAAGAGTAGCATGTACACTTCAGAGAAAGGTAACAAGGCATTGCAAGCCCAACTTCACACTTTGCTTGTCTGTCAGGGTTTTTCTCCCTCACAATAATACCCCAATGTTTTGGTAGGTAGACTCCAGTTCACTTAGTAAGTGAGAGGCATGGGTGGAATGCCAGGTATGTCTGCAGAGCAAAGCAGTGCAGGCAGGCTGACGCCAGGAGAGAATAGGCAGGTACCTATTGAGTTACAGGATTTCTACAAATCTAATCCGCATGTAATGTGAGACTTATTACAGAGTCAGCCTCTGCTAGGGCTGTGAAGTCTGAGGATATGAACAGTCTCTGAAGCAATGATCCCAGTTAACCCATTGAAACCCAGCTTCACTTGACCAAAACTAATAGCCTCTTATCCTTGTAATGCTGTTTAAGGGTGATAATGATTACAAGTTGCTTGCTAATTGTCTAAAAAATACTTAGAGTAAGAGATTATTGAACGTAAAGAGAGATATTTAATATGCCTACAAACAGGGAACACAATACAAACCACAGCAACTAGGACTATTTTAAAGTACTTTCTATTTAATATGTCTGACACTTGATAGTCTATACATTACTAATGATGGATATCTATAATTTATGGTACATTTTAGCATGTGATATGTTTGTTATAAAAATTTTAAATAGCAAAGTTATTTATTAGTATTTAAAAAGCATCTACTTAAAGGAAACATTCTCCCCCCACCCCCCGGGATGTCTTTCTTAATTATCATAATAAATTGATGATAAATTTATTTTAAAAAGGAAATCAAAATTGCCAATGCAAATAAGAAAGAGGCCCAGGGACTAAAGTCTCAAATATTCATGATGTATACCATATACTTTTCTTGATCATCAGTTAATAAACCCATCTTCGGAAAGTGAGTGAAGGAAATGAAAGCATTGTTTCTGTACTTAATATATGATGATAATAATTCCTTAAATCAAGCTGGAAAGATTAAAAATGATTGCTCTTCAGCTATCCTATAATTATACAGACAAGAAATTTAAGACAATAATTTTACTTTAGTGATGTAATTGTGATAAACTCCAACTATAACCCAAAAAATTATAAAATATTTTTGACTAATTTACTAATAGATAACATTTAATCTCAGAAATATTCTACGAGGCAGGCTCCAAATTGCCTGTTTGTGTTTTTTACCTCTCTCCACAGGTTATTTTTGTTCATTACCATATTTAGATGCCTTGAATAAATCTGCAACAACTACTTCTGGAGTTTTATTTATTAACACATAGGTACCAAAATCAAGGATTTAAGAGTTTATAGTATGCTGATGTGAGAATTAAGATCTATTGAATATCTTCTGTGGTCTATGTCGTCTAATGGATACTTTAGGTATATTAACTTATTTATACATTTTTTATTCCTATTTCTCAGGTAAAGAAAATGAGGCTCCAATTAAGTAGCCTGTGAGAAACCAGAACTGGGTAACTAAAAGCCCATTTAGAGTAGCACTAAATGTGGGAGATAATATAGCACTCCCCAGAAGACAAAGGTCTGAGGATGAAGAGAACATTAGATTTGTTAACTGGAGGTCAAGACTGAAAATCATTTTGCTACTTTTTTGTTTTTGAACTGATATAAATTGCAGAGTTTGTATGTGCCTAAACATTCTCACCTTTAAGTAGGAATACATAAGTTACATCACAATGCTTTCTGTGAGGATTGCGATAACATTGGCGACTACAATGTGTAGAAGATGTGTGGTGAGTAATATTAATAGTAGCTAAGGTCTATACCATACCACGAAAGCCTCTCTATGTGTCTTGAACCCTGTTGTGTATTGTATATGCATATAGCAGCACAAAAGTGATTCTCTATTTTGAGAATATGAAAGGGAAGGGGAGAGATAAAAAACCTGGCTGAACTGCACAGTTTAGGCAGAATTTACTGAAGGAGGTTGCCTCCGAACAATATTGAAAGTTGCTTTTAAGTTGATTTGTGATATTAAAGCCAACCCAATCTGAAATTTGTTCACTCCCTTACACTGCTTGTTTCTTTCAAGCTATTGCCAATTTTATCCCTTTGTGGTAGATAAGCAGACGCTATTAAATCTTGGACTACTGAGTAGCCCTCCTGAAAAAGCAGTCAGTATTTGACAAAAGAATGTAGAGTGATGGTCTAAGTAGACTTTTTTAAAAGAAAATATATTGATTAAAACATAAATTAAAGACATTTGTAACTATAACATCTTTTGGCTGGTGCTCCTAATCCCCAAATTATTAGTATCTTTAGTATTTGATAAAAATTAGCATTTGCCTAATGAGAATGAGTGATTTTACTGAGTGACAGAATCCTAAATTAATTGCTGCTTTGACTTCAGTTTTAATATGGCATAAAACATTTTTTTAGTCCAACACATATTTGAAATACCAAATGCATCTCTATAATTAAGTATACTTCCATATTTTATAGATACTACATTTAAGATTTCCAAAGAAAATGTTGTTTAGAAGAATTCATTTCTTCAGTAAGCAAAGAAAACTAAATGCTTATAAATTAATTTTTAAATAAATGCTGTAAAAATTTAAAAGTGAAGACTAAAACATCTTAATAATAAGTGGGATCTAAATCTGAATTGTTTAAAATTAATTTTTTTTGTAAATATTCTGAGTGCACTTAAAAATATGTATTCTACTATTATTAGGTAGAGCATTTTATGCATATTAATTAGGTTAAGTTGATTGGCAGTATTGCTCAAATTTAGCATATACTCGTTGACTTTCTATCTCTTGTTCTATCAATTATTGAAAGATGGGTGTTATCTATTATAATTGTGGACTTATCTATTTCTTCTTGCAGTTTTATTATTTTTTTTGCTACATATGCACTGAAACTCTTTTTATTAGGTATATACTATTTAAGATTGTTATTAATTGATCTCCCTTTCATTTTGAAATTACTATCTTAATTCTGCAAATGTTCTGTGGTTGAAAATATACTTTGTCCTATATTAGTATAGCCATTCTGGCTTTCATTTTATTAGTGTGAGCATGGGTATAATTTTTTCCATCTTTTAATGTATTTCTTTTTATATTTTAAGAACATTTCTTTTTTAAATTAATTTTATTTTTATTTAAAAATTTTTAATGTTATTTTTTACTTTTGAATTACAGTTGACATTCAATATTATTTTATAATAGTTTCAGATGTGTAGAATAGTAGTTAGACGTTTATACGATTTATGAAGAGATCCCCGGTTAGCTAGTACCAACCTGGCACTGTACATAGTTATTACTATATTATTGCCTATATTCCCTATGTGGTACTCTACATCCCCATGACTATTTTATAACTACCAATTTGTACTTCTTAATCCCTTCACCTGTATTACTCAATTCCCCAACCCTCTTTCACCTGGAAACCATCTATTTGCTCTCTATATCTATGCATTTGTTTCTATTTTGTTTGTTCATTTATTTTGTCCTTTAGATTCCACATATAAGTGAGATCATATGGTACTTGTCTTTCGCTGTCTGACTTAATTCGCATGGCATGATACCATTAGGTCCACTCATTTTCTTAAGTGCATTTCCTATAGGCAGTATGTAGTTGGGTCTTAATTTTCCTATCCAATTTGACATTATCTGCTGATTGGTTGTTTAGACCAGAGGTCCCCAACCTCTTTGGCACCAGGAACTGGTACTCCTATGAGAATCTAATGCCCGATGATCTGAGGTGCAGACGAGGTGGTTATGCTAGCGCTGAGGAGTGGCTGCAAATAGAGATGAAGCTTCGCTTGCTCGCCCGCCTGCAGCTCATCCCCTGCTGTGCAGCTTGCCCCCCCCCCCCCCCGACTATTCACAGTGAATGTAATTATTGATATAGTTAAGCACTTATATGTATTTTTTATTTCCTTTTTTCTTGTTTCTGGCTGCTTTTAGATTGGGTATTTTGATGATGCCATTTTATCCCCTTTGCTGATTTATTGAACTCTTGGTTAGTTTATTATATTAAGCTGTACAGTATATGTTTAAGGTATCATAGTCTATCTTCAAGTGACATTATCTTACTTCATGTATAGTCTACTTTGATTTCTCCTTTTCCAGCCTTTATGCTTTTGCTGTCATTCCTTGTATCTTTACCTATATTATAAACTCCAATATATTATCTTTGATTAAACAGTCGATTACATTTTCTCTGCATGCTCACTCTTCTTTTTCAGGGACTCCAAGCACATATATCTTAAGTGACTTTAAGTTATCCTCCAGGACACTGAAATTCTATTTACTCTCTTTTCCTCTGTGTTTCTCTTTGGATAGTTTCTATTTTCAAGCTTACTAATCTTTTCTTCTGTAATATCTAATTTGCTATTAATCCCATCTAGTTATTTTTTTTTTTATCTCACACATTGTAGTTTTCATCTCAAAAATTTAATTTGGGTCTTTTTATATCTTCCATAATACCTATTTAACTTTGAACGTATAGAATACAGTCAAAATAACTGTTTTGATGAGCTTGTCTGCTAATTCTAGCATCCCTGTCAGATCTGTGTCATTTTCCAAGGACAGATTATTCTCCTCATTATGGGTCCTGTTTTTCTGCTTCTTTGCATCTCTGGATATCTTTGATTGAGGCTAGACATTGTTAGGTGAGGGATCTTTTATATTCCAATAAAGATTCTTGAAATTTGCTTTGGGATATTTGTTAAGTCACTTGCAATAGTTCAATTATTTGAAGTCTTATTTTATTATTATTTTTTTGGATGGATCTGGATCATTGCTTATTCCAGGGCTAATTATCCTTCACTTCTAAGCAAGATCTTACTGAGTACTCTACCCAGTACTCCTTGGATTATGAGCTTTTCCAGGCTAGATGATAGAAACAGGCATTCTCCCAGGCCCTTTGTGAGCTGTGGGTGCTTTTCCCTTGAATCATTTTAGGTGGGTCTTTCTTTAGCCTCAGGTAGTTTCTTCACGTGCATGTACTATGCTGAATATTTAGGCGGCCCCTATTGATATCTGAGTTTCTTTTTCCATGTAGTATTCTCCTCTTCAGTATTGCCCTGTGAACTCTAGCTCCCTTAGTCTTCCCAGACCTTCTGTTCTCTCTTCTTAATTCAGGACCAAGACTCCAAGTGGGTTTCCCTTTCCTGTAGTACAACCTAGAAACTCTATCAAAGCTAGAATACAGTTAAAATAACTGTTTTGAGGAGCTTGATTAGATGAGCTTTGATTAGCAGACAAGCTCATCAAAACTCTAGAAAGCTGAAACAGATATAAGGTTCACCTCACACCCTGTCTGTTAGGGGTTATTAACTTTTATTGTATAATGACCATTGTCTTAAAAGCCACAATTTTATTTTATGTTTTCTCTCTTTGTTATTGTCATTTCATTCTAGAAAGGTAGGTTCAGTTTCTCCATCTTGGCCAGAAACAGGTAAAACTCAATTTCTTAACTAGATAATTGATTTGAGAAACTAGAAATATTCTTGCCAATTACTAGTATCTCATTGAATAGTTGAGTACATTAGTGCACAGGAAATTAAGTCATTTTTATTATATCGTACAACTAGTCTTGTTGTTATTATTATTATTATCATTATCTTATAGTGTCAAGAATATATGTTTTCTTATATCTATGTCCTTGAATTTATCTATATATGTTTTAGTCATATATAAATTTAAAAGGAATGACAAAAATCACTTTTCCCATTCTTACTCCTTAATTTTTACATAATGAAACTGAGAACCAGAGACTGGAGGCTGCTATGAATTTGGTCAAAGAAGAAGAAGTTTGATCAAAGAAGAAGAAGTTTGATCACCTGGAGGCTGCTATGAATTTGGTCAAAGAAGAAGAAGTTTGATCACCAGAAGAAGTTCTTTCTTCTGGTTCTTGATCTGCCTGAAACTGAAAACTGAACAACAAAGGTCAGCCAGAGAAATAAGTGCACTGTGCCAATTCTGGTTTGGTCATAGCTCAAAAACTAAAGCAAAAATGATAAATCTGCCATGTAAAGAGAAATCTCACGAGACCATTTAGCTTATGGGAGTCAGGAAGTTATAGAGTCAATATGCACTTGTAAAACATATCAATTATCAGTGGCATTACCTAAGATAATCAATAGCTCCCCAAAGAAAGGCCCATGCTAAGCACATGGATAGGTTAAGGAGAGATGAAAGTTGAACAAGTAAGGATCTATGGACAATGCTCATGCTCCAAAACTAGTCCTGTTATTACCTTTCTGTGCCTTCAGTTATTTCTTCTAGAAAACTACCAATTTAAGAGAGAGAGAGAGAGAGAGAAGAGAGAGAGAGAGAGAGAGAGAGAGAGAGAGAGAGAGAGAGAGAGAGAAAGAGAAAGAGAGATACTGATTTATACTACAGATTAAATCTCTGATAAACAAACATTGGTATTACCCTATCCAACATATTTAAAATTTAAAGGAATAATCTTGAAATTTCAAAGCAGCATTTACAAAAGTATACTTCGTGATCATTAACAGATGGTCATGAAATATAAAACTTACTGAGTTAAATATTTGGCATCTCAAAGTTAAGCAGCTTTCCTTATTGTGGGTTTTTCAGTCTTTAAGTCACTGATGGATAAATGCACATCTCTAAGAGAGGAAATAAAATATTCATCATTTCCCAAATTTGTTTGTAGAACCATTATCTCAAGACTAATGTCCTATGAAAAATATGTTGGAAAATTTTAACCTAAGAAATAAATTTTATGGTTACATTTTAGGTGCCATAGTGGTTTGGTGGTTTGGTGGAAAGGTATTTTTGAGGCTAAAAACTATTTTTGAGATCCTAAAAGACTTAAGAACTTCTGTCCTTCCAAAGGTGACCTCGTGACTTTTCAAATTAATATTTTGAATGCTACTTTTCTAGAAGGCTTGGATGAACTCAATACTTGAACAAAAAAAATTAATAGAAAATTTCTACCCATGATATTTCTCAAGCAGGAAACTTTACCCCTTAACTACAGAACATTGAAATTGTATTTTGGGTGGCATTAGGAGGAGGAACCAGGGGTTCATTTTCATTTCCTTCCAAACTGATTGCCTAAGGAGCTTTTTATTTCATCAGGAAGTACACTACAAATGGCCTCCTTGACTTTTGCTAATAACTTTATTAATGCTTTAGCCAGATTTTAAAATATGCAATAGTTTTAATATCTGAGGAAAAAAACCTTTATTGTACATAAATTACAAATTTACTATCTCAATTGCAGTTGAGTTTTAATGTTTCCTTTCCAAAAAAGCTCTAGTGCATATTCTTTAGGGAGCAATTCTGTACTCTTAAGGGAATGAACTGAATGACCTAATAGGTCCTTCCATCTTTAATTTCTGTAATTCAGGAAAGCCTCATAAAACACAAGCTTCCTTTGTGAATTAACTTTTTTTTCTGAAAGTATTGAAACCACTTTCTTGCTCTCTTTAGAAGTACTTTAAAATGTTTAACAATATTAGAAATATTTACTGGACTCATATTGAAAAATTTCAGCTAAGTTGTACTTAATGGTTCAAGTGTAATTCTTTCAAGAGAAGTCATATGGCACATAACCTCTTCACTCCCTTTCTAATTATAAGAAGCCATCCACTTACAACTTCAAGAAAAATGATTTTAGGGAGGGAGAATCTAAAACAAAAATTGAATTAAACTAACAAGTAATTATGGAATATCTTTTATGCATAAAGTATATTGCTAAAGTATCATTGTTAAAAGAGCAAAGGCATTCAAGAAAACTCAAAAGAGGTATTACATCCCCGTTTGAAACTTTCTAGTAAATGTAACAGAATATATGTAATAGTTTTTATTGAAAATATGTGGTTTAGAGAACATGAAAAATTTAGTGAAAATATAAACCATGGCTCTTTATCATAAATTTTTTCAAATTAGGAGCAAAAACAAAACTTACTGTCATAGGATAATTAATCAAAACAAAATGAGTCATGAATTTTAAGTATATGAGAGTTCTACTGGAGCTATAAGGGTGGAAATAGACATAAAAAAGAAGAAAGAGCTGAGAGGTCATTTGCAGTCCCATCTCTACCTTCTAAACACCTGGTCGAATATCTATCAAAAGGAGAATTTTTTACCTTGGAATTCAAGTTTTCAAAGGGCTTGGGGTTCAAAATTTCACAAAAGTTTGTTTGTGTGTGCCTTTGTGTTAGTGATTTTTATGACATATCATAGATATTTGTGACCCTAGCATATTTTAAGAGAGTATGTATTGTCTTTATGTGGTTATAATTTTAACTAACATAAAAATTTAAGTAGCAAAGATTATAGCATTAAAAATAAAATCAATTTAGGTAATATCAATAAATTTATAATAACCCATTTTGTGACTTATTTATTTACCTTTGGTATGAACTTTGGAGGGATGTAATATTAAAGAATAACATTTCCAGGTTTAAAAATAATCTAGTCCATCAAAAAATGAATAGATAAATTAAATGTGGTATATAGATAAAATGTAACATTATTTGGCCATAAAAAGGAATGAAGTCCTGATACAGGCTACAACATGGATGAATTTTGAAAATATTATGCTAAGCAAAACAGGTCAGATACAAAAGGACACCTATTGTGGCTTCCACCTATGTGAAAGATCTGGAATATGCAAAATTATAGCGATAGCAAGTAGGTTAGAAATTACTAGGGTCTGGGAAAGGGAGGAATAGGAAGTTATTACATAATAGGTACAAAATTTCACTTTGGAATCATGAAAGGATTTCAGAAATAGTGGTGATGCTTGCACAAATTGTGAGTGTAATTAATGCCACTGAGTTTGTATACTTAAACATGGTTAAAATGGCCAAATTTATAGTATGTATATTTTACAATAAAAATGTTTAAAAATTACCTGAGAACATTTCACACTTTCCTTTTGTATAAGTACCACTACAATTTAATGATCTCACCCTGATAATCTGAGGGATTGTAAAACATTTATAAAAGCCACCTATTCTGCAGATAGTGGCATTGACAGTAACTTGCTTTGATTAGTAGCCTATATTTGACAAAGATAAGAAGAAATAATGACCACAGGAAATGAGATAGAAGACAAGCAAGCAAAAGATCTTTGGCCCAGGTCAGCAGTGGACTGAAGCACCACTGTCATAGCATTTTCTGGGACATTGAACTTTTTGGTAGAAGAAAGAGGAATGATGTGGTTGATGGGGAAGAAAGGGCTACAGACTAAGAATCAGATCTACATTCTAGTCTCGATTCTGTTGCTTTCTACACTTAGCGATTCCGGAAGCTTACTTCTTTAGGTCCTCCTTCTCTTGTAAAATGAAAGGACTAAATGAATATTTTTAGGTCTCGTTCTAGTTATAAAATTATATAGGTAGTTAATTCAAGGCATTGTGATTCAGAAATAGATTACTTGTTGAAGCCAATTTTTTAAAATTAAAGTTTGGTAATTTTGATTAGATTCTAATTATCTTATTAGTCATTGTCAGTACAATATAGAAATTTGATATTGTTATTTGAATTGAATGAGTTAAATTTTACATGTGGATACAATTCAGAATTTAAAATAACATGAATGATGATTCTATCAAGAAGCTCTTATAAAATGCTCTCTCAACATATTCTTCTAAGAATAGGGTGAGGTATTAAAGTTTGGAGACTATAGAAAACCAAACTATATGCTATATGTTCAATTTGCATTTTTGACCATATTACTAACCAATTTGGAAAACAATCACTTATTTTTAAAACTCACTGACAATTATTATGGTCTGGGAAGTTAATTAAAGACTCCTCCCATCAATATTGCCAATATCATTATCTTCTTATTATCGAAAGGATCACAAGCGTATTTTGGATTTTACAAGTGTTTTCTTCAACTAGATCATCCATCCTCTAGCTATTATCCCTCATACTCTTTCAGATCCATCTCAAAATCCTTCCCCCAAAATTTTCAAAGCTCTCACCAAACTAGACACTTGCAGAGGTTGAAGCTAGGATGTGTTCTCAAGTTCACAGCATGAGAGTCCTAGCAACTTTTACAAAGCCATGTGGTTTTGAGGTTGAAAGTGACAAAGACAAGAACAATAATCTAGCAATTCTAAAACAATTTTTAAAATTTGTTCATTAAATATACATCTCTAATGCATAAAATTGATTATTGCCACCTGAAATACTTTACCTCTTTTGGATGGATTGACTTCTTTAGATGTTGGATTCTCTAACAATATTTCTGGGGGCGGGGGGGGGGAACAACAACGGTGCTTTCTAATTATTATTTTGATCCCACCTTAATATAGTAGCCATTAAATGACATGGTAGGTATTCATTTTTGTTGCTCCATCTATATTTTTCTGCTATATTTGCTTTGCTTTGCTTTTGTAGCCACTTCTTCAAAGAGACCTCAGCTGAATCTAATTTACACAAGGTATAAGGCAAACTCCCACCAACTATAGGTTAGAGCTTGACTTGCAGTCATGTTATCCCAATGCCAGGATCTAGGTTCTCCAACTTCCCTAAATCCACTGAACTGTCAACCAGGTCTGGAGTTGAGCATGCACAAATGGCCTCTAGGTCATGGTTTAGGATGTTATTTGGGCTTGGGTAACCTAGTCCATTATCTGCATTAATTCACTACATAATGTCCCACAATTCCTTCAGTCTCTTTAGGACCAAAGCCTTGCCCTGTACTGACCCTAAATATTTTTGAACATCACTAGGTCCTGCCAGACTCCCCCATTATGGATTGCCTTATCTGTCTTTTGCCAAGGGGACCCTATAATAATATGAACAAATCTTCTACTGAGTAAACCCTAACTTTTTTTCCAAATTATAATATTTGGTTATGTCTTTCACTACTATGCCTTATCCACAAATTTTACTCTTCTAGAATATATAGTGACTCATATAGTCACTCTTCATTCACTGCACAATAAACAAAGATGCCGAACAATGTGTTTACAACCTTTTAAGTTTCTTTCATGATAATGTTCTTTTAATGATACAAGTAAAGGGTGAATTACTGTTCTTGGTGTAAAAAAAAAAGGGTATAAAACAACTTAGAAATAGATATTTTAAAAAGTAAAAAAAAATTTTAAGTGTTTGCTTTGAATAATCCAGTAACATATTGTTTGAAATATGCCTTAGTCATCCAGACACCCGATGACATTAAAGATCCTTTCCATTTAGTAAGACACATTGTCATAAAGAAACTAGGGATATTATTTGCAAATGGTTTCCAGAAAAAGATAAAGAAAGCTATTTATTTTAAAAATAAATATGGCTTCTCACTGGTCCTCTATTGAGCCATACATTAAAGAATCAACAACTGTGTAAAATTCTGGATTTATCTTTAAAATGAGATGCTCAATAGTAAGCAACTTACAAATGATTTATAAGCATTGGGAAGAAAGGGGAAAGGCAGGGAGAAAACGTATTCAACTTGCTATGAGTACACTATGTCATCCCAACGAGCACTCTGATAGAGCCTTCATGCTTTAAAGTGCAAAAGCACAATCTGGGAAGTCTTCCAAATTCATTTTTTAAAGAGGAAGCACTTGCCAGGATACAGGAAGCACTAAATACAGTACTGGTGGTTTGTCGTGTTGTTTTAGCAAGCACTGCCAGAACTCTCCAAGAAGGTTTGAATAATAGCAGATGATGGGAAATTTTAAATTTTAAATTTGAGATATGGCCTTAGCCTAATGCCAATGAACTGTTTTTCTCTGGAGGCTAATAGTTCTTCTGTCAAGTATAAAACAAAGCGTTCTTAGGAAAATGAGGGCACTCATGGGTGCAAGATCTGACCATGAGAAGTCAATACGTATATTGATTTGTTTTAAATTTCCTATTTAGTTTCAATAGGGTGGCTGAAATATTAGGTATTATAATATAATATATAATATAGAGTCTGAAATTAAGATTTTGTGTTTTAGTCTAGTTTCAACCAGCTCTTCACTGACTCTGGAGAAGTATCATTGATTAGAATTCAAAATAAATAAATCTAATACAGTTTTACCAGATGTTGGCTTACCTAGTTCATAATTAAATTACTTTATTATTTTTACAAAAATATATAAATAACTATTGCACTCACCATATCCTGTTCAATGTAATAAGGGAACAGAAAATGTTAAAACTATAGGCTCCTTGTCCTCAAAATATACATATCCCTTTTACTTCTTTGAGAAAGAATTTTGATTTCTTTATGTAAAATCATCACATACTTTTATTTATTTTTCTTTTTTTTTATTATGTCCTTACCAGTAAGGCCTAAAGAAGTAAGTAAATATACATCATAAGGTTAAAAGGGCAGATGAGCTCATTATCACCCCATTGAGTTTAGAGATATAATTTTTGTCTCTTTGTAAGCTTTGTAGTAACTGCAGCTTTTATCTACTCAATTGAACAATCAATATTTACGTGGCCAATGTGATTAGATTATACTCTTCCTGAAAGAAGCCAAAGATTGCAGGCAAAACAAATTACAAAATAATTTTTCTATTTACTGCTTTCTAATATCTTACAGAATTTGGATCCAGAATATTAACATTCACCAAAATGTAATTCAGGAAAGAGTAAAATCATCCATACTGAAAATAAATTAACATCGTAATGAAAAGTCTCTCTGGCTTAACTAGAGTATTAAGAGGGTTGCAATTAAAACCATCTGTGTCTGCCTGAATCTTATTATTTCTTTATAACCTGTTTCTTATTCGATACCTTCATTCCATGCATCCTCTTGCTACAACTAGATCAGTTCAGACCCATGTTGCCTTGTACACAGACTACTGTAACAGCCTTGTCTTTGCCACCTCTGTCCCTCTTGTGCAATGCTTTTAGAGTAAACTCTACAACATCACCAATGTTTTTGTCACTCTGACTCAAAAATATTCAATTACTTTACATATTGATTTGATTACAGTCTATCTTATCAAATATTTTTGGCAAACCTTTTAAAATAAGCCTCTACTTCAATTGGTCTACTCAACTTCTACCCCTGAACGCTCTTTATATATTTAATTACTTACTCTAATATCCTTTCATTTATAATCTCCCTTTTAATAATCCTTTTACCCTATATTGGTCCAGCAAATAATAAAATAATAGCAATAATAATATATAATAATACATAAATGTAAATAATATATAAATAAATATACATTTTTAATAATTTCACTCAAACGTTGCCTATTTTATCAAGAGTTCTATGATGTACTCAACTGGTAGTAGACTTTCTTTTTTCTTTCAGTATTTCTATCTATTATTTATTTATTTATTTATCTTTTCGTTCTAATTAATTGATTTTTTTATGGTGACATGGGTTAACAAAATCCAATACATTTCAGCTGTACACTTTAACAGTAAGGCATAAAAATATTTACACTGTGTGTTTACCTCCCATATTAGATTTCTTTCTGTCACTACATATTTGACTTTCTTTTTACCCATCTGCCTCCCTGCTCCCTCCATCCCTACCCTCTGGTAACCAGTAGTCTGTTGTCCATGTCCATGAGTCTCCATTTGTTTGTCCTGTTCATTTACTGCTTTTAGGTTTAGATCCCACATATAAGTGATATCATGTGATTTTCAACTTTTTCTGTCTGGCTTATTTCACTTAGCATGATTAGCCTGAGGTCCATCCATGCTGTCCCAAATGGCAGTATTTCATCTCTTCTTATGGCTGAGTAATATTCCCTCGTATATATGTACCACAGCTTCTTTAGCCAATCTTCTATCATAGACACTTCAGTTGCTTCCATGTCCTGACCACTGTGAAAGCTTTTCTTCCTCCAACTCCCTTTAAGTATCTCATTGCCTATATATAACAGTCTTACATGCTCGTGATAATTTGAATCTCTAACTATCCTAGAAAAACTTTAAAGGTATTATTGCTTTTTGAGCTTTCTATATTGCTGCCCCTAGACCTTAGAATTAATGGGATGGCAAAAACATATTTTAAGGAGTTGAGGCAGAAAGGGCGTGTCAGAGATATTCTCTCTGATTCCACAGCGGATCACAGACATGTTGAAATGTGCCCTGACTGCCCTATGGCTGAGCAATTAAGGATTGTCTCCCGATTCTTATTTCGATACAAACAAATGGAAAGGCAAGAAATTCTCCAAAGATCTTTTTCAGAACTCTAAGGAATCTATAAAGCCATTCAAAAAGACTTAAAGTTAAATCCTTTCATAAGCAACTCACACAAACAGCATCATTTTGCTTCAGCAAAACTCATTGGAAAATGTTAAGCTTAGTCCTTAGAACCAAAAATCGTTTGAGTTATGGTTGCTTTAGCATGGATTCGCTGAGACAAAGTAGAGAGGTACAAATTACTTCATGATGGTCTGAAGAATTTCTTTCCAATTTAATAGCCCTCAACTTAATAACAAATCAAAGTAGATTGTCAGGGAGATTTAATAAAGACTATTTGCAAAGATCTGAGATTTATAGGAAAAATACCAAGATGGTGCAGCACCCCAGAGATAGTAATATCAGAGAAACTTACCCATCTCTAGGCCTGAAGGGGCAAGTGGAGAAAGCTGGTACTATAAACCCCACAAGACCTTTGGCTGTGGTTGAGATGTAGGAGGGGCCAAATAACAGGAGTCGTGGCCTATAGAAGAATAAGGTTACTGACAAATTGAGTACAAGCAAGGAGGGAGCTGGGAGACTAACTTCCCTGACCTTTCTTTCCACCCTCCATCTCGGGCCAGAAAGATCCAAACTAATGAGGGATATAGAATTCACCCTTTGGGTCACAGATTAGAATGGAAAATAGATCTGAAGGGACAAATAGAAAATATCCAGTACATACCCACAAGTCATGCTATATGGGAAACAATTGCTCCAATCACTATATCACATATGATTAATTAATTTAAGTTGAATAAAGAGCAAAGGGGAAATCTATTGAAACTATTTAAATCTTTTCTGAGATAGGAACACTCATACCCTACATACCCCTTTATATTAATCCTTTGTATAAAGTTTTTCACTCAAAATACAGATTCTCCAAAGTTAGGATGCAGAATTTTTCTGGATAGGATAAAAAAAAATTGATCTCAGAGCTCTCTTCAGTGAACTATTCTTTAATTCAATAGTCTGTATGAGTAATAGATTTCACAATTTCAAAGATATGCTGTTATATTCTATTGTGTACAATTAAGAAAATGGATAGAAGTCATCGATTGATCTACTAGACTTTGATTCCATGATTTTTGTGGAGAGTATCTGTCTTTGAACTCAGTGGAATGAGCTCTATATGGATTCCTGCCTTTCCATGAAGCTTTGAACGCTTACCATGTGCATTTACTCATTCATTAAACATTTACTCATGGTCCACTATATGCTAAGCATTCTGCTAACTGCTGGGATGAACGACAGTATCAAAGTAAATAGAAAAGGGGTTTCAACACACCTTTAAATATTATGATAATTTATATGTTCCAACTTCCTCTGTTGGTTAAGATCCCACTATAGCTTTCCAGAATTGAATTTTAGCATTAACTACGTTCAGGAAGTATCCCAGATGCTAGAAATTCAAGCTCACAGAACTGTCAGTATATCAGGATAGACCGATAATCCCTACCACAAAATGTGAACAGGAGCCAGATCATGAAGGGTCTTGTAAGTTTTGAAAAGGAGCTTGATACCGAACTGTATCCAAATGAATATAGGAGTCCATTGATAAGCATTAAGGATGAAAATGACATGATCATATTTAAGTTTTAAAAAGAGCTCCTAGATTACAGCATAGAAAATGGATGGAAAGTGGTTAAGAATATACAGTGACTAAAGTTATACATTATTAAGTGGACAAGAATAAAAGATGATAATAACTGAGATTACATGGGGACAATAGAGATGGAGAGAAATAGACTAATTCTAGAGGTATTTTGAAAGCAGAATTATTGGGCCTTAGTGTTCAATTTTAAGTGAGTAGTGAAAAAAGGAATCAAGGATGACTCTAGTTTAGGGCTTGGCCAACTTGATATAAGAGAGTATTATTTACTCAGGATAAGGAATGATAAATATGGGTATATTTGGTATCAGCCTTTGGTAACAGGGTAAAGGACATAACATTGAAATAAACTAAAGATGTTAAATTATGTTACAACCTCTAACTATGGATTAACTTTTCCCTTAAAAGATGTGTAAGAATTTGTCTGTAAAATGCAAATATAATAATTTTAGGTAGAAAGAGATTTTTCTTAGGTTTATCAATTTTTAATGGTTTTTAACCTACTCAGGTTGTCTGTCCCTTCTTAAAACAATATGATAATTCAATTTCCCTTATTCAAAATGTCTTAATTATTAAAATAATTTTGTTCATAACATTCAAGTGTGGTTATATCTCATTGTTTATGTATAAGTGTTTATTATATTGCAAGAGAGTTTAAATTAGGGAGGAATTATTTATTAATCCATTGTTAACTTCTTTTCAGATTCACCAATTTATGTTTTTATATGCTTTAACTTTTTGTTTTCCTATAGCTTTTTACTCATCAGACTACTTTATTTTTGTTATTCTCCCACATTTAATAATTAATGCACTTAAAATTACCCATTCTCTTCTAAATGTCTGATCAATTGCAATTTATTGATTTCCAAAGCAGAAAATGGAAAAAAATAATTGGAGCAAAGACCTTAGAATATATAACTGCCATAATTTACTAATGTTACTGTTGCTAGCACATTGTCCAGCACATCTCAAATATTCAATACCTAGTGTTAATTGAATGAGTACTAGTCACAAGCTATCATATTTATCACAATTGTTATTTTGTTTAACACTTTCTGGGATTTTGGACAAGTAAAATTTTATGACTTACGTTTATTTTGTAAATTATATATATCTTAGTCTCGATTTCTTTTGTTTTTAATTTTAATGTTTCTCTTTTTCTTTTGCCAATAGGCATACATGATTTTAAAAAATTCTTTGCTTTTCACATCTTATTTACCCTTATATCTTCAATTTTTCTATGCCATTTAATTTTCAGTGTGTCTCTTTTAACAACCCATAGCTATTTATTTTTTCTAATACAACCTTATGTTGGCAATTTCATATCAGAGTTTAATCCATTGATATTTATTGCGATAACTGATATTTGGCCCATTTTTTTTACTAGTTGTGCTGTGTAGATTTTATGTGTTTTTGCTGGTTCCTTTTCACACACACATACACACACACACGCACCCATATATTTTGTCATTGGCTATAGAATCCAATTTCTTTATTCTTCTCTTTCTCCAACAATTTGGAAGTTATATATATATATATATACACACACATATATATGTATATATATATATTTTTTCTTTTTATTAATGATTATCTTTATACCTTATCTTGAATTGTGTTTTTCCATCAGTGTTTAAAATGAAAGAAAATCCAACTATCACCACCACCTCCCAGCTCTGGGTCTTCAACACACTGCCCTATGTGTTTTTCTCTACACTGTCTTCTCAAGTTCTAACTCTGGTTGTTTTTTATTAGCTAGAACTTGCTAAGTAATTCATTTAGAAAAAGTTTGAGTTACATGCTTTACAAATTTGTATTGTTCTGAAATATTAATAAATAAATATATAATTATTCTCCCTGAAACTTCTTTCAGTAAAATCATGTCATACATCTATAATACGGTTAAATTCTTTTTTTAAAACACACGTATATTCCCTTTACTCTTTCATCCTGTCCTTCCTCTTACCCACCCCTGTCATCTCCAGCAAACCACTCTGTTCTATGTATCTGTGAGCTTGTTTTAGTTTGTTTTTGTTTTTGGTTCATTTTTTTTTCTTTGTTTTTAAAATTCCACATATAAGAGAGATCATACGGTATTTACATTTTTAAATCTAACTTATTTTGCTTAGTATAATGCCCTTGAGGTCAATTCATGTTGTCACAAATGGCAAGACTTAATACCTTTTGGGCTAAATAATATTTTATTATTTATATATACCACATCTTTGCCCATTCACCTATCATCCATTAGGTTTTTTCTATATATTGACTATTGTAAATAATGCTGCAATGAACTTGGGGATGCATATATATTTTTCAAGTAAGTGTTTTTGTTTTCTTTGGATAAATACCTAAAAATAGAACTGCGGGATCATATTGTAGTTTTATTTTTAATTTTTTGAAGAAAGTCCACACTGTTTTCCATAGTGGCTGTACCAATTTATATTCCCACAACAGCATACAAGGGTTCCCTTTTTCCTAAATCCTAATTGACACTTGTTATTTCTTATCTTTTTGATGATAGCTAGTCTAAAAGGTAAAAGGTGATATCTCATTGCTATTTTGATTTGCATGTGCCTGATGATTAGTGATATTGAGCATCTTTTCTTGTACCTGTTGGCCATCTGTATATCTTTTTGGAAAAATGTCTATTCAGGTCCAATGCCCATTTTAAAATATGATTGTTTGGGGTTTTGCTATTGAATTGTATAAGTCATGTATATATTTTTAACATTAGCCCCTTATCAGATAAAAGATTTGAATATATTTTCTTCCATTCAGTAGATTTCATTTTCATTTTGTTGATGGTTTCCCTTGCTGTACAGAAGGTTTTCATATGCTGTAGTCCCAATTATATTTCTTTTGTTACTTTTAATTTTAACATCAGATTAAGTCATGATGCATGAGCTATTTTTAATTGTCCAACTTTTGTCCTATAGACATATTACTTACATATTTTAGTCATATTAAAATGGACATAAAGCAAATATGAGACTTTTATGTGAATTCTAAGAAGGTATGCTCTTATACTATAAGGGATACTAAATTACATTGTGATATGAATAAACTTATTAGGAGCATTTAACATATGACATTTATTATAAATGTTATCAACCACAGTTTTAGTCCAATATTTTTTGCAATACATTGCTTAAGGCATTTATTAATTTTTAAAGTCAAAATTCAGCTAAATTTTGAGTTTTCTTGCAATAGAACCATAGATTTCAGATGATTTCTAGTTTATTTTCTTAATCTCAAGAATTTTTTTTAGCTAGAAAATAATAAAACATATGGCATTGTAACTGTTTCCAATAGAGAAGAATCAAATAATTTAAACTCTAAATTTAGCAACTATGAGATTTGTTTGCATTTTAGGTGAATAATAAGGGAGACATTTAAGATATCTTTTATCTTCTATTGATCTATTTGCATTAATTGCAGTTACAAGTGCATCTCAGAGTGGAAGCACTCTAATATTTGCCAAGTGCAAAATGACAGTGTTATATAGGAATTTGAATGATCTATGGTCTTGGTATGTTTTTTCTTTTTCCAAAGTAGCACTCTTTTCCTGACATTAGGTGACCTTTATTAAATTCAGCAACACTTCCCTCAGCATGATTAATGATGAAAAAACTTAATTAATGAATGTGTTTCTTTTCAGCATAAATAAGACATGCATCTTTAAATCATTCACTGGATTATTAAGCTTCCAGGAACAAGCCCAAGTTCCTTAGCATGCCATGCATGACCCTTCTCAATCTTGCTCTACATTCTTACCTTTTCCCATTGTACTTAAGTTATGTAAAAATTTTCTCCATGTCCAAATCACCAAGGCCTCTCTCTCTTCTTTGTGTCTCACTCTTCTTTCTCTCTGCCTCCTTCATGTCTTTATAATCACAGCTCTCTTGTTGGACTGCATTTGGTCTTTCTCTACCCATTTCATTTGGACAATTCTTTGTCATTAAAGAATCAGGTTTTCAAAGTAACCTACAATAGATGATTAGATAAAGAAGCTATGGTACATATATACAATGGAATATTACTCAGCCATCAGAAGAGATGAAATACTACCATTTGTGACAATATGGATGGACCTTAGATAATCATACTAATCAGAATAGGCCATACATAAAAAGCTGAAAACCACATGATATCATTTATATGTAGCATATAGACAAAAGCAAAACAAACATGATAAACAAAGACTCATGGACATGGACAATAGACTAGTGGTTACCAGAGGGAAGAGGGAAAGGAAAGGTAGATGGGATAAAAGGGGTCAAATATACGGTGACAGAAATAAATATAATTATGGGCAGTGAACCTACAATGCAAAATATATATGACTTACTGTTGAATTTTACACTGAAACTTACTGGATTTTGTTAACCAATGTACCATAATAAAAATTAATTAATTAATTAATTTAAAATAATACAAAAAATTTTTTCTGAATCACATTTGTTTTTACCATGAGGCTAGCTTGTTATACTGAAAAAAATAACCAAATATTTAGTCCTGCAAAAAAAAAAAATATCAGGTTTTAAAAGTACCTCCTCTTAAGTTTGTTCTGTCCATCTCTATATTGATGAAAACCAGAAAGCATATTTATACTTATATAACATTCTTGCTTTTCTAGTTCATAGCTCTTATGACAAGAACTTATTATGATGTTTATTTGTCCACATCTTCCATTCAATTCTATATGTTTGATCATGGGGATTGTGTCTCATTTACATTTCCACTGTAATCTCTTACTTCACTCCACTCCCCCCAAAAAACTTAATTGAAATGTTTGAAACAATGTTGATGTCATGATTCCTGAAATTTTGGACATTTGAGTTTCACTTTATTGTCATTATAATGAAGTGAGTGTTCACTTTGAAAAAAACCACATCATGAAACTTAACAGAAAGTCAGGAGATCTCTGTCTTAGTTCTGGTAATACTAACTAGTTGTTAGTATTCATTGGGTCACTGAATTCTGAAAATTGATGGCTTCCTCACCCAGAATCAAGTAATGGTCTTAGATTAGTTCTTAAGCTCTTCACAGTGTTCAAAAATTAAGCAATAGTTGCCATTTGATATGTCTGGAAAATTGAGGAGTATAAAACAGTATTATTAATACAATTGAAAATAGCCACTATTTAAATATTAAAGTGAAGTTTTGCGATCTAAATTAGTGAAGGAAAAAATTATTTTTTCTATATTCTGTTCATGAAAATGCTATCTACACATTTGAAGAGTCCACTTTAAAATCAAAGGTGCATTTTATTTTCTATGAGTAGGTCACCTAAAGATGCTTATGTTAATTTACAGATGTATACGTTAGTAGTGTATACACAAACTTACTGTGGTTTTTAATTTGAAAGAGTTCATGTGTGGAATTCCCAAATTCTCTTTTATGCCTGAACATATAGAACTCTCTTGTCTTGAGTTGAGGAGTTAATTGAGCTCTTTGCCCATATTGTCGCAGCCTTTTGTCCAGCCTTCTGTAAGTGTAAGCAAAACTATTTACTTTGTGCTAGGCTTATAATCTTTTGCATCCAAGAATAGGATTGTTGACACAGTCTGCTTACAAACCCCTTTCTGTGTGTGGTACTGCCTGATATGACCATATATGAACTGCAATCCAGACCATGCTGATTGTCCAAATCTTCTAGCCTTTGGCTAATCTGCATATGCTCTTCTTCACCATTCTCCTGGAGAATTCAGGAATCAAAGGAAAAACCAAATATTTGGATTTTTTTTTTTAAAGACTGAAGCTAATTGTATCATTTTAAATTCATTTTTAAAAAATAGTTTGATTTGATCCCTACTTTGATTTGATCTGTGGAGTTTATAACCCCCCAATATTCTTATGTAATTTTTCCTGCCTTATGTTCCCTATCATGTTTAATTTTTATTTGGCATTTTTCTCATGTGATGAACTCTGCTGAACTCAGCTGTAAAGAATACATTTTTATGTCCATACTTAATAACTGTTCTTCAAGTCTTCATTATGTGAAGTCATTTCCATTGGTTTCTATTAATGAAACATATTTATGGACAAAGTATGTCAGTAAGAGCAGATGTAAGTTTCACACAAACTTCCTATCTTCCTTACTTCTGATTATGGGAATATACCAGAGCTTTGCAAATTTCAATTTCCCCCGGGAATCCTTGACTCGTAACTACAGCAGAGGGTCACAGTACGCTTCTGAAAGTACATTACTTGATCTCTTTAGGATGTCCTCTAACTTGGGCCTCCTATCAAATCCTAACAAGAGTCTTCATTTTCCAGTAATCAAATAAACTCTGGCTTTCCCTCTAGCAATTTCGGCAACTGTTAACCATTTCAAAATGCTATTTTTCCTCTCAGAAACCACAGTCCACCATTATGCCTGTTGATGTAGAAGAAATAGCCTCCATGTATCAACAGAGATTCCACTAAAAGCAGTCATGGGAAAATTCGATGTTCACAAGAAAGGACTTGTTTCATTCAGATACCTGAAAAAAATGCAAATTTAGAATAATTTCATTATTATTACACTCCAAATTCTTTTCTGCACTGCTTCTATATGTGGTAGTCTTTTCTTTGCCCTCTAGTTTTGTATGGCTTCACATGGAATTCTGGCTATCCAGAGTCCCCGTGTGGATCCCAGTTTTGATGTCGCCAAAAGTAATTTACATTAAAGTGTGAACTTATAGATTCACATTTAGTGGAAGGAAATTTGGAATCTTAAAGAGGAGTTTTCATTTCTAATATCTCAAATATAAATACAAAGGTAGATGTTAAATAAAATAACTACCTGGATAGCTAACTAGATGAGAGAAACATAGATAAAATATTTTTGATGCCTCTTGTGTACTAATATTATTTCTTCAAAATAAAGGCACATAGGTTACAGGGATCACTGAGTGCTCCATTTGTGAAAGGTTGCCCAGATCTTCACTGAATAATTCGTTATCATGTAAATAAAAGCTGAATCTGTGTATCTGCCGATGTGCAACATAGGCATCATATTGTGAATATTAAGTCTTTAAAGACATGTTTTGTAATATGTTTTAAATAGAAATGTGATTTTTAAATCATCTCAGTATATCTAACCACAGCCAACAGTACTCATTAAATGGGCTTCCATTTTTGTGCATATTCGACATTAAAATTACAACTAGATCAACAAAAAAGATCATCAAATGTTACAACATTTGCTATGATACAATTATTATTGTTTTTCTTTTTGGAATACAGCTGAATGTCTTAAGGGCACAGTCTCATTGATACTGTAATACATGGCATGAAAACACAGTGCTGGTTTCTTTAATTTTCCTAACAGGGTATGACTTTCTAATTGTCTCTTCCTATCCTCATCTAAGAACCTCTTATTTATGTTAATAGTGAATGTTATTGTTGATAAGCTACTTGTAACAAATGAGTCAAACAAAAAAGGCATGAATTCTACAGATGGTGGAATAATTCAATGGGATAATCTGCATAAGGAGATTCGTATTTTCATAGAAAACATTTTAATTTAAGGTTTGGCTTTGATCACTAGCTTACTGAACATCCTTAATATTTTTCATCTCGTTTCTACCTTCTTTTTAATTAAAAATTGCACTAATTAGTGATTAATCTTTTTCTAAGTAACAACATGGTTATATTATGTTATGCTATGTTATATGGTACAGATTTTCTATTGTTATAATTTTACTCAGATATATAGCTTTGTGTCCCTTGCTCTCTTAGTGAGATACTATTCAGTGTGAAGGAAAAGTAAATAAACCAATGCTAACTTGTATTTTATTTATCCAAAAAGAAAGAACAGGGTTTCTGGTTGGGCATGTAATGAATTCCGTCACCATACCATTCTAACAGGTAAAGAGCTGAACAAACTGAAAGATCAACTCAGCACTTAGATCCATCAGAGGAGGGAGGCCACAGGGAAAACCACTGCCCCCTCATTTGGAGAAACAAACAGGAAAATATGGAGATTCATCTAAAAGCAGACACTTCCACAGGAGCTAGGGCTGGGGTAGAAAAACCTGAACTATTATTGATGAATTTCTGAATATCTGAGAAAAATCTCCTCCTGCTTCCAGCTGGAAGAGAAAAAGAAACAACTTTGAAATACACCAAAGTATTCTGTTTCTTAACAGGCCTATCCTCAAGAGAAAATATTTTACTGAAGCATAAACAATAGAGGATTTTTTTTAAAGAGCATAACCTAACTGATGTCAGGGAAATACTCATCTTCAGCTCTTTCAATTATTCAGGTGGGGGAAAGGAATTACCCAACTCCTGCCCCCTCTAGCCATCCTCTCCTGTCTAAGGATGGGGTGAGAGGACTGAGAAACACTGGTGAAGTTCGCTGTTCAGGGACATAGGTTAACCAAAAAACTGAGACCTAACCATATGATTATGAAATACACCCTCTCCCCCTACACCTTACCATCATGCTACTAATGGTATATTTACTGCAATTTCTTTTATCTAGTATACCATGTCCACCATTCGATCATAAAAAGAAAACACACAGTTTGAAGAGACTGAACAAGCATCAGAATCAGAGCCAGATGTGGCAGGAATTTTAGAATTATTACACCAAGAATTTTTTAAAACTGTGATTAATGGAAAAAGTAGGCAACATGCAAGAACAGATGAGTAATGTAAGCAAAGATGAGACTTCTGAAAAAGAATAAGAAATGCTAGAAACAAAAACAGTAACATAAATGAAGGATAACTTTGATAGGCTCATTAGCAGAGACTAGACGTGGCTGAGGGAATAATCACTGAGATTGAGGATATAGTAATAAAAACCCCCCAAACTAAAAAGCAAAGAGATAAAAGGCTGGGGTGGGGGGGAAACGCCCATGTAGGACTTATCCTAGGAATGCAAGGCTGATTCAACAGCCTTCATGGATAGAAAGATTCAATATTGTCAAGCTGTCAGTTCTTTCTAACTTGATCAATATATTTAATGCAATCTCAATCAAAATCCCAGCAAGCTGTTTTGTTCATATTAACAAATTTATTCTGGAATATAAATGAAGAACAAAGGACTCAGAATAGCCCACTCAATATGGAAGGAGAAGAACAAAGTCAGAGGATTGGCACTACCCATGTTTAAGAAAAATAACTTGCTCGAGACTTACTATAAAGCTACAGCAATCAAAATAGTGGCAGTATTGACAAAAGAATAGGAAATAGATCAACAAAATGGGAATTCAAAATGGTACAATCACTTTGGAAGATAGTTTGGCAGATTCCTACAAAATTAAACATACTCTTACCATACAATCCAGCAATTGTGTTCTTTGGTAATTATCCTAATGAATTAAAAACTTATTCCACATAAAAGCCTGCACATTGATGCTTATAGACGCTTTGTTAATAATTGCTGAAACTTGGAAGCAGCCAAAATGTCTTTAATAGGTAAATGGATAATAAGTTGTGGTATATCCAGACAATGGAATGTTAAACATTGTTAAGCAGAAATGAGTTATCAAGCCATGCAAAGACTGGGAGGAAACTTAATGCATATTACTAAGTGAAAGATGCCAGTCTGAAAATGTACGAAACTGAATGATTCCAACTATGTGACAATCTGAAAAAGGTAAAACTATAAAGACAGTAAAAATATCAGTGATTTCCAGGGGTTGGGGGAAGAAGGGAGGGAAGGATGAACAGGCAGAGAACAAGGGACTTTTACGGAAGTGAGACCATTCCATGTGATACTACAATAATGGACGTCTGTCATACATGTGTTCAAACTCACAGAATGCACAACACCAAAAGTGAAGCCTCATGTGAACTACGGACTCCGCAGGTTCATCAGTTGTAACAAGTATACCACTGTGGTGCTGGATCTCGATAGTGGGCAGTTTGTGTCCATGTGGGGACAAGGGATGTATGGGAAATCCCTGTGCTTTCTGTTCAATTTTATCATGAACCTGAAGTTAATTTAAAAACTAAAGTTTATTAATTTTTTAAAAGCATATCAGTCAATTGAAACATAAAATAAAAGCACATCAAAGCTTTTACAGACTGTATGTATAGGGTTGGCTCGTTTCCATAGAAGAAATACTCATGGTGCTCAAAATCTGCTTCTTATAGATTTGTTCAATTCACTCAACAATTAGTATTTTATTTGGATGATGATCTTTACATACAATAAGTTGAAAGCTCTTTAACTCAATAGAAACAACTATCACTGGGTTCTTCTCTTGACATTATTTTTCATATTAGGCTGATAACAGTATCCAAGGAGAACCCCTATCCTGTGAGGTCTATGAAATCGATGCTAAAATAAAATAAAAAAAGATGATATCAGTAAAATCTCAGGTCTCTGTTGCAGTGGCAACCACATTCAAATGATAATATGATGTGAGAAAAGTTTTTGAACAGTAATCTATGGTTTGACCCTTTTCCTCTCCATACTCCTTTTCCACTTACCTTAAGTATGTGTTTATTTAGTCACTGTCTTAGTCACTCGGGGCTGTCATACAAATTACCATAGACCGTGTGACTTAGAAACAACAAAAATTTATTTCTTGCATTTCTGAAGGCTGGAAGTCCAAGATCAGGGTGTCGGCATAGTCAAGTTCTAGTGAGGACCCTCGTCCAGGTTGCAGAATGCAGACTTCTTGTATTCTCAGAAGGCAGAGAGCAGAGAGTAAGCAACCTCCTTTGTGACTCTAATCAGGATGCTAATTCCATTCATGAGGATTTCACCTCCTCTAAACCTAATTACCTTCCAAAGGTCTCACCTAAAACCATCACATTGTGGGGTAGGGTTTCAACATATGCATTTGAAGGGACACATTTAATCCATAACAGTTGCCAAAATGTAATTATCTGGTTTGACATTGTTATTATCCAATTGTGTATTTAAGATTTAGGAAATGTCATTTTGTTTTTGTTTTTTTTTTAGCTTCTATAGTTTAATAAGTCAGTAAAAAGCATTAATTATTTGATATTCCTATGTGGGACATGGCAATTAATAGAGAAATATATTGAGGCTAAAAATAATTTCTACATGAGCAAGAAATATAGAGAACACATTAAGGGAAGAGAAATTCTACTACCTGGAAGTAATAAGCCCTGACCTAAACCATACAGAGAGCAGCTGCTTGTATTTCAACTGAGAAAGCTGTCTTTGATCTCTTTAAAAGCTATATCTTTGGATCTCAATAAGAATATGTTTCAGCAGAAAGGTTCAAACAGGTAGTTGCTTAGATTTGAATAGCAAGTTATTTATCTTCTGCCAGTTCACTAGTTAGAACTATGGTTCTCAAGTTTTAATGTACATCAAAACAGCCTAGAAGATTTATTAAAACCAGATCATCAGGCCCCCCCAGCAGACCCTGATTCAGTAGGTCTAGGCTGAAGCCTTCCTTTTCATGAAAGTTTCCAGGTTATGCTGATGATCCTGGTCAAAGAGCCACATATTGAGAACCATTGGGGTAGAATACACTAGTGATTAAAGGTACGCATATCTTTATAATGTACTAAATTATTTTCTATGCCAAATATAAATACCTCTTCAGAGGTGACTAAATTTTTTTAAAAGTGGGTTTGTCCTACAATACAGTAACTTTTGCTCAAGAAAAGATATACCAGAGGAGCCCTGAATTTTAAGTAAGAAAGTTTGTCTCAGTTTTTTAACTTTTCTGTGCTCAGTGGCTAGGACTGATCAATTACTATTGGAGGCTCACTTTCTTTCTCTATAAAATGGGAATGATACCCATCTCCCAAAGCCGCTGTGAGCGTTTAATGGCATGAGGCACGTGAAAGTGCCTTGTAAATGTCAAAGCATTCTACAAATGTAAGATCAATTATTATTGATCTTATTATTGATTTGAGAATGACTTCCCACCTCCCAAACTCCTAATATAGAAAAGACTCATCATAGTGAGTGAGTTTTGTTGACTGACCATAGTAAGCAGTCAATAAATATTTGTAGACTGATTGATAAAAGACAGACTCAGTTCTTTGGAAGATGTCCTGCAATATATAGGTAAATTAACTGAGGAAAACTCTACTATTCATTAAGCTAAGAGAAATTAATTGAACACAATTGAAAATGTAGTTATTAAATGCCTACTCTGTATCATGCTCCATGATTAGCCATTCCCTGTGCATATTTTAAGTTATTTAAAATACAAAATACCAAATAAATTTCCCATTTGAAACCCAATTGCTTTTTTGAAAACAGGCCCAATAGAATAGAGAATTTAGCCTAGATAACTCTGCTTTGAATTTGAATTTATTCAGTATAAATCCTCATACGTGGATGGTGCTAGTATAGTTAAATTTCTAGTTCTAACTTGGTGATCTAAACAAAAAATCTTAAGTGAATAAAATAAAATAAAATCACAGAGCAACATAAATCTAACAATACAAATGTATAGGATCTCATGATTTAAAAAATCTATTGTATATGGCATATATGAAGAAATTAAAAAGAAATGATGCATATCAATCATATCAATCGATACAAGTTACCTTTGAGAGGAAGAATAAGGGGAAATTTAACACTTTACTTTGCACATATCTGCATTGTTTCCATCTTACAGCTTATACACGGTGAGTTTGTACTTCCCTTCCAAAACAGCGACTTTGTGAATGAATCATTAGGCTTCCTGTCCTTGCTGAAACAGAATCCTAATCCACTTCCTTTAACCGGTTATTTTTCCTTCAGCCCAGGCTCACACGGTTCCCGTGCTGGGCGCCAAAAGCAACCACTGCTTGAGCTCTGGGCTTCCCTTCGAGCGTCAGTGAAAAGTGATGTCTAATCAAGAACAACTTTCCCTGCAGGTTTCCTTCCTGTAATTTACTTTCCACTGATTCTCAGGGAGGTGATTTTGCAGTAAAAATACAGTCGCTGTTTAATCAGTTCCCTTGATTTCTTTCTGAAATCCATAAGAAAATAGCTTTGCAATAACACCCTGTCTCTGGGGTGGTTTTAGAGACTTTCTGCATTTTGTCCAACATGCCTTCTCTGAGCAGATTCTTGCACTAGGCACTAGATCTGGTTAGGGAAGAGCAGAGCAATAGAGCACGTGGTCAAAGCTGTCTCCATGCCTAGTACATAAAACCGGGAGGAAGGAATGAGAGATTTGGGTGTAAGAAGAGGGATTAGAATTGACTGGAAGGCAGCTGTAAAAGGGGCAGAGGAATCAAGGAGGGTGAAGGGAAAAGTGATTGGATCTCATTTTGTAGAAAAGGAAAATTAAAAGGTTTGAGGATTAATGAATCTAGCTTTGAAATTTAAACTATAATATAAAATCAAAAAGATGCCAGAAGTTGCTAACACTACCCTAGAGATAAGATGTTATTACCATGAGAAAGCTTAAGTAGATTCTGCTGCTGCACTATGCTCTCACCCACCTCAGAGCTGCCTCAATGAATGATCATATTGCACTGCAATGGTCTGCCAGAAAGTCTGTCTCCATTCTAGACCACAAGCTGTTCAGAGGCAGGAATTCAGCTCTTTATCTCAGTTTTGTAGTGATCACTGTATCGCCCAGACTTCGTAAATATGTTGAATAAATGAATGAGAGTCAATTATTTTTTAAACTGAGTTCCTGAAACAATCTAATATTGAATTCAGAGTTCTTTTAGAAAAAGTATGAACACTATTACATTAGGCCCTATATCTTTCAATTCTATTATTTAGAATTCTGTACAT
The DNA here is from genome assembly GCA_003508835.1 of Eonycteris spelaea. NCBI lineage: Eukaryota > Metazoa > Chordata > Mammalia > Chiroptera > Pteropodidae > Eonycteris > Eonycteris spelaea. The sequence goes on from PUFA01000011.1 coordinate 2,533,716, forward strand.
CTTATCCTCACAATTTCATTCATTCTTTCCCTTTAAATAGATTCCCTAATATAGTCTGTCTTTTCATTTTTCCTCAGATTGACTTCCAAATTCACCTTCCTACTCTTTAGCTGTGCTTCTTAATTGTCAATGCAGTAAAAGCTGTAGATCCCTTTATTTTGTTCCAACTTTATTGTAAACTAAAATAAAATGAAATTGAAGAAAACTTGTCAAGTTAACTGTTGAGAATGGAACTCTGAAAGAAGATTGCTGCCAACGGATTTTTTTTTTTTTTCTGAGCCAGAGAAAATCACTATGATTTTGTTTTCCTTTGTGTGACTTCTTTTCTACACATTGATTGTCGCTGTGGCATGTAATAGAAGGGAAGAGAGAAGCCATTTTAGGACAAGCTTGAAGCATGCAGGTGATTTGGGGCACAGAGGAATTCCAGACCCACCCACCACAATAGCAGTAAAGACACCGGGAGGCTAGGAAGAGACAAGGAAAGAACAATTGAAGGCCATTCCAGGCAAGAGATCAGACCTAATAAGCAGATGGCAGATGGAAGTCCAATTAATTCAGAACGGAATCTGGGGTAAGAAGAGAAAAGCTGTTAGAGTAAGGAAATTAATTTTATAGAGAATTATAATGACACACAGATCCAACTTTACAATCTCAATATCAAACAGCAATCAATCCTCAACCCTAATCAGACATCCTTATGGAATTCTTTCTTGACAACCCCAGAGTGATATACATATTTTTTTCTTGAACTCCTTTAGTCCTCAGGGTATGCACCTCCCATTAGATAGTCAGCAATTACCACTTTGTATTCTGGTTACTTTTCAAGCATAATGTATAATCCCTTCTACTGGATTATAATTTTTTTTAATGTCTATATTGTTTATCTCTTACATAATAAATACAAAATTACTGTAATGATAATTTTCATGATATACTCATATGATGACATCAACGTCCTCATATGATACATATTGTTAGGCCATTTCAAATCAAGTTCAAGCTTCTTTGCTCTAGTAGTTTGGACACCATAAAAAAGTTATAAGAACTAATAGCATGTCATTGGTTTATGGAAGGTGTTCAAAATAAAATATTGTCAACCAGCATTAGACACTTAAGTTTCTTCACACTCTTAATACTATCCGAAATTATAGTGTTCTCTTTTTTTTTGCTGTCTTTTCCCCTTACTAAACTGTAAGCTCTATGTGTGCAAGGCGCATCCGTCTTGTTCACTGCCAAATCTTCAGGGCCTAGAAAAGCAGTACTCTGTAGGTGTTAAATAAATATCTACTGAATAGAAAAGGTGTTGTTGATTCTGACCATACAATATGAAGCTCTATAACACAAATGTTTTGATCAAGCTTATAAAATTATGGCCCTAGTAGAAGAAATTAGGAAGGTTTGGTTGATACTGAAAGATATAAAAGTAAATAGCCATAGACCTCTACACAAAATAGCAGAAATACTTTAGGAAGAGGATCATGCAACTTCTCAAAGATCAACGTGAAGATTCCAGCTCACTATTTACCCAGACTTTATGGAATTATCCACAGTTTCATGACCTTTACTGTATTTTATTCCTACCAATGTGGAAATTCAAAATTGTCTTTACAATTAGGTTATACACTTAAATGTACTACCCACCCAATTATCTATAATGGAGCTTTAGCTATGTGTCTTGACTTTCATATTATCTCCTTGACTAAGTACGTTATAAGAGTAACTCACAAAGGATAATACTCACGTGCCAGCCTCTGTCCCCTACTGCACAATGAGGATAAAAGCATATTTTAGTGCAGTGACACTGGAGATCAATATGGCACCATATACTGTAGATGGAAAGAAAAATCATGTCCTAAGCCTTGGAGATAACAATAGCTGTAAAAGGAGGCATATACTGTACAAGAAAGTTCTTTACAGACTGTTACTTAAAGTAAAAACTTAGAAATAACCTAAAGTTTCATTAACTTGACAATGAATAAATAAATACATTGTGGTATATTTACACAAGAGAATATTTCCCAGCAATCAAAACAACTGAATTGTAGCTCTATCTGTTAATATGGATAAACATAAAAACACAATATTGAATGAAATAAGTTAGATATAACATGCTTTACAAAATGTATGAAATCTTATCTATCAATTTTCTGGAAGAGAGAAATTCTTCAACGAGTTGGGTTGCCATTTATCAAATAGGAACTTGCTCAGAGGTACCATATTTCTATGAGACAAAAAAAAAAAAAAAAAAAAAAAAAAAAACCTTCAGGGAATTGCTACTGACACTAACTGCCTCCTCTGATCTGACCTGTGAACACTTGTTTTCAGCCAGGGAACAGAAAACTGGTATTCTTTTTCTAGAGGGTTTTTCTGCCTTAAGTAACATAGGAAGCAAGGTAAGAACACAGAGAAAGGCATAGAGAATGAGAGAGAAACAGTGAAAGGCAGAAGGATTAAGAAGATAAATGTCTCCAACCAGAAATCAAGTCCATCACTAAGAAAATATTGATGATTTTCCTTAAGGAAAACACAGAAGCTTTTAACTTGCAAACTCCGTTAACTAACATCACTGCTAATTGTTCAACACTGCTTCCCTCTGCTTATCCTGGAGTAGCACTAAAAGGTAAGAATTTTGATGAGTTGGTTAACTACTCTCAATGGTCTTGTTAATTGACTATTTAGATGTGACACTATTTGAAAAGGAAAAGAAAACCTCTTCTTGAACAAAGGAGCCTTTCTCAGGATTTTCAATGTTTTTAAAACAAATACATAGAATTTGAATAATTTAAGACCTTCAGTGTCAGCCTTTGAAAAACTTAAAAGCATAGGTAAAAATACTTGTGGATAGCCTACCAACAGTTTCCTCTTCAGGGGATTATTAATTATTGAACTTGTCTGTACTGGATTAGTTGTTTTGAGTTGTTTTGACTCAATTTTTTAACCATATTCTCTGTGGTGATTCGGTTCTTTCTAAACTCTACTTTATAATCATTTAACTTCAATTTCATGAAGTCCAGATTTATAGTAAGCAATTTATAGAGAGCACATACTCAGCTCCCTAATGCAGGAGCCATCCTGTCTCCTGACTCATTTTCTTATTACAAAAGAACAGATGTGATAGGAAAGGTGATGGGAATAAGTGGGGCAATCGACTCTCTAAATTTCATATTTCAAATGGAAGCCAGTGACTTGATTTTTGCATTAAAATCAAGAGGTACACCTGTAATATCGCTGTAAAATTTATGCCTGGAATGACAAGATAACAAGTTAACAGGCTCCTTTAAACTAAGTCCTCGTTTTAGAAAACCAGAGGACTTTAAAAGTCAGCTCTCAGGCCAGCACCCATCTAATGAGACATTGCATCTCTTGGACAGGCGATATTCTGAACAGTTCAAAACAGTGAAGTTCAGTCAACTTTTCTTTATAGAAGTAGCTGATTCCATTACCGGAAAAGTCTTACTGCCCTAGAAGTCTTCCTTCTATCAAGCCACACTCTGCTTCTTATACCCTGTTATTCTCCATCTACACTTAGAAATAACCTGGTTCAAAACTTTTATTTCCAAGGACTTGACAGCCTTCAAAATAATGCATGATGACTTTCTCTTCTCTCCTAAACTTCCCTAATTTTAAGATACTTTTTGTTTAACTTTTGTCAAAAACTTCTTGTGAGAACACTATGCAGAACTTCCATTACTCTGATTGCCCACAAGTCAGACCACTTTTGTTTAACGTTCAGGATAGTGGTTAAAATTCCTGAGTTCTAGAGTTCAAAGAGAGCTTGGTTGAAATCTTGGTTTTGCTTTATTTTAGCTTTGTGAATTCATAGAACAATGTTAGTCACCCTAGTCTTCCCTCATTGCACTTTCTCTTCCAACTACTAATATCTACGCCTCCACCTTGACCCCAGTGTGTTCAGACTTCAGAAGGCCATTCTGTCTGCTAGCAGAGCATTGAAAGTACCAAGGCACGTACATTCCCCTAAGGTGAGCCTCCACAATGACTGCTCGGTGAGGGAATACGAAGGCCTGAGGTTCTTTGCTTTGGAATTAGGTAACTCTGAGGCTTACCTCATACTTCAGAGCTCCCCTGTGCTAATAGACTAAAGCCACACTCTGAGATGTTAAACAGAAAAAACACAGGCCCCAAATGGTGTCACTGTGCTAAAGCCCATGACACCAAACTTAGACTTAATACCAGACCTAATTGCAGTTTCAACCTTCTCCAGGAATGTCATCTCAATCTGGAATTTTGTGGTCAGCGCCAATGAGGCAATCTGTCATGTGACCTACTCCATCCCCCCTCGCCCTGAAAGAAGTTGAGGCAAAATGCCGATAAGAAGCCCTCACCCTCTTTGAAGGGAAGGCAACCTTGCCTGAAACAATTCTTTTTTTTTTCCTTTTGCTAGTAACTTTCTTGTCTCACCCAACTTCTGCCTATATGAGCCTTCCATATTCTATAACTTACTGGGTTCCTCTCTACTGCTAGATGAGATGCTACCCAATTCATGAATCCCTCAATAAAGCCAATAAGATGAAGATTTAATTTACTCTTGACTTTTTATTCTTCAACAGAGATTTTGCCCAATTTCTTCCTGTTAAAAAGAAAACCACATACCCAAAATGGCATCACTCTTTCTAAAAGTGCATAATACTAAACCTTAATACCTGACCTAACTGCAGTTTTAATAGCTCCCAGAAATATAATCTTAATCAACTAGTCTAGAATTTCCTGGCCAACCAAGCACCAGTAAGGTGATCTGTTCTCTGGGCCTCTCCATCCCCACCAAAAAGAAGAGAAAATCTGCACGTTAAAACCCTTGCTTTCTCTTCCCCTCAAAGAAGATGATGTCCTCATCTTAAAATAATGCCTTTTCTTCTTTTGCTAATAATTTCCCTGCTACACCCTTCTTCATATAAAAACCTTTCATGTTTAACAAACCCGGGAGGGCCCTTCTAGTTGCCAGATAGGATGCTGCCAATTCATGAATTGCTTATAAAGTCAATTAGATCTTCGAATTTTTTAGGTTGAATTTTGTTCTGCGTAATTCTTTACTGAGCTTCTTCTTCCCTGCCCTGCTTTGTTCCAGCACTTTCTTATTGTTTTCTTCTGGAAGCATTTTCTTAATAAATCACTTGCACCAGGATCCTCATCTCTGATTCTGTTCCAGGAAAACCTGGCTGAACATGAGAAATTATTGCAATCCTAAACCTCATTTTCCATAACTTTAAGGGGATCAAATATACCTACTTATACAATTAATGCAGGAGTCAAGTGAGAAAAACCATATTGTATGTTATAGTTTCTGACACGACGGGAATGTTCACTAAAGGCAACTTCTCTAGGCCCAAAATTGAATGCAACATTCAAGATGCAGATAGTTTAGGATACTGGGGAGGCCATATTTCCACTATGGAAGCCTCAGAATGCTGGCTTTCCTTGAGAGGGGATGACACTGATGGCTGCTATGGAATTAGAGCTCACTGCAAAGGTGCCGCAGGACCTGTATATGGTCCTCAGGAACTGCTCCGGCCCCGAGCCGCCTTCCCCTCTCGGCACTGGTTGGCCACAGGCCACAAAACCCAGCAGCATTATTTTGCTGTTCTCTCTGGGGCAGGCAGACGAGAAACATATTTCCAACACGAAACAGAAAAATTCAAACTCTAGAATACTTGTCCTAAATATTAGTTTCAAAGAACTTTCTAAAAGGTTGAACATGGTCTAAATCCACATGCCAAAAAAGTAGAGAAAACTGAAGCTTCCTGGGTTTTGTTTGGTTCATCAGCCTGCCTATTTGAGAGTTATAATATTGTACAACCAATCATGAGATGAGATTGATATTCGAGGGTTGCGTTCGCCCGGCTGCAGAGCTCATGAGGATTATGTACGAAGCTGAAGGCAACTGGGCAGCAGCTTTAATTAACTGGCAATCTTGAGCCTCTCATGCTAAAAGCTGCCTTAATGATTAAAAAAAGAAATGATATGAGAAGGCAACGCAATTTGAAACATGCAGACTGAAACAACTGTGAGATGCCAACTCTGAGCTTTTAAGCAGCAATCGATCTTTTTCACTCAGCAATTCTGTGCTAAATATTTTCTAGTCACAAAATTCTTAAATAAATAAAAATCAGCTTAGAACTTTGAGTTGGTTAAGAAAGTTTCGGCTTCTGAAAAAAAATTGAACTAGACCCTAACACAGTTTGCTCTTGAGGGAAGACAACTATTCCATTTATTTGTATAATGTACCTGCTCTGACCCCTAAAGTGAACACAGTGCTTTATAACAAATCTTTTAATACATTATCTCATTTAACCCTCAAAACAAAGGTAGAAAAAATAAAAATTATCATTACTATCAACCCTACATTAGTGAAAAAGAAAATGAAGTCCTAAATGTTTTAAATCCATTGAGAATCATAAAGTAGCGATGCAAATCTACTGACTCAGATCTTTTCACTCCAGATTGCACTGTCAGCTCACCTTACATCACCCTATCTAATAATTTTGTTGATTTTTCTAACCCAGAACAAAAGATTCTACTTTATCACAATCAAGGTATCAAGGGAAAAAAATTTGTTTCTTAATTTCAGTTCAGTTCAATTCCTACTCAGAGGTAAAAAATAATCATCTTCTTTTAAGTCTGATCCAACAGGAACCCAACATCTACCTTACTTCTCCCATTAGATAAATAAGCATTAGAGTCATGACAGTATTATATTATTGAAAAGCAAAGCTGAATTTTTGTTTGGTAATATGTTTTCTAAATAAGTAAATGAGTTTGCTTGGGAATGCATAAGTTACAAAAGAATATCACACATGAACGTTGTCCAGGAAGTACTTAAAATCTTGCAGAATTAATATATATATATTATATATATACATAATATATTTATATATTTATTAATATTATATAATATTATATAATATATTATATATTAATATATATATAATATATAAATATATTAATATATTTATATAAATAATATATATTAATTCAGCAAGATTTATATATATATATATATTATATATATAAATATTTATATATATATATATATTTACATGGAGAATAGAGAACAAGTAGACGCCAAACTAAATGATGCCAGCAACAAGTTTAGTGAGACCTGATCAGTAGAGAGCTAAACTGTTAGAGAGGTGCAGGGAAGCTGTGGCTGATGCACAGTACCGTGCTCACCCCCTTCATGTTACCAGCTTTGCCCTCACATACACCCATGTGCCTCCATTCCCAGCAGCCAGCCCAAGTAACCCTCTGTAGGAATTCATTCCACATGGCGCCTTTGTTTGGCCCCTTCCCATCCTGGCCTGACTTCCTCCACCCCTACTTACTTTTTCCTGGACCTTCCTAATAAATCACTTTCAACAAATCTTCCTTTCTAGGTCTACTTTTTGGGGAACTTAATCCAAGAAGAGAAGTCTGAAATTTAACTGGACCTCAAATATGCTTCAGATATGAGCTGTGTTGAAAGGTTCATTCCAGGGTGGGAGAATGTCATGAGCAGAGGCATGGGGAGGTGGGGTTTTGTATTATTTATGTAGATGTCAGGGGGGAAAAAGTTTTTCTGACAGCTAACTGTGGGTGTTGTAAAGCCAAGGGTAGTGCGGAAGGGGATAAATTTGGGTAGGTAGGACAATAGAGCAAAAACAGATCAGGTAAATTGTGAAGGATAAGAAAAACAGAGATACTTGAACTTGATATTATAGAGATTAGAAGCTGGTTGAGTTCCTAAGCAGAACATGAGGAAAGCACGGTTTTCTGATTACATTTTTTTTGTAATTAGACACAATGTGAAAAGTATCTCTGGCAAAATTAAGATCGAAAACACTTTTTACATCTAGTCTACTGATGATTACCAAATGACCATAAGCCCATGAAAGCTGGGGTCAAGGATTAGTTTTGGATTTTTTTTTTTTTTAATTTTCAACCTTTTCCAGATTGAGTATTGTGCTGTCTGTAATATAGTGCTATTCAGTGTGCCCACCCACTGGTAAAGAATCTTCTTGTACTTTATCAAGCTTTTTCTTAAATATATTTGCCTCCTGAACACTGTGGGGAAGTCATTCTTATTAAATAGGTTAGAACTGGTCTTCCTATAAACATACTTAAGGAACACTGTTTTAGGAAGCTCAGTGAAAGGAGTAGAGACTGAATGGAGTCTGTTAGGGACGAGACTGGGCTGGGGCTAGAAAAATGTAAAGGAAAATGAAAATCAAAGATTATCTAAAAAGTCTTTGAGTGTCACAAATGGAGAGGTGAGAAAATTAAAAGCACTTGGATTTTCTAGCCCCATCACAGTGGTATGAGTAACATAAATGGGACATCCTAGTAGTGGCTGATATCTAATGGAAAACAGGAAATTGGACAGCGTCTTGAACTGGAAAATTAATTAAACTTGAATGATTCAGTCCAACTGACTGTATTATTCGGCATTATTTTAATTTCAGTCTTAAACTCAAGTAACGTAAGAAAGAGAAGTTTTCATGTCATTTTCTGGATAGGATGAGCAGAGGAGTTTTTTTTTTTGGTTTGCTTTTTGTTCACCCCTCTCCCCTTCAAATTATAATGGGCATATGAAACAGATCAGGTTAAAATGAACATTTCAATCTAGTGGGTCTGGGTGGAGCCTGAGATTTTGCATTTCTAAAAAGCTCCTGGATAACACAAGGTTGCTGGTCCAAGAACCATACTCTGAGTAACAAGAGGATCAAAGATAAGGGGACAATAAAACACAGAGACTCTAAATTAGAATTACAATAGAAATTATTCTTACTTTGTCAGATATTTATTATATTCTATGTTATATTTTTTCATTTACTTTACTAAATTCTTATGATGGTATTAACTGCCAGGTGAGCATATATGAGAAACTGATAAGGAGAAAAGACGTGGGTAAAGGAAATTTAAATGAGGTGTAAAAACCCATAGTGAAGACTGATGGTATGCTATCAGAATGAGAGTTTGGTACAAATGAGAGGTTCCCATGACTAATTTACAAGTTTTACAAAGGAAAAAGAATATTTTATCAGGATATGTTTTTTAACATATTTTCCATTCTGAGTTCTATTTCTAACTGTTCATTTTACACATGCTGTAGGCTGAGAAATATGAATAGGATTATCTTTCATAGCAATGTTATCAAAAACAACTATACTAGTTTTAAACAGAATCTTTTTTCTCTATTATATTTTGTTATTTCAATAAACTTCATTCTCTAAGGAAGTTCCAATAGTATTTCTTTTCATTTTTACATGTTAACATCTTCTTAATTCTAAAAGCATAAGTCGATATTTAAGGAATAAGAGAAAGAGCATTCTTGCAATTATTTATATTCAGAACACAGCAGCAAAATACAAATAGTGATTCTCATTGCTTTTAAAATATATCTCTGTTACTTTTTGGGAACCAAAAAAAGGGGGAGGGGGATTTAAATAATAAACCTTTGAAATCCTGTTTGTTACTGAGATAGCAATGATGAAAAACATAAGCTCTACTTTTTTGTTTTTCATAGGATAGTCCTTTTGACCATATCTGACTATTTTAACCCAGAAGTTTACTTTAATAAGGGACTAATAAAAATAATTGTTCATTTCTAAAGTCTCATGTCACTACAGGATGTTATATATAAAACAAGTTCTCATTTTACTTTTAAAATATGACTATACCTTAATTATATAAGCAATGTATTTTTAAGAAGATTTATAGGTAAACTTTCTATTATATTATTAGCCAGCCATGGCTTCCTCTATGGATTAAAGAATTAAAATGTTAATGGGAAATTCATGGCTCGAGAATTAGAAAGCTTCCTTTTTCCTCTGAATGACTTAGTATATATTTGACTTTTTTCAACATCATGACCCAGAAAATTCATTAGATTTACATTAACAAAGGGAGCAGTATATATTAATTTTCACAGTCTAAAAAAAGGTAAGAAAACTAACAACTCTTGAGTGTCTGCAATATCCCAGGTCCTATTCAAGGTGCTTTCACTTAGTCATTTCATAAAACATTAAAAAGGTGGAAAATTATAGATTATCTTTAAATAATCAGAATGAAACCACTATAAAAAATTTAGTTCAAGAAATACAATTTGTTGTAACAAGTAATTACTGTGTTTTCCACAAAAAAAAAAACAAAAACAAAAACAAAATCTTCACAATTGATTAAAAATCCAAGATACTGAAAAGGAAGACCACGCAGGATGGGGTCCACCAGATTCCTGTCTTCTAAGATTAGACCATTACCAATGGATCTGAAGTTTGAGGATAACCGAAGCCCTAAATTCCCTCACACAGATTGTTGTATTTTTATACTTGCATTTCTTAAATATGAAGGGAAATGATGGAATCACTTAACTCTGCCTTAGTTGGAACATATCTTTTATATTTGACTTGAGTTTGTAAACCACTTTGGTTATAAACGTGTCATGTTAGAGCTGTTTAGTCTTTAAGAACTGACTTAATAAAGGAATTAATACCTACAGAAAAACTTACAAATAGAGAAAATTATTTGATCATTATGAAAATAAATGGGAATGAGAGTGCTTAAAAAAAATAAAAATAGGTAAATTTAAAAATGAGAATTTTAAAATTGGATCTAGAATTGTATGACTCTAAAATCTTATGGCCTAAGAAACAGTTTATTGTCGGGAGCCAGAACACCCCTGCGGCATGACAGAGTCGCCGGGGGGACAATCTCGGCTGCAGAGCAGCGGGATATGTGGGCTGGCTCCCCTATCTATCCTTGCATGTTTTGTAACCTTGCTATTAATGTCATTAATATGGAATAGTGAAGGAATGGAATTTTTTACAACGATGAAATAGGGGACTGGGAAAGAGGAACATTAGTAGAAATCACTTAGAAATCTTATAGGAATTAACCACATTCTGTTAATCATGAAACTTGTAACAATGAGCTCAGACGCTAACTGCCTGAGTGACTCTGCTTACCTATGTGGCATGAGAAGCAATCAATTGTGTATAAGCTGGAAATTATTGCTTAGTTACCGTTATGGAACATAGACTATTAACAATAAGCATTTTGCTTCTATACCCCCGCTTGCACCCCTGGCCAGTGGGTCGACAGGTAGTGAGTAGAAGAAAAATCGATCTTTGTGTTTAGACAGAATGAAAAAATAGGTGGAAGATAATTTTTAACAAGAACAAGAAAGAGAACAGGAGAATGATACCCTAGTGATATGGCTACCCACATATAGATACAATCAGTTCTGCTAGTATTGGCACATACCTAAAAACAATAAATTACCTAGGAAAATAGAAAAACAGTCAGTAAGTAAGGAAGTCATTGTCTATGCTTAAGAACAGCAAACGAAAGAGACATAGTCAATTAAACCCATAAATCAACCATTGTGGTTACTATGTTTGCCAAGTTACCCTGGGTGATAAAATTTTTACACTATATATTGGCTTTGAAAATTAAAGATTGTAGCATTCCTCATCAACTCGTCTGAATGCTCATCATTCTTTCGCCGCACCTGTACCTCCCTCCGGGACTCTGGTCGGCTGGAGCTGGACTCCGGCAAGTGGCGCCCGAACAGGGACCGGAAGGGTAAGCTTTCCTCGGACAGGTCGGACCCTGCCTGTATATAGGGTGCTGCAGACCCCCTGGTAGAAGGGAGAAGGCCAGGTAAGAAAGAGATTTAGGCAGGTAGTCAGAACTAAAGACATCTAAGCAATGGGCCACGTAGGGTCGAAAGAGAGACGACTCTTCGTTGATATTCTTAAAACTATGTTAAGGGCTAGAGGTGTAAAAGTGTCAGGAGCACAGATAACTAAGTTTATGTGTTTTGTGCAAGACTGTTGCCCTTGGTTCCCGGAAGAAGGGACTGTAAATTTAGAAACATGGCAGAAGGTAGGAAAGGCCTTAAAAAATTATTATACAGTGCATGGGCCTGAAAAGGTCCCCGCTGAGACTTTCTCATTTTGGAGCCTTATTAGAGATGCATTAGATCCTACCCACGAAATCCAAAAATTTGAAAATGAGTCACCTACTGAAAAGACGCCGTTATTAAGTTCCTCAACTTCCAATTTTGAGGTTTTAAATAGACCAGATTCTGATGATGAGGGGTCGGATAAAGAGAATGACAATGGTAATGACCCCGACATACTTTCTCCTCAAGACGAGGAAACTTTAGAAGAAGAAGCAGCACGCTATCATGGGGATGATTGGGCTTACCCCGCTTTACTCAGCGAAAAGTTAAAGAAAAGGTTACAGGTTTCAGAGGGTGAATATTCTCCAATAAAATCTACTGAAGAAATACAAAAACAGTCAGTTCATAAGGGTCAGAGAAAGGGGAGAAAAATGATGCCCCCGATTCCTCCAATAAAACCAGTAGAAAAGAATGAAGGGCCAAGGGTCGGGGTGCGGGCTGCATTTGAGGAGGCACAAGAACATGAGTGAACATATGAAGTTGTAAAAGAGAAAGAGAAAATCTTGTTTTATGCAGTCGATAATTTATTGTGCTTTATAGTCTTTATTTGTCTTTGATTATTTTTAAAACAAATTCTTTCATTTGGAAAAACTGCTCTGGAAAAATATAGGCTCGAGATAGCTCCTGAGAATATACAAGATTCTGTTCAATATTTAGGATATAAAATTTTGCAACAAAATTACTCCTCAAAAAATAGAAATTAGGCGAGAAGCTCTCAATACTGTTAATAATTTTCAAAAATTATTGAGAGATATAATTGGCTCTGTCCTTCCCTTTATCCTCACATGTGCTTTAACTAATTTGTTCTCTATTTTAGAAGGGCCCACTGCATTGGATAGTCCTTGGAAACTAACACCGCTGGTGAAAAAGAATTTTAAATACTGTATTGTTGAAAGATATTCTTGTAGTCACAAACTTGCATTGCTCAGGTTTCATTATTGTGTGGTAAAGGGCCTTTCTCTAACTTGAAATTTAAAAACTTTAAAATTAGTCTAAAACTTAGGACATTTTAGCGTGGAATCAACAGTGAAGATAACTTGATTTTGTATTGGAAATGAGAAAAGTAATGACTAAATTACAAGTTTCAGTGCTTTTAAAGGTACCTTTATGTTCCTGTTTCTGTTGACCGGTCACCAGGGGTCCGTGGAGAGACTGGACGCAGTCATATATCTCCCAGACCATGGCCAGGCAGCGGGACGCCGCCTCCTGTGCCCTGTTGTCAAAGTCTGTTTATTGTCTTTAGTCTTGTCTAAGTGGTAGGTGGCAAATTTCTCTAGGCCCACCTACACCTCAGTAATTGTCCTTGTCTGAGTGTCTGTTTTGTGCTTTCTGTTTTGTGTTTTCTGCGCAAGCGTTAGAGGGGAAAAAACCAGAGTTCACAGAAGACATCCTTGGGGTGTCTCCTGCAACATTTTCTAAGAAGGATAAGCTTATAAAATAAAAAAGGGGGAATATGGTATACCCTGAGACAAAGGCTTAATAGAGCATTTATATACTTATTAAATTTTTTAAATCTAGATGAACAAGGTAGCACAGCAGCTCATCGGCATTGGGTGAAACAGACCAGTGAGCCTTTGCAGCAGTCAGTATACTACAAGGATCTAACAGGGAGAGTGATTAAGAACTATACCGTGGGAACGGAAGGGATGCCAATTTGCATGGGAGCTGGAGAACACTGTTTACAGCTAGGTGCTCAAGCATGGTTGACAATTTTGCAGACTTCTGAACAAATTGTTGGGGTAGGTCACTTGTTTTTGTTAAGTATGGAAGGATTTAAAAATGTTACTCACTTTGCTCTAGTCTGTGTTCGGCTCTCCTATATCGTTATGAAGGGCAAGGTGGGGTGGAATGAAGCTCTAGGTTATGTTTCATGTAAATACTGTGCTTTTTACACTTTTATTAACTCTTCTATTCCTTTTAACAAGTCATATGAAAGCTTATATATCCTTAGAGCTAGAACTGAAGTGTGGATGCCGGTTAGATTGTCTCGACCCTGGCAGGACTCTCCTGCCACTATGATTTTGCAGCAACTGATGGGCCATGTTAAAAGAAGAGCTAAAAGATTCCTTGGCATGCTGATGGCTGCTGTTGTGGGTATCATCGATGTTACTGCTGCTGCTACCACGGCTGGAGTGGCTCTGCATCAATCTGTACGGACCGCTGATCATGTTAGAACCTGGCATCGGGATGCTGAACAGTTATGGACTTCTCAAAGACAAATTGACTCTGTATTGCAAAGTCAAGTAGCAGATTTACAGCAAACGGTTATATTGTTAGGAGATCAAATTGTTAGTTTGCAGGAATGTGTGCAACTTAAATGTAATTGGACTGCTACTTCTTTTTGTATAACTCCTGTATTGTATCATGAAAGTATGTTTGAATGGGATAAAGTAAGACAGCATATTTTGGGGTATGGTAATGCTTCAGGTTTAATTGCAGATTTGGAAACACATATTGCTGACACTTTTCAAAAACAGCTTCCTGAATTACAGGGGATCGCAGTGCTACAAAGCATGATCAATAGTATTGAAGGCTTACGTTCTATTCCACAAATGCATGGTCTCAGGCTCCAGGCTCAGGTTTCAACTAATATACATCTCCCATTTGCAGAGGCTGGTAGTCAGAGACGGGTAAGAATCCTTCAGGGCTGGGACCAACCTAAGACAGGGCATGATTGCAAGACTTTCATGTGCCAATGACGGGTAAGGCCCAGACCTGCGGAGGGTCGCCTAAGACAGGCACAGTCTATCTGCGCCATAGCTGGGAAAGCTTTGGCATTTTAATAAATAAAAAAGGGGGAGATGTCGGGAGCCAGAACACCCCTGCGGCATGACAGAGTCGCCGGGGGGACAATCTCGGCTGCAGAGCAGCGGGATATGTGGGCTGGCTCCCCTATCTATCCTTGCATGTTTTGTAACCTTGCTATTAATGTCATTAATATGGAATAGTGAAGGAATGGAATTTTTTACAACGATGAAATAGGGGACTGGGAAAGAGGAACATTAGTAGAAATCACTTAGAAATCTTATAGGAATTAACCACATTCTGTTAATCATGAAACTTGTAACAATGAGCTCAGACGCTAACTGCCTGAGTGACTCTGCTTACCTATGTGGCATGAGAAGCAATCAATTGTGTATAAGCTGGAAATTATTGCTTAGTTACCGTTATGGAACATAGACTATTAACAATAAGCATTTTGCTTCTATACCCCCGCTTGCACCCCTGGCCAGTGGGTCGACAGGTAGTGAGTAGAAGAAAAATCGATCTTTGTGTTTAGACAGAATGAAAAAATAGGTGGAAGATAATTTTTAACAAGAAGAAAGAGAACAGGAGAATGATACCCTAGTGATATGGCTACCCACATATAGATACAATCAGTTCTGCTAGTATTGGCACATACCTAAAAACAATAAATTACCTAGGAAAATAGAAAAACAGTCAGTAAGTAAGGAAGTCATTGTCTATGCTTAAGAACAGCAAACGAAAGAGACATAGTCAATTAAACCCATAAATCAACCATTGTGGTTACTATGTTTGCCAAGTTACCCTGGGTGATAAAATTTTTACACTATATATTGGCTTTGAAAATTAAAGATTGTAGCATTCCTCATCAACTCGTCTGAATGCTCATCATTCTTTCGCCGCACCTGTACCTCCCTCCGGGACTCTGGTCAGCTGGAGCTGGACTCCGGCAGTTTATAGATATTTATGTTGCTTTCCACTGAGAATCATAACTGTAACTTTAAAAAAATCTCTTTAGTGGAACTTTTTTTCTGGTAGAATCCCATCACACCACTGTACTGATAGTTTTGTTTTGTCTGGTTTATTGAGAAATTTACATAGAAATGAATGAATTGTTTGTACCAGAAACTATGCATGACAAAATGAGTCCAAAATTTTCCATAACATATTGTTTGGTACAGCTATAGATGGAGCAGAAAGAAAATATTTTTGCTTATGTTAGATTTTTTTTCTTTAATAGTTAGATTTAAAAATTTTTTTGAACTGTCTCCTAATCTGTAAATTATTCTTACTTTGTATAAGCATTAGTTTATCCTCTACTAAATGCTATATTTGCCTCATTTGGAATGCTAAAGTTACTTCTAATTTATTTTAGATATAACTTTTTAAACCACAGTCAAAATTTATTTTATGAAAGATAATATTTTCTAGCAATTCCAGAAATTTTCAATTGTGATTTTTGATGGATACACACACACACACACACACAAAACAGCACAATATCCACAAGTTATTAACTATGATTAGGAAAAAAAAGAACTGAAATAATAATACTTGTGTCATCAATGTGACATAGTAGACGCTAAGGAGCACCTGATGCCTATAGTCTCATTTAATCCTCATCACAGCATCATGAGATGGAGTCTTTGTTACTATCCCATGTTACCAATAAACGTTTTTTAAAAATTTGAGTTTGAAGAAAAATATATTTATATACAGATCATATTTTTATATAAAAAGAAATCAAACAATTCATAAAAGTGCAAAGAAGAAAGCAAAATATCTCCAAAATATCACCACATAGGGGAAAAAAAGTTTTTCATGTATTCTGAAAAATATTCTAGATGTATCTTTTGTGTGTATACAGACAGAAGGGTATTGCTAAGTACTACGGCCACCTTGATTGATAGATGATCAATAAAATGGTAGATAGATGAATAGATAATATAGATTAATATGGAGAGTGGTAATAAATAACAGATAGAAGTCTAGCTAATAGTTTGAAAAATAACATTTTTTTCTATATACATGATCAACCAAAGAAAATGGTATATGATAAAGATGATGAGATTGGGATGCCTAACAAATGAAAAGAAAAAGAAAGAGTTACTATTCAGTACCTGATATTCAAAACAGGAATTTAAGAAGACAGTAGGCTTGAAAGTCATACATCATGAAAGGGAAGAAGAGTATTTTATATTTCCCCTTCTCTCTCCTTTAGCATATCAGAGCTGGTCTTCAAGAAGTAGCCCACAGAGTTTTTAAAATGTGATTTTCACATAGGAATAAGTTATAGATGATCAATTTGCCAACTCCGGCGGTCAATTCTTTGTCATCTTCTGACACAAGGTTAAAGGATACTTAGCTACTTCACAAGTTTGTAATTATAATTACCTCACAGAGTCCTTTTTTTAATTCTGGAAATTGTTTTTATTTTTATTATGTGTATTTTACCCCCACATTTTTACATAACCACGTTGTTTTATAAAGTTTTTGTTTATATTATTAAGATAGGCATTAGTACTTTTTGGTAACTAGTACTCTTTGGTAACTAGTTACCAAAGTACACAATACTAATAGTAGTTTAATAATTATTGATTGATTAATAATGATTTGGGTCAATATAGAATTTTTAATAAATTTTATAAATGCTTTTTCATAACAAATTTTTAAAAGTTAAATTCCCATCTAATGAATGAAAACCATCAAGTCACAAAGAGTGAGAATGGCTTTCCTCAGGTCTTACTGCTGCTAGTATCTGGTTGGTAGTTAAGAACAATATAGATCAGTTCTCCAAATCCCCAGTGTAGGCTTACTTCTATTAAACGTTGCTTTGAAGTTGTCTCTAGATAAGTTTCTTTGTTCTAGGCCTGAGGTGAAAAATATTGCTTACGCAATTGCTGCATGGCAAGACCTATCAGAGCTAGTCTATTCCTTCCAGTTGTCCAAGTAGGTTAATCAGTAAACACACAGAATGAATGTGTGCATGATCAACATTTCCAAACTAGATTCTAAACCATGTGTACCTTGTTCCTCCTTGTAATATTTTTCATTGGTAAACCTTGTTCATTTTTAAATTTTCTTCTGTCCAGGCTCCTACTTCATAATTAAAACAAGGGTGTTGTTCCTAATGCTTCTATTATTTTAGCGTGTCTAGAAAATTAAAAGAAAAATCAAGGAAATGGAAGAAGTTCATAATATTAAATTAAAAATTCACACTCAAAAATATAAAAATATGTAAAACAAAAACACTTTATAACATCTTAGGACTTAAGTTCAAACTACTGCAAGCTTTGATTTATAGATTCTGTCCATAGCTCAACATTTTTGTTCTTAAATTTAATATAACTAATCAGGTGTTAAGAATCAGAATCAATGGAAAATAAAATACAAATTCAGAATCTCAGAGAAAAACTGACAGACTTTTTTTCCTAACAACATGTAACACTTGAAATATTTCCTGTCCAACAAACGACTATGAAACAATGGAAGAGACTGAAAGGGGGGAAAATGTTAGGGTCAAACTAATGAGCGGAAAATGGAAAATCTGTTATAATTGTAGTGTGTGCTCCTTCATCATTGTAGCACATTAGAAACTTTAAAACAGTGCTCAGGCTAGTTTTATATACACTACTCTTGATCCTGCTTCATGTTTTTTGTATTTGAAAAGATTTTTCTACTTTAAACCTCTAAATATCAGGCTGAGGAAGCCTGACTTAAGAGCACTTATTAGAGCATTTCATGCCTATTTTATTACATTTAAACTACCTTGAAATCATTGGAGTGTCTCAGCTAGGTTTCCCTTGAACTTCTTACATTATAAAGGCACATAGAGGTCTTCTCAAAGGCAGTATCTTTTTCAAAAGTACCATCTCATAGCAGCTTATTAGCTACGATGGCCACTTCAATTGGTTGGCAACATAAGGGGAATAGAGGTCTCAAGTATACTAAAAAGTTTTGATGACATTAATTCTATGATATGGTTTTTGTAGTGCTTTGTTTTTGCAACCTTTCTCTTAGTCTTTTATTCTCAGAATCTAAAATGGCTTTGGCCTAATATCTAAAACTCTCCAGCAGTATTTAGATTTCCTTTCGTGAAAACTGTTAGAAGAGATAGCCTCTCACAGAGTGATAATGGGCAACTGCTCTTCCACTCTAAGCTCTTCTGTTGTGGGATACTATAGCATTTAGCATCTTTACTTCGACTTTTCTCAAGCTACTCAAAATAATGGCACATTTGTACTTCTACCACCACTCTAAAAACTTTAGAGGCCACATTGCCACATAAAATTTCTGGTTTAAGTGATAGTATGAAGCTTGAAGATTTGTCTCTGAATTTTTTAATACTTTCCTATTGCTTCATAGCTTAACATATCCAAAAGTCATCTGTTTCAGCTATTATTGTGGCAAAAACTATAACAAAATACTTATACATTTCTACATGTCAGAAAATTTAAAGGTAGAGGTGATTGTTTATACCAAGTCCAGTTTTACATGGATAAGGAAGCAGATCATTCTGATATTTTTAGTCTTAACATCTATCTGCTGGAGTTGGCCTACAGCTCTCCAACCTCAAAAGGTAAAAACTGAATCTCATCTTTCCCCACAGGAGTTACTCAGAGTCCAGTAAGGAAATCAAAAATTATACTAGGTACTTCAACAGAAAAAATTTAATATAAATAAATGAGTTAAATAAGTGTTGGATGGTAAACCAGAGATGATAGCTAAAGTTAACAGCTTCCTGGGAAGAACCAAGGGAACAGGCTTGAGTTGAGCCAAGTTCACAGAACTTAGCAGTTTAGGAGAAATTATGTGGACTCAGATGTATGAAGAGAGATACTGCTCTACTAGAGTTGGTATACTGGAGCAGATGGAAGCAGGTGAAAGGAGGAGCAACCCTGAGAAGGGGCAACTTCTAGGCTGATGTTGGTATCTCTGAGGAGTGAGGAGTTATGATGAAGCTGGTTCTTGGAATGCAGAAGAAAAAAAATAAAGATGCCAGTATCAGAGTGAATAGATTTCACTGGAGAGAGACTGATAGTAACAAGTACATAGGAAGGCTCAAATCCTATATCCTGCCTTCCATGTTCCTTCCAGTTTCACCACTGGCAAACCCCAAAACTTAGCAGAAAGGCAGCTGGCAAAGAAAAAAAGGTGTTTTCAAAGTCCTAGTCCCAGCCTCACAAAGTATAGAAAGGTAGACTTTGAGCTGAGATAATAACTCTTCTCACCTCATCCACAGTTGTCATTTCTACTCATCTTTCAAGTCTTGGCTAGGATGTCCTTCCCTGATCTCAGAGATAGAGCTCAGTAAGTTCTCCCTTCTTTTGCTTTTGTGTGTTTTGATTAGGGGTAAAGGGCATCATCATGAGAACCTCTCTCTCTCTCTCTCTCTCTCTCTCTCTCTCTCTCTCTCTCTCTCACACACACACACACACACACAGATACACACACACATGCACACATACACACACAAACACACACACAATAGATGAATGATAAACTTAGGAGAAGGATGCTCAAACTCGGCATTTATAAGAATCGAATAAACACCAATAAAGTACGAAAGTATTTTCCACCCATCAGACTGCAAAACAGTAAAAGGATTAGTAATGTTATCTGTGGTCAAGGATTTTGTAAAAACCAGTTGCTCGAATGTAAACCTGTGATTTGTCATATTATGGCAATCTGTTCTCTGAAACTCCCCATAAGAATATGAACCTCTAAACGTTTGTTGTAAAGATGCTGCTGAGTTAAAGAAGGAAGGCAGCTCTGGACTTCCTGAGCTCAGAGGGTGAGTGGAGGAGACAGGAGAATCCCAGGTTCTTGGATTTCATTCTAGGAGTCTGGGAACCACACCACTCCAATGAATGTTCCCACTTTTTATATGCATATAAATCTCTCTATAGAGAGATTTAAAGTTTTATTAGTTTTTTTTTTTAAATATAGAAATGTATAAAGAAGAAAAAACCTATAATTTTACCATCTATATAATCTCCATTGACATTTTTTAAAAATAGTAACATACATGCATAGTTAGAGAGAAAAAAAGCTGTTCAGGAAAGCACAAAATAGGAACATGAAAATTTTCCTCTTTCCACTCCAGTCCCTGTAAAGGTAAGAATTTTATGATTTTAAAGATTTCAAATGTAGTCTTAATCCAGGCATAAAAATATTGCTGCTATGTTATAGTTCAAAATTCTAATGTTCAGTCTAAATTACATTAAATTGTATTCCTGGACAGTATACATCCTTTAAAACCATCATATTAATGTGGCATCATGATATGGTAGCATGATGAAACTGAATAGGCCTCTAATAAGGTATAGTTTAATTCTCTTATTGTGGAGATGAAGAGTATGCAACCAGCCTCAGCCCCAAAGTTTAGTGGTTAATGGAGCCACTGATACAATTTAAAGTTCTTCCTTTCCCATACTTAATGAACACCCTATTCCCAAATTCAAAAAAAAAAAAAATAGAGAAATTAACTAAAAATGTATGTCTTAAACTTAAGGACAGGCCATCTATGATTATTTTGCTTCTGTGGAGTGCAAATTTTTAGATAAAAGATAATACTTAATATTTGTGCTGTACTAATGTTAGAACTATTCAGGCAAAAAAAAATCCACATTTCACCAGGTGTTTTGCATGAGTCTGACAACTGTTTTTAAAACATTACTAACCCTTTAAGCTTATATCCTAACAAAACTTGAGTTCGTGTACCTCATTACAAATAGAAACAGAAATATTCTCTAAATATTAGACTCAATGAGAATTTCCTCAGCAATATCTCAGCCTCCCATGTTCAGGACTGTTAATGAAAAGAGATAACAGTCCTTTTGTATTAGCAATGTTATAGCTGAGATGCAAATGCTGTGTTCTTCAGATTTCTTTGCCATCATCAAGTATCATTATCCTGACAGAGTGAGGGACTTGGGGGATGGTGTTGCAAGATCAAAAAAACAACACAATGCTCCAGTAAATTTTTAAGAATACTAAGTGGAAAACAAATGCAAATACTCCCTAAAATGCATCTGTGTTTCTGAGAGGTAGAAATGAACATTAATTTCTAAACATATCCAGAATAATTAATAAATTTAATCTGTGTTCTTTTGGGGTTAATATTATGATAAAAAAAAAACAACAGGATTTATTAGGTATTTCACAAGAGAAAAAATGCAAATGATCCATTAAAATAGATTACTTAATAATCAGATATGCAAAATGAATAATAATAATAATAATATCCAACGTGTTCAAAGTGGGAAAATGTAAACTTCTATACATTGTTACTAGAGGTGTAAATTGGCTCAATTTTCTGGAAGGCAATTTGGCTTGTCTATTAACATTTTAAATGTGTGTGCCCTTTGATCCATCAAGTCCAATACTAAAATATAACCCAAGGAATTAATTGAAATTTGCACAAAAAATATGAGTGAAAGGATGTTTGTTACATTACTTATAACCACAAACAGCTGGATAATGTCCTAAATGTCTATCAATCCAATACTGGTCATTTTTTAATGAATATACAGCCATTAACAAGAATGAGGTAGACCCATTTGCATTGACAAAGAAAGATGTTAATAACATATAATTAATTAAAAGGAAAGAAAATAGGGAATGGGCTGCAAAAATATATTTTTAAATGGTTTTGTGTGTGGATGTCTGCATATAGATATATAGATACAGATATATAGTATATGGATATATGCAGTTTGACATGGAATACTTTTAGACTGCTTTATATACTTTGCATTGTTAAATTATTTTACAATGAGCTTTTTATTATATTCATAACCAACAACAAAAAAAAATAAGGTATTCTTAATTTGGGCAGAAAAAAAGACCATGCACATAACTGTCAATTTTTTGAAATTGGGTAGTATGAGTCATAGAATCATTCCAGAAAATACTGAGAGTTTTTCTTTCTTTTTCTCCTATATAATTATGTTAGTATTAAGTTTTGTAAGCTGTTATTGACAGGATATAGGCACAGTCAGAATGGTCTGATTATGTAAGTCCAGAACTCTCTAGTGCAATGTTAATGTTTTTCTTTCATTTGGTAATCTGATATACATGCCGCAGTGACATAGGGTGAGGTTATTTCTTGGTAACAATAGCTAGTACTTAGGGAACTTACTAGATGACAGGTACTGGTCTAAGTGCTTTAAGTGTATCAACTCATTTAATCCTCACTATAACTCTGAATAATAATAAGGACTGATGCTATCTTTTTTACAAGTAAAGAATGTGAGGTATCAAAAGTTTAAGTAATTGGCCCAATATGGCGCAGCTAGTAAGGAGAAGAATTTAGTAAGAAGTAATCAGATACCCGAGCCTGACACTAGTACTTTTCTTTCTGTAAGACTTGAGATCCCTTGCTTGATTGATGCTTTCACTAGGAAAAAGATGTTACTTTTGTATATCTATTTTCTGGAAATTATATAAATCAAGAGGCTTCTGAGAATCTTCTTTTTTATTCCCATTTATCTAAAAACCAGCATGAGAGCTAAATGCTGCACATTTAGACTAAATCAAGCCCTACGGCAGAAGACAAGCCTGGAAGAAGTTCACGTTCCAGTAGTGGAGGTGAAATGCTTGGGCGCTGCAGTGCAGTTTGGAGGATGGGGAGAGCCTCATAGTGCAGGATGAGGGCTGAGGGGAGACTGGTGGGGATGGGAGGAGCTGGGTTGGGGAGGGAGATGTTAAGAGACTAATGGTGAGGATCCACTAGAGAGGATGAATGAAGGCTTCAGGAAGGAGACAAGAATACCAGAGATGTCTCCTGAAGGACTGGCACTATTTATAAGTTTTATTGTTCTATTTGTGAATATTAAAAACAAATCACATATGCTCATTGCAAAAAATCTTAGAAAGTACAGAAAATCATTAAAAAATGACAATAAAAATCACCACACTCAGAAAGAGTCACATTTTGGGGTATTATGGGCTGGGTACAATTTCAATAGGTGATAATCAGAGTAGAGCCAGTTTTGGAAGAACAAAGTCAGAAAGGTGTGAAAGACAGGATAGAGTCACCTACTATTTAAATAACTGCAACAAAAGGAAGTGGAAGGCAAATCTGAAAGAGTAGACGTTATGATCTTATGATCAGGCTTTAAATGCGAGGGTGAGGGTGAGAAGTGGGGAGCCAATGAAGGTTTCAGTGCAAAGAAAGAATGTGTTTGAAGCCACGCTTAAGAAAAATAACCTAGTGGTTAACAGGAGAAACTTGGAGACGGGAATGACAAGAGGTGATAGCACATATAAATGTATTGCTGAAATATGGAGGCAGAGGAGGAGATTGTGTGTAATCCTGAACTAAAGAGAAAATATAAATAGAAGAGGGAAAAAACAGGATCCATAATTATAAAGATAATAAAGTCCTGCCTAAAGTGACAATATCTTTCTGTATGTAGTTTTTATTATCCTTTGTGCTATTTTCCTTGTTTGAGGAGAGCTAGAATATTGTAAGACTGAAAAACATCAATTTTAACAATTCTATAAGAGTGGTTGGCTTCTTATCAAGTAGGTTGTTCTGCTTTTGGACCAAAATATATGACAAATAAGAATCAGTTATGTTCACAAACTAAAAGGCCACATTACAAAAAGATCAAGTATTCATAAGGATTTGAACAAAAGCTCTCATAAATTTAAATTTTTGCCAAAAAGTGGGTTATAAGGATTTATCAAATGTAAATCTTTTTTTACTTTAATTATTACATTAATAACAGTTTATATTTCCTATAAATTATGACACAAATAATAAACAATTTAGCAAGTCATTTCTATTTAAACTTAATTAAGGGGGAAATTATGTTATGATAACAAAAGTTTAAAACTGTCCTTACATACATTTAATAAATAGTCTTAGTTTACTTTACACTTTTAGGCGTTGTCTGTCATCTTTTCCAAGGCTTTAGTGGTAGGTGATATTCTAATTCCTGTTGAAGATAAAATAAATATTTAAGAGCAGTTAGAAGACTTATTTGGGTAGGAATACTAGCTTCTTTTCCCAGATCTGAAGCTAGGAAATATATGATCTCATGCTTCATTTTTCTACTTTCTGATGCAGAAATCAAAGTTGAAGAAATTGCAGAAGGTGAAAAGTCATAGAAATTGAAGAACTGAAGTTTCCATCTGTATGTATGTGTATATATATATATATATATATATATACACATACACACACACTAGACATTCCTTCAGTATATATTAAATATAAACATATGTAGAAAATATATCCTACATTTTGCATGATATATTTGCACCAAACATTGTAGGCGTGCTTTCAGATCGCTTTTCAATCCTTATACCACTGCCCCCTGCTGCCTTAGTCAATGACTGGTAGGTGAAAAGTAGGAAAGCCCAGCTTCCTTCCTTGGATGGAGACAACTCTGAGGCCCAACTTGTATTTCAGAGCTCTCCTTGGCCCTACATAGGATTTTACCTGACATGCCACTCCTCTCAGCTTCTCTTTCCTTCTATGTCCTGTGTCCCACAGCTCCTTACTAACTTCTTCTGAGAGCATTAGTACTCTTGTATATGAAATCTCTTCTCAGAGTATAATTCTGGGGAACCCAGCCTAAGATACCATAACCTAAAAAACAAATGTGAGCTGGCGTTTACTAGAAACATTCTCATTTTCTTTCAAGAACCCCAGCCATGGATATGATAAGAGCAACTAGACTGTTGCAGAAACAAGACCGGCAAGAAACCAAGCACCACTCAGAGAATTGGATAACTCAGGTTTATTATGCCAGCAGTCCCAGAACAGCTAGTGCTCTGAAGATCTGAGCCCCGAGCTCAGGGGTAATCTTACTTTTATAGGGCTTAACAAGCAAAGGCAATACATCTGTTCTTAACAAGCAAAAGCAATACATCTGTTATCTAGACAAAACAATCAAAAGGGAGGGTGAGGTTTTAGTTGATTTTGAGATCACTCTGCCCTTCAGCCTATGCAGCAAGCATGTCTACAGAAGCAGAACAAAGAGATGATTACAAGGTTAGCCATTTAAGTGCAAAGTTCCTCTTCAAGACCACTATAGAAATGCATGAAAAACCATAGATTCAGTAAGAGCTTTTAAATGTGCTTTTCCAAAAATATTGTCATGTCAAACTTAAAAGAAGAAAAACTAATGTGATTCACCCTTTTCATTACAGTAACAGCTGCCATTTATTGACTTCCTACTTTTGATTATCTTTGTTCCAGCATCTTTACATATCTTACATCATTTAGTCCTCAAACAATTCTGAGATGAAGGCATTTTCTTTCTTTTTCAGATCATTAGAGTGTAGCTCTGAGATAACACAGTTTAGCAAATAGCTAACCCAGGATTCAAACCCAGATCTAATCTGGCACTCATATTCATATATTTCTACTTCGCTTCATCGTATTCCTCTGTAAAATCACCTTAGAATAGAGTAGGTGCCTACGATCTTTGACATATCTTTAATACTATTGATTTTCCTCTGACATTGACAGGAAATTATGAGATAGTATTTATTTACTGACTTTCATAAAAGAACATACTCTTTGCGAGCATAAACCAAAATATTCAAAGGGTTAAAAAGAAAGATTTCTCAAATCTCGGGCTTGAAGAATGCCAAGACTTTTCTGGTTCTGGCTGTGTCATGGGTTCATCAACAATCTGCTTGACCAGCTAGTGCAGGAAAGACAGCAGCAAACCATTATGCTGAGTCTAGACAGGGTTATTACATTCAATACCCATGGTTCACGACTTAGATTGTTTAGATAATAACTCTGGCCAACCATTTTTCTGTGGTGGTCATTTCTGGCTTCTGAAGGCTGATCAACTTATTGGATTCCTATTATAGCATACTGTCATGAGGCACATTCAGTTTAATGTTGGATCTTTTTATCTGTAACAACTGTGAGGAAAGTCAAGAATGTCCACACTAGTGTGGCACAAGAAGCTGGAGCCAATTTGCTCTTTGTGGTCAGACACAACATATAATTCATATCAATCTTTGACACTGAAAGCAATATAACTCAAGTGGTTGGCATTGTACGTGTCTGGCCTTACAAAATAGAAATACCATCTTTGCTTCCTGTGAGCTCTTCCTTTAACCCTGTGGAGGCAAATGCTTTTCACTCATGGAATAGTTCTACACTTGGTGTACTACCTTGAGGATTTTCTGTGTTTCACCTTAGCAACTATTTGGGTGAAGAGACTCATTTTAAGAATTAGATGCTAATGAAATTGATTGAAAGAAAGTCTTATTGAGGATATGAAAGCTGAATTTTACTTCTCTACTTGTAGATTAATTTGGAATCAGAAGTGATTCATTTTTAACTGTCTTTGTAAACAAAGAGAGCAAAAGACTTAGACAATTCTCAGGCCAGGATCTCAGAGATCTAGTTATTATACTAGGATCCAATTGATTTGATTCATAGTATGGGATGAATTATGCTGAATTAATTTTTTTAAGTCTTTAATTATGAATTAATTTTTTAAAAGTCTTTAATTAAAAAACTTTCTAGCACTTGCACTAGTCTTTATAACAGAGAGAAAGAGAGAGAGAGAGAGAGAGAGAGAGAGAGAGAGAGAGAGAGAGAGAGAGAGAGAGAAACCTTGTACTCCTAGCCAAGATTTTCCATCCTTTCACAAACTCGGATATAGTTTGTCAATCTGAAAGAGCAATTATTGTTCTTGTACAAAATCTGTGCACATAAGCAGGTAAGTGCTTAATAGTTACCATATTTTCCTACTTGCCTGCTGTATTTTAAACATATAGATTAAAAAAATAGAAAGTGTTCAAGAGCACGTTTGGTTTAAAAAGTGTTTCACATAACCCAGGTTTCTTTTCTTTGTTCTTAGCGCATTTTCTAGAGTCTAGGTTGACATGCTGACTTTATTTTCCAGCTACTGGAAAATCAGTAGCTGAATATCCAAATGGCAGTCACAGTACTACAGCTTTGTTAGTGATAATGGTACCAGTGTATTCTGACAAACTTTCTCATTCTCTACAAACGAAGGAATGAAAGAGTACATCACCAGTTTATTTACTAGTGGGGCAGAATATCGTACCCCTTGTGTACATACCATCTCTTCCATCATTGAAAATCAAATGACATTTATATGCAATGTTTGTAAGCTAGGGTGGACAAAGCCGCCAGGAGAGATGAGGGAGTTCTAGCAATTGAAAATGAGAGAATGTTAGCTAACCAATGTTCATCTCCTTCCCTTACCTACTTTTCAATGTTGCTACCCTGATTACTATGCTTTTGTCATGACCACTGAATTCTCACGAAGCTCATAAACTTGCCTTGACTTTTTCCTCACTTTATCTACTATACTTTTATGACAAAATCCACAAATTTAACAAAATATTTTAATATAGTTTACATGGTCTTGTTTAGGTATTTGATGATCAAAGTGCCAACCTCTGCGTGTGTGTGTGTGTGTGTGTGTGTGTGTGTGTGTGTGTCTGGTTTCATTTGGGCCTTTTCTCTCTTTTAGCTCATCTCTCTGAAAATTTATTTCAATATTAATTTTAAAACATATATTTTTAATTTACACTTTTATCTGTGCTTTTCACTAGTTCTATAGGAAAGGAATTAAAACAAAAGGTTAGCTACATCAAAATACATAAAGATTGAGCAAGCCATAATCCTTCTCTTAATGAAAATGCTATAATCAACAGAAATGTTACATGGAACTAATGTTCCCATTTCTTTACATTTATAGAAAGGTTCAAGACAACTGCTTTTTCATTATAAATTTTAAGTTGCAAGCGAACAGATTAAAAAAGGTGGGGAGACCATTACTGTCTGGGAGAATTCATGTTTTTCATGTAGGGATGAAATAAGAACTACATCCTGAGTTTTCTTGGAAAGAAGCCACTTATATTCCCCAGGGGTCTGGTGGGGTTTCCTGAGCTTTTTCCTGGCAACAGTCAAGTGTTGTTCATGGGACCATGCCAAGACGCCATGGGGTTGAGAAACTCTCATTTAGATGGCTGGCTGTCTGGCTCTCTCCTTGGTGCTGGCTGCCTCCAAGACACTTGCTTCTCTGGGATTTGTTTTAGCAAGCCAGGATGAAAAGGGGCAACCCCACATAGTGCTTGATGGATTTATGTCCCCAAAGGATTCTTGGCTTTGTTACTTCGACTTGACCCACCTCCTTATGAAACTTTCTTAAATTGCTGCAGCCTTGCAGCGCCTAAATTTTATCTTTCTCTTGGCACATAGGTTTTGCATGGCTCTGGAGTTCAGGTTTGGTTTCTACTGAGTTTGTAAGCCCTTTTAGATTAGGCATTTGCAAATTTTCTTATACCTACAGCACTTAGTATGTAGTAGGTCTTCAAAAAATATTTGATGTTAACAGTGTTTCCCTTTCTTCCTCCCAGGAAGTGACATATACAGTATTTAAATTATAAGATTCTGTCATATGTAAAAATGTTTGAGATCACAGGTTTAGGTGTGTGGCACACAATCCATAAGTACATTATTTTTATCTTTCCCTTCTTTTTTCAATAATCACACAAAACCTCCTATGCTTCTCTGTCTCCCTCTCTGTCTCTCTTTCTCTGTCTCTGTCTTTCTCAGACACAACATGCACATACATACACCAATACAAGCTTCACAGTTTCACACACACACCCTCACACACACTCATCTTTCAACAGAATCCTAAGAGTAGAGGTTAAAAGTGTAGAATCTGAAGCTAACCTGCCTCAGTTCCTATACCAGTTCCTGTAATTAATAGCTCTGTACCAGTATGCAATTTTGTTATTATCTCTGTGCCTTGGTTTCCTCATCTATAAAATGGGAATGATAATAGAACTTAACCTCACAGTTTGTTGAGTCAATCATATAAAATATTTAAATAAATTTCTGGCTCATAATATTTAAATAAATTTCTGGCTCATACATTACTATCGTTCACTATTATTATTTTGACGAGGTTTAGCTAAGATGTTGCATTTCCCTGTCTGGGTCATCAAATCAGATTAGATTTCCCAAATGTCAGTCTCGACTTAAAGAAGTAAGTGGCAATGATAGTTGAGGCAAACTAGAAAAGCAAATCCTTTTCTTCATCATAAAGAACTAAATCACCAAACTGTACTTCTTCAATGGAGAAGATGTTAGTCATGAAAGAAAACTTGATTTAAGGAAATAAATTTATTTGGGCTGCAGAGAGTTTTACAATTCCTTTACACAATTTGATTTTATGAAGCTTTGCACAATCATTTCTCGTGAGAATTTGTTTGGAACATCTAGTCTGAAGATCTGATGTTGAAAACATAAGAATATAAGTGAGTCACAGTAGGGTATGTTCAAGGAAAAAGATTATTGAGATAGTCTGATGCTGAAATGATGCTCTCTGTTGCGTCATCTTTGTACTATTTCTTGGTTTCCCCATAAAAGGTTGGCTAGTGAGTAAAATGGCTGATCATTAACTGCTCGGTATTTAAAATAGTTTTGAAAGAACCTAACTGATGGCTAAAAGCAAGGTGCCAGGCTGGAAAATCATAGCCAATGAGGCTTTAGGAATTAGCTTCAATGAAGGTAAATCTTTGGCAGTGATAACTCCACCTTATTTGAAACTTCCCCAAATAATGCCTATCATTGGGGATTTATGTCTGGTATTGTGGAATAAGCCTGGAAGCATGTTTCACAAGATTATCTAATAATTGATATCACTTCTAATTCTGCAGGCTGTTTCACATGATATTTGGATAACTCTGAAGCTGATGAGGTTGAACCTGGTTAGAGTGTCTGCAGCATTTGTCTAGGAAGGATGTGTACTGGACTACTCCAGCTTTATGGGTGTAAAGGTCAGTCTGGAAGTAGGTTATGTTTATATGAAGCCTCACTTAGAAGCCATTCCAGTTATTTACGGCGAAATTACAAACCATTCAAAAACTTTGTGGCTTAAAGCAACAAAAATCATTTATTTTGCTTGTCAATCTGCAATTAGGGTAGGACTTGGCAGAATAGCCCATCTCTTCCCTGTGTGCATCAGCTGAAAGGGCTCGACTGGGATTGGAGGATGCATTTCTAAAATGGCTCATGCACATGGTTGCCAAGAGGCAGTTGGCTGTCAGCTGGGAACTCAGCTAGAGCTTTAAGTTGGGAGTTTTTCCTCATATCATTGGCAGCTGAGCTCTTAAGAATGCATGTTCAATAGGCCCAGTCAGAGGTGCAAGGCATCTTATGATCTTGTCTTGGAAGTCTCAGTCATATTGTACTAGCAACTAAGAAAGTCATTAAGACCAGCCCACATTCAAAGGGATGTACAGAAGCATACAAAGGCATATACACACGCTTATATATTCTTATGTGTATATATAATATATATGTGTACATATATGTGTATATATATATGCACATAATATGTGTATATAAGTATATATACATATATTATGTATTTATAAGTATTATTGTTATGTATATATAAACAAGTTAATATACTTAGCTATTATTATTTTAAACAAACCATTACTTATAAGATCAAATAAGAATTAAAAAATAAAAGAATAACAAAAATAAGAATAAGAAAAAATTAAAAATAATTTTCACTTATGTTTATTTATCCCTTCTTTGATGCCCTTCTTCTTGTATATCTGAATTTCTGACACGTTTTTTCTCTCTGAAGAATTTCTTTTAATATTTCTTGCAAAACCAGTCTAATGGCAATAAATTCCCTCAATTTGTGTTTGTTTGAGAAACTCTTTATTTTTCCTCCACTTTTGAAGGATAATTTCATGGGGTACAGAGTTTGATGTCAGTGGTTTTTTATTTGAGCACTTTAAATAATCTCATTTTATTCTCTTCTTGCTTGCATTGCTCCTTCTAATTCTTATTCTTTGCCTCTCTATGAGTAAAATGTATTTTCTCCTCTGAGTTCTTTCAGGAATTTTTTTTATCTTTCATTTTATAAAATTTGAAGATGATATGTACTGTCGTATTTTTTTTTTCTGTTTTGTTTTGTCTTGCTTTGTGTTTTTGGCATTTATCCTGCTTGGTATTCTCTGAGCTTTCTGGATCTATTGTTTGGTATCTGGAGTTAATTGGGGGGAATTCTCAGTCATTGCAGTTTCAGATATTACCTCTGTTCCTTTCTCTTTCTTATCCTGGTATTCCTATTATGCATATGTTTTATGCTCTTTGTGATTTTCTCACAGTTCTTGGATGTTATGTACTGGTTTTCGTCAGTCTTTTTCTCTTTTCTTTCCAGTTTTAGAAGTTTAGATTTTTCCTCAGCCTTGACCAGTCTACTAATAAGTTCATCAAAGATATTCTTCATTTCTATTATGGTGTTTTTTGTTCGTTTGTTTTTATAGCATTTTTTAAAAATTCTTTCTTGGGATTTCCATCTCTTTGCTTTCATTAGCAACATGTTCTTGCATGTTGTCTACTTTTTCCATGAAAATCTATTAATCATAGTCTTTTGTGATACTCTTAGTCTGATAATTCCAACGTTTTGCCATATCAGACTCTTATCTGACACTTGTTTTAGTCTCTTCAAACTACTATTTGCCTTTTAA
Source organism: Eonycteris spelaea (assembly GCA_003508835.1). NCBI lineage: Eukaryota > Metazoa > Chordata > Mammalia > Chiroptera > Pteropodidae > Eonycteris > Eonycteris spelaea. The sequence goes on from PUFA01000011.1 coordinate 2,565,940, forward strand.
TGTGCCTTGCAATTTTTTGTTGAAAGGTGGACATGATGTACTGGGTAACAGGGACTGTAGTAAATAGGTCTTTAGTAATGTAATGTCCTGGTGGGGCCAGGGAGGGGAAGCTTTTTAGTCCCATGGTTAGGTCTTAGTCTTTCCTTGAGCCTGTGCCCCTGGGCTGTGAACTTCACTTCATGTTTTTCTTCTCTCCCTTAGGTGGGACAGTATGGCTAGAGGGACCTGTTAGTTGGTTCTTTTCCTTTCCCTTGGTTTCTGCTCTTGGGTTTCTGCTCAGGTAAGTTGTGATTCCTTGTGTTTTCCCGCGATGTCTCTCCAATTTGGGGATAGCAGTTTGCCCTGTGACTTCTTTTTAGTAAATCTAAAAAGAGTTGTTGATTTTTCAGTTGTCAACCTTTTTCTTGCTGTTAAGAGGGAGTGGATACTTCTAAGTTCCTTTCATGCTGACAGGAAATCAGGAAAGTCCAATTATTACATATTTAATGGTTAATATCTAAATTCCAATAAAAGAATTCAACACTTAGATATTTTTTCTGGTTATAGTTATTAAAATAGAAATTTTAGTAACTTCTGCTTTAATTACATTAGTTTAATGAATATTTGAAGAACATATTGAGGGAAATTTGTGCCATATTTTCACCTAGTAAGAATATATTGCTATATCATAAAAGTAGACATTCAATTAGAAAAGAATATAAAGCAAATTTTGATTTCTGTACTGACCACTGTTGGACATTCATTTCTTTTATTTCATAAAGCTAATATTTGAGTCTTTCCTCATGATTTTCGTGTATGTGAAGAAAGTACTATTGATGCCTTGACTCTAACATGAAGAATATCCACATGGGCGCTTGTATTTTTAACCAATGGGAAAGAAATGTGCTATCTTTCAGGGCAAATCTGTCTTTTTGTTGTAGTCATTGTGACTGGTATCGAATCCTTGGGAGCAGGCAGCATGTGGCACAGCTTGACCTTTCGGATCAGGCAGATTAAGAACATTATATTTTCTATCCAGTCAATGCAGGGCCCATGGTTAATGATTACTTAGAGCATAAATCCCACAGCTGATTTCTGTCATTTGGAAATGATCAGAGCCCATGTCCCGCAAAATCTGGCAGTGACATTTTTAGAAGCTCTTTCAATAACAGATGCTTTCAGAAAAGAGAGAGCAAGCCAGGTTTGGGGGTGGAATCATCCTGTATTTCAGGTAAAGTTTGTTTTGCCTATACTTCAACTATTCACCCTCGTTCTTTCAAAATGATATGTTGATATTGGAAACTTTTAGCATGGTACTACATTACACGTCACTGCTAGGATGGAAAAGCATCGTCTGCTTTCTTATCCCAGTTACACAATTGTGAATTCCATGTCCATAACATTGTCAGATGTGCACTGAAATAAATGCAACCACCTCAGGCAATAATTTTTCCTTAATAATTATCAGGAAACATTTCTTAGGTCACTAAAAAGGGAAATTTGAAATGCTTATCTTTATTAAAATAGGAAAATATACAGGAGTAGAATCAAGATGAGGAGTCATGTAAGTAAGAGAGTATACATTTCCCTCCAGTAGCAGATGTCTGGAAGATATCTCTTCCTCTGTTCACTGATTTGTCCTTGCTTCTGTTTTCTTTCTCTCTCCTTATCTTTCCTTACATTTAAAGTGGATATGCTGGTATAGGGTCAACAACACTGTATACTAGACAAAGGGCCTACACCAAGCTGGAGTTAGATTAAGGTTTTTAGCTACAGGGTTCTCCTGATGGCTTTCATCAAGTTCTGATGACTCATGTTACTCCACATGTGAGGTGTGCTCTAAAAATACAATGCATGCAAGTAGATCATGGATCAAAATTGCAAGAGAGCCAGAGTTAGCTTTTGATCCTACTCATTTTTCTTTTTTCTGAACACTTACTTTGCTGCTTTTCAGTCACACAGATTCCTGAGATGGGCCTATTTATATTCAGCCAAATCCACCAACTCCATCTTGATTCTACTCTTAACTAGTACTCTATACTCCAAAACTAAATCTCTAGTGCTCATCCGACTCACCTGCAATCTAAATTCTTATTATTCTCTGAGCTCTGCTATGTCAAGAATATATTTATTTGGATCTCTAATTATATTCATAGACATCAAGTTTTGAATGACTGATATACAACACTTTCTGAAGTACATACATAGTAATGTAAAATGAGTGTCTAGTAGCATAAATTATTATTGAATAATAAGTTACTAGATTGGAAGATGAAGAAAGTACATCTATAAGAGATTTGATAATTTTTCTCCCTGTCTTGTTATATGAGTTAGTTAAGCAACTATATTAAAATGACCCGAAAACATAATGATAGTTGATAATGTAAGGCTGATATAGAAACACTGCCATCATTAACATATGGCTTCCAACAGAGTCAAATCAACTACTCTACTTGCTGTCATCTCTCAGCAAATGGAAAGGAAAAGTAAATATGCAAATTCTTTTTACTTCCATTTCATTGACCAGAACATAGTCAGATGTCCATGCAAATTGCAAAGATCAAGAAACACACTCTCTAGCTAAGAAAAGATATTCCTAGACAAAACTGCCATGCTTTTAAAAGATGTGACCATTACATTATTAAAGAAAAGGAAAGTTAGGATTAATAAATGCAGGCACTATCACACTATTTTTGTAAAATGGATGGGGAATTTGGTACCATTCGGTGGATTTGATGTTGGTTAAACTATATTACCCAGAGAGTTTTGATTTCTACATGGATTGTAACCCGATATGGTTATGCCTAGAGGTAAACCAAGAAATGCTTCACTTGGGCATTATCCCATGAATGACAAAAAGGAAAGGTAGAGAATGTGTTCTCATCAGTTTTGAAGATTACATAAGTTGTGGGTGGAAAAGCCAGTTCACAAGATATCAGAATCTGAATTCCATAAAATACGGTCAGTCTGAAATAGTGAGCTGGAATTTTTAAAATGGAATTAATAAATATTAAGTGAAAAGTGACTTTAAGTTCAAAACAATTTTACAAGCATAGAATGATATAGAAGTTCATGTACTAAGAATAGACCAGTTCTCTTAAGCATAATCCAATAAACATTAGTATCGAGGCATAGTGACCCCAAGAGTTAAATCCATTTTTTAAAAAGGCAATTAATGAGTCTAATGAATCCTGCATTAAATATAACACATCTGTATCATTGTTATTAAAATAAAGGACACATTTGAATGGAGCATCAACAACATAGCGCGCATATATGTAATGACAATTATTTCATATTTGGAATGATTAAAAGAACTACAGATATTTTCCTTGAAGAAGACAAGGTATATGAGAGGCAATGAATGAACAATCTTTAATATTTGAAGAGCTTCCAACAGAGTAAGTACTTCTCTAGAGCCAAACTGAAACATTTGGGTTATACAGAGATAGATTTTTAACTCACAGTAGGAAAGCTATTCCCAATAATAAAACTTAAGAATGATATACCTTCTGAGAGAGTAATGTTTGTAATCTATATTCTTTTATAACCTCTAAGGTATCTTTCAAATCAGAGATTCTATAATACCATTAAATATTTTTGAGGAACGTGATTCTTTCAACTCCACAGAGGCGTGGATATACAGGCATATACACAAATATGCACACAAATAGTCCATCAGAACTAAAATAAATAGCAATTATATTGGTTGACTATTCCAACCAATTTTTTACTTTCGCCATGAGTTTCCCTTCAGGGTTTAGTTAAAACATAAACATAATATGGACCAGCACAGCACAGAATATTCAAAACCTAGATATAGAGAACTTTTCCATTTATGGCGCTTTGGGCATGTTAAGCATTTAACAATGCTCAGCTGACTTAAATTTATGTAGCCTTAGGAGTATGCAGCTTTGAAAACTAAAGTAACTACTATAAATTATTAGGAAGCCAGAGTGCATTCTTCCACTTTAGTTCCAAGACTGTAGATATGATCACATGACTCTTATTTAATCATTGGAATGTGGTAGTATAAACATGTCCTTGAAGTCATATGACTTGAGTCTGTTTAAGTTATTGACCTTAAATATTTTTAGTCTTGTGGATTTTTCAAATCACTTAGTCTTTTATCCTTAATTTCTTCATTTTTAAATGATAATAATAACTGCCTTACAGTATTATCCTGGATGTCAAATGAGATAATCATGGAAAAATTCTTCAATTTTATACCCTTAAGATAATATTAATATTTTTCCTAGAACACTGAAATGTTTTCAAAGACTAAGTTTTCTCTTATTCTCAATTTCTTATTTATCCTTTGGATTATCTGTATCTTCTTTTCCGTTCTAGTCTGGCTTTTGCTTGCCACCTGTCATACATCTGGGCCATTTCTCCATTCCCATGTTTGTTTCCCTATCCATTCCCATCAATTGCTAATTTCTCAAATTAAAATTGTTAACATTAGCTTAAGGGGGGAAAAAAAACCATGAGTAGAAAGTGGCAGTAAACTAGCATATAAGCAGAAAGGTAAATATAAGTGCTCTTTAAGTTAAGGGAAAAACTGAACAAACTGAAATAGCAGAGAGTTCGAGAGCTCAAAAACTTAGAAGGGTTTGGAGGATTCTGAAGATCATAACCCGCCTGCTAAATATCTAGAAGAGCCGACAATCCCCCAGTAAGAAAGTCATCGGTCATTGCAATGTTCCACACACTCTTCCTTATATGTCGTCACCTCTTCATCTACCCTGGCTCTGGTAGTTTTTATGCCTGACATCCGATAATCACCTTCAGCTTCTGGGGTATGTCCATGGTGTCTGACTTCTCCCACAAACAGAGACAGAGAGAAAAGTACAAAGCTGAGGTGAAGAGGATTGAGTATTCACTTCTGGTAGGCGGCAGCAGTGGCCATTGCAGTGGCTAGGATACCCCTGCCAAGAAGCAGTTAGGGTCTAGTGACCAGGTATACGAAGGACTAAATTTTAACTCTGCAGGAAGTGGAGACTATTCCTGACAGATGGAGAAGGAAGACCAAGAAGAAAAATATTCCTTCCATTCTACCTGAGGTGCAGGTTTAGCCAGTGAGAATGAAAGATCCAAATTGCCTTAATGGTGGCTGTTAATGACCTTGCTGGGCTGCTGTGGAGAAGAAGGGGTAACTGAGGAACCTAATGAGCATCTTAGGCATCCTCGCTTTAAAATGAGAATTAAGATGATTAAAATTTTGAATATCAACTGCTGGCCCAGCAGAACAGGTATTTAAAAGGAAACTCTTCTTCGTAAATAACCTAAAAAAAATACTTTATGATTTGGAAAGACAATTAAAAACTGATGTCCATAGCTGACTACATAAAAGCATTGTTTTGGTCTTCTTTAGGTCAGTTGAAGTTTGGGGGCTTAAAGCTATTGCAAATATAAAATTGTATACAAAATTAACCAACCCTATAATTCAGCATATTCTTCATGTGGGATGTTATAAAGTTCACAGTCCTTTAAATGCAAATAAAAATTTTCAAAATGTAGATGCATGAATTGAGATTGGCAAAGAAAAGTACTACCTGAAGTACTCTTTAAGCTACAGAATTTTCTGTGTTTTCAACTCTGTAAGTCATAGTTGAAACATTAGCAGAATTTATATTCATTGAACCAGAAAGAGAATTCTGAGGTTACATTTTACATCTTATTTTTATGGGCAGCATTTTATAATTCTTCTCAGAATAGAACTTCAGAAATATCTTAAGCCTCCCTCCCTTGACTTCTCTAGTCAAATAATTATTCATACTTCTGTGTTCCTATGGTTTCTTATACATATGTTAATTATAGCACTTATTGCATTGAATTTAATCATATAAAAATTAAACATGTGGTTTATCCATTTTAGGTAGTGTTACATATGGAGCATGGGGGAATTCCATTTCTTGAATATGACCCATATTCAAGTATTCCTTTTATCATTCATTCCTCAACAAACTGGGCCAAACATTGCTCTAGGACTTAGGTATATCTCACAGGTATTTGAGGAATAGGTCTTTGGAAATAAACATTAAAACTCATCTTTATAATTCAATTTAAAAGGATACATACTATTTTAATAAAACAATCTTTAATCTCTAAAATTCAAAAAGATATCATAGGGAAAGTAGCATTTAAGATGAGTATGGAGGAAAATAAAATTTTCCGGTAGAAAGGTTCAAGGAGAGCATGGAAGTAGTATAGGCACATTGCAATACAATTATACCAAATCAGTTTTACACACTAGGCTTTGAGTTCTCAGATCCTGAGACGATGTCTTACTGTATTAGTTTCCTAGGGTTACCATAACAAAATACTAAAAACTGGGTAGCTTAAAACAACAGAAATTTATTTTCTCGCGGTTCTGTTGGCTAGGAGCCCCAAATCAAGGTTTAGAGCAGGCCATGCTTTCTACAGAGAGTCTAGGGGAGGATCCTTCTTGCTTCTAATGTCTAGTAGCCACGGGCATCCTTTGGTTTGTGGCAGTGTAACTACGATCTCTGCCTCCATCTTCACATGGCCATCCTCTCCTTGTGGATGATGTGAGGTCTCTACATCATTTTCCCTTTTTTCATGTTTCTGCCTTCAGCAAGACATACTTCTCTTCTTGTGTGTCTGTGTCTGTATTTTCCTATTCTTATGAAGACATCACTCATATTGGATTTGGGTCCACCTTAATGACCACATCTTAGCTTGACTACATCTGCAAAGACCTACTTCCCAAAAAAGGTTACATTCACAAGTATCCAAGGTTAGAATTTCAACATATATTTTGGGGGGATACAAATCAACCCATAACACTTACATTTATAACCTAAATATCTATCAAAAAAATCTACAAAATTCCAGGTGCCCATCACATGCTAGCTAAATAAATGTTCTTCCTACGTACTACTGAAATCTTCACACTATCACTTAAATTTGTATGATTTACTCTTGATTCAGGAAAACTGAGAAATGATTACTGTCATCTGAAAATATTCAACCTAGTTAAAAGTTGTTCTCATCCTTAGCCATGTCTTTCTTTAATTAAATTATTTCAAATACTTTTTCATATAAATCCTATTTTCTAGTTCTTCAATCATTTACATTACCACCCTTCCTATCCTAATCTTGAACTTTCAATTTATCCTTTCAGAAGTATATTTTAGGCTACTTCAGACCCCTTGAAGATTTAATATGCAATGTCATTTTTCCTAAAGTTCCATTCTCTTTCCTCTGTAACATATTTTTCCACATAGTTCTCATGGAGACATTGAATGCTTTATAACAACTTTGGGGTTTGAATTTAAATTTTTCTTTCATGAGGAATTATCAAAAATATGGCCAGAAAGTTCATCTGTGAACTTGATGACTTCTTTTTTGTTTTAACTTCAAAATGAGAAAAAGTCACATTGAAAACTGTTGAAGTTAAATTGGCGTGTTTCACCTAACCCCCCAAGGTGAGTCAGAGTGCTCTCTCTTGGTTCAGGGCACTTTGCTACCTATGGGTCTTGTTTAACATCAGGAGCAGCTGAATTTCACACCTATATTTGCCACCCTTCTAGATCTTCCCTCCTGAGCTTATTAACACCATCCAGCAGCTACCTTGAAGATATACTGCCAGCAAAAATAAATGTTTTCTGTGAGGAGCAAAAAGGTTTTCTATTCCCATATGTCAGCACTTCAGTTCAGGCCTATTGCCAAAAACTAAAAGCATTTAAACAATAGTTCATTCAGGTGAGAGTTATGAAAATGCTCCTCTTCTAAGATGATTCACCAGATATTATTATTCAAAAGTGAGAAGAAAATTGGTTGATTTTGCATCTAAAAACTATTGAAGCACACTGGAAATGAAGCTAGAGACCTGATTTCTAGTCCAAGTTTCACATGTAACTTGCTACTTGACAATAAATTTTCACATAATCTTTCAACATCTCCATTTTCTCACAGGTAAAATTAAGAGGGTACCATCTTTTTACCTACTTGTTATGAGGCTAAAGAGATATTGCTGCAGAGTCACTCTAAAATTCTAAAGCACTCAGCGTATCTCAAATATTATTTTTATTCCAACTTAAACATTTACAAAATTAAAATCTATAAATCAGGAAAAGGTGACAGAGTCATAACTGATGAATAGTTACTCACCTGCATTTTCATTCTGTGTTTGCATCTTGGGAAATTAGCTATTTATGCTCTTTCTGTGTATGGACTTTCCACCCAGAATATAATATAAAAATTTTGTTATTATTGCCTCATTTTTTTCTGATAAATCTTAGAGTACTTTGGAGATAAACAACTATTTGCTCTTTGGCTGAGGAGTTAATAAACTCAGTACAACACTCACTCCTGGCTTGAGACTTACATCTTGAAATGAAAATGTAACATTGTTTATAGAATCCAAACACACATGAGACCAGCCATGATCATAATAAAGAAAAGTAAAAATGGATTTAACTCTGAATCCTGGGTTAGTACCAAATCGTCAATAAAACTGATGGTCACCTGATTTGAGTAAACATTTTGACACAGTTTTGACAGGCATAGATCAAGTATACTTCAATAAAATATGAATACTGAGATTGTGCATAATTTTTATTTTATTATTATTTTAGCTTTTCTGCAGCTCTTAAATTTTGTTAATAATACACATTATTTTTCTGTGAACTTTAAGTAAGTAAGTAAGTAAATAAATAAATAAATAAATAAATCTTTAAAGCCAAATGTTGACTATCCCCTCCATGAAACTTTTACCAATCCCTCAGTCAACAGTAATAGCATTCTCATCTAAATTATGGCTGTTCAAAAATATACCTTATTTCTCTTATGAACTCAAAAATTGTTTTCACAAATTCAATTCAATAAATGTCTAGGTCCTTATTGTTTATATTTGCATATCCTATGTGCCTAGCATAGTACCTTGTAATAAATAAATATTTATTGAATTGAGAAAGTCATGATGAGAAAGCACGATGAATCAGCGGCACCAACAACAACCATGTGGTATAATTTGATTACAGGATGGGAAACATAATGTATGAGGTGTGAGGGTTTTCATTTAAGTACTTGAAAATGTACTTTGAAAGAGATATTAAAATGAGTGAACAGCCAGTGGAATTGTTGAGTTGAAGACTGATGTTCTCTATGCATGAATTCAGCTTCAGATAAATACACTTAATTGTCTGACAGAAAATGTCACCATAAGATATTAGAACTCAAAGAGATACAGAGATTCGAACTATTGAGAAATCAATGTGATGAGTATCCTTGAAAAGGTTAAGGCTCTCAAAAAGCTATTTAAAATTGTTATTAGCAATAGTATTCTGGGGGAGATATTGTGTGAATTTTGAGATGATAAGTTGTCTTATCTGGGGTCTCTTAGGGCAAACGCAAAGTTCATCAGAAAAATAGACTTCTGATTTATGTCCCTAAACTTTGTAAGGTTTGTTTTGGCATTTAGATAAAGTACTAAAATACATGGCTATGAACAGAAGGTCTTTGTTATTTTAGTGATAAAACTTGCTGCTTCCTCAACCAATCCACAAGATCTAAAGAGGGTCATTTTCCGGAATAAAATCATATTCTGTTCATGCTTCATCACACAGATTGCTGACAAGTGGGGCTCGCTGTTCTCCAGCATAGGACACAGAATCTCGTCTTTGACATTGTAAAATGCTTCTGGTCAGTAGAAGATACAAATCACTAAGGTCATTTTCTTTAGCTCGATTAGTTGGCTTTGGTTTATAGATATGCGATATACAAAGGGACACACTGTCCAGATCTTCCTTCAACAAAGAATTTGTTGCCCCAGCTACTGAGAACGCGGTCAACAAACGGCCTTCACTTGTCTGCACCTTTAGGCATTGCTTCAGCTGCACAAAGCCACTGTGGCCAATCTCACGCCCTTCAGAGAAGGGCCATATTCACCGATAGACAATATCAAGATTATAAAGGCCAGACCATTCAGCCTAACTCAGGACAACTGTGATGAGTTATTTTAACTCCAGAGCTCCATATCAGGTCAGTTGAGTTGAAGTTTTTGCTGGGCCTGCTTGGCACCTCGATTTCTCCCTTGGCCCAATCCTGCTTCTTTTGCTTCCATTCTACAGGTGTGGATTCCAAAGGAACTCCTTACACACAACGTGCACATTCAACTTTCTGTCAAAGTTGGCTTTGGAGAACTCCACCTCTACTAGTGTGGAATAGACAAAGTTGGACATTGACAGTTAATTAATAACATATCAAGGATTCAGAAGAAATAATAATCATAGAATACTAGAGAACAATTTGGATAGTATGAATAGTTTACATGAACATCCTCAGACATGAGCATGGCATGAATGAAGCTAAGAAAAGTAAGGTTTGTGAAAGAAAGAGTGTCAGAAAATGGAGAAATAAGTGACTATGAAGTCATAAAGACTAGAGTTGACTCTAGGTTATCATTAACAATAGGAGGGTATGATTATATTGTTGAGCAAATTGAAAGATAGAGAGAGAAAGGTGGATTTCAGGTGAGAAGTTAACAGGTTTTTAAAACTAATGAGAATTGCATTTTTGAAAACTCTGAAGGAATTAGCATGGAAGATGGATTTGAGAGAGAGAGAGAGGGAGGTTGGAAAAGCAAAAGATGGCATTAGGAAGCTGTTAAACCTAACCCACTACAATGAAAGGCTGCATATAAAATAAAACATTATAAAATTCTGAGAGAGAGAGAGAGAGAGAGAGAATCTTAGAAGTAATTTGAAAGAGGAAATGGCAAGAAGAATTACATTATAAGGCTGCTATATGTGTATTGAGTATCAGTCATTTCAAAACTTTTCCTAGATACCAAAGATCATTTGATGAATACCTTCTTTGAACATCTAAATATATTCAGAATTGTACCAGGTACTTTTAGATATATTACATTATTTTAACTCTCATACTTCTGTGAAAGAGGCATCTCTCTCTCTAGTTTGCAAATAAAGCAACTGAATATAGAAAGATTAGAGAACCTGTCCAATATCACCCAGGTAACAAATGTCAGAACTGGAATTTTAACACAAGCTAGTTTCAGTGGTCAGTCCTCTTAATGACTGTACTACCATGTATATAAAATATAAACTTTTCATTATTAAAATAATTTCCTTTTTTAGTAAGTAATGTGGGGCAAGAAACTTCACATCTTTCATCCATGATCACTTACTGTTGCCAACTTATTTTTGACTAGTCTAACCCTAAGCCATTACCATGTGGATACAGGAATCCAAGAGAAATAAATGACCTAAAATTAAACCTGCCAGGCAAATAACAAGTTCCTTCTTCTCCTACTGGCACAATCTATTAACACATATGGGTGCACTCATTCGTAAGTCCATGTTCATGTTTTCTTAGTAGGTGTATAAGTTCTTCCTCTACCTCAACAGTTCGATTCTTCAGAGACTCATTGCTCTCCATTCAAAAGTTATAATACCGCTAAAGAAAATACAACCTGTTACCAAAATGCTTTGTATTATTTTCTCTGGCATTCCATCCTCAGTGTAAAATCAACTTTGCAGCAGATAAGTAGTAAAAATTGACAAAACATTCTGGAAACCGGAACTGACTTTGGACCAGCAACAGAGCAGCATAACAGTTGTATTAAAGATTTACCAAAAGAACATATAAAACTGTATTCATATCACATTCTTACTTGCATTACATGTTCTTAATAAAGTCTAGAAAGAGATGCCAAAGCGTATCTTGAAATATTACCTCAATTCAGAAGGACAGTGCTATGTAGAGAATGGAATAATTTATTCAGTAATGATAAACCTATTCAAATCATTGGCCAATTACCTCCCAACAATCTTATTCAGGACACTGTTTGATATTTGTATTAGTCTTATAATCTGACCATTTACTTAAGGTAAGAAAAGGAACTCCTTCACAAATTTCTTAAACTCAATTGATTGTGCTGATTCTGTAGTTAAGTATGCCATATATTTAATTAGTGTAAAAGAGATTGGTGAAGAAACTCTTTAACGAATTTATAAAAAACATACTATCAAAACCTGGGAGGTCCTACAAGGTAAACATGATTCATAATAAGTCTTCTTGATCATCTCCCACGGAAATGCAACTGCTTCATCAGGTTATGATATGTATCACATCCATCTTCTTTTCAATCTCTTAACCACTCCCCCAAATCAATTCAAAGCCACAGACAAAACTTTTATTTCAAGCAACATCTCACACAGAGAATTTATTGATATACTGCAGGAAAGCATAAATAGTGTAAGAGTGACACCACAGAGAGCTATGGAACTGTGTTCATTCCTATATTATGGCCAGGCCACCTTCAGCTAAAATGCTACCAATTTTTGAGAATAGAAACATCATGTTAGTCAATAGAGCTTAACATTCTGAAAAGTGTCATCGTGATGACAGGTCAATTGCATGGAATAATCATATCAAATAGAAAATCAAGCAAGTTAGCGATAATTGCATTTTGTAGAACACACATCCAGTATATTCTCACACACACAAGAAAAATGAGATTCCCCAAAGAAGCATTAGGCTTGTGTTTGGGCTTCCTAAGATAATGGGATACATACATATTTGGGGGAAGTCAATATCTGTGGTCTCGAAGCAGCATTTAGATAACTAATGTATGCTCATTAGGAACTTTTGGAAATCTTGAAATTTGTCCTTTGGTGAGCACATGATTGCAATGTAGCCCATTCTTTCTCTTTCAGCTTTCAATTTTAATATCACTTTTTTTTTGAGGCGGCCCTCTTGATTACTTAATCTAAAGTAGTTCCTTTTCTCTAACACATTACTTTGTGTTGTTGTTCATAAGTACGTCTTTGTTTGATATTTTCTCATATATTTATGTAATTATTTTCTTTCTTTTGCAGCTAGAGTTTAAGCTCTATGAAAGAAGTCACTTTGGTTTTATTCCCCATTATATCTTCAATACCTGGCACATGATAGGATCTCCGTGTAAATGAATGGGAAAAAAAATTTAAATTACTCCAAGCAGTGGTGATATTTCAACTAACATTTATTAAGGACATATAATGTGCCTGACTCTAAGTTATAATATAAAATAATGTACCCTTTAATCTTCATAACAACCTTGTGAGGTGAGTATTAATATCCACCTTCTATAGATGAAAAGCCCAAGGTTCAGTTATCTTTTCTTTATACCCCATTGTCCATATGGTACATTTCCACACTATCACATAATTACATCCTTCCATTTTGTTTTCTAGTTGTTGCTATCTATTGCCGTTACCAACTACACTTTAAGCTCCTCGATGATAAGTCAATGTCTTCTATTGGTTTTGTCTTCACAGTAATATTCATCACAGTGGTGGACTTATAGATGCTGAGAAATGAAATGGTTGGAGTGGCTATGTAGGAAGATGAAAAATGCATCCCCATAACTGAAGCAGAATGTGGTCTTTTGTAGAGGTTATGGAATCTTCCCTCATATCCTCTGAGGAATGGATCCCTTGCTAGGAATTTGATACAAACTGGCATGTCTGGCTTACTCAAAGTTAATGGGCACCATGTAGTTCTCTACGTTTTGCGATTCCTTGCCAGGAAAAAAAAAAAAAAAAGCATTTATAGTTCTCTTGGATTCCCATCCCTGTTTCTATATACTTTATTAATTGCTCAATATCATACCTGTTCTCATCCCTATTCTCACTTCTCTCAAACCCTTAGGAAAATAAAAGCTAGTATCATCTCTCGAAAAGATTGGTTACTACTGGTATAGGGCATCTCCTGGTTTCAAAATATTGGTTATGTTTCTTGGTTTTTAAAAATAAAGCCTACAAATAATACAGAATCATAGTCTTTGATCAGTAGCATGAAAAATATTACTAATTTTGAGCCTATACTGATTCTTCTAGCTTCTATCCAGGAAACAAGAAAGAAGTCCCTCTAAATCTAGGAGAATATGGAGCACAAGGCATAAGCATGACTGTGATGTTAATAAAAATAGTTTGCATCTATTCAGTACTAAATGTGCCTCAGCACTGCACCAAGCACTTTACAGCAACCAACCCTTTAATCCTCCCAAGTATTAGTATCTCTATGTTTACAGATTACGCAACTGAGGCACAAATTGGCTGAGCAACTTGTTCACGTCATATAGTCAGCAGCTGATCCAGAATTTTGGCAGAAGATGCTGAAATTAGAATTACAATGCCTAAAAATCAATGCCAGAGCCAATTCTCTTGAGTGCATTTTTTACCTACAAAATCAATTTAGAATTTGTAGGTTCTATGATGTAGTAGATTTCTTCCCATTAGAACTTGGTCTACATGTGCTTTGTCAGAGTACTTGCCTTAAAGTATCTTAAAACCATAGCTTTAACCTATACTAAAGAAAGATAAAAAACAAAGAGCAAAGATTATATGCATTTTTAAATATTGTATAATTTGTCACAAATAGAGAGTTTTGAATAGCCAAAATTCTTAATAACTTTTTTCTTAATTTTAAATGAATACAGGTGTTCAAATGAGATCTTTTGCTATCTACTCATGCTTCTGTTATTAATTACTTTATAGTTCCAGTCTGAGAAATTTCCTTTTATTAATTAACTAGTAAAACATGATGAATTAAATATGCATTACATTGCATGCATTTTGGGCAGGCTTCAAAAATGAGATAATGAATAGTCATTATTTCCAGTTATGTAGTTCTAGTACACAGTGACATTTAAATAATGCTAGGGATAAATAAAATAAGTATTAGAATTTGAATAATACCATCTTTTATGATTTCTAACAATATTATAGACATTATTTCAGGTGATTCTATTGTCCTATATAGTCAAGACATATTCTATTTACATCATAACTGGTATAAGATATGTATAAACTACTGAAAATATAGTTTATCTCTAAGAGGTAGTTATAAATTAGGTATGATTTTTAATTTCTACTAAATTAAGATTCCTACCCAGGAGAAATTTCCTTCTTCTTTCTTTCTCAGAATAGAGCTATAGGCAGCAAAAGGAAAAAAACTAGAGAAAACGAAGTTATTGAATTATGTAGTAGTAAAGATATCTTCATCAAACACCACATTTTTAATAAATAATGTCTTCCTTACTCATAATTCATTATTCATTACTGATATTTCCAGCATAATAAATTTTGCTCTCTAATAAAAAATTGTTGTCTATTCCAGAGGTGATTATTAAAAGATTTCATTGTATTTTTCCCAAAGAATTTTAAATGTGTAATGAAAGTGTAAAAGACTTGATTCAAAGATTTTATTGGCACAAAAACATGGTACCAGTATACAAATTGTTCATTTGAATCACAAAAACCCATAAATATAGGCTGGGTAACATATTTGTACACCAACCAAAATATAACCTAAAACCATATTATCATACTTGGTTTATTTAGAACTCACATTTTAAATATTAGTTGTAAAATATCACTCTTAAAAATTTTTGTACGTAGAAAAATGTATGTATTTGTAATCATGAGGCCGTATTTAACAGATGTCTTACTTGGTAAAACGAATTAAGGAAAATCCATTATTTTTTTAATATTGAAAGAATAGGAAAATCTGGCAAAGGAGTAAACTGTCAAGTATGTAACTCATTTTAAATGACTACTGGGTTTCCCTTTGTTTACTTGACAATGGTACTCCCTCTCTGCAATAATGCAGGATAGCTTTCCCATTCTCAGAATTCTTATTTGAGACTTAAGCTCTGAAACTACCACGTGTCCTTCACTCAACTAAATCTACATCTTCCAATTTACAAATAAAGGGAATAAAGTGTGCTGTTAAAATTCATACTTTCAGAGCAAATTCTCTCAGAATGATTTTCTGGTGTATGTTCCTTAATGCTCAGCATGTGCTTAATATTTATATTTTAAGAGTGGATTATTTTATTTACACATCAAGCACAACACATTCATTGAGTTATCAAAGCAATGTGGTAAAATGTGTCATTTGTGATTTGGATCTGATAATTTATTAAATTTTATCAATTTGTTCGGTATTTAACTTATCTAGGAATATAAGAAAGCCAGATTTCAGAAACATGCTTTTAATGAATTTATTTTCCATCCAGGAAATTGTATTATTCGATGCTAAAAAGAAGAGACTTTTATTTTAGAAAAACGTAATATCTAGCTTAGAAATTACCAGAAAAGGCTTTGCACAGTTTATGAAAGGATAACAGCAGAAGTTTTGGTATAGGTGGATCAATTAATCTGTTATTTGTAATATAAAAAGTGAATGATTCCAGGCTAACTTGGATTTGGTATCCTCTTAGATAAATTTATGCACAGCATTCTATACCACATTATTTTGTATATTCTGATATGTTCACTAGTGTTGCTCCCAGGAATTTAACATGAGTGTGTTTTGCCTCTCATGGAATAGACCTCAAGCCCTTCAAACAAACAAACTTTGCCTAAAGGTGTCTAATTCTATGCTCTAAACACAATAGGAAATAAAGTCTTATTAACAAAGGTAAATATGTATGATAGATTTCTGACACTGTTAAGATATTCTGAATTCATGCAGAGTTCAAGCATTTTCAAGAAATCTCTTCCTTTCGATGTTTGTAGATACCTAACATTTAGATTTTCAATGACTATAGATATGATTATTTGAATCTGGTCTTTATATGAGTTATAAGGTGACACTACTCTAACGTTTCTTAAAGAGTAAATTCAAAATTATGCTAATTCAACAAAGATTGATGGAGTGCACACTATGTGTCAGGAGCAATGCTGAGATATGAAAGTAGCTTACAGTGTAATGGTGGGAACGCAATTCCAAAATCACATTATTTCAATATCATATGGTGTCTCAGCTGAGTTTTCTTTAAAAATCATATACTGAATATTAGCAATTTATATAGGAATATGATCTGAGGTAGCAAAACTACCGAATGAGGAGAGCAGTCATACTGGGATTATTCAAGGAGTCTTTTGAAGTGAATTTTAGAACTGTCAGCCCCAAGGGTCAAAAGGAAGTGGGGGGGGCATTTATTAATCAGCTCTAGGCACATATTGGTCAAGGGGACTCTACTGGCATTGATAGCAGGAAAATTTAGGGTGCATGTGCATGAATACTGGCAGATTACCATAGCCATCTCATGCTAAGACATCCTAGAGAAGCCTAGGGCAGATAGGCAAGAAGCACAGGTCTAAGGCAAATTCCTGACCAGCTGCATCTGCACCAGCCAAAGATTACTTGGGTTCTGCTGGAACACTGGCTGAAATACAAGGTGGAGCAGAGAGAATATTGAAGTGTCCAATTCATATGGTGAGTGCTAAGATCAAGGGTGGTGTAGAAGCAGGAGAAGTAATCTTTTTAATTCGACATGGGCTTTAGGGAAGACTTCTGAGATAATATTATGCCCAGATAAAGTAAAATAAAACTGCAAGAACTCATATTAGATGTTCAAAATGGAAGTAGACCTTAAATATTATCGTCAAGAATATCAGCCATTAACTACTCCAAGCTACAAATTCAGAAGAACCACCAGCTATTGAGATCAGCCATAGGACTTACTGAGATGGGAGCTATTTCACAATGCTAGCTTCACTCCAACCATTGTCCACGTGAGGCAAAAGTGTTGCTTCTCGAATTATGGTGTGCATGAAGGAGGGTCATGTTCTAAACTACCTGTATAAGAGCAGTGCCTCCCTCTTCCAAGCCTAGTGGTAAAGGGTCCCAAATGTATTTAAGCATTGGATCTGAAGAGGATTGGGGGAGAAGTCATGATGGAGCACTTCCAGAAATGTCCAATCCACTTCGCTCTTAAGAACTCCTTCACTCTTGAGTTCTAAATTGCCCAGGAAATAGGATACTGCATCTTGAAGTTTATAGTAAACCCAGAACTAGGAAGAGGAGAGAGGGGTGGTGGGAAGCCCTGGGAGTGAAATGAGATAAGTCTATGTGGGACAACCACAGCATGGAGCAAAGAAGCACATGATCAGAAGAGTGTGACAAGAGACATGATCAGAAGAGCGTGACAAGAGACATCTGGCTGTTTGCTTAAGGATCTCTCTTCAGTGGGTCTGGTTGAAAACATCCGTCTATACCAAGACAGCAAACAAGCTAGAACAGCAGTACAGTCCCCAAATAGGTGACTACAGGACTATGACTTTGTCTTCTTTTACCAAGAGCAGATGAAGGAACTCAAGCAAGAAGTGTGAGTGAGTGTGTATATGTGTGCATGAGAGAAAAAACACAAGCAAACTATCACCCTAACTTAAACTATCACTTAAATTAACCTGTACTAGGAGGCTTGAATAAAATATGAAATTAAATTAAAAAAAAAAACAGTAGCGGCCCTTAAAAACTTATATGAGACTGACTAAACAAAAGTCAGTGAAAAACTATAGAATTGGACTAAGATGGCACATTAACAAAATCCATTACACGCCAAAAAAGGAGGATCTACTAGAGCACAGTTAGCACCAGTTATTAAAAGATAGTCATTCTATCTCAATGACTTCTTAATAAAGCTCATATTTATTGAATCCTTTCTATGTGTTCAGTCATTACTATTTACAATAGTAACCTTTCATATTCATAATTTCATATAAATACAAGAATTACTTTTGAATTCTTTTTACAGACAAGGCAATTGAGGTTTAGAGAGTTTAAATAACTTTTCAAAGAACCCACAGCAGAGTCAAAATTTAAAATTCATTGCATGCCTGACTCCACAGTGCACACTGTTAAACTCTGTTACGATGTAACTCTTTGGAAAGGTCACTGAAAACAAACAGAAGAGGATGGTCACTGAGACGGAGCATGAAATAATATGATACAATAGTTTAGTGGTTCCTTGAGAGAGTGGGGAGGTAGATAAGGGTAAAGAGGGTCAAACATATGGTGATGGAAGGAAATTTAACTTTGGGTGGGGAACACACAATGCAATATACATATGACATATTATTAAATTGTACACTTGAAACCTATATAATTTTATTAACCAATGTCACCCCAATAAATTTAATTAAAATAAAATAAAATAAAATTTGGCATTACTAAAGTATTAAAATTGAGGTGGAGAATAAAGGGAGAGAGGGCACTGAGACCAGGTCACCAAGTGGAAACACGTTCCTGGAGAAGCACAAAAGTGTGTTGCATGCTTCCTGGCTCAAATCATATGCCGTAGGCAATGAGGAAATGTGGAAGGGTTTTAGGAAAGGGAGTAATGTGGTCAAATCTGTGATTTCTGCCAAGGTTCATTCTCTCATGTATCTATTAAGTTGGCTTTAGCCGGATATTAAACTTTTAATCTTCACCTACCAAGTTTAAAATTCCTTTTGGTAGCAAGGAAAAACAAGCAAAAATAATAGAAGGTTGCGGTTCACAGCCACAACCGCTGCTAGAAAAACATCTGAACATCATAATAGTGTCCGTATTCAGGAACCAAGAGTTAAGGAATTACATTCTCAATCCTTCATTCAAAACGTCACAATTCATTTCTTTTCTAGAATCGCTTTCTACATAAATATATGGCTAACTAGTTCTTTAAAAAATCTTCACAATTCAGCAGCTTCTGAAATTTGACTATGGCATTTATTTTTTGTAGGAAAAGACTGGTCATGGGCTAATTTTATTGTTTATTCCTATAATTTCGTGTGACTAAAGGTCATACTTCTGACTTGTTATGAACATTTTTTCTTTGGTTCTTTTGACATTATAAAATGAAATACAATCTTATAACAATCTAAAATTCCTTTACCCTAGGGATTTTACTTCATACCTACGATTTCAAGTCCAATTCTTAGAAGAAAATTAGCAAATATTGTGAAATTGATTATAATGTTACTCAACATATGTAGCATGTAAATTTTCTTAAGTATCATATAAGGTAAAGACTACCAAATTCAAGTCGTTGGGAAAAAGCCAAAATGCAATCATCTCTGAATCTTAATCAGAATTCTTATTCTAAAGAAGACGTTTAATGGTAAGAAATAAACCTAAAAGAAGACATACCTAATTACAAAAGGTAAAGCAGACATTTTATATTTCTTATCCATATACAATTCAATATAATTTCAAGTTGCTAAAAACATGCTATCACATTTTCTATTGTTTTTATGTAAAGTCTTTTTAAAAGAGACAAACAGAAAGGAAAGGAAACCCTCACCTAAAATACACAGAAATATTTGCAATTTTCTAGGCACCACAAAATGCATGGCATTCTGGCTGTAGCATTGAAATCATAAAGTAATATCTTTTAGATGACATGTTAAATCAAAGTTTTCCAGAGATTAAAGATTACATGGTAACGCTGGCAAAGAGAAGGGGCAGTAAATCTAGGATTCTGAAAAATGTCTTCAAAATTCTTCTTATCCCCTCCCTAAAGCTGCCAAGAGATTATTGGATGTTTAATGTTGTAATACACATTTATAATTTGTAATTTGTGGAATGCTACAGTTTCATAGTTACATTAAAGCTCAATTTTGCTTCTTTTCATAGCATACTAAATGGATATGGATTTGTTTTACCCTATAGAATCTGAAATTTTATAGTATGATAGTAAAGTATTAAAGAATATTAATTAAAGATAGGTTAAAGTTGTAGGACTCTTGTAGGAATCGTCATAAAGGAATTTTCTTCCTTTGCCTTACAAAACAAGGTAAAAACCATGGCCAGTATGGTTTATGTTCAGGAGATATAAAAAAGAATGCTTTAAACAATAAAGTTTAGAACTTGTACATTTTTTTAAATTTAGTACCACTAGTTTAGCTAAATGCAATTTAGAAAAAAATAATAATAATAATAATAATAATAATAATAATAATAATGTTCCCAATCTAAAAAAATTATTCTAACATAACAAGGAAGTCTGTGATAAATATTGGTTTATGCTAAAAGAGACTGTTTTTGAATTAGTGAAAGCAGTCGACAAATTATTGTGAAATACTTGTCTCAGGTCTTCCCATTTTTAGCAAAAGGTAGATCAGCACAGATCTCCTAAAATTCTGATAAACTTTTTTTAAAGTTATTTTGAAAAACACTGCTGAAGTGATGGGAAAATAAGAAATGTCCTTCTAGAGCATAAGCAATGAGAAAGTTGTAATTTACAAGGGCCAAGTCAGTTTTGGAGCCAGAGCATCTTGTAGGGGCATGTGATGATCCCTAGTGTGCCTGAACTCCATTTCAACAGGCACTATAATGGTCAGAAGACAAACCCTGGACCTGCGAATGGAGAGAGAAACAGAAACCTGTGCCCACGGTCAGGATGCCCAAAAGTAGTACCTTTATTGAGAAAATGAGAAAAATGCCTATCTCAAGGGGAACTGAAGGAAACTTTTGTCTGATCTTGGCTCTAGGTAGAAGAAAAGTAATACAGTTTCTTCCAAACATGTCTGTCAAGAAAGCCCTCTTTTAGGCCTGGCACCAGAATTCTTATATCCTCAGAACCTGAAAACTCCAAGCCTCGGCATTAAGATGAACACAGTCTTGCATCAATAGTGCCCCCCAGGCGCATGGTAGAGTCACATGCAAATGCTTTATTGGGGCAATGTGATATCAACCCTGGCTGGCCCTGGGGAAATTCCACAGATCAAGTCCCAAAGGACAGGAACTCAGAAGGAAAAATCGCAGAACATATGAGAAAACAGATAAGAGCAAATCAACAGATACAGCAACTGCAGAAATACTCCCACAAAAACCGTGGATATTGTAATGATCAGAAACAGAATGTGAAAGAAATGCTTAATATCCTTAAAAAAATTAAAGTGAGGGAAGCAAAAGTCGGACTAAAGAACAAGACATTACAACAACAACGACAACAACAGAAACAGAGGATGGATTAGAAAAAAATAATTAAATGGAACTACTAGAAAGAAAAAATACAATAATTAAAATTAAAATACGAGAGACAGATTAGTCATCCAATTAAACATAGTTGAAGAATAATTCATGAAGCCGAAGAAAGACATTAAGAAATAACTCAGAAAATAGCACAGATAAACAGACAAATATATTTTTTTCAATATATCCATCCTGCACATACAAGGAGATATTTTAAAATTTAAAATCTTTTGATAGCTTGCTAATTTACAACCTTAGAAAAGATTCAAGTGAGTTCATGGAACTAGTTCTTTAATATTAACATAAAAACAAAGTATTTTTCAATGTGAAAAGAGAATGCTACCTAAAATACAGTATGAATAATAATAATTAGTCAAGTGGAAAAAATTAATTTCATGTAAACCAATTTTATATAAAACTAAATTCATGTCAAATTAATAGGAACTGTACTTTTAAATAGATCTTACATTTTGCAAAAAATTTTTAATTCATCTTTTAAAATTCCTAGCTATTTTAACATCTGTATAAATAAAGGCAGAGTAATAACAATTAAATTTAATTAATTTCATATTCAAAATGTATGTGTAGGTATAAATTCTAGCTATATGTTAATGTATTCATTTTCTTCTTCAGTTCTAAAGCAATTTTAAATTGAGGGTCTACTACTATACATAATATAAAAAAGGGGTTTTTTTGAGAAAATTATAATTAAATTATAAATTATTTAGATGCTAAAGCCAAAAATTGAATGTGACTGTATTTTTTGATAAACTAGTTAACTTGTTTATTTCAGAAATGATCACCATTCGGCCACACTAACCGTGACAAATTGTCCGCCTTGAAGATTTATTGAATGTACCAGTTTATATTTAATAAGCATTCATGTTTATAGCTTTATGTGGCCTCTCTTTAGATAGTACAAATTACCAACAATGTCAGATATTTTTTAAGTAAACATTTGGGGTAGGAATAATAGTAAATAATAGTAAATGATGAATTTTAAGTTAAAACTTTTTCCCAATTTTAAGAACTGTAGGTAGAAAAGGAAGAAAAGTATAGAGTATAACTAACATAGCTTATTGAATATAAAGATTAATTTGAACACGCTTCAAGCTCAGAATATTGCAGTACCCCTCAAAGATGGGGGTGGAGACAAGAGAGAGAGAAGATAATTGGGGAACTTCAGTCCACCAATTGATATGTTCACTGATAAAGCTTCTTCATGAATTTATACGATTGGTCTTCAGAATAGAATCAGTGCCTGGGAAACAGAAAGGAGACAGTCAGAGTGATAGAAAAAAAAGTGTTTATGTATGTAGCTAACTAGACTCCTTGGAGAATAGAAAGAAACTCTTGAAGATGAGTCTTAATTTATAGTGTTTGTAAGTGAAGTTCTGAGGAAAGAGTAAATAGTACTTTTCTAGTTTCTAGAAAAGGGTAAATAGTTAATGACAATGAGTGTCTTATTTGTTTTACAATATTTTTAGCACAAACTAAAGTGAAACAACTGTAATGGTGGGTAGGAAAAAACCAAAAAAGTTTTTTAAAGTTTCCAGACCAAAACCAACATTAAAACAACAATGTAAAATATATATAAATGGAGATTATTTGGCCCAGACAGGCTGGCAAATATAATATTTAAGTGAAAAAGTCACCAAAATGCTTCCTCCTCTACTAAAACCCCAAAGAATTTTAATTTAAACTTAATTAGAGTTTTAAGTAAAACATTACACATCAATTATCCAGTCTCCAAGGACATGCAAAATAGTGTCCTTTTTGCAAGCTGGTTCAGCATTGACTAGCTGCCAACTGTCAAACTAAAGAATTTTTAAAGAGATTTGTATGCAGAGGTTTAAAAAGGTAGAGGTATTAAGATAATATACACATTTATAAACAATATAACTCTTATTCTCTGTGAAACTATAGTTTTATAATGAATTAGAAGCACACTGTAAATGCAAATGAGAAAGTATTCATTTAAATATATTAAAAATTAGAAAATATATTATTTTATATATATTATCACTTTTTTTGTTGTTTTAAGGGAAATAGCTTTAATCAAGAAAATATTCAAGTCTGGAGATCCATGTCCTTACAATCCACAAATCTTTTCTAATTTTTTCTTACACGTCTACTTGTTTATTGTAAACTAATGATGAATCTATAAATTAAATACATAGATGATAAACGATAGTATCTAAATGAATTTATGGGCTAAATGCAGGAATTTCTCACATGCAAAAATGTCATTTATTTTTAATATCTTCAAATTTTATATGTAAATAATACAAGTAATTGAACTTAAAACACAAAAAACCATCTTGACTAACAGTTTAATATTATGAGCCTAGACATGGGCCATCTTCAACAAATAAGAAACTTTAATTAAGGGCCATTTGCAGAAGCTCCAGACTACCATCAGCTGTATGAATAGAAATGAAAGAAAAGCATCCTTTGGGAGAATTTCCTATTGCCTAAAATTCTTGCTCCAAGGAAATTTATAATGTAATCTACTTCTGTCTTCTAATATCGTTTTGCACATTACCATATCGACATAGTTTTGAAATAAGAATTCTGACATGAAAATGGAATACTTTATTCAAATTAAACATTTGTTAAGAATAGTAAAATATATTTTGTTTTAAAATTTTCTTTACTATTCCTATCTTCAATCTGCTTCTCTTTCCATAGCCAGCCATTCTAAAATATTTGATGCATAAACTTTTGTTTGTATACCTTCTCATAAGATGTATATTGTAGTTTTCTGTTTACATATTTTAAACTTATAAAAATATTTTGCCCAAGAGTTCTTTTGTTTCTTCTTTTGTTTTAACTTAACATAGTATTTTCAAGATCTAGAAATTTTTCTGTGTTACATTTGGACTGAGGTAGCCATTCCCAAGATGGCCTGCAATGATTCACACTTCTTGATAATAATGTTCATGTGTGTTTGTCTCCCATGTTAAATTAGAGCTGGTCCTGTATGTGACCAATAGGATGCAGTAGATATGAGGCTGTGTGACTTCTGAGACAAGGTCAAAAAAGGCAATATAGCATCTGCCTGGCTCTTTTTCTCTTGGGCGTTGGAGTCCAAGAATTGTAAGGAGGAGAGGCCACATGGATATGTGCGATGAACAGCCCCAGTCAACCTCTTAGCCAGGAGTCACCTTCACAAGTCAAAAATGTGAGTCAGTCTTCAGATAATTCTAGCCCCTAATATTTAAGTAGGTCCAGCTGAGGCCAAGTGGAATGAGATGTGCTATCCCATTAAACTTCAAACCTGAATGTGTCAGTTAGGGACCGCTGAGAGGTAAGTGTCAAGAAGAGATCAGATGTGCAAGAGATTATTGTGAAAAATGCCTGTAAAAAATAAAGAAGAAAAGAGCAGAAGGAGAGGGGAAGAGCCTTCAGCCTGTGATGCAAGTATGCCACTTTTGAAAAGAGAAAAAGAATAACGGAGAATTGGGTAAGAAGAGTTTCAGAATGTACCACATTTCTGAAAAAACTCAGCTGAGCTGATGGAAGGCCCCAAAGCAAAGGTTGGCCATAGAAGAGCGCCACAACAGGTAAAAATGACCTGGCTTTAGTTCCCTTGCCCTGCTCAGTTATTGGCTGTGAGGAACCTGGGAGAGAATGGCCTTGGCTACGAACCCCACACGTCGATTCAATGGTATGGCAACTGAAGACTGTCAGTTAGCTATGTTTCACACTGAAGTTTTTCTTTATGGCTGCAGCAAGCTACTTTCAATACATAGATCCACTTCTCCCTCATACTTCCTGTGGACTTTACCATCTGAGAAGACTTTGTTTCTTAAAATGTGCTCGTATTGGTTCCCATGGTGCTATACACCACTGATTCACTGATTTTCTCTGGCTACTTCTTAGTCTCCTTGGACGATTTTTCTGCATAACCTTTTAAATACTGGTTGTCCTCAGAAATTGGCCTCTTCTTAAAGGATGGAGATTAGTGAGACAAATTATAGGACCATCAATGCAATTGTTACCAGGATCACAACTAGTACTCATTATGTCCCTCCTCCACTATCCATTATATCTATTCATCTCTCACTTCTGTAGGTCTCGTGTGTGTGTGTGTGTGTGTGTGTGTGTGTGTGTGTGTGTGTGTGTAGAAAGAGAGCAAGAGAGAGATTTATTATAAGAAATTGGCTCACATGATTAAAAAGACTGAGAAGTTCCAAGACTTGCAGCTGGTTACCCAGGAGAGGCAGTGTATAATTCCAGTCTGAGTCTAAGTTCTGAGAACCAGTAGAGCTGGTGGTGTATGTTCTGGTCTGAAGTCCCCAGGCTCAAGCCCCCAAGAAGAGCTGATATTTTAGTCTGAGTCTAAAGGCTAGAAAGAAAGACCAATGTCCCAGTTCAAGTAGTTAGGGAGGAGGCATTCCCTCTTACTCCAGGCAGGGTCAGCCTTTTTGTTAAATCCAGACTTTCAACTGATAGGATCAGGGCCACCCACATTAGAGAGAGCAATCTGCTTTACTCAGTCTAATGATTCAGGTGTTAATCTCATCCAGAAACACCTTCACAGATATGCCCAGAATAATGTTTCACCAAATATCTGGCTACCCTGTGGCCCAATCAAGTTGAGACATAAAATTAACCATCACAGTGACTAACCGAGTTGTGTAACCTAAACCTTCTTTCCTGAAGGTAATTATATTGTTCTTGCTATACAAGTCCATTCACAGTTATAACTAGAAAGGATAGTACCTCAAGATACCATGTGGATGACCTGTTTTCCACACATATTGCTCTATGTTAGGATCACCTGAAATAGTAATCATTTTGTCCACATGACATTAAATTTACTTTTAAAATCTGGCGCTAATTTTTACATGAGAATCTTCTTTTTTATTTAATATTGAGCATTAAGTAAAATGAATTCCTTAGTGATAAGTTCTTTGCTGCTTGAAGCTAACAATTCTTCAACATTTTCATTACTTACTTCAATAAATCTAATCTTTTTTTCTAAGTTCTAAGATTTTTTGCTTTGCATCAATCATTTCTTTAAACTTTGGAAAAGAGCAACAAATTGTGAGACAAGTGTCTTCCATACTTTGTTCTTTACATGTTATGATACATTTTGTCAAAGCCTGATTGATAAGTTTTAAGGACTTTCTTTTGATGTTAAAACTATTCCACAAGTCTTTTAATAAAGTAGTGTCACACCAGATACTACACATACTATTTGGGAGGTAAAAAAGACTATTTAGATGAGATCTTTCTAATCAATAACACTACAGGCAAAAAATAAACAAGAATAGCAAAAAAAACTGATTACCGAGATAGGATGTCCCTGACCAATAACAATAGGTGAATGTCTGAGAACTTTATCTGTCATCAAAAGAAGGTTGTTTGCAAGATTTTCCTCCTTCAGGTATTCCTTTAAGGTAATCACAAAGATAACCGTTCCTGTTAAACACTTGCTTCACAAATCACTCTTCAATGGTCCTTTAAGCAAAAGTCCCCAACCCCTGGGCCATAGATGGGTACCTGTCTATGGCCTGTTAGGAACCCGGCAGCACAGCAGGACGTGAGCAGCTGGCCAGCTAGTGAAGCTTCACCTATTTTTGCAGCCGCTTCCCAGAGCCAGCATCACTGCCTCTGCTCCACCTCAGATCTTCAGGCAATAGGTTCTCATCGGAGCATCAGTCCCTGTTGCCAAAAAGTTTGGGGACCGCTGCAAGGGCTGTGCAGTCTGGGGAGTGATAAACCAGCAAATTTGTAGCTGAACAGTACTTCATAATTTCCACCAAAAAGGCAATGTTAGCCTGTCTTTGGATGCTTCTGGCGTAGGGCTCTGTTTTCTCCTAGTTTTCTGAAAAAATCTGCATGATAAAATTTATATCCAAAGATATCCAATTTCTCTGGTATTGAAAATGTGCTTTGCATAATAATTATGTCCATCAATAGTTTCTGCAGTTTATTGGGGAGGATCAGGAGCAGCAACAGCTGCTTCACCTATGACCTTCAATTTCATGCCATGCATAGTTTTTAAAACTTCTGAAGCATCCTGGACCTACTCAAGCGAAGGCTTTTTCTGAATATTTCTCTCCTTCATTTTCTTTTTCTTCAGATCTTTGGAGATGTTCAGTGCTTTCTGCTGTAACAACATGATTCTTGATGGCATTCCACAATGCCTGAGGCTATTAATACAGAGTGTGTGGTTATCTCTCTAGTTGTTTTTATTGTTGTTAGTTTTTGTTTTTTTAGTACAAAAGACACTTTTCTTTTCCTTTCTTTTCTTTTTACTTTCTCACATGTAGCAAATAATTGCATGTCTGGTAAGTGAAGACGAGTACATTGGTGCATTGCCAGGCTATGTCTTTTATGAGTTTTCCTCTCTCAATTCAACACTTAAATTTTTATTCCAGTGGATGGGGTTTTCTGAACTTTAGCTCACCTTATTTCTTAAAAGACATTTTCATTTAATAATATAAAGAAAACAATAGATAATGCACAATACTTTTAAACAAAAGTACTCTTAGGAGAAGAACTAGATATAACTGCAACACAAACTATAACCTTTCATTCAAACTGAAAGCAATTTAGTTGTTTTTACTGGTACATGAGACTACGTTTTTAATAATGAATGTGGGGAAATTTTATGAGTATTTATAGTGAATAAGTGGTTAAGGGTTCAGATAACTAGAGATATATGTATATTTGCAATATGTGATTCATTGATGACTCAATAACATGAGAAGAAAACATGTTATTATTTGGACCTATAAGCAAGTGTGAGTGGGATATCGCTGTCAAGAGGATTTGAGTTTCTTGAGAATGTGGGTGGAGCGATATTTTCAAACCCAGAAAGAAAATACTAGTTACATTTAAAAATATGAGACTAGTGGGAAAAAGAAAGATTGATCTGAAAATCAGAAAAACTAAATGAATGTTTTGTCATAAAAGTGGATAGAAGAGAGATTATATGAACTATGCCAAAAGTTTGAGAAAATATTTTATTTTTGATTGGAAAGTTGGGACAGCCTTAAATGAGCCTAGATTTTTATGACTGGATTAATTATTACTCCAAGTAACCTTTACACTTTTGGTATATCTTAGAAAATAATAAGATAAATTATATAGTTATATTTCATACTAAAGGACATTTTCATGTAACACATCAAATAGTGGCTTCAGAAAGCTGACAGACAGGGAGCAAAAAATAGTTGTCTTTGGATTCCTGTTAATATTTATTTTGAAATCTCAAGTGTATGCTACCTAATAAGAATGCATCACCACCTTGTGGAAATTCCTTCAAACTACAGACACATGATCCCAAGATCCAGATGAATTCAATGAACAGAGTAGCCAAGCAACCTATTTTATTTTCATTTAATTTAGATTGACTATTATTTCTATGTAGCTTGCAACTTAATAATGCAGTCTCTTTCTTCAATGCTAGTCCTATCTTCCCAACTGCTTGGTTCACTTTCCCACGTGGTGCTTTGCTGTCACTTAAAATACCATAACTTCCAAACCAAATTTTTCATAATAGTTCTATATAAATCAGTGGACACTCATATAGTGTTCCAGGCTAAAAACTCTAGCCTTCTTTGACTTATTCTCCCATGAAAATCCACTCCACCTTGAAATTAGTCACAAAATTCTAGTAGTTCTAATTCCTAAGTGTCTCTTCCACTTCTATTCTTATCTCTACTGACAAAATTCTGGATCATACCTTCAAAGTTGCATACCTAGGCCATTATAACAGTCTTATAAGCATTATCCATGCTTCCAGTATCTCGTCTTCCCCCCACCCCTTGCCACTGCTAATATAGCATATCTTCCCTTGTTAATCAGCTTACTTGGTTTAAAATTGTCTTAGGCATTATGGACTCCAATATTCTTGTTAGTGTGTACGTGCTTCTGTCTTATCTCCCACCAATGTGCTGAATATTTGATGTCCCAACCATGCTCTTTACGCGCTATGTCCCCAATATGCTCTAACTCTTTTCTACCTCTGCTCCTAAGTTCCTACTCCCTCTCTTTGGCATGTTCTTGCACCATATCTGGAAGTCAAAATCCTTGTGAGTGTTTGAACATATTCACAGTGAAGTATAGTGAACTCAAAGACCTTTGACAGAAAAATGGTTCACCCCAATCTGGAAAGAATTTCTAGTCTGGATGTTAAAGGGATGCACAAGGAGTAATAACAAGCTTGGTAGCTAAATCCACATGGGTAATGAGTGACAAAAAAAAAAAGTTGACATATGAAAGCAGAGAGTGTCTCCTAATACAACTTAATTTTGATTCATTTAGTTTGCTGTATAACTTTTGTTCCTTCTAAGTAAAATTCTGAACAATTATTTAACTTAGAGTTTAGTGGACATTTTGATCTTCCAATTTTATTTGATAGCCCAAATCTCCTTTCTGATTAACCTTGCATTTTAATCAAGTGAAACTGAAAGTTTTAAAAAGAATAATGCATATAAGCTTTAGTTTTCAATAGATGACTTCTTTGTACTGGGTGAAATAATATAGGGTGATTTGATGATAGAGGAACAGGCCATGCATGGGGTGGTAGGTCTGGGTGATGCCTAGAGCTAGGCATGTGTTTAAAATCATGTCAGGTCATAATTGCACCAAATTTTTCAAGAGATTTGGCAGGATTGAGAGGAAGCAAAGTAAATCACCTTTTAAACAAGATATACTAGAGAAAGATCAGATGAACAGTACTCAAAGGAAGATTAAACAGAGAAGGCAGTCTTCAGTCAAGGTTTTAAGCAGCACCAGGGAGAGCTCCCTGCATACCTTAAGTCTCCAGTTTCCGGAAACTTTTTTTTTTTTTTTTTTTAAATCACTGCCAGCTAGGCACTTTTCAGATAGCCTGTTTCCCAAAGTTAGTCTATCTGACAGCACATGTCTCAGACCTGTGTAGTCAGATCCCAGTCTTCAGTGGATGAGGCTCCATTCTCATATACTTAAAAGTTATTGAGATATATAATCCAGGTTTATTTGGGGCTTGGGTCAGAAGTTTAATTTTGGTGGAAAGAGATTCTCCTAATATGAATTACTATTTAGATGACTATGAAAATAATCTGCTAGTTTTTTTTAATGACCCAAAAGTCATTTTAGAATCTTGTTACATCATAGATTTATCATATAAACATTGTAATTTAGACTTGCAAGAACTGCTAAGGGAGACCTCTGATGAATCTGCTGTTGGATCCCAGAATTAGTATTATACTGTCATAATATATTTAGAATTTTAGAATTATGTGTTTCTAGGTACAAAGGCCACCCGAGATCATCATGCTACCCCTTAACGGTATCACACATTTACAGGAATGTGTGGAAAGGAATAGATAAAGTATTTGTTTAGCTTTCAAGTTATAAACTAGTTGGTCAGTATGTGTGATTTAATAATGGGGTGGTGGGGAGTAAACAGTCTAGTAAGTAAATGCAAAAATGTGATAGGCCAGTATTAAATATCACGTGTACCTATCCCCTAGATTTCATGAAAATCATTGGCAATGTGAAGCTCCTTCATTAGCACTTCACTCACAAAAGAAGACAAGGTTGCTCTGCTATATTTCCTCTGAACAGCTACAACTCATTTTCTAAATACATCTGACATGTACTTTATATCATTTCAGTGCTTACCTTACCTTGTTGTCAGGGAAACAGACATCAGCATTGCTTATGAAATAGTGAAAAGAAATCTGTAAAAGATCAGAAGTATATTACATATTGTGGGGGCAAGAGTTCCCTTCTCTGAGGAAGAGCCTGATGCGTTTCCAATGACAATGAATCAAACCAAAACTTACTAGAAAGCATGAAATCTGAGTATGACAGATAAGATGCTACAAACAATGCTCGCTGATAGCAGAATAATAATGAGGGTAAACTGGCCTTATATTTACAGATAGACTTATTATATAATATATTCATTATACCCAATATAAGGTACGCTATGTCCACATCTGAAAATTAATAAACTGATTTAATACAGTGAGTTAGACTATTTTTTAAGATTAGTAAAACAAGTATACAAGCAGTTGACTAAATGCAACTAATTTATTTCGAGTTGTAAACTCTTTTACTTGGGGGATGAGTTTTTGTTAAAGTTAATATATTGAAATGATTAAGAACTCAGCTTCTAAGTCAAATGTCATTACAATAAAATTGCAGCTAACTTCCAAAGAAAGGAAAAAAAGATGGCATATTCAGAGTGGTTTAAGTGAAAATCATTTAACGAAGGAATTATTTGCAGAGGTTGGAAAACTGAAAGAAACAATGAGGTATGGTAAAGAACCCAGGAGCTAGCAAAGTGGAAAGCCATTATTATCCCCCAAGAACTCAAGAAATGGTATTACCAGAATCTGGTGAGAGGGGAAAGAACACCCAACAAGAGTTAGAGCTGTAGAGAGAAGCAGACCCTCTCTGCAGTAAGGCAGGAAGGGAGCAGGGAGTGACAGTAGGGTAGGGAACAATAACACCATTTCTCTCTGCTTTCACCCTGAAAATTGCTGCTGAGATCTTCCTTTAGTTGAAGTCAACCAGAAGCCAAAGAAAAAGAGGGTCCAGATGATGCAGTTTAAATAGTTTAGTCTCTCAGAGCAGGGCAGAGTAGAAAATTGATCTAGGAAGGCCAATGGAAAATGATATCCATCATATCCACTTATTAGTTACATTACCTGTGACATATTACTTAACCTATGTTTCTGTTCCATCATCCCTAAAATACAGTTAATAATAGTATCTTCCTTAAAAGGATATTCTGAAAATAATGTTTGAAAATGGCTAGAAAATTATAACAATTCAATAAACCTTACTGATTATGATTTTTCCAAGTCAGTTTTTTTTTTTTATGAAAAATGTTAAAGTACTCATACTATGAGATGCAGAAAGGGTAATTTGAGAAGTTACAAATTTAGAAGATATTCAAAACATGAAGGCATAAATATATACAACAATGTTAACATTAAAAAGAACATTAGTTTGACACTTTTGCATTCTTCGAAAAAGAAAATACTTCTCAAATTATAAAAAAATTCTTTCTTAGTTGTACAATGAGTAAACATAGTCCCTAGTCTAATCTCCCCATAGCAGAGACATCAACTTTTTTCATACTCATAGCTAGTTGGGGTCTGTGGTTTGCAGACACACAAATGCTTCCCAAAGATGTCCACGTCTTTGATCCTCAGAACCCGTGAATATGTTACCTCACATTGTAAAAGAAACTTTGCTGATGGAGTTAAGTAAAGGTTTTTGAAATGAAGAGAGATTATCTTGGATTATCCAGGTGGGCCCCAGTGTAAGTACCAGTTTCCTTAGGAGGGTCATAGTAGAGAAGGAGATGTGATGACAGAAGTAGAAACTGAAGTGATTAGAGGAAGAGGACATGAGCCAAGGAATGTGTGTAGTCTCTAGAAGTTGGAAAAGGTAAGAAATTGATTCTCCCTAGAGCCTCCAGGAGGAATGAAGCCCCGTAGATATCTTGAATTTAAGACTTTTGACCTTCAGAACTGTAAGATATAATAAATTTGTGTTATTTTAAGCCACTAAATATAAAGTAATTTGTTATAGCAAAAATAAGAAACTAATACAGGGTCTGTGCTAATCATTTCTCTCTGACTTCCAAGGTCCATTTTCTACCCTTCTTAGTCTTGATGTGTGCCACAGGAGGCTAACCTTTGGCTTCGAGCTGAGATCAATGAATGGGAGGCACTGGCTGAGAGAGAGAGAGGCTAAAGTATTTATCCCTGTGAGACCCACAGATCACTGCAGTTTTGACTGTTAATGGTGTTTTCTTATAGTTCCCACTCATATTAGGCACCCTTCTTTCCACAGCTTGCAGGATCCTAGGCCTAGGTGTGAGAACAACTCCCCACTGTTGCTAGTCCCAAATGCTTCACTATTCCTGTGCATTCCCTATCACTGCCTGTACTTCCTTAAATAGTCCCTTCATTAATAATTCTCCAGTTAAGCCCTTTGAGTGTGTCATTTCTTTGCTGCCAGTAAACCATTTGATTCAATACAGAATAGCTTTTTCATTGCTGTATTTTCCTTGAAGGGCTCTGAAAGAATACCAAGCATAAGAAGGTTTAGGATAATATAACAGTCTATCAGTAATTAAAAATTTAATTTTTCATCTTTCAAATTGAGTTCTAACAACTGTCCCCATTTTAGAAGAACTGAATCCTCCCATATTTAAACAACAAACAATACACATTTAAGGATAGATATTCATATTTACATACAAAAAGAGAACAGTTACAAAAAATGTTACAAAGCATACCTTCAAAGAGCAAAACTATGTTTTAGGCTCTTTTAAAAATAATTAGCAAAGCAGAAAGAAGAATACAGAGAGACACTCTTCATGAAGTAATACAATTCACTGCAATATTGAAGGTCAATTAGACATAATAGGTCATTACAAGAATAAATAAATGGTAGGTAGAATTTAATTTTAAAAATGCATATGCCCATAAGGAACGCACTTGTTTTGTTTGTAGTCTATCAAACCTGATAACTATGGCTGCTTTTAGAAACTATATCAGTGCGATACTAATATCTGGATTGATTAAAAATATTTAGTTAATGTTCTGGAGATTTGCTATAATGTAGAAAATAAATATCCAAAATGACTTGATATCCAAGATGCATTTATCACTTAACATCTGGCTCTTTTATACTATATGTATAGATAGATCAACTTAATTATGCCAAAGTCAGAGTTGAGTCAAAGTTGCCAAAAGAAATTTCCCTTTGTATATACCTAAATCACAAACATCCACACATCATTTAATTAGATAATTAGGTAAAGTAATACAATAGTAAAATTTAAAAACCTTTTACCAGTGCCCTAAAGTTGGTTAAATAACTGTATTTCATACAAATCATCTAATTCTCTCTCCGTTTTTCAAATATCAGACCCTACAGATTAATTTATGTTGTGTAGGCAGATGATGTAAGAGTCTGAGAAATAAAGTCAAAGTTCTCCACCAAGTGGGCTTGAGATTTCTCACATCAATTAAAATTGTTTTCAGTTACCATTATGCTACAGATTCTACCTCAACTCTTAACACTACACCCTCTTCCCTCCTTATCCATGGATGAATGTCACAAAGGAGAACAGGGGTCTACAGATGACTCAATACACATTGCTCCTGGAAATGCCACAGAGAGTCTTACATATAGAGACACAATAATGTGAGTTCTACAGTCTCACTGAAACAAAGATAGAAGAGCAGGCTGCACCCTCTAGATAATGGATTTTTTTTAAAAGCCTCAAAACAAAGGATTGTGAAAACATAAAACTAATTAAATATGCACATTAAGATTATAATTCTAGCACTTGCATTTATCTATAAAATAGTTTCCTCTCTCTATAGGCATACTAAGAGCAAAAAACATTTATGCTGATATTGTCTGCACTAAACACTTGTTTGAACTACCCTGAGCCGCCTTCATAATACTGGTACTTGTTAGGAAAACAATGTGCTCGAAGTCAGAAGTATGTGTGAATGCTTGCATTTTCCAAGGTCAATTTAACATTTTTCTCAACATTGTAATAAATAATTTGTACTTAACAAGAGAGTTAAAGATGAGACCCTAATTAATGTATATGGTAATTGGTCTGTCTTTGGTATGGTGTGGAGTTGACATTATGATGTTTTGATATTTATTATATTATACATTATATCATAGATAGTGCTTATAAAATCTATATACAATATTAATGAATATGTTATTACTATTTATCTGCATTATGTATATAAAATATTTCTCTGTCATCTCTAAAAAGTAGTAAAGCTTTCTATCTCTACATAGGTAGGAAAAATTATAATCAATTAACTAGCAATTAAATTATTAGTAGAGTTCCCATTCTTAAGCCTTTTGCCATTTGAATGGGAACGTATCTACCATACCCTTCCTAATGCTACTACTGTTATTATCACCAGTAATAATGACTAGAGTAATAGTAATGACAATGTGGTTATACTGCTATAACTACAATGCCCATAAAACCAATCTGCTTTATATTTACAAATTAGTATCACATTATTATTTTCACATCAAACTTTGATATTAAAATATAATCTTTAATAGTAGAGGTATGCATTGCAGGTAGTAGGAAAGGAAAATTAGGTTTATTTATGTCTCATGTATCTCTTGCAACCAAGACTTACATTTTACCTTCTCTATGAGTAGACTTTCCATGCACACCTTTACAAAATCTGAAGCAGATACCTTTAAAATGCTTTTTCTGTGTTGGTACTTGAAAACAAATTAAACTTCAGCTGATACAGGCTCCTCAACCCAGCAGAGGCATCATCTGAGAGCAACATGTGTACCTTGATGGCCAAGCAGGAATAGGAACGAACCTAGAATGGACCAACCAGAGTTGAGAGAATGTGCCCTACTGCATGATAGTCCAGATCACAATGTTAGGTATGCAGCTCAGTCAGGACCAGCACTGGAATCTAAATGCATCCCACAGAGTTCAGAGTTTGACAGGATGCCTCAGCAGGCTCCTGAGGCATCACAGCAACAGTACCATAAGAAAAGGAAGGTGCTAAAAATCAAATTTAACTTTGGGTGGTGAACACGTAATGTAAAATACATATGACATATTATTGAATTGTACACTTGAAACCTACATGATTTTATTAACCAACATCACCTCAAAATTTTTAATAAAGAAATAAAGAATAAAAGTAAAAAAAAAATCAACTTGCTTCATCATTCTGCCTTTTCAGGAGGCAGCAATGCCCATTCCTTTTCCTTTGATTCACCAAATGACCTGAGTATGAAGCAGCATTTCAATTTACAGATTGTGTGAGGGAGTGGATAGAATGCCTGGCAAGAAACAAGGACCAGGAAACTGAATAATGAATTTGGTCCCCTTTTGGCTGCTAAGCTGATCGATGATAATTGCTTACTCACCTCAGGCAAGAACTTGATGTAAACGTATGTGTTATGGCAGCCTTCCAGGAGTTGTGGAGAAAGAAGGTGCAGTATTGTGCTTACATTACACCTTTTTCGACATTAAATGGGACTATTTGTGGAAGGTTTTGTCCTTTGAATACTGAAATTCAATCCAAACACTCGGAGATAATTTTCAATTTCTGGTGCTTCTTTCCCACCAAGAAATTACAAGTTACCCTAATTAATTTGGACAAGCAACCCACATTCCCTTTCAGATAACTCTAATTACTTTGTACTCAAGACTTGTAACACTTACTTGAAAGGCTAGAAATGTGAGATGTGCACATTACTCCAGCTGGAACTTCAGAATGAATTTGGAAAGGGCCTCTTTCTCTGATAGAAAAATGAGAAACCAGGCTGGTTGCTAGGGTAGAATCTCACTTCCACCAACTTTAGAGAGAAAATCATTATAGACTAGATCTCTTTTGGACCAAGGACATTTCGATTACTAACTAAGAAGGGACTCTGTGAATGCTGAAGGGGAGTTAAATTGTTCTTATGTTTCAGCTGGAAGTATTTATTTGCCCACCCAAAACGTTTCCCAAAATATAGCTTATTGAGATTATTTTAAAAAGATAAATATTTAGAAGGACACAACATACTCAACATATTTTTAGAAAATGTTGATATTAGCAGCAGCAGCTAGTTGTTTATTTTATACAGTTTTGAAACAAAGGCCAAGATAAATCCTATGAGTTCTAATTATTATACTTATTCTAGGATGTGATAGTTAATGTTTTCTCTTTAAAAAATATGTATATTATAAACACATTTTATAGACATCTTTAGCATCTTTAGAGTATTCTTTCTCTTAAAAAGTGTGTGTGTGTGTTTTTGTACTAATTTTGAAATTACTTTGTTTTTACTCATTTATTCCTTTATATGTTTCCCCTTATTTTCCAAAGATTAGAACAGTTAGGAATTGTGTCAGTTGCAAATATTAGAGATGTGCCTCTCTATCTGGCAAAAGAAATAAGGGGTTTACTCTCTAAATGAAGAGGAATCTATGAGTAGACAGTTGTGGCAGGCAGAATTCTAAGATGGACTCCAAGAGTCTCACCTCCTGCTTGCTATCTGTGTCTTTCGGGTATAGACAGTGCCTGTCAATATGATGGGATGTTACTCCCCATGATTAGGTCATAGTATGTGGCAAAGGTGAAAGGAGTTTGCAAATTAATTAAGGTCCCATATTAGTTGATTTTGAGTTAGTCAAAAGGGAGATTATCCTGGGTCACCTGACTTCACCAAGTTAAAGCGCTTAAAAGAGAGACTGGTCCTTCTTGACAGAGATTCTTCCTCCGGCCTTGAAGAAGCTAACGGCTGCAATCAGGGGGATCATTTTATAAACTATATAAATGTCTAACCAATGTATTGCATACTCGAAACTAATTTTAAAAAAATCAAATTTATATAATAACATGTAAAAAAACAAAAGCTAAAAGCCATGTTGTGAACTATGAAGATGGTCACGTGGCAAAGTCCTGATATAGATGTTGAGAGTAGTCCCTCGCCAATAGCTAACATAAATGAGTCCTCAAACAACTGCGCAAAAATGAATTCTACCAAAAATTTCAGTGAGTTTGGAAGCAGATCCTTCCTCCCATCAAGGCTCCTGATGAGAATGCAGCTTTACTGACAGCTTGTTTGCAACCTTGTAAGACCTTGTGCACAGGACCCTGCTAAGCCATGCCCAGACTCACGACCCAAGGAAACTGGGATAATAAATGGATGTTGTGTTAAACTGATAAATTTGTGGTAATATGAAGATTTTAGAAAATAATCAGAGATCCAGGAAACTCTTCCATCTGCTCATAGTGCCTGGCTTGCATCCTAAAGGTCATTCCCCAAACACAAGATGACTGCAGGAGCTCCAGCCACAATGCCCAGGTTCCAGTCAAGAAGAGGATAAATATGAGCAGGAGAGGCACATGTTAGTTGTTTGCTACCCTTTTAAGTAGTTTTTTACACATACACCTCTACTTATATCTTATTGGCCACTCTTATGTACAAAAAAGGCTAGGAAATAGAGTATTTTATCTGAGAAAATATCTAATAGACAAACAAACAAAAAATAAACAGGATTGTATTTGCAAGAAAGAAGAGAAGTGTGAGTAGCATGGACATTTGATAAGCAAATAGTAGTAGTCTCTTCTACATTGAGGAAAAAAAGGAAAAAAAAAATCCTGGCATCAGTCTTCCAATGTTCTTTTTCTGTGCTTTAAAAGTTTTCTGGTAGGAGATAATTTTCAAAACAGAACAGTCATAGAAACACAGAAGTATATTAAAAGATAAGCTTCTGACGAAAATAGAAGAAAGGTTTGTAGTCACCACTGTTGCTCGTAATCTTGCTCCATCTCTTCTGCCCGCAAATGTCTCATATGCTATCTTCAAGGAAACTATTTGTCCACCCACTGGGTACATGTCCTGCCCTATAGAAAGATCCACAAATATAAGCCACAGGCAAAGAAACTGCCTGATCCTTTTCCTGATCAGTGATGTTTAAACTTTAAATCCAAAACATGAAGAGAAATAAATCTTATATTTATGCAAGATCACATTTAAGTAATTTCTCTTTCCCCTTTTTCTCTGCCTCACAGAAGAGTCTCTGTGTTGCTGAGTGATTAAGGATAGAACCAGTATGACTACTTAAAAATCAAATATTGAGGTCAGCTCATGACAACTTAAGTTTACAAGGAAAAAAGAGTGAGCTCGGGACATGCCAGAGACCCATACACATGGGACAGAAAAAGGAAGATGGCTAACCTGTCTAGAAAGCCTTGGGTGTTGGAGCCATGACCAAAGGATGTGAAGAGCTCAGACATGAATCACGGTGACTCCAAGACCCGCTGGGTGACAGTACAGACTGCCCAGGGAGGGGTGCATTTGTTCAGGTCAACTGGCCGTCAACATCTGAGGAAGTTCAGCCAAAGACAGCAGGACTCCAACAATCTGGCTGGAAGACCATTCGATAATTCACCAAAGGTTTGTAGAAAGCCAGCAGTTTACAATAATGGACTATCTGTGGACTGTTTCTTAAAAATGTAAGTTTTTGACAGTGTGGACAGGCCTATACCTAAGCAAAGTAGAAAGTGATGGGTGATAAAAAAAAAAATTACAAAGTGCTAGAAGTTATAGAATTAATTTGACTTTGGGGAAAGTAGGATATCTGAGTAGCCTTCTTAAAAATGTATTTTGTGATCCCTAATGATGGTACTATAGGAGAAAGGAAAAGTGCTTAAAATTAAAAGATTATGCAACAGAAAATTCACATTGGTGTTCCGAGCAACTTCTGACAAAACACCTGTCAGGCCAATGGTTGAGGTAAGTTCCTTCTTCCCTCACTTTAATCGCCTTACTTTATCACATACGATGCCATGCATTTGCTCTTTCCCCCAACACCCCATTGTAGAAAGTATATAGTAATGATACTAATAACAACGATCATGTTGAAGAATAGAGAAACAACGTTGTTTCTTTCTTGAGATCAATTCTCAGCAGCTTTATTGAAGTATAATTGACATACATAAACTGTACATACTTAAAGTATATAATTTGGTAAATTTTGACATATGTATACACCCATGAAACTATCAGCACAATCAAGATAATGAAACTCCAAAGGATATATCAAATCCAAAAGTTTGCTGAAACCCCTTTGCAATCCCTCCTTGCTGCTCTCCCCGTTATCTGCCCCTGCCCATCCCCAAGCCCCACTTACCTAATTTCTGTTACTATACATTAGTTTGTATTATTCAGCATTGAATCATATAGTGAGTCCATCTGTTGATCTTCTTGTACGTAGCATATTTATTTTGAGCTTTACCCATGTTACTGTGTGTATCAATAGTTCATTCCTTTTCATTGTTGAGTGGTATTCCATTGTATATCACTTATTTTTAGGTCTATCATCTTTGTTTCCTTTTTGACACCTTCCTTTCCTCTTTTTTTTTCCTATTGCCAACATGCTTATTATAGAAACTTTCATTATAAGTACAAAAGGGTAAAGAAATAGAAAAATATCATCTACAGAAAGCTTTGGTATTTGAATTAAAAAGCAACTCAAAAAAAAACTAAACAAACATATCTGAAGATTAATGACCTTGAGTGTCAAAGAGTAAATCTTTACTAGAGTTATTTGGTGTCCCTTGATAAGATACTGGTGTGTATGGGGGGTGGGGATGCTATTTTAGTCTTGGTGGCCTTGACTAAAGCCTTCTAAACTGCCCAGTTAGGGCTGTCTCCTCAGTCTTCCAAAGGCTGTCACATAACACGTTTTGCTTATACAAAGGATGTCTCAATGAGGAGAGATTATTAAATAAGGCAAGAAAAATATAGAAACACAAGGGATATATATTAAAGAAAAGCCATAGGCCAATAGCAGCTAATCACCTTGACAGATCAGTATTATCCCAAAGTGAGTGGCATGAGCCCTGAGAAGAAATTGAGTTTTGATCACCATGTGTTATCAGGAGTATTTCTACTGTTGAACCACAAATAATTCTCCCCTACTTTTTTTTTTTTTTTTTTACATTAAAAGTTCTTAGGTGTTCCCACTGGCATAGGACGCACTCAGCAACTGCTTCTTTTAGCCTAGGAGAGATCAACCTAACCTTGGCCAATCAGCTTGCACTTTGAAGACTGTACTTTGTGAAACATGTAAGTAGAGAAGTATTCATGCTTGGCAGAACTTACTGTCTTTTTTGCTCTGCATTTTGCTATGATTAATCCCCATCCATGTCTCTCCGCTGTCACTGCTGCCAGTGCCAACGCTGTCAGTCTCATATTTCTTCTCTATAGCAAACGCCTTTCAAATGTTGTCAGATTCTGGCTGGGTGTGACCTTTTATGGGGCACTGCTGCCTCTATCAGGCTTTTATGGGCTTGCTGGTTTGTGCACATGTGCAGCATTCTGACCCCATGGTGTCCAGGATAGATTCTACGAGAACAACTGTATCTGACCTTTCCAACATTTTGGACACCCAAACTCTTCCCAAGTGCACGAGTGCGAAGAATGCTCCCTCGTGGGTTTGGCTTACATTCTTCTCACATCAGAAGAACTAGTCTAGGAGAATGTGAAGCCAGGTCAGAAATGCTAACATAACACCAATGTTGTTGGCAGCCCTTCAAGTTGCCTAGCATGAATTTTAGCATAAAGCAGTGTTTTCACATCTTTTGGGTTTTACTGTGGTTCAAGTGAGCAGTTCCAAATACGTGAATTATACTTTCTGGTATAATCCAATCTGTAGGAAGGGCAATGGCTAAGAAAAGCTCTGGAAAACTTTGTAACCATTTTTAAAATGTTCTTCTCAGGTCCAGTCTTTTCTGAATCCTGAATCCTGTTGTTAAATGAACCTAGTGACATAAAAAATTATAGGAATCCATTTTATAGTATTTTTAGTACTTTTAGTTTGTATTTTCTATTCTGATACAGTTTACCAATAGTGAGTCTACTTTTGGTAAGCATTCTAGTATAATATGTTCAAAGAGGCAATACAATTTTTTTAAAATAATTGCCAAATAGTCAGTTTTGAAGGTTTAAATATC
The DNA here is from genome assembly GCA_003508835.1 of Eonycteris spelaea. NCBI lineage: Eukaryota > Metazoa > Chordata > Mammalia > Chiroptera > Pteropodidae > Eonycteris > Eonycteris spelaea. The sequence continues at coordinate 2,608,197 of PUFA01000011.1, forward strand.
AGATTAAAATAAGTATAATGTCTATTTTTTCGAAGTTCTCACCAACTTTCCCAGTTTCCACTACGAAAGATCTAGATTTTGCCCTTAAATGCATGGTATATCAGGGTGAACTGAGTATCAAGGCACAGTCCTTGTCATCTTCACATTTACTCCACTTTTTCCTCAATAAGCTTTCTCTTTCTCTTCTCAAAGTTGAATACATTTCTCATCTTCATCTAACACCTAGCATTCATTCTCTCGTTTGCTGGCTGATAAAGGGATGTACACTCAAGTCTTTTCTCCACCACCACATTCCAAAGGGTGACTTTCTATTCATTTACCTTTTCCTCTACTTTGAGAGATGTTCTTGCGTTTCTTCCTCACTACTGGCATAATTCAAAAGAACATATTTGCCTAGGTACTGCATATCCAGTCATGTCAGCAGATCTGCAATGACTTGGGTAGAGGATTATGGAAAGGCACCTCAGGTGACATTTGGGACAGCTAAATCAACATCTCAGGATTGGAAAGGACACACCATCAAGACCTAAAAGATATGATTTCTATTTTTTCATGCACTGTATGGGAATCCAAAGCCAGTGAAACTATAACCAGTGCTTCTTCAAACCAATGGTTTGTACAGCTCATGAAAAGGAGAGTATAAATTCCAAGACTGGGCCAAGAAAATGAAATAGCACATTGTATCACATTCTCAAGTGAAAAATAAAATAATCTGGGTTCTGCATTTAAGTGAAAGTCAGCAGGATGCTAGTTTTGGGTAATAATATAATTTTCCAATTTAGCATTACAGTTCAAGATGCAGTGATCTTTCTAGACTGTTACATGTGTCTGGGGAGAAGGAGGAGGATTCTTAAAATATGGCAAAGTATCAATTTAGCTACATTCAAATGAAGCACACATCATATTATAGTTCAATGTTTTTATACCTAGACTGAACACTAATAGAGTAGAAAGCAACATATTTGTTACACAGATATATCTTATTTTTACTACATTTTGATAATAGATCCTAACTCGACATTTAATAGTTTGTTATACTTGCTCTTTTACTTTACATTAATTTCTTACAAAGTATGAGATGGGGGATATTATTTACTTGTATTAATTTTAATGTATTAATATTCACATGTAAATAAGGATGAGCACAATATTGTCAAACCACAAGTTAATTAGTCATTCCTTAAGCATTATCTATGACTTTTTCAGATTTTATTTCTTATATGATGTGATTGGAGATTTCAGAATCATAAGTGCGAATTACGTATTTTAAGTACACAAGTGAAATAAAATGAGATTGTGCAAAACAGAAGAGGGGTTTTTTATAGTATTAACCTGCAGCTACCTGTTATGGACCATCATGTTTGATGGGGTTTTGGTCCATGAAGTTTTATATTTTGCTCTTTCCATAAAAGCACCTCTGAATATTACTTTTAAGCCTGCTAATTATTTTCTTGGAAAGAGGGTGTTACATGTATTAAAAACAGTATTGCAAATTTTTTTATGGAATTATTCTGTAATATTAAATTGATGCTTTCACTAGCATGTAACATAAATTACACATAGAAGATATATGTAATCCATAAAGACAGTTAAAATAGATCTCTATTACCATTATCACCTTTTAATACCTTAATTTTTTTAGTTTTCATTTTTGGATGGGACTTCATACAATGGAGGCATTGAAGATTTATGTTAATAGACAACTGAGAAAGGCAACAAGGTAATTGCTGCACCTTGCCTGTTGAAACCTTTCATCAACAGAAGAGCCCACCTCTCTGGCTAAGCAGTCAGGTGAGTCCCCAGCCAAACAGTAGAGCACGAAAGTGAATCTAGGCTGTGGGGTTTCTCTCGTTTTTCAATTCAAATGTTTGCAACACAAAGTGAATAAAATGAAACCTGAAAAAATGCCAACTAATACTTTGAGGTGTCTATATTTTGAGGGTGATATCAACACACTAATAACTATTAACTAACTCAAATGTCCGGCACCAATAACTATGCTTGTATTTCCAGACACTGCGACCAAGACAAATGCAAAACTAATGTCCTTGGAGGTTTTCTGAAACGTAGGCACTAAAGAAAGTTGAGCCTCTGGCAGAATTGGCTTAAAGAGGTGATTTGACAGAGTTTGAAACAATGAAAATAGTTCTCGATTCTTTCATTTCTACAAGTGTATTCATTTGGGGGCGGGGTGGACTCAGGGGGATTGGGTCATGGGCGGAGAAGAGGGCAATTAACTTTCCTTAAGGGTTGCATTTGTGGAGCCCCTCTGCCGCTGCCAAAGGGTGCTCTTTCTTTTCTCCATTTTTGGCGTCTAGGAAGTTGATGGCCTCCCAACAGCCTCCAGCGGCAGGCTTGCACCTTTCCTCTCTTAGTAGTCTGCACCAGGCTACCAATTCACCTCTGCTTTCATCTCCACCCGAGTCCACTGCTGCGCGATGCCACCCGGCCTCCAGTGCCAAATGTAGATGGTAAGATTCATACTAAGAACTCTGGCCTATCAGGGGCTTTGCTCTCCATCCTGGGACTACACCCAGCCGAGAGATCTCCTGGACCTTGATTTTCACCTTACATGTAGCAGGAGGTAGGACAGCGTGTGGATTCTGTTTGATTGTTCCTCTTCTGTCTATGGAAAGATGGACTAGAAAAAAAACGCCCTTGAGTGCAGAATACTGAGGGTTGGGGGGTGGTCCAGCTAGAAGGTAGGCAAATTGGAAGTTGGGGAGGGAGGAGGCCGAGGGGATAGAGGTGCGGGGCTGGCGGGGCGGGGGGGGGGTCTATGTTTTGCGCTTCCCCTTTCCCTGGACTTAGGCTAAATTTCTATGGACATATAGCTTTGAATGCGAGTGGGTGGGCATCTTGGAAAACCCAGATTCTTGATCTCAGGTCTCTGAGCCCTAAAAGAACCGTAGGACAGGAGTTCCTGGGCCCTGATGAGAGGCTGGCTACCTGGGATGAAGCAGATGACTTCAGCACTGCGTGGCTGCCTGATTGGGAAGAGAAGGCTTTCTCGACCCCTTCCGGGGGCAAGTTATTAACTCAGCAGAGTTGATCAAATGACGTTCAAAAGGGGTCGTCTCCTGGGCACCTCTTCTCAGCTGGTATTTAGCAGGAAGAGGGGCTGGGCAAATTCCTCTCAGCTTGAAGCCTCAGAGAATTGATGAGTTTTCTTAACAGCACGGATCCGGAGGCGTAGATAATTTCAAATGCATACGCGCTCGGAACTCATCTTCCCATTCACCTCCGCGGAGTTGACAGCAGACAGCAACCTTCAAAATCATCCCTAAAATCTTACCTCCCGAACTGTTCACCGGGATTTGAAGATTCTCCAGCCCAGAAACCACCTTCTCTTCTACTCTCTGAATCTGCTTGTATTCTGTATTGTAAATCCAACGATTGCCTCTCCCTTAAAAACAACCCCTCCTCACTATCTCTCAACTACGTGAAATGGCCCCTGACACGCTTTAGTCACCAGTTTAATTCATAAAAAGTAGCTATAACTTGATATCACCTTCACAGCCCACCCGAGGACTCGAGCTGGTGACACCGTATTGTGAGGCTTTTTCTCGAGCGCTGAATTCTGAGACTTAAGGGAAGGTTATTTGAAGCATCCTGGTAGATTTCCCAGCTTTCACTTCCCTCCCCCGCTTGGCTGGTAATTTTCTGCTGCTGCTCCTCCTCCTCTTGACCTCCTCCAAGGTACCTTCGCCTCCCCTCCCCCAACTCGTTCCCCGTAAAACCTCCAGCGGGCGTTGGGATCATTCCTTTGGCGCTAAATTCAGAGCTGCCCATTGGACTGGATTGCAGTGGAAGAAAGGGTGTCCCTTCTTTCAGCAAGAATATCATTTGATGAACTACACTGAGTTAACTTGCTCTGGGCTTCCTGAAAACTCAGGTGGGCCTGTGGGTATTTTAGATTCAGTGCAAATGTGATAGCTTTCAGACCAACAGCCCAGGGCTTGGGAGATAAAGCGTTTTCACCTCCCCAGACTCCAACTCCTTCCCCCCAATCTCTCCCTCACCCCAGAATCCGATACAATTCATGCAGGATTTGCCAGATGAAGGGTTCAGTGGGTCCTTAGGCCAGAACCTCTTAATCAGCACATTGCATTCATGAGCTCCAACCTGGGATCCACGCAGAACTCCGGTGCAGTTAAAAATTGCCTGTTCCTAGTCATCTAGCGTTTCCAAAAGAAAACAAACAAAACAAAAAAACAAAAGCAAAAACTTGGAAAAAAGGTAGAAAATGGTTTCGCCTGACACTGCCAGACACTTTTGTGGAATTATAATAAATTCTTCCAAAAGTACGATCTTAAAGAGAAGATGCAAATGTCTGCCCTCACTTGGTCAAACTCTACGGCAATGACCTGCGGAACCTAGCATTCTCAAGACTGCTCTGAGGTTTGTGGCTTCGCCGCTGCCGGGAACCTGGAATTCTTCTACCTCGGCTGAGAACCGAGCGGCAGACCGCACAGAACGCTGCCTCCCGGCTGCTGTCTGCCAGTAAAGAATACCAGGAATGCTGGCGACAGAAACTACCTGAACTCAGAAATGTTGGCTAGTAAGCCCTGCGTGCAGAAGAAAAGTCTTGCTAATTTACCCAGATTGTTTTAACTGGTTAATAAAGCAAATGACACTCAACAAAACTACCAACGCAGCAGGAGTCCTCGGCAATAAAACGAGAATCACGACTGTTGTAGTCTTCTTAATAACTGCCTTTATCATTATCACTGCTTAGTATTCTTAAAAAAAAAAAAAGGAAAGAGATAATCACTTCATACCCAATGGTACATAAAGATCCCTTCTCTTTTTCTCTAAAATTAGAGCACAGATTTTCTTCCTCAATAAGCCACCAATAATAAAAACTGAGAGAAATTAACTCTAAATACCCACAACCCGGGTGGAATATAAATGGTTAATTGTGACTCCCTTTAAACACATATAATTTCATCTGACTCTTGGATGTGATTTAAGATACTAATGGTTTATATAGTCTTCTTCTATCTACATGATTACACAGAAAAATAAAAATAAGAAAGGGAAATGGAATATATTTCATATCTATGTTCTGAGGTGAATAAAATGTTCATGTTTCATTTGGACCCCTCAAATTGAGTTTATAGATATCTGAAAATGTAAATACTTGTTGTATTTTTTCCATTTGACTATCTTACTGAGGGAAATTGGCACCCCAATCATTATATTACTCTTTCAAACTGATTCTGATGTGGGCTAAACAGAGAATCATGGTCCCTGGGAATAAGTTCCCAAATAAATTCATAGTTCAGGGAAAAATGATGAGAGCTCACTTTCCTTCCATCTTGGTTAGCTGGGAAGGAAAAAGCTTTCTCCCTTACTGTATATAATTTCCCAAAGAACCAGCTTAAAATTCATTTATATCTGCCAGAGGTTGCTGAGATATAAATACTAAATGTGTAATGCTACTTTTCGATTGCAATTAAAACCTATTTAGATTTTTGAAAAGTAGTTTGAGAACATGATATTTGTTCAGGAATCTGTATCTGGCATTAAGTTTGATGTGGAATCTCAAAATTTTTAAATTAAAGCAAAGAAAGCTACGGCACACAAAAATACGTGCATAAGGGCTACCAGGCGTTTTAGGTGTAATTGCTGTATTTTGGAAGGTGCGTACAAGTGCACATGGACAGATACCAAGGACCCAAGAGGAACTTATTAAATCTTAGCATCTCTTTTATAGTCAAAGACACTGTAAAGTATATTAGGGTGTCCTGGAAGTTATGGGAACAATACTAAATAATTACTCGTATTTTCCATTTTCTCTCATCAATATAAGAGCTCACACTAAAGGATTAATACTACTGCTGTTTTGAAGGGTATATTTTTCACCTAACAGAATATGCAAAGGTCAAAATGAGTCCATTTTTGACAGGAGAGGGTCTAATCCCCCCTTTGAACACAAGAGGTCGCTCCTGTGACCAAATACTGGGGAAAATATTGGTAACTTCAATCTGATGTATTTTATAAAAATATCACAAAATTTTTACAAATATATTTAATTCATTAAATGTACGTATAAACTAAGGAAATGGGAATATTTGCGATCATATTTGAACTTCAGGGTGAAGTAGAACAATAATGCCTGCTATCGAAACTTTGATTTTACAAAAAAAAAAAAAATGTACTAACAACAGACACATAGAACTTCAGAGCACATCCAATTACAGAACAACACAATTATTGGGTCCCCTCAAATTTTCCCCTCAGAGAGGGAATATAGTCTGCCTGACCTTTACCTCTATACGCCTAAGAACTTAAGAAAATACTTGTTTCCAATAACTGTGTGGACTGAAGAAAGAAAAACATATTGTCTTCACCATTATGATGAAATTGTTCATTACTAATGGTTTTCCTCCAAGGCACAAGTCAGGTTTTCTATTTGGAGTTGCTATCAACATCAGCAATAGTTCTTTGGAATAGTTTATTAGTTTAGGGAGTTTAAGTGCCACACTGAGTCTGTGGCTGGTTTGAAGGAAGATGGATAATGAGGGTGCTTTGTGGATTTCAAATAATAAGTCGTCAGGTTTCTGGCAGCTTCCATTGTTTAATACCATGTTATAAGGGTTGCATGATGGAATATGATTGGTTAAAATTTTCTATTTACTTTCTGGAGTTATAGTGGTCTTTTTTTTTTTTTTTAAACTGCAGTCAACTTGGTTATCTATACAGGAAACATGCCTGTATACTGGGAAGACTTGCTTCATGTTGATTATCAGCATCAGTTTTGCAAAAGCAGCCTGACAAAAGAATCCATGCACATAATACCAGAAAGCAGAGACTGACCAAAAACCAAAATTAACAACAACAAAAAAATCAAAACAAACCCAAACAAAAAAACTGGCATATTAATCTATGTCTATCCAACTTCGGATTTCACACATCCACTTCAACTTACAATAAAAGAGATGAGATCCAGTTAGAAATCTTTCTTGAGGAAAACAGAACAAATACGTTCTTGATAAAACCTCAGCGAGATCAGGAGGAAACTCCCGCACCTTAGATTCTCTTTGAGCTCTGGAGAAGCCTATCCATGCAAATCAAGCCACTGAGGCCCGCTGAGGGCTCACAGCTCTTATCAAGGGTTAGATCTGGAGAAAGATACAAAGAAAGGAGTTTCCTAACACACCAGGTTTACTCCTGGCAACAAGCCACTGAAATTAACCCTTCTACTGCTTGGGTTTGGGGCCTTTTTAGATAAAACTGGCAGTCACGTTAGATAAGGAATAGTTACTTAGAAGCTTTGGGAGAAGAGTGGAGCTTCTTCGTGGCCTTATTGTAGCTTTGTTTTGGGGAGACTAAGATATGACAGGAACAGGTTAAGAAATTATGGGAAAGGGTTACCGGCGAGTTGCTCTCCAGGTTGTTTCCTGAGAAAACTATCAGATAAACCACACTCGGTGAAGGAAAATAGGTATTTTACTGTTCGTCTGTATTATACCCCCTATTCACGCCCTTAGACTAATAACACATTTAAAAATATTCTAGACACGGAGACTTGTCCTAATAATTACCAAAACACCACCAGCTAATTGTACACCTCTGCTGAAAAACAAAGGGCAGGAAACCAGCAGTGAGGAACTGGTCAGGACATAATCGCTTTACAAATTTTAAATTACTGGAAGATCATTTCGTTTCAGATTAGGGTTAGTACGCTTCCTAATTCTAGAGTTAAACTGCAACGCAGACCTCGCGGATCGTAAAGGAGAACCTGGAGTCCGCGGAGTCAACCTGATATTACCTGTGCGTTTCCAACCTGATTCTTCGCTAAGGCAAGAAGCGTCCCTTTCGTCCCACCCCACGTTTTTGGAGAGCTGAGGTCGGGGGTAATGGGGTCATGGGGAAGCAGTAGCGAACAATTCCCCTGGGTCTGTCTATTCATCCCATTCCCGGTTCTTCTTCCCTTTGGGCAGCTCCCAGCGCGCCAGGCGCAGTCAATTCGGGAACTCACCCTCCCCAGCAGCCAAGCCCCGCCAGGCCCGGAGCTGTGAGCCAAAACGCGAGATCAAACCGAGCCAAACAGGCTGTTCCAAGTTGTTTCTTTTCCTAGAACCCGGGAGGGACCTCATCACCAGGAAAACCTACCCACCAGCCACTCGCCACCGGCGGCAGAAAAGTGAGCCGCGCACGCAACACGGCCAGCCGGACTGCTGGGACCCCAGGAGCGCAGGGCGGAGGAGCAACGCGACAGGAGGAAAGAGCGCTGGCGGCGCGGCCGGGAAGGAGCAAGGGAGGGGGCAGAAGGAGGAGTAGGGGAGGGAGGCCAGAAGCCAGAGCAGCGGGGCAGCCCCGGATGAGCCCCGAGCAAGTTGCCTCGGGAGCCCTAATCCTCTCCCGCGGGCTCGCCGAGCGGTCAGTGGCTCACGGCGGCGGCGAGGCTGAAATATGATAATCAGAACAGCTGCGCCGCGCGCCCGCAGCCAATGGGCGCGGCGCTCGCCTGACGTCCCCGCGCGCTGCGTCAGACCAATGGCGATGGAGCTGAGTTGGAGCAGAGAAGTTTGAGTAAGAGATAAGGAAGAGAGGTGCCCCAGCCGCACCGAGTCTGCCGCCGCTGCAGCGCCTCCGCTCCGTCAGCTCCGCCGGCTTAAATTGGACTCCCGGATCCAAGAGGGCGCGGCGCAGCCGGGCAGCGGCTCTCTCAGCGTTGGCAACCCCCGGGGCCACTATTTCCCACTTAGCCACAGCTCCAGCATCCTCTCTGTGGGCTGTTCACCAACTGTACAACCACCATTTCACTGTGGACATTACTCCCTCTTACAGATATGGGAGACATGGGAGATCCACCAAAAAGTAAGAGGCTGTTTTACCTTGCGGGGCTCGGTGTGCTGGTGTTGTGCGGGGGTCTCTCTCAGGCACGGGTGCCAAGGGCTCTTCGGAGTTGGAGTCATTGCCTGGAGAGACAGAGAGAGAAGGTGGCTTTTTCTAGTTGCCGCCACGCCTGCATGCTTGCTATAGGTTCTGATCTTCGGGAAACTGAGTGTACCTTGTATTTAAATTCGCCTGTGTGCCCTCCAGAACCCTAGCCTTCTGGTGCTAAGTGGTTTCCTGCTCCGGAATTCTGAGCTCTCCCGAGAAGGTTATTCTGTTGCAGAGGTCTGCCGGCACATACAATACCGGAGATGTGAATTAGCATTAGACTTGCAAAAGAGAACCAGTGACAACTGTATTGATGTCTGCTCTTGCTAACAATATCCAGTCCTATGTGCTATTTAAGAGCTTGCTTCATGGAAAATATAGACATCCCTGCGTTTACTTAACGCTTCTAGTCAAAACCTTTTCTTTGACTTGATTTATCCATAATCTTTCCCAGTGATTATAGCAAAGAGGGAAGAGGGAGGAAAAAGAAATACAAAATGAACGGGTTTGATTGCGTGCTAGGCTTACAAATGTAGACTATTCAAATCTGCATTTTACATATATTCCACCTCCTTTTTAAAACGAGTCAAGGTTTTGATGGCACACTTCAATTACCATCCCAAAGTGCAATACTCTTAAAGAAAAAGAAAGAAAGAAAGAAAAAAAAAACTCCCAGAGAACGCCCTATAAGAGAACGACACTAAAAGTGTGTTTATCTCTGTAGGAAGTAAACGGTTAGTCAATCATGTATTTATTTTCATTTCAGAAAAACGTCTGATTTCCCTATGTGTTGGTTGCGGCAATCAAATTCACGATCAGTATATTCTGAGGGTTTCTCCGGATTTGGAATGGCATGCGGCATGTTTGAAATGTGCGGAGTGTAATCAGTATTTGGACGAGAGCTGTACGTGCTTTGTTAGAGATGGGAAAACCTACTGTAAAAGAGATTATATCAGGTACGCCATTTATACTGCTTTCTTAATTTTGTGAGATTTCCCTGTCTTTCTCCACTCATTTGTTATTTGGTGTGGCTTTGTATTTTTGCGAAGTTTGTGGGGTGCAGCATGCAAAAGCTACCCAGTGCATATGTTACGTAAATTAAACTATACTGTTCATTTCACTATTATTTATGAAAAAGACACCGCAAAACCCAATAGTAGTTTTCATAAATTATGTGGTATTGAAACTTGTTGGAATTTGTCATGTTTAAATTATTTTCCTCTTGTATCTTTCCCCTTCTATAACAAAAAAATTTAAAGACGGATGTTTAGATTTCTGGACTTTAAAAAGAGGTTGGTTTTTATTGTACATGCAGTATTTTTTCTTTTCTATATATCTATTTTAGTTCAGTATTTTATCAGTAACTTACAAATTCTTTGGAGGTGTCAATTTAATGGGCGAAATAAAAGTTTGACGCAAGCTTGTTTAAAGATGCACTTTGAAAGGACAAATAGAGGTATCAAGCCTTTTACTTTTAGGGTAAGAGTTTCTACCTGGAAAATTTTTAAACCAACCCAAATATTCCCTGCAAAAAGACCGGAAATTTAATCTTTTTAAATATTAACCCTTTGGTGACATCTGACTGTCTTTTCTTTCTTATCTTATCTGAGCTGATGAATTAGACAGAGCAGATCAAATTGCCCATCATCTGTCTACGAACAATTGGTATATTTAGATAATTGAACAGCTTCCTTTCTCACATTAAAATCTGGTAACTGATAAAATGAGCGAATTTCCCATACTGACAAGACTACAACCACATAAGAAACTTTCTGAGTTTTTTCCTTTCAATTTCTTCTGTCTAAACGTCATGCTTTGCTAATTGAATATTTTCTCTGACCTGTGTGTATGTGTGTATATGTCAGAACTTCATTTTCTAACTTAGAAAGCCAGTAGAATTTCTAAAGAAAATTTTGTCGTTTCAATAATAGAAGCGATAACACTTTCACAATTACGTTAAATAATATCACAATTATATATTTGAATTTTTTTCTTTGGTGGCTATTAACAAGAAAATAGCTTTTGTAAGTCATTTTCTGGAGCTGAGAACTCATTAAAGCTTAACTCATTAAAGCTTAAAGTCAAGATTTAAGTATGTAGTTAGAAATTTTTCTGCTCACTTAGTGTCCAGGATTTTTTTCTTATTTTAAAATCATGAGATGGAGAGTAGAATCTTGATAGATACAACTGAATAGTGCAAAAGAAAATGTTTATTAATACTTTAATGGGGTGGGAGAAATGTAGGAGGAAATAAGGAAAGTGGGAACTGGAGGAAGGGGGAGGGGTTTCCCAAATTGTTTGGTCACAAGCAAGGTAAAGTCCTCATCCTATGAAATGGAAGATCTCACATAGAGTAGGCGGAGGGAGGCAAAACTTTTGAATCTACCTTAACCTCTGACAGATGAGCTGTTTTCATTGTTTTCTTGATTGGTGTGTGAACTCAAGATTGTGGAGAGGGAGAGCTCACTTCGCACCTACAGGAGTATCTTCACTCTTATGGAGATAGTGTTTTGCTCAATTGTATACAGACCTGCATGTGCCTAATTCTGGATACATGTTTGTAGAAGAAGCCAATCGCGCCTCTCTCCCTCTCCCTCTCTGTCTCTCTCTGTCTCTCTCTCTGTCTCTCTCTCTCTCCCTCCCTCCCTCCCTCCTTCCTTTCCTCTTCCCCTCCCTCTCTCCCTCTCTACCTCTTTCCCTCTTTCCCTTCCTCTCTCCCTCTCTCAATTTCTCACTCACTCCCCCCGCAACTTTCTCTCTCCCTTTCTCCCTCCTCCCTCCTTCGCTCTCTTCCTCCCTCCTAACCACCCCCACCTTTTGAAATCCTGTAGTTGTAAAAGCAGACAAACCATTTAAATCTCCAAAGGCCTTTCTCCCCATGAGAGAGTGAGGTGCCCCCTTCCCTGTTTTGTGTGGATATTTTCTTCTCTTCTATTTTGTTTGTAGGAATGCCCCCGCTTCTGTTATTTCTGGTACACGGAGAGGGGGCCAGGTCAGTGCTTCAGAGAGGAACCTGCAAAGCTTTATTTCTTGATAAGGAAAGGTCAGCATTAAGGAAAACCTTAGAGTGAATCTTTATTATTATTATTATTTTTGGCTGGTCATAGCTTTAAAGCAAATTGAAATAGAGGTAGATGCTTTAGCAACTTGAAAAAGATTGAGGGAGCAGAAGCCGATTTTTAAAGTAATAAAAGGAAGACTGTAGAGGAAACTTTCAGTTAACATTGTTGCCTGAGGAAAAAATCTTTAGTTCCGGAAAAACTGCGGTGGACTTGTGCAAGAGAGGAGATCTGGAAACCCTCAGGTTTCGTTTTGTTCTGCTTGTGCATCGTGTGTTTGCAAACCAAGCGGTGTGACAATCTCCTTCTCCAACCTCTTTTTCTCTTGGATAGAGGCCTTTTTGTTACAGTTTTAGAGTCATTCCTAGTAGCAGAAATTGAGGCACAGAGAGGCGAAAGTGTGGGGCCAGTGGCTACCGGAGTCCCCATGGACTCCATCCTTTTGAAGAGCTGCGGATGTAGGGCCACCCTGCGACTGATCGCTAGGGCAGCCGCCCCGGGTACAGAACACATCAAACATTTTTCCTTGTTATGGACTGGCTGTGCGAATCAAAACATGGAGGTTTACAGGAAAGAAAAAAGGGAATAAAAGAAAGAGGGAGGAGAGAGAGAAACCTAATCATATGTATTCTTCCATTCCCAGCTTGTCTGCAAATGCTGATTTCAGTGTCTCAGGGCCTTGGTGGCCTGGGTCGCCGGCAGTCTTGGGCCGGGGCAGTGTCCGCCTGAAGTGACTCCCTCTCCCTGTGCTTCTCTCCCCGCCCCGGGCCCGGTCCCCGCGCAGGTTGTACGGGATCAAATGCGCCAAGTGCAGCATCGGCTTCAGCAAGAACGACTTCGTGATGCGCGCCCGTTCCAAGGTGTACCACATCGAGTGTTTCCGCTGCGTGGCCTGCAGCCGCCAGCTTATCCCCGGGGACGAGTTCGCGCTGCGGGAGGACGGGCTTTTCTGCCGCGCGGACCATGACGTGGTGGAGAGAGCCAGCCTGGGCGCCGGCGACCCACTCAGCCCTCTGCATCCGGCGCGGCCGCTGCAAATGGCAGGTACTCCTCGGCCCGCCCGGAGGGAGGCCCGGCTCCGGGATGCGGGCGCCAGGCTAGGCCAGCGCCGCCTTCGCCGGCGCGTTGGCGGCTGCAGCAACCCTCGTCGCTGCTGGGCGGTCGCAGCGGCGGTGGCCTGCAGTTAACTGAAGTGTTCTGAGTGCAGTTTGTCTGTGTTTCGCCCTAGCAAGGTTCAATGCACTCCTTGTCTCCCTTGACCGCCGCAGCACACCTATACGTCTGTGCGGCTATATATGGGTACACATGAATGTACACCACTTGTGCATACATGCATACACACGCCCAGACAGTACTTCCAGTTCACCTTGGCCTTCAAGCCTTGGCTTACTGAAAACGGGCATCAGCTCCCCGCCAGGTATTCTCCATTCTGCGGCCTAATTAAAGGGGTGGAGCTCTAGGCCCCTGGAGTTTCCTCCTTTAATCCAGTGAAGGAAGTTTAGGTTGCCTTAAGTTATTTAGGCTCTCAAGGCATTTTTCCTTGTGAACTGCCCCACACTCCAGAACGTTTTTAAATTTTATTTTTATCCTTTTGTGAGAAAAATGAACCCGAAAAGATACAGTCTTAATAACTGCAGGCAATCGCACAGAGCTGTAATTTAAAACTGTCAACAAGCTAATCTGTGGTAATCACCTTTTAAAGGGAGCCTGCCTCTTTAAACCATTCATTCTCAGCGATTTGGTGAGAATTTCATTTTCGGGCCTGTGGCTGTAACACTAAATTGACCCCATAGGTGTTGACCTGACCCTAGGGGGTCCTGGAAGGTATAGGATTAGTACATACAGATCAGAGGGCTTTTTCCTCAGGAAGGAGGGTAGAAACAGAGCAAGGCCCACCAGGAGGGGCCAGAGGTAAGAAGGCAGACAATGTTTCCAATCCTGCCTTGCAGGTCTTGAATAGATCTGCGCCCCTCCCCCAACCCCCCTGCACATTTTTTAAGTATCAATTCCCACTAAACATTGGCTGAGAAAACTACAGCTCCTTCCCCTCTGCATTCTGGCAGCTCTGAGAATTGTCCTTGGGGATTTGTGACTAGCTTGCACTTGGGGGGAAAGCCAGAGGTGGCAACTTCTGTTCCCCACAACCTGCACTCTCTCTGCTTGTGGGGACATACAGAGGAAGCCAAAATCTTGGGAGCGAGTCAGAAAACAATGCTTCCCAGCTGCCCTTTGTCTAGAGTCTAGGTAGCCCAACAGAGTTTCAGTTTTCCTTGACTTGGGATCAACCAGCCCTTCTCAGGAACATACAGGTAGATTTAGTACTAGGAAAAATCAGGACTGGAGAGATCGCCTGAACACTGCAGTTTCATGAGTTTTAGCCTCTTGGTATGAGTGTCCCCTACAGCCTTAAGTTCAAGGCTTTCTGGCAGAATTTTCCTCAACCTCTGCATTGCAGACATCCTGGCTGGTATAGTGTCTCTGGCCGTCACTGGGGTGTCCTGAGTTACCTTCCTGGTACCATCTGGCCATTCTCCCAAGAGTCCAGAAGTGGGGGGGGGGGTACTCAGTGTGACCTGGGCCCAGTCTTGAGGCAGAAACAATACTGAAAGGTGCCACCCCTGCTCCAAGAGGGGGACAGGCCCAGAGACTTGTGACCCCATTGCTAACACTGTGTTGACAGGAGCAACGGCGGAGGCTGGATTAATCCCCTGAATTAATCGACATTGACCTCCGAGGTTAGAAAGAAAGATTTTATTCTACCTTTCTCTTCTCTCACATGCACCTCTACTGCCCCTGCATTGTCAGTCGAGGCTGCAAAGCACTGGTCATTGTCTGGGAGCGGGACAGTGGCCGGCGAGTGCCTGGCCCGCGCTCACAGCGCCCCTTACCCCGCAGCCGAGCCCATCTCCGCCCGGCAGCCAGCCCTGCGGCCCCACGTCCATAAGCAGCCAGAGAAGACCACCCGCGTGCGGACTGTGCTGAACGAGAAGCAGCTGCACACCTTGCGGACCTGCTATGCTGCCAACCCCAGGCCGGACGCACTCATGAAGGAGCAACTAGTGGAGATGACTGGCCTCAGCCCGCGCGTCATCCGGGTCTGGTTTCAGAACAAGCGGTGCAAGGACAAGAAGCGGAGCATCATGATGAAGCAGCTCCAGCAGCAGCAGCCCAATGACAAAACTGTGAGTGGCCCAGGGGCTGGGCAGGGGACCCAAGGGAAGCAGAGGAGGCGTGCCAGGTGTATGACGGCTGCCCAGGTTGGCTGGCCCTGGATTTCTATCTTACTTTGGAACAAGAGTCCTGCCAGGTGGCAACTCACCCCCACCTAAGCCTGGGGTGGGGAAGGAGAGGCAACCATCATTGCCAAGCCCACCAGGGATGGCCTGCCTGGTCTAGGAGGCTGCTCCTGGGGTTGGAGCAGCTGCCCACACCCATAGCCTGGGTGGGTGGGCTCATGCCCTTCAACTTTGTTCCCACAGGGAATCAGAAAGACATGGTCACCCCTCTGTGGGCAGGCAGCAGCAGGGCCTGGCTCTGGTTTCGCCAGTATTTGAGATTGTCAGTTCCTGTAGCACTGAAGAGGAGAGACGGACAGCTCCTTGGCTTCCCATCAAATCCAGGGGTACGGGGGTGGGTCATCCCAGGGTTCCCTGGGTCCCCCACACACACCCTGGGCTAGGCCTGCTATAGATCCTTCAGGCCAGGAAGGCTCCCCAAGGTGACCTGCAAAAACAAGGCAACGTCTGCTCAAGGTCAGGCCCGGGCTCCCAGAGATGTCAGGCCCTTGGCATTGTTACCCACGATTATCCCCTTAGCCCCGGCCGCTCCTACCCTGCAGCCTTTCTGGTTAAAGTAATCCAAAGAGTTCCGTTTTTGTTTGTTGTCTTTTTGTTTTTGTTTTTCCTTTTGCTTTTTACTGCTTCCACCCTATTTTTAAATCCCATAAAACCCACTGTCATGAAACCTGGCAGGCCGGCCAAGACCGTGCCAGGACACTTTCGAAGTTGGTTAGTGCGCAATAACACAATAGCCGCCAGACCCGAACGCTGAGGGTGGGGGTTGGGTCTGCAGTGAGAACTGCCTGGAGAAGATCTAGCCGAAAATCTAATGAAGGGAAATTGCCCAGAAAAGCGCCATGTCTAGAGGCTGAAGGGAGGCCTGTCCTAGCTCACCTTTCTACTTCTGGGAGGCTATAGTCTGGGAAGGCAGGCAGGAGGAATTGGGAAGAGCTGTGAGTATAAGGGGAAGAAGAAAGTTGTAATCGATTTTGGTTTAATGAGGTCCAAGCAGACTTAATAGTCCAGCTCACAGAAGCAGAAAAACAAAACAGTAAAACAAAACTGAACTCCCGCTAATATTCATACGTACAGCAGATTAACTGAATCAATAAAGGCCACAGTGTAGATAAGATAATACCAGGGTATATTTGCTTAGCCTGTGCAGACAATGGAGGGAGGGAGTTTGCTTATTAACATGTTGGGATGGGGGGCCTATTCACAGAATATCCAGGGTATGACAGGAACTCCCATGGTGGCTGCCAGTCCAGAGAGACACGACGGTGGCTTACAGGCAAACCCAGTGGAGGTGCAAAGTTACCAGCCACCTTGGAAAGTACTGAGTGACTTCGCCTTGCAGAGTGACATAGATCAGCCTGCTTTTCAGCAACTGGTAAGTGTCAGCTCCCGGGAGAGAGGAGGCAGAATCTCCAACAGAAAGGAGATTCTGGTTTAACTGTTACACAATGGAAGATTCAGGGGGTGGTTGCCTCCCCGGCCCCCAGGGTTGGGGAAAGATGAAGGAGGTGTGGTGAAGGGAAGGAGGTAAGCTCGCAAGAAAAACAAACCTCTTGTGAGTCTTTTTTATGAGAGTTCATCATTTGACCATGTAGGTTGATTTTTCTATCAATCAGTCCTGCTTTGATGTATTAATTGCAAGGTGCCCAACTAAACAGACATGCGTGGGAAGGTATACAGGGTTGCAAAATCGTACCTCTTTTTTGAGTTGGAGGGGCTTTAGATAGAGATCACTTTGACATTTTAATCAGCAATTAGGTAAACTTACTCCCTTCTCGGCTCTTAAGGAATGGTATATTTAAGGACCTAAATCAAGGTGTTTGTAATAATCAATGTTGAAATACATAATGTTATTATCAGTGAGCAGCAGACATTTGTCCGGGTGGAATTTTCAAATAAATCAATAAAGAGTTCAGTTATTCGAAGATCTAATTGATACTGTTTGTTAATATATCCATTTCCCAAACTGTCTTAATCCAAAATGTAGTACCGCTTAAACATTTTTAAGTGTGTGAGTTCAACCATCCTACATAGCCACATACTGTGGGGCATGGTAATATGTGTTTTAGCATTAATATCTTTTCCATATCCAGAAAAGAGAAAATGACTCCATTTTTGCCTACAGAAGGCTTAAGGGTCAAGATAAATAAGATAATTAAATATATGGCCTTTGTGATATGGTTTCTGTACACGTAAGATTTTCTTTGAATAGTAAATAGCTCTGTAGAATCTTATTCTATAAAACAAGATCTTTCCTAAAAATCTATCCCTGTTTTTGGAAATGAAGCTCTAGTTGCTTTTAGGTTAGCTTTTACCCTCACATTTATTAGAGGGGCATTTTTCTTCCTCTGTGGCAGGCCAGAGTCAGTGGTAAGAAGGCTCGGCCCAGGTTTATGTTTGTGAGTGGGCCAGTCTAGAGCCTAGGCAAATTTTAGACGTCCCTTGACCTCACAATGGGGAAGTTTAATTGGGTAGATTGGAAAGTAGACTCTGGAATTAGGAAAAAAGAACTTACTTTAAAGTCAGGTTAATCTTATGAGTTGAAGAAAACATGGATCATAGAGGGCAGGTAGGGGAGGGTTCAGGGCAGCCAAGTGTTTGCAGCTTCTGAAACTTTAGTGTCAGATGTGAATAGTAGAAGGGGAGCCAGGGCAGGAGGCGGGGGTCGGGAGCAGGGCGAAGGAGGTTTACAACAGCAACACAATACTTTCGGCTTAAAAGAAGGAGCCAGATATTTATAACACGATGACGTTATAATATATGGGTCTCCTCTTGGAAGGAAGAGCCTGATTTAAAGAGAAAGAGAAAGCCCAAAAGGCAGCAGGACCAACAACAAGGAAGAAACCCACGCTGTGAACCCTCTGAGGAGTTAATCATTGTTCTGTGGAGCCTCCTCTGAATCACCCGTCGTCACACGATCTGAGCGTGTGTTATGGATTTTCCAACGCAAGAAGAGAGGCTTTGATGCCTGGAGACTGAGAACTCGCCTGCTCCCAGGGCAACATGTAGCTGGCAGGATAATTTTATTTCGAGCATGCATGGTAGAGTTGCGATGCCATTTTACAGTGGGAAACACATTTGTTCTTAAATAATTTAATGCAACATAATGTTGGGAATTCAGTTTCAGTTAAAACAGAGATCTCTTGGAAGATGGGAAAGCGAGAAGATTTCTTCTCAAATTCTTTTCCTTGTAGGCTTTCTTTAAGCCTGTTAAAATTCAATTATAAATGCTGTTACCTCTGTCTACATATCTCTCTCTCTATACACAGACCCTTATATGTTCATACCCATAAGTTGATAATCCTTTTGTGAATATGATCACAGCCTCCTTTATTCATTTCTCAACCTTCTATGCAGGTAAATTTTTCAGAAGGAGGACCGGGCTCTAATTCCACTGGCAGTGAAGTGGCGTCGATGTCCTCTCAGCTCCCAGATACACCTAACAGCATGGTAGCCAGTCCTATTGAGGCATGAGGAACATTCATTCAGATGTATTTTTTTTTCCCTGTTGGAGAAAGTGGGAAGTTATAATGTTGAACTCCAAAACAAAAGTATTTAACGACCCTGTCAATGAAAACTGAATTGAGAAATGAATGCTCCATGAAATGCACGAAGTCTGTTTTAATGACAAGGTGATATGGTAGCAACACTGTGAAGACAATCATGGGATTTTACTAGAATTAAACAACAAACAAAATCCAAACCCAACATACGCTATCCAATGACCTTAGGAGGACTGAAAAAAAAACAAAACAAAAAACAAAAAACAGAAAGACGTTTTTAAAACGTAGAGGATTATATTCAAGGATCTCAAAAAAACCATTTTCATTTCACTACACATCTAGAGAAAAGCAGAAATAGAGATTTTCTAGTCCATCCTATTCTGAATGGTGCTGTTTCTATATTGGTCATTGCCTTGCCAAACAGGAGCTCCAGCAAACGAGCAGGAAGAGAAACTGGCCTCCTTGGCTGAAAGGGTCCTTTCAGGAAGGTGGAGCTGCGTTGGTCTGCGATGTTTTTAGTTGACTTTAACAAGGGGTTAATTGACATTCTGGGTTTCTTAGCATGTCCTATAGCTGGTTTCATTTTTTTTTTCTTTTTGCCCCTTCCCCCTCCTTTTTTTTGAGATCCATCCTCTATCAAGAAGTCTGAAGCGACTTTAAAGGTTTTTGAATCCAGATTTAAAAACCAACTTATAAAGCATTGCAACAAGGTTACCTCTATTTTGTCACAAGCGTCTCGGGATTGTGTTTGACTTGTGTCTGTCCAAGAACTTTTCCCCCAAAGATGTGTATAGTTATTGGTTAAAATGACTGTTTCTCTCTGGAAATAAAGAGGAAAAAAAGGAAACCTTTTTTTTTTGTTTGCTCTTGCATTGCAAAAATTATAAAGTAATTTATTATTTATTGTCGGAAGACTTGCCACTTTTCATGTCACTTGACATTTTTTGTTTGCTGAAGTAAAAAAAAAAAGAAAGATAAAGGTTGTACCGTGGTCTTTGAATTATATGTCTAATTCTATGTGTTTTGTCTTTTTTCTTAAATATTATGTGAAATCAAAGCGCCATATGTAGGATTATATCTTCAGGACTATTTCACTAATAAACGTTTGGCATAGATAAATAAATAAATGCAATGATCCAGGGTCCCTCTTTTATGTTTACAAGTAAGCATTAAAATGTCTGAAATTAAGTAGTGCATGTGAATGGGGTAAACTGACAATAGGTGTGATGTTTTATTGCAAATAGTTACGGGTTGAGTTTGCAAGTTCGCATTGCTGCAGTGGGATCAAAACTGGTTGGAAGCCTTAAGCTCTCAGCTGTGATAATGTTACTGGGTTTTGAAAATAAGAGGCTATCTTCTGTCCTGCTTCCCACCTTTCCTTCCTCCTTCTGTTTTCTTGCCCTACCCTTACCCCACCCAACATAAGAAGAGGGTCCTGCTTAAAGTAGGTTTTCATTCTGCGTCACTTTTATTTTCGTAGAGTAAGTGCTTTATACCAAAGTCTCCTGCTTAGGATTGTTGAAATGACCCATATTTCAAGTATAAGCTCTTGCTAAAAGAGGCTTTCTGCCTAGCCAGTGAGGTATGACCATTATTTACCAGAGGCGGCTGTCAGCCGATTGAGAAATGCTGCTTTATTTGCGCAGGAAGAACAGGCCTAGAGAGGAGAGGGGTGTTTTGTTTTTTTTTTCGGCAATTCCCAGACCAGTCAGCTTGTGTTTTCTTGTCCCCCCACCCCCTCTGCCCACTTCTCCAGCTTGTTTCCTCACCCCGTCCCCTTGTCTCCTCCGCAATTCCAATTTCAAACCTCTTGGTGAGGCGGCTGGCCCGGACAGAGCGCTTTGGCCGAGGGTCCGTTGGGGAACCGTCTTTTGTGTGATGGAGACATAGTCGCAATGCTCTGCAGGCCCCCGTCGGTGGTCGGGACGTGTACTTGCCCTCCAACCCGTTTTTCTCCCTGGAATTTAGCAGTAGTTCCTACGTGAGAGTCAGAACCCGGGGCCAGGTAAACACGCTGTTCGACATCAGGCTTCTCGGTGCTTCTTCGTTTGCGGGTGCAGAGGTAGAATTTGGTGCTCACGTTGTCCCATCTCCTTCCTTCCCCCCAGGATAGTACTTTGACTCTTTAGAAACTGAATTCATTTGTACACGCAAGTGCAATTCCATGTTAAATATGATAACTGGTAATAAATGCGAAAGCTAACAACCTAATCGTGTGCCTGTGGCGTGTGCCCCTCGGACGCCTGCCAGGCACCAGGGCGGAGGCCCGGCTGAGGCTGGTGAGCCCCACCGCTCCCAGCTCTCAGGTCGCTTTCCCCCTCTCCAAACGTGCGCAGTCGCAAAACGAGACTCAATTAGGCTTTTGTTTGGCATCGTTCTACATAACGGGTTAATTACAGGCTCTCACGTGGGGGCAGAGGAAAAACAAACTTTGCATTGAAAATGTTACAGTGCATTAGACATGCCCGTTGATTACTTTGATTGTTGTGTCTAATTCTTGACAGAGGAGTAATAATTTGGCCGGCGGTAATAATGGCTTGTAGTCGTCTGTTGAGAAAAAACAAGAGTTATGTCTTATCTCACACAGATCTTGTCCGGGAACCACCCCCCCCCCCACCGCCCCCACACGCTTTTTTTTCCTTTGTCCTTTTCTCTCCAGTCTCTCTCCTCTAATCTCTGGCACCGACTTGACTCTTAGCTTCCGGTTCACAATGTCGATTTGTGTGCCTTTTCGGTTTTCCTTTTTCCTTACATCATACCTGGGATGGCTAATAAGTACAAGAATGACAGGTCCAACGTAAATATTGGTGTCATGCATGCACAGTTTCTGGTCACCCAAGCCCTGGAGGACTCTTTTTAGAACATTAGCACCTACAGATGAGAAAAACTTTATTTAGGGTTTGAATGCAGTGGGTCTTAAGTGAGACACACATCTTTGTGATGCTTTTTCATCCTGACATTTATTTCTAAGATTAGGGGTGGCGGTGGGGGAGGGGGTGATGTTTTACATATACAGATGTCAATCTATTCTGAAGTCCACAGCTTGAATTTAAGTACAGTAATTTGGGAGGGGAGTGATGAATGATTTGGTTTCACTTGCTAGATTCAAGATATTTGTTGCCTGATGGCTGAGAATGGATTGATGGGTCGATAGCATTCTAGTTCTTGTATTATTCATAGGAAAGGTGTGTTCCTTCTAGACTCCTCAGCATGTGCTTTAAAATGTGTAGCTGAAATGTCTTCTTGTTTGCAAACCATCTTTGCACACACTCTCTCTTTCCCCCTGCACACCTCTGGAGACCGAGTTTTGAGCTGTGCTCATCTAATGAAATTCCTCCTGTTTGCTATTATCTTTGATCCTCCCTCCCTTATTACTTTGAATTCTTCGTTCTGGACATTATGACTCATTTCCTCTAGCTTCTGCAAGCTAAAATTTAATGCAACTGAAAACATCCAGGATGCTCCCCTTAAGTCAAGGAATCCATATCAATATCTATACTCTTAAAGACAAGACTCCCCCCCCCCCCGGCCCCCACTGTTGAAGAGCAGTAACAACTATTTCAGTCTGTCTCTTTCCCTTTCATCATATGGACCTGGTTTTTCTTACCATTAAAAAAGTCTTTTCTTGGAATCATATATTCAAAGAAATTTTTTCTTCATTGAAATTACATTTCTCATTATTGGAGATTCTATGTGGGTGTGTGTACTCACTTACCAATTCACTTTTTTTGGAATTAAAAATTAACTAGATGACTTTGTAATGCTCTGCTATTTATCCTGATTGTTAAACTCATCATATGGACCTCTTTTCTGGTCTATCTTACTCTTTCGACTACAGGTCAAAAAAGACCATTTTCTTTTAAGGTACCTAGAAGTACTTAGCATTTCTCTAGCACCTTAATTTTTAAGCCATAAGGTCGTTCTTACTGAATTATCTTGTGTAAGTCCCATGTGGATTTACTTAGCCTTTTCCTTTTTTCTTGGGAAAAAAAAAAGTTAAAACTCAGTCCAAACCACCAGAAGAGCTATGTTTGGATGGAAACAAGTCAGCTTGAGTTTTTAATCTCACCCCTCATGCAAATAAACTAAGCCGAGAGTACATATTTTATTGTTTGTAAAGTTCAATTTAGTCAACTTTGTAAAGGAGATTTCTAATAGATATTATCCTTGAGTTCTATTCATTAAGGATTATTTACTTCCTCTCTGCTAATCAGTTAAAGATCATATCACAAGACAACTCAAATTTTCTTTGGGGGTGCTGGGAGAGAGGAGGATGGGATTATTTTCGTGCCTTTATTTGAAAAGTGTTACCTTCGAATATGACTCCAAATCTTGAATTCTCCTTAACTATGTAAAATAAAAACAATAAACTTGTACACTGTGAGTTGGTGTTTTTAAACTAAAATGCAAGTAGTTAATTCAGGGTGCTAGCAGCCAATTTTGTTTACTGATCTTTACTGATTGTTGTTTTCTTGATAACTGAGCAAGCCACTGAATGGCTGTTTGAGCCCAGGCGCCACAAACATAAACTTCACAGCTTACAATGTCCCAAGTCCTGATGGAGGATCTCTCCACACCTCCCGGGGACTTCTGAAGTGTAGACAGAGAAGTTGGTTCACAGGGAGCAAAGGAGGGGGAGGGGAGGGAGGGAAGGCTGCTGAGTGTTTGCTGTGAGCATTGTTACTATCACATCCTTTAATTTTTATGGTGCTTAAGTTGTTGACTCTGAGAAGCTAGTTTCTGTCCCTTGAAGAGTCTGGTTTCTTCCCAAAGCCACACTAAAGACTACTTGATTTTTTTTATTATTTGAAAATTTATTTTGCAAATCTTTCTGCTTGATGATCCCTCTGCAGAAGTGCTCAGCAGTGATAAGCAAAGCATTGTAAAAGAACCCCTGCCCCCCAAATGGCATGCCTAGATTTGGGGGGAAAGATGTGGGGTAAGATTACTTTTCTCCAGGTGGGAAGAAAAGAAACACTGACCTACCCTTTACGACAGCCCTGTGGGAGATTCTGCCGAACTCTTTCCACTCTTGGGATCCTCTTAACACTCTATTGATCTAAAGTTCCTATTCCTTTCAGGGTGATGTTATTTGTGGATTTGATTACGGGGGGGGGGGGTGACTTATTTTTGCCGGTTGTCCAGTGGTTCTCCCCTCTGGTGCGTTTCCTAAGTCCAGCGGCAGGGCAGCACCTGTCTGCACTCAGGTTTGGTACGGATGGGTGCTAGGAATGGGAGACCCTGACACTGGTCTAACCAGCCCCGCGACTCGCTCAGGCGAGTCAGCCCTTGATCCCTTAAAGAAGGGACAGTCGTGGTCCGGGAGAGGAAAAAAGGGTGTTGCTGGGCCCTTCTCTTTCAGGAGTTGATCAGGTTGGCAGATCTGGAGGGCTAATCCAAACAAGGCGCTTGACTTGTGAGGTCGCGAGTCTAGACAGAGCTGGTGGCTCGGCGGCTCCTTATCTTACCCTGGAATCAGCCGAAGAGGCGCTCCCTGGCCCACAGCGCGGAGCAGACGGCACAACAAACACAGCACCTGAGGCTTTACAGCTCGCTTTATTGTTTAATGGGGAATGCTGCAAAACAGTCATTTGTTTTCTCGGCCTCGAACCCCGGCAGCCTTAGAGTTGCACGGGCCATGAACGCTGCGTGGGGGGTGTGTGCCAGAGCCTTGCCGTTGCTCGGCGGGTGCGGGAGGGCGCGCACAGAGACCCTCCTGCTCCCTCCCCTTCCTCCCAAGCCCTCTGCTGCGAGGCCCTGCAGGAAACCCAATCGCTGCCCTGTTCTTTATTCCGAACCCGGAGATGGAAGGACTGTGGGAGAAAGCTTAAGGAGAGGTGTCTTGGACTAATCCCGTATCTCCTCTGCTGCCTGGAAATGACAATTCTCTGTGCTGCAGCCACTTACGGTTTGCGGGGTCCATGGGCTCTGACTCAAGGGCGATCAATAAAAACGTTTAGTTCAGTAATAAGCTGCTTTATTGCTCCCCCCAAATGTACGAGAGAGATGCATCACCATCTTGGACAGGATGTCCCTCAGCGGTGGAGCGTCCTTTCTCCGTGAGCGCAAAATAGTGGTGTGACTTTCCAGTTTTTGTGAGGACTTCCCTGGGCAAAACATGGAAGCCTTCCTTGATTCTCTAGCTGGCCCTCACCACAGAGGCTGGCACTGTCATTCATTTGGGAGCAAAGGGACCGGGACAGAGCTTGCAGTGCCCTTTTTGGACTGACGGTCAAGCTTGGGGATTTATAATCAAGGATTTTGTGGCTCTCATTTTAAATTAATTGAGCGAAATTAAGTAAATCATAATTTTGGTCTTTCCCTATGGGATTTTTTTTCTTGTTTCAAAAAGGAGAGTTCCTAGTTACATCTTGTTATTCACTATTCTAGTTTGCAAACAACACTAAATGTGTGTATGTGTGTGTCATTGGTATGAAATAAATAATACCGCCTCTTTGAAAAGTAACCAAAAATGTAGGTGAGAGCAATTTGGTTATGTGCCTAATATGGTGGTAATACACCCACCACCATTTTCCAGCTTTGGAGATACTGAAAAACCCACGACATGCTTTCTTTTCCCCTGCCTGGTTTCAGTCTCAAAACTCTGTGTCAGATGAAAACGTCCTAAACAAGACAAAATCCAAGTTTCATGAAATTGAAGGTTTCTGAAGGGAGATGGAAAAAAGAAAAAAAAGAATAACATTTCTATCTAGAAAACAATCCTTAACTCAGGCAGTGACTTTTCTTTTTCTCATGGGTAAGAGTTGCTGTTTATTTTGATCTGTCACAAATACAAAGTGTTGTTTGAAACTTGTTAAACCTAGCAGGTATAAGGAGATAACACGAGACAGGCCACCGAATATGATAAAGTAAAACATGGTGGGAATTGGCTTTTAAGGATGGAAGGATTTTGCTTTTTCTCAATGGATTTTTAATTAATATTTCTTCAAAATGTTACATGTATTTTCTCACAATTCTGTACTATCAAAGTTTTTCAATGTACAGTAAAGATATGAATGGCAAATTGTGCAAATTCAATACTGCAATTATTACTGTAATTTAAATTACTTACATTCTCAATTAGTTTTAAATAAGGTTTCTTTCCCTCATGAAAAACAAAATTGCCCAATCCTAGGTAAAAACATCTTTCATCTCAAAAAGTGCAATAATTACTTATTAGAACCATTAATTTTTAAAATTATACATAGGAAGTTTAGTTTAGAAATGGGGTTAGCAAAGGAAAAGATACATTTGATTGGTGGGGGAGGACTAGAAGGAAATAGGAAAAAATGATTTAGATTTCTGAAAAAAGCATATATACTTTGAAAACTATATTTTAAGTAATAAAGAGAAAAAGTACTAATGAGCCAAATAGTGAAAGTCTCATTTTAAACTCAGAATAAAATTGATCTTTAAAATTTTATATCAGTAGTTTAATAATTTTTCTTATGGGAAGTCCATTCTCAAGAAGAAACACTTTAAATAAAAATAACCTGATAATGTAAATAACATTTAAGATTTAACTCATAAAATAAAATGAGTGACTTTATTTGTAACATACAGTAATTTGCTTTCACTAATAATGAGTGCTGCTGTCTAAAAAAGATTAAGTGTGGAAAAATATAGATTATCAGTTTCTAGAGAATGAAAATGCTTAGTAAATTCTGAGATCATTACTTTATTCAATAATATATGGAGATATTTTAGAGGTTACTACTTAAAATTCGGTTTTCGTATCAAAGTACATTTCATACTTTAAAATGATCTATCCTTGAAGTCATTAGAACTTCAGAGACACTAGTCACTCTTACATTTTTATGCATGGCCAAATTTCTACCTATTCACCAGAAGTTGAACACTTAAAGGATAGAATATCACCAATGAAAATTAACCTTTTAGTTCTATTATCCCATCAATGGATTCATAAGTCTTATTTATGTTAATGGAAAATGTCTTCATGTGTCATGTGCAAAACAGGGCTTGGAAATATTTTACCCAACAATGCCTTTGTAGCAAGTATCCTAAGGCTAAAATGACCTAAGAAATAATTTCAATCACATTTAGGCCCAGATAATATGTTAGTCTCACAAGTGAAAATGAGCATATGAAGTGGCAGATTAGAATTGACTTTAAAAACAAAAAAATAAAAAATAAAAACAAAGCATTATAGGAAAAAAAAAAAAAGGCCTGAAAATACCCCTCCCACCCAACCTGTTAGAATTTTAGATGTGACCCTTAGTTAGTTAACTCATAGTTTGGGAATATTCCTGCCAGACAAATGGTATAGCTTATCAACCAGTGAGATCCAGGTCCAAAGTTGATATATACTACTCACTTACCATATAGGAAGTTGTTCCTACTGAATTATTTACTGGAATTTGAGTGATGCTTTGTTTATTTGTTTTCATCTTGTAGTGGTGATGGACTTATGAAATTCTTATGGATTAATGTATGCATTTTTAATGTGTATTATGGCAGCCTTTGCCCATGGCATAGAGTTTTCTCTAGGGCAAAGCTCTGGTATTAGAATAGAATCTGTAACATAAGAAATAAGTGATGCTTTCAGTTTTATAACTGAAGCAACAAATAAGACAAACAAAAACTCATAGACACAGACTACAGTTTAGCACTTGCAGGAGAATTAAGGTTACAGGGGGTCAAATAAATGGTGATGGAAGGAGATTTGATTTTAGGTCGTGAACACACAATACAATATGCAGATCATATATAATTGAATTGTATACTTGAAACATGTAATTTTATTAACCAATGCCACATCAATAAATTTAATAAAAAATAATAAAGTACAAAAATTCAAAAGATTTAGCAATTCATAAGCAGAATTATATGGCAAATAAAGTTTGTAAAGAACCTCAAAAAAAAAAAAAAGAATTGAGTGATGGTCCAAGAGTGTAAATGATGAATGAATTCTGTTTTGGTTATTCAAGTTAAAATCTTCATGATTCTTCTAGAATCATAATCCAGACTAAGAATATTTTAAATCTTTATAGGGAATATCAAGAAAGGAGTCAGTTTGTCCTAGAGCAGGAGATGAATAGTGGTTGTTTCTGCCATGACATAACACTTTTGTGCCTGTAAAGCACTTTACAGTCATTAGTTATGTATGAGAGCCAGCAAAATCCATTTTCCTAATGACCTCTGTACCTGTTTCTCAGCACAATTCTCAATTCCCTTGTCTTTACTTCATATGTGTAAGAGAAGAACATCAAAGAAGCAATACTTTGTCCTTGATTCAGTGAGGACTACGGTACATCAGAGAGTGGAAACCATTTTATAGGCATGCTCAGTGATGTCCACTTTCATTAGTTCCAGAAATTCAGGGCAGATGCTGAATGGATAAAGCTGGGGGTGGGGAGAACAATGAACTAACAAAATTGTAATTTATCTTCCTAAAGCAGCAACTCTCAAACTTTTTGATGCCAGGGCCCCTTCACTCTTTGCAGTTATCAAGAATCTCTAAGAGCTTTTGTTTACGTATGTTATATCTAGTAATATTTTCTGTATGATAAATTAAAAATGATTTTGAAATATTATTCATCTAAAATAACATACTACATGTTAACTTAAATAACTTTTTAATGAAAAATAACTAGATTTAAAACAAAAAAATTAGTGAGAAGAATGGAATGGATTTTTTTTTTAATGGAAAATCTTTAAATAGCTAGCTTCATAGAAGACAGCTTAATTCTCATATCTGCTTCTTTATTTAATCTGTGGCAATATCACACATCATGTACTTCTGGAAAACTCCATGTCCATTTGTAAGAGAATGAAAGTAAACAGTAAATAATGTCTTAGCATTATTATGAAAAGAGTTTTGACTTCACAGACTCCTAGAAAAGTTTTCAGAGGTCCCCAGAACAGATATTACGAACCTCTGCCTTGAAATGGGCTTTTACAAAAGGATTATAGAGAAGCTATTGCCTAAGGGAATTTAATTGCTTATATTAATGCTCTAGAGATACAGGTTTGTTTTTAAGTCAAGTCTGGGTCACAGTTTTATTTTGTGACTTTTCAATTTTATCATCAAACACTTATATCCAGGGCCTTGAAGGGGAAAAAAAAAATCATGATGTTATAAAATTGAAAATTTAAGGCTCCTTTCTGAAAAAGTCAAAGAGAGACAGATACATGAATGTGGACTGGTATAGGTAAAAAGTGTTGGGCTCCTTTATCTTTTAGATATTGTTTTTTAAGTTTTTTTTCTAGTGAAGTTGTGGAGGACAATGAACACTGAAATCCATAACAAATAATTCAGATTTGACATAGGTGGGAATTGCCAGCCACAGCATTTCGAGACAAGGAATTAAAAGTGACAGTTATAATTTGGAAAAATTACTTGGCTTTTGGAATGAGATAAGCTTGTGAGAGGAAAGACCGAAAGCTGGAAAAATAACAAGGAGCATAGTGGTTCAGGCAGGGGATGGACCTTTTTATAGTTGTCATGAAGAGAAAGGAAGGAACCGTTTTTGAGAGATAGTCTGAGAAATTGACTGCTGTGGAGGAGACTGGCAGTTGTCCATCAGAATTTGTTTTCCTCTTTGAAAGCATATAGCTAGTTTGCGTATTTCATGTTTCTTTATTGGTGGGTTGGCTACATGACCATATCCTTGCCAATGGAATTTAAACAGAAATAATGTACATTATTCTAGGTATAGGCATGTTCCTTCTTCATGTTCTCTTTTTCCTTCCAACTGGCTAGAATCCATGAAAGTCCAGCTTTAACTGGGCAGATGATGAAAGTGCCATATGGGTATGGTGGACCAACATGATGGAAATAACCAGTATGCTAAATAACATCAGGGAACGGAGCTGTCTGCTGGCTGACCTGAAACATTCAGCTCAAAACTACAAGTGAGAAATAATTTTTTATCTTCTTTAAGCCACCGAATTATTATTGGGCCTATTTATTACATCAGCCTAGCCTTACCTACTAGGTAAGCCTTACCTAATAGGCTACTGACTGACTAGAGCTTGAGATAGTAAGAAGTCAAAGGTAACTCTAAAGTCCCGAATGAATCATGCATTTATTCACTCACCCATTCGTTAACCCATTCAAATATGTATCTAGTGCTTACTATGTGCCATGTATTATTCTATGTGCTGGCTATATAGCAGTGAACTAAATAAAGAGTTCTTGCTTCATGAATCTTATCTTTTTGTGGTACATTCAAATGACGTACAAATAAATGCCCACTATAATGAAGGTAGTGATAGATTCTATGAAGAAAAGATCAAGCAGATAAAAGGGATGGGAAATTTGAGATATAGTGATCAAGTAAGGCTTCTCCAAGGAAGTGACTTTTGAAGAGATGGTGAGAACTCGAAAAAGTGAAACTGAGATATGTATGTACTGCATCAATCCTATATTGAAATTGTGTATTTGAGTTTTGATATGTCCTTGATGTATGTGGCACTATATATAAAATAGGGATCGATGTTAGATATCTGTTAGTTATTTGCTTACACACTTAGTGAAAACAAAATAATCTATGTAGAATTAAAAAGCAGGAAAACAGGAATAATGGTAATTCATCAAAGATATATTGGAAGGAAAGTGACTGGAAAGTTGTAAGGAAAAAGAAAGACGTATAAGTGTGAGAAATAGGTGAAGAGATCAGGGTGGTAATGAAGAAAAATAAAAGACAATAGAAATGTCTCAGGAACTAAAGCCAGAAGTCTTCAAAGGGGCAGGTATGAAAAGCTGTGCCCCATACATCAGAAAGATCAAGGAAGATAAGGGCAGAGAAAATGCCTTTGAACTTGTCTGAATTGAGATCATTGGATACCATAAAGAGGCAAAGATGGAAGCCAGATTTAGGAGGGGATTTAGGCGGAAATATTTTAAATATAGTTCATCTAACTCGTCACCATTGTTATTGGACATTTATTGAGTGCAGTGATTCTATAGGGCTCTACTCTGATAACCAAAGTATTCACTGAGTCCAGTTACCAGGTTTGTGAAGAATGACTGAAGAAGTATCAGAGTCTGGTACTTCTATTAATCCTTTATGATGAGCTCTGGAGGGCAGAATTACCTAAAATGTTTTTAACCCCTTTGGCTCTCTGGCTGAATTCCTGCTGAATTCAGGAAGACTTGAGAATCTACAATCTAGCAGACAAACCAATTAGATGTTAAAATCCTGGAGGCTAGAACTAAAGTATCAACAGAAAGTGAGTATAGAGAGATAATTATCCAGTAATTATAAGTATCTAGGCAAAAATCTAAGAGAAAAAGGCCTATTGCCATGTTGTAAAACTGTTTGAGAGGATAACAATTTGTTTAGTTTTGTTGATACTAGGCTAAAATATGTGATGTTTTATCGGAAGGCAATATTTTTTGGCTGTATGTTACCAGCTGAAAATAAGGGGGTGGGGGGGGTACATTTTGAAAACACATGAAATAAAGAAAAAAAATATCAGTTGAGCCTTAGAAATTCAGGTAGCAAGAAGCAAAGTCCTCATATATTTTGAGTTGTGACTCGTGATCTAGCTGATCCAGAAGATATATCGTTTATATCACTGAGGTGTCCATATTAAGAGAAAATCAGTGATAATATCTGTTATAATTTGCCCCTCCTGAAATGGATTCCTACTGAGAATGTGAATTTTTTCTTAGTTTTATTTTGCTCTGTGTGGAGTGGTAGGACATATACAACTATAGGAGCACATGTAATGAGAGCCCAGTTGGCGGGGGTCAGGGGGCAGGGAATAAAAACTGA
Source organism: Eonycteris spelaea (assembly GCA_003508835.1). Taxonomy (NCBI): domain Eukaryota; kingdom Metazoa; phylum Chordata; class Mammalia; order Chiroptera; family Pteropodidae; genus Eonycteris; species Eonycteris spelaea. The sequence continues at coordinate 2,639,690 of PUFA01000011.1, forward strand.
ACCTAGTAACACATGCAAGCATATTACATCAGTAATTATTCTAGTTCAAAATAATTGTAAAATATTAATTATCCCCCACCCAATACTTTGGAGTATACACAAGAAGATGAAACAAAATCTTAAGGAATAAATAGAGGAAGAAGAGAAAAGCCTTAATTAATTTTGAGGGCCATGTGAAAGAAATAGGAAGGAAACATTCATCTAATAGATAAATTCACAAGGTTTAGTATGGAAAAGTGTGTCTAGACAAAGCAGTAGACTTCAGTAGGATAGCTGAAATACTTTTAAAGATGTTTAGTCATGGTGATTTCTTTAATTCTATTTTTGCTCCAAAATGATAAGGATTCCATCTTTTTCCCTCCAAGCTCTAATTTGGGGATGATTGTTTAAGTTCCTAAAGCAATAAAATGAAAACATTTCCATAACTGTAAAGGTTTTAGTTATTTTATTCCTTGTAGAATCCAGAGTTGGCATATAAAATATTTTCTAATCTATGATTTTTTTCTGAATGAAATATTTGTGTTCACCCCATGCACTTTCTAAAATGCATATCATGAACAAAATATATTAATAATGGAAGCATAATTTACCTCTTATAAATAGATTAATTTGATATCACCTGATACTAGTTATATATTTTCAAAGACAGTCTTGATTGTCTTTATGGGGGAAAAAAATGCCACAGCAATCCAAACTACATTTATTTTCAGAAAATTGATTTTCTTCTAGAGAGAAAGAAACATTTCTCTTCAAAATGAATGATGATAAATCTATTTCTATCCTTGAGAGTTATGAGAATCATTGTCTTCCCCACCCCCTACTATCTCAGAATGGTAGCCTAAATCGCTCACTATTGCTTAGCAAGAATACATAAGCAACATATTCTGGAAAATTGTAAAGTTAAAGATCTTGCTTTTATGAGGCATAATGCAATTAACTATCTTAGAGAGTGACATGCCAGGATAAATTCATGACAGTCAGTCACTCTAAAGAGTCTACAAATCTCAGTATTGAGCCTCTATAGCAAGCCACTCATAAGCCAGATGGGCAGCTAGATGACAGAGGGGGTGAATGAGAACTTTTATGACACCCTCTCTTAAATTTAGTATTGTCCTAACTGTCCTCAGAGGCCTTATTTTGAATGAGTCAGGCTTCTGTTCTGAGTTGTAGACACTGATCCTTAGCAAATATTCTCGTATCGGTGAATATGAATAAATGGAGACAAAATAAGAGAAAGACAAGGAGACTTCTGAATCATTATTGCAGTTTAATTTTGTTATTAGTAAAATTACCATGTATTTGAAGCAGCCAGGCAGGGTTGGGAACCAAGTGTGAGGCAGTTGAGAAAATGGTTCTTTCTTCCTGTTGCCCCTAAAATGAGAGTTACGGGCATTTGGCTTTCTAAACTCTTCTATGATAGTGGCCATTCAATGGTTGTCTTCCATGTCCCAGGCACCAACCTAGATAATTGTTTTGTACTGTTTTTCATTCTCATCTATAAACATGTAAGATAAGGGTTTCCTGTTTGCAGAAGAGGGAAATCTCTAGTCAAGAGAACTTGCCCAACATCTCATCAAATTTGTAGATTTGGAAACAAAATTACATTTAAATTAATTGCATCGATAATTTGTACAGCAATGTTTAATTTAGGTGTGTTTGTTCACAAAGCAGTTTTTACTTCTTACATGCAATCAGGGAAAGCCTAGAAAATTTTAAGATTTGCATTTTGACATCGTGAACAATTTTTCCTTGAAAAGCAAAGCCTCCAGATTTTCAAAATGAGACCATTCTAGGTACAACAGTACTTATGGTTATTATTGCATTCCAACTATACAGGTCACTTTATTTCTGGAATACACTCTGTTTTGTTTTGTTTTTGTCTTCTTTTACCACCCCCTCCTCACCTTTGGCCCTCCATGGGGATTATTTCCTAACCATGCATCATTCATCTGGCTAATCCAAACTCATCCTTCCCTTTTCCAGTTCAGACGCCAGTTCCTCAAGAAGCCAAGGTCATGTGCTCCAGCTGTGTGCTCCCATAACAGACTGCACTTACCTGCTTGCATGTTTGTATCCCCCACTTGTCTGCAGACCCCCAGAGTGTCTATTTTCTTCAGCTTTGCATCGCCAGTGCCAGCGCAATGCAAAGTAGGTATTCACATATTTATTTACTGTATAAAAATTACAGTGAATCAAATTCAGACCTGCCAAAGTCAGATGAGAACTGCACCAATTTACTAAGGGCTAAATGTAAGGGAAAGAAGAGAAAAGAGGGCTTTTTCAGAATGATGACTATTGAAACTCACTACAATTGACAAGAGAGATTGAGGATAGAGATGAAGAGAGAGAGGGACAGGGACAGAGACAAGGAGATAGAGAGGGAGCGTCGAAGGGAAGCAGAGAGTAGGATAGAGGGAGAGAGAAGGAATGAGCAAGAGGATAGCCCACAGGCTGTAACTTAGTGGCTAAGGGCAAGAAGTCAGGCCATCCTGGATACAGATACTTGCTGTTTGATCTTGGGCAACTTACTTGGCTTCTCTGAATCACAGTCTCCACATGTTTAAGAAAAGCTTGTTGGGCAAGTTTGATGTGTGCCTACTGTGTAATAAATCCTGTATGTGGGACTATTATTAAGAAAAGTGTGAGAAAAGCATTATTCTCTTGAATCAATTTACTTGGTTCTTTGCATCTTTTTCTTTGTTCCCTGTTGTGATGGATGCTGAGTCTTTATATTTTCTTGTTTTTTGGTGGGATGGAGAATGCTTTGATTTTACATTTGTTTTCTTTTTGGTTGTTACTATTTCCTTCACGAAAATGCTGTTATACATGTACTTCATGGATTCCTTTAACTGTGTAGAATATGCAACATTAAAGGGATTTTAGCAAATAAAAGATAGTTTTTAAAAATCATACCACATTAGCAAAACCCATTTCTTTCTTTGTATATTACTTGCCACAAACACAGACTCTTACATAGTTATGATTATAGTATGTATGTATATAACAATCTTTTTTTTTTCTTAATGTCTTATAATAAGCATTATCCATATGCACTTCCAGAATCAAAATACCTTGGGAAAATTGCTTTGTTATATCAGTGGTTCCTTAAGCTTTTCTCATTGGTTATCTTTGTACAATCTAAATGCAATATTCCATTTAATATTATTGTATACATTTTATCATTTCATCACGTTTCTTGTGGCACGCGTTCCTCACCTTTTTAATTATGGCAAAATATTCAAAAAGTTTATGAAACAACCCCTAACAGAGTCTCCGGTACAATATAGTAGCAGAGGCTTATTGTCCCCGGCTTAACACTGATTATGTGCAAGAATAGTGTGTACCTCTAGAAAGGCTAGCAATTCTGCCATCAGATAAATGATTGCAGCCTTCAGTGGGCTGGCTCTCTTTATTTTAGCTACTGGTTGCAGAGCTGAGAAACAGAAGCCTGCATGGAGAATGAGGGCCCAGATTTTTTTTTTTTTTTTAACTGAAATGTCAAGCAATGTGACTATGCTGGCAGAAGACGACCCCCTGCGAGATGTGATAAGCCCCAGGCCTGCTCCACACACTACAGTGAAAATGCCGTGGGAGGGCTTCCCAGGCTGATGGAACTAATGACAGTAATAGCTCTGGGTAATTTGTCTTTTTCCTTACTGTGCACATTCTCTACATGTGGTGCACTTTACACCTACCACCAGGCTCACATCTGGAATGCTATGACCCTCTCAGTCCTGATTCAGATAGGTTGAATTCTGCTGTAAAGTAAATCTGACCTCTAATTTTCTTAATAATTCAGGATTATGCTAATGTTACTCAGCAACCAGCGCTGAATGAAACAGGAGCACCAAAGAATACTTAAACCCTTGCATTGGAGGGATGACCAAGCTTTCCTTGCATACTGGGTTATAATTTTTTTCTGCATCTCATTCTAATAGAGAAGACAGAAATTTAGAGAATGTGTAATTTATATTTTTAGCCATTCTTTCCGGTTCCAGGACATCCTCTGCTTAAGAAGATATTTTCTGACTTCCCCCCCCCCTTTGGTAAACGGTTTTTTTTTAAGGATTTATAAGTATACTAATGATAGTTTTGGGTTTTTAATTCTAACTGTAAAAAATACTTAGATAGTTAAAGAGACTGACAAAATAATTTCAGGGATAGATAAAACAGACTTCCCAGCAGCTTAATCTCATAAATGCAGAGTGCTTTCAGGAAGATTTTGACAATAAAAATCCTTTTTTAGTGCTGCTTCCATAGCAAGATTACACTTTTAATATTGTATTTATGTCTTATATTTTCTGTATTTACCTAAAAAGTAGCTGTATTATTAAAAGTGCAAACATCTGAACATATCTTTTAGAAAACCATAAGTGATCTTAAGTTATAAGAAATGTTTGTACTACGTGAAAAGGATTGGCTCCTCAGTCTTAGCTTTCTGTGAATAAAGGGGGAATAAAAGTATCTCCATAAATTAGTATGTGAAAGATTCCCCAGAGAGCAAGAGATTTTCAGCCATTGTGGAGGTACAGAACCACACTTAGTTGCCAGAAAAAAAGATGTGTACTCATTAGTACGGGTATCTGAATCAATCTGTCAAAATATTTATAAAGTAACTTCTAAATTATAAATAGACAATGTTATTATTTTCTCCTTCAGCTCAGGTCCAAAAAGGTGCTAGCAAAACGTTTTGTTTTGAGCACTAAGGAGAGTGCACAGAAACACAGAAATTACAAATTATTTATATTGGTTAGTAATTTGTTTCTCACAAATAGTGTAGAGACTGTAAACATTTTTTTCTTATAAATAATATCTGTGGCTATAATTGGGCAACAAAAAATAATTCATCAGTCATGTTCGGTTTCTTTTGGCACCTCTGACTATTGTCTCTGTTGTCGGTTTGAAGGCAGAGAGTTTGCATCTTCAAGTTTTGGACCATCTCAGAATTTCACCATGGACTCAGACCACTCAAAAAATTCCTTCTGTATCTTCTGGATGGATGGTACAGATGAATTCCAGAAAAGAATTTTTTTTCTAACTTAGACATCCCAAGAGGTAGACACCCATTGGTTTAGGATAAAACCGATCAAATTAGGCAAGGAGAGACAGGGAGGAATGACATGCCTCAGTGCCTTCCCTGGACCATTGCCTTGTGCTGAGTCTGAGTTTTTAGGAAGGATTGCTTCAGGAGAAAAGCATGATCATCATTATCCCTGGGTAAAACAAAGCAAGTGGCAGGAGAGCTGTCGGGGAGGCAAAATTATGACAGGTGTTGTGTATTAAGCTTTCTTGGGCTGCAGCCCTTTGGGCAAGATTTGTGCACAGAGTGGTGCCTTCTGTCTACATGACAGATTGTGTAAAGTGAGGTTGCTGAGAGCAGCTGAGCTCATAGGTTTGGGATTGGATGAAGGACTTCAACACTTTGAATATTACACTCTGTTTTATATTTATGATGCTTTAAGATATTTGACAAGAACAGTCCCCAAAGAACAAGTTAGATAGTATCCATGTGATTTCAGCAGAATCTATGAATGGTGAAAAATCAGTTAGTTCGTTTCACTGAATTAGTTGATGGCCCAGTAATGAGAAGTGTACAAGGACACCCTGTTCATGACAAGACCGAAGTTGACCACACCATCTGTTTTTACCAATATCTTTTGTTTATTGAGCCAGGGCCCTCATTGTATCATCTTACACACGCCTCACAACAGCTCCAAATGGTCCATATTATTACAGAGAAGAAAGTTGAAGACCAGAGAGGTTCATTTCCGGGAAGTTTATAAGATGTGAACTTAGATTTGTCTGACAGCAAAGCCCTCCACTTGCTGGTCTTGTCTCTCATCCTCTAATTCACCCTCCATCTCTTCCCTGGCCCCATCCCCAGCAGCTGTGGTTTTTCTCTCAACAGACAGCAGAGTTCTAAGAAAGCAAAGGTCTGTAGAAAGTATCAGGCATTTAGGGCAGGCACCCATTTCTTCCAGATGAGTGACCTTGGGCAGTTACCTAACCTCTCCAGGTCTCACTGTTCTTCTTGATAAACTGTGGCTAATCCAAACTCATGGAAATCTGAGTGAGAGGATCAGATAAACTGCTGAGAACAGCAGGCACTCTATGAGTGCCATGCATTAATTTATAACGGAAACCTCCTAGTCGAAATTTGAAAAGCTTTTTTCTTTCCTTCAGGAATCTGAAGTAGAAGTCCTTATAAAAACATATTCCTTCTCTTTAGAAGCCTCATAAAATTGAAGCACATTTATACATAAAAGACATATTTATTTACGTTTTTATAAAACATGACCTCTTAGGATATTCAACACTTTTTGGATACAGTTATTATATGTAAAATAGTACTTTGGAATATTTTTTCTTTAAACAAATTTCTTTTGCTTGTAAAAATGGTAAGCATGGCATTTTGATTTAGAAAGTAGTTAAGCTTTTATAGCTGATTGAGCTGATTCTTGAGAAATTCTGATAATCATTTATCTTGAGCCGCTTTCCATTACCACCTTTCCGTGAGAGGTGCTTCTTTGCGTATTGAAAGTGGAATGGGATGCCAACTAGTCCTTCAGAGAAGAGAGCTTGCTGGGAGTTTTTTGGACACCATCAGCCATTAGGTTTTCATGGCTTTGTTGATTTAGCGCATGTTTATTGAACTCTTAACAGTATCTAAATTCTGTGAGATTACAAGGATATGAAAAAAGGCCCTTTGACCTAAAGCAGCTTATTGTTGAATAAGGGAGCTGAAGCATTATGTATCAACAAATATAAACCTATGCGAGGGGGAAAACTGAGTTCATGGGAGAAGGGATCCCTTCAACCCAGAGGATTAGGCTTCATGGATGGGTGATTTTTTAACTTGGTTATAGAGTAGACGTGATTGGATGAAGATAAGGGAAAGACATTCTGGGTGAAAGAAGGAAGGAATAAAATAAACAAAGAAGGTAATAGAGTGAGGGCTGTGTGCAGGGAACAATAAGTCCTGTTCTGATGACCGCAGGGTGGGTTTTCACCTCCAGCTGTAGCAGAATCACATGAGGTGTTTTATTAAACATATATAACCCCAGGCCCCGCCCCAACCTCCCCCAAATCTGTTTTATTCCCCCTGGGATGAGACCCAGGAAACAGCATATTTGAAATGGATCCCAGTTAATTGGAACCACTGAGAAACAGACAAGGCTGAGTAACTGGAAGTAATGGAATGGTTGGCGTGTAGACGTGATTCTTAGCCCAGGCCGTACATGCATTAGAACCACATGAAGTGGTTGTCCTTCCTTCTTTCCTTCCTCCCCCCCCTTCCTTCTTTCCGTCTTTCACTTTTTTACTTCTTCGTCTTGTCCTCTTCCTCCCCTCCTCTCCTTCCCCACTTAATATCTGAGACCAGGCCAATTAAATTAGGATCTTTGAGGGTGGGGTCTTTGTGTCAATTTTTTGTATATATTTTTTAACTTTTTATTAGGGAATATTTTAAATATATATATATATAAAAGTAGGCACCTAACCTTAACAATTGTTAACTCATGCCAGTCTTGTTTCATTTGTTTCCCTACCGTTCTTCCCACCTTCTACATTATTTTGAAGCAAATCTTGGACATTATAAAATTTCATCTATGAAATTTCAGTGCGTATGTCTAAGTAAGGACGTAAAAGTACCACAATACCATTATGACACAGAACAATAATTTTTTAATACCATGGAATAACCAGTTGTGTTCTCATTTTTTACTGTTTCATACCTGTGAGTGTGTACGTGTATGATATTTTACAGATTGTTCCAATCAAGATCTTGACAAGGTCCACATATTAAGATTGGTTGATATGGTTGATGTCTCCCTTAATCTATATGTTTCCTCTTCATTTCTCTCTCTCTACTCATTACAGCTTTTAGTTCTAGTCCCTTACATGGTTGTTAATTTTCACCTCTGTGTCCTTTCTCATGTCCTTCTCCGAAATGTTTCTCGTCAACATAGTCCATTTTGATTTTTATATCCTCTGCAAAACTTTCCTTACCAATATTTCACTTATGAAAATTTCTTAAGGAGTTCTGGCTTTTAAGCCTTTTAATTATATACCATTTTATATTTTTGCATTGTTCCCTAAATTCTTTGTGTATGCTTCTCCTGAGTTCTCAACTAAGTTGTTTGTTTCCTATTGTAATCCTCAATGAATTTAGAATAGTACTAGAAACTAAGTACTCTGTAAATGATTATTACTTGAATTTGAGATTAAGAGAACCCTTCTGATATTGGATATTACCAAAACGCTCTTTAATTTGCTTTCCAATGGATCTGTCCAATCATAATTTACCATGTCTAAATGCAGTGATTAAAGAATACTTGTTTGTAAGTATTTTTCTTAATTTCATTAAATCAGTTTAAAATAAAATATTTGTAATTATGTTTTTTAAATTGTATGTGCAATAGGACCACTTATAAGTAAGACATATACAATATCCTTGCTAAGGTGTATGTGTATATATACATATATGTATATATGTATATACACATACATATATATGTGTGTATATACACACACACACACACACACACACACACACACACACACACACACACACACATCTGAGTCAGGGTCTTAACAGTGGTCCAGAGAAGTAAAAAAGAAAATAAAACAAAAGCAACAAAGATGAGATGATCCAGAGTGTGTCATTAAGAGACCTCCTTCAATTTCCTTTAGGACCAGGAGAGCTGGTAGTGTTTGTGTGAGGCAGAAAACTAAAGATGAATGCTAAAAGATGGAAAAGAGGAGAGAAAAGTAGTGCAATCCTGGGACATCAGTATCAACTTAGATCTCTGGCGCTGAGTTAGCTTCCTATGACCTGGGAATGGGTACTTAGGAATTCTCAGAGGAGAACGAACTAAAGAAGCCCTTTTCTACTCATCCTTACTGACTATTTTAGAAAGGGGTAAAGGCAAAGTAGGATGCTGGTAGGAGAGAGAAGGACTGGGGTAGGGGTCATTCCAGGTCTTAGAAGAGAGAAAGAAGTAAAGGGGAAATGGAATTTGTGTAAAAGCCTCTTCTCATGAACTAGTAGTGATCTTTGCAACATGTTTGAGGAGATTTATACCCAAATGTGGGTAAACTAAATTCAAATTAAAACTGCCAATGAGATCTGGCTCTACTAGGAATTCTTGTGGAATGCTCAACCATTTGGGGGTAGCATAATGGGGGTTATGAAAAATTTTTTCTGAGTAATGAGAGATATATAAATTTTGTTTTGTTTGTCTGGAGACTGTCAACCTAGACTAGAGTGAACTTTGAAAGTCTAAACTAATCTCCTATAAATGAAAAGGATTACAAAGGAGTTGACAGTACACGTATATGCTAAGAAATGAGGCTTAGCAAAATGCATGGCAATTCATCAATGAGAGAAATATTAGTGTACAGAAGTCTAAGGAGGCTATCATTATCAATAATTGTTAGAAACTGCTTGTTGACAGATTGGATTGTTTGTCATAGACGGTGACAAACGAAAATATAAGAATCTTGAACTTGTTGCATGCATTTTAAATTATTTATGTAAATGTGTATATACACATTTTTAGTGAGACTAATTGTTTCCTGCATTATAAAGTTTCAGGATTTGTCTAATAAGGCCTGAAATCTTTTTACTAAATAGTGGAACTTATCATGACATTTTTGCTCTAACATCCAATCATCTTGGTTTTAATGAAAATATTTTCCTTAAATATTTTGATAGTAAAGCATCTTCACTGAATCAAAACTGACATTTTAATTTGAACTCTCCACTCTGAAAAGAGTTTGCAGTCAAAATTTGTCATTAAAAAAACTAAATGAAATGAAAAATAATGATGTGCTGGCTTGCTCCTACAAGCATCTAGAATAGAAATGCTAAAGATACTGTATTTTAATGCTCAGTTGGCTTCTTTTACTTCCATGCAGGGATTAAGTGGGAGGCAGCTCTCAGAGCAGTAGAAAGGGTCATGGCCTTAACTCAGAAGAATTGCATTTAAGACAGAGCCGTGTCACTTATCAGTGGGATGACTTTAAGTAACTTAGTTTCTTCATCTTTAAAATTAGGAATTTAATAGTTATGTTACAGAGGTTTAAAACTATATTATGAGGAACAGTGTTACAAACGAAATCTTATCTAAGTGTAAGATTATGAAGATACAGTTTGTGCATTTTCTGATAGATGGTATTGTTTATATTCGGGTTTTATAAAATTCAATAAACATTTGCTTCATTATCTTACTGCAAAAGCAATATGTGGTGAAGGTGAAAAAAAGTAGAAAATTTTAAGAAGGCAAAAAAGAGGAACTGAGAATTACTCATAATCATTCCAAATAATATTATCATAGGCTTATGTCATCTTCATCGAAACTTTTACTTATGCATATAGTTTTTAAAAGTACACCCTATTATTGCAGTGTGCGATGTGTAATATGTAGTTCATTCTGTTTCCCTTAATGTTATATTATGACCATGTTTTTATGACAATACATGTACTTTATAGGATTGCATAAGTTAGTATATACTTCTTTATGCAAATGAACCATATTTATAATATACTTAATCATTTCCCTATTAATTGAATAAAAACTTTAAGATATTTCCAGTCTCAAAGAGATGACTATTCTTTTTATTTATCCTTGTATGACATCACTAGTATTCCTGGATGGAAGAGTAAACAGCATTTCTGTGAGTGTATTTTTAGATGAGATTAACATGTAAATTAGTGGACTCCTAGTAAAACAGATTGCCCTCCATATATAGGTGGGCCTCATCAAATCCGTTGACAACCTGAACAGAACAGAAAGACCAGCTCCTCCTGAGCAAGAGAGACTTCTCCAGCAGAGGACCTTCGGACTTCTGCAACTTCAGCTCTTCCTGATTCTACAGAAGACAGCCTTAGGACTTGAACTAGTACATTGACTCTCCTGGCTCTCCAGCCTGCTGGCCCACCCTGCAAATTTTGGACTTGTCAGCATCCATAATCCTGTGAATTACTTCCTTATAACAAATCTCTTACTTTATGTATGCACATGCTATTGGTTCTGTTTTTCTAGAAAACCCTAACTGATTCAGGTATGTTATTATAGTTTTATGTAAAACCCTTCAAGCATATCCTATCATCTATAGGCATATAAAACTTTTTAGCTCATATGCTCTGCCTTCATGATTAGTCTCTTGGAATTATAAAGTACTTGGAATTCTCAAGAAAGGCCATGCTTTTTCTTGTACCTAGGGGCTCTTCTGTTTCAAATGCCTTTATAATTCTGTTTGCCTAGAAAATCTTATCCTTTAGTTCTTAATTCAAATAGCATCATAAGTTCAGAGAACCTTCCCAGCTAACCAGTTAAAGCTAAATGCTTATGATTTGGAAGTGCCTGTTCATCTTCTTACATCAGTTATCAGTTATTTGTTCATATATCTATCCCATCTACCAACTCTGAACTTATGAGATAAAGAGCCTATTAATCTTGATGTTTATTCTATTTAGTAAAGCTCCTGGCAGTATTCACAACAGACCCATACCTGTAGAGTGTACTTCCAATGAAAGACCTCAGTCATTGTATGATGTGTGCTTCCCGCACAGAGTAATTAGCCTACTTGAGGATAATAATGGTTGTTGGAGTCTGATTTCGTGGATGCTTACTGCCCCCAAATTTTCAATATACCCAATAACTATAAGTGATACATCAAAAATTAGACAGACTTTGTTCATTTAAAATAAAATGGATTGTGCAATATCTTCAAAGATGATCTTTGAGGCTCTTAGGACTTACAAATAGGTTTTTAGAAGATTCGTTATGATATGTTGAAAACAAATAAATAAGGAAGGTCTTCCTGTTACAAAAGATTTGTGCATTTTACTAGAGTGTATTTGATTATACCTCATGTATTTTTTAAAATTTAGTTTACCTCCTTGACAGAGTGAGTGACTGCTGAGAAAATTAAAAATTTCAGTTTATGAACCTCTGTAGTAAGGAAGATCAGTCTGAAATTACAATAAGAAAACTGTGCTAACATTGACAAAAATTACATTAACATGCATATCTCAGAGCACATTTTTATTAAATGAAGTTGGCTTTATTTGAATTGCCTAGTGGAGGAGGAGAGGTCAAAAGAAAGGAGTTGCAGGAAGACTATGGATAACTGGAAGACTAACTGCCTTAAAATGTAATGTCATAGGGATAGAAAATTGTCTCCATTGGCAACTCTTAAGTTTAATAATACTCATTACCCTTCATTCTGTTCTGCCATCTTAGGCTAGGTTAGTTTACTCCAAATATTACTTTTGATAATAAATTTCTATTAACACAATCCATTGCTGAGTTATGCTCTTCCTGTGAAGACTTGATTGTTCTTCTCAATGGAGCCAGATACCCAGCTCTGTGTACCAGGTCTTCTGGGAAGTAAGTTCTTCCTTGTTATCACCATAAGTCTTTGACATCTGTTCCTGTAGACAAACCTTAATATAAAATTACTAAGCAATTGCTCTTCTGCTTGCAGTGACTGCTAGTCGGCATGAAGTGCCCAGAACTCTACTAGGAACTGGCCTACTCGAGGCAAGGGTAAGACCCAGTTGCAATGGCTTTTGGCACAGCTGTTTCCTCCCTATAGTTTTGGTCATTTTAAATTTGTTTTTATCATTTGGTGTATAGTTTTTCATCATTTTTAATAATTACATAGTATTGCACACACTAATTAGTCATCAATTTATTTGACCTACTTCTTATTGTTGGGACATCTTTATATATAAGTTTCTGCAAACTACTCTTTCTTTGGACTTCTTTCCAGATTTCTAGTTGCTAAATCAAAGTACATGTGTAGTTGTAAAGTCTTTGATCTATATTGTTAAATTGCCTTACATAAATGTACCAATTTACAGTTATGCTAGTCTTGTAGGATTATATACTGTCCTGCATCTTCACCAAAAATGGGCATTCTGTTTCACAGGTTCACTCTTAACACTTCACAGAGGATGCTATTAATGCATTTGTTAATATGATGAACTGTCTCTACATTTAGTGATTCAGCCTTTAAAATTCGTTGCCATATATTTTTTTCCACTGTATGTGTATTAAAAAATCAGATTTTAGGAATAACAATTTCTTTTCCTCATTAAATAGTAAAACCAAGGAGATAATGGAATAATTTCTCTTCTGCATAATAGTTGATTGTGTTACATATTAGAAAGCCTTTCCTATAGTTGGTAACATTACCACACTAATAGAAACTTTCATTTTGCTTTCAAGGTTCTGTGAAAGACTTTACAACGATTTAGTAAAGATTATGTCACAAAATTTTTCCGTATTTGAACTAGTAATTCAAGTGTCTTTAACTCATGACAAGAAAAAAATCTATAAATCTATATTAGTCTTCAAATGAAAACAAATTAATCTACAGATTTTTTTTTTTAAAGTGATGTGCCTAATTTTTCAGAATGTAGAAAGACAACAGGATAACACGAGGAACACTAACTTAAGGAATTTTTTTTTCTTTCAATGTTAGTTTTGATGTTTCTATTTGTGATTGATGTCTCAACATTTATATTACAGAATAATTGTGTTAAATTTAATGGCTAGTCAGTGTGTGGTGTACAACTGTATGGTCGAAATAGAAACAGTATTAAAACCAATGCAATAGTGTTTTTATTTAAGAATTCCAAGTTAAAACAAACTATGTTCAAATTTTTTCTTCATTTCACCTTTCCCTAAGGATGAACATTCCTTGACGTCAGCCCATTGAAAGTCATTATGATTTTTGTATATTAATTTCTACCAATTTTAGCAGTACATCATCTTACTGAAGTAAATGTGATGCCTCCAAGGAATAGCAATACATAAATTGTAACCTTCAGGGATGATCCACAGTCGTATTAAAGTCAGAGCTCCTTATTAGATGTATAATAGAAAAGGAGCAAGTTCTGAGGGGGTTTAATTCTGTCCTGCTGTACCCACAATCCTATGAATATAATTGAAGATTTCACCTCCAACAAATATGGAATAAACATCATGAGCCAAACTGATGTAAGAAAACAAAAGGAAGTTTGGACAATTATTCAGGCAGTGCAGAGGCCATCTCTACTTGGCATGTGACTAAGTTATATAGATGCTTCAATAGGGTATGTGAGTTTTAATATTTTTCTTTTTGCAACATCTTATATAGTTATGTAGACGTCCTCTTATTATATCATTGTTACTATATATTTTTATAATTATGATGATGATGGATAATGACAGGTGCTATTAAATATACTCTATTCTCAATGATAGATTGTTGAAGAAGGGCAGCAGTGGGGTGCAGAGATAAGATGCTTTGGGAGACATTTTGAAGCACATAATGATGACAGAGTCCCTGGTTGCTAGGAAGCAGCACAGCAAACAAACCACACTCAGACTGAAGGAAAATATTATTGGGGCTGTGTGTGTGTGTGCGTGCGCGTGTGCATGTGCACGTGTGTGTGTGCGCGTGTGTGCGTGTGCGTGTGTGTGTGTGTGTGTCTGTGGGAGAGTGGGGAAGTGTGTGTGAGAGCGAGAGCGAGAGATTGAGTATGGGGGGGAGGGAAGAAGGGTGGCTATTGTAGACCATATAGCCACAAAATATAGTGAAACCTACATTAATTAAAAAAAATGCTTGTGTTAGATGTTTTTTTTGGCAGATTCAAGCAGTAGAATTATTTCCTTCAACTATCATCTTTTGTCAGAAAGAGGAATTTTAAAAATTCAGTCTTTCCGCCTCATGTTATAGATTTTTAAATATGTTTTAAATTCCAAATGCAAATAGATTTAAAGGCCATTTTCCACACATGGTATATTATTTATTTTAAAATATATTTTAGCATATATGCCACATAAAATAAAAACTGTTATTTTCTTACCATTTAATTGTACTTTCCACTTTCTATGTAGGGTGCAAAAAAACCTGTCCCACTAATGTCACTTTGCCTGATGTTAAAGCCCTGTGCAGGTGTGGTATGTGGTCAGTGGCTTACTCTGCAGCCTGAAACTGGTTCAGGTTTCCCACAACTTGGAGGCTTATCTCATATGCTCTGCCTTCATGATTAGTCTCTCGGAATTATAAAGTACTTGGAATTCTCAAGAAAGGCCATGCTTTTTCTTGCACCTAGGGGCTCTTCTGTTTCAAATGCCTTTATAATTCTGTTTGCCTAAAAAATCTTATCCTTTAGTTCTTAATTCAAATAGCATCATAAGTTCAGAGAACCTTCCCAGCTAACCAGTTAAAGCTAAATGCTTATGATTTGGAAGTGCCTGTTCATCTTCTTACATCAGTTATCAGTTATTTGTTCATATTTGTTCATATATCTATCCCATCCACCAGCTCTTCAATTTAGTATTGTCCTTATCTTAAATATTATCTCCTATTGAATTAGAGGACATGCCTTGGAGGACATGCCTTTCTCCTGTTTGTTGTTGTTGTTGTTTTGTTGTTGTTGTTGTTGTTGTTCATAACTGACCCTTCTCTATCAATTTCCTCTGCTAGTTTGTCTTTTACCATACTTGTAAATATTGGCATTCTTCCAGGCTTAGGGCTTGATTCACTTTTCTACTCTATATTTCTCCCATAGATAATCTCATTAATTCTTGTGCATTTAAATATTGTATTTGCTATGATGACTTCTAAATTTGTATCTCTAAACCTCATATGAGTCCCATGCATCCTTCTGCCAACTTGATGTCTCTTTCTGATGTATTATAGTCACCTTAGACTTCATGTGTTCAAAATGGAAAATTTGATTCTTCATTTCACTAAGCCCATTTACTTTTCCCAACTGGTTAGATGCTAGAAGCCAACATCGATTTCTTTCTTACCTTATGCCCCACTCTATCTGTTAGCAATTCTGCTTATATTCTCTACAAAACAGATATGGACCCGTTCTTTTTCTCTACTTCTACCACTATCACCTTAACCCAGGTCACCCTTATGTCTTTCCTGAATGACTACAACAGTCTAATATGAGGTATCCTTACCAGATTTTTCTCTTTCTAACCCAGTTTATACTCAACAAGAAAAGTGACTTTATCAAAATGGGAATAGAACCACACTGCTTTCCTTGTAAAAGTCCTTCAGTAATTTCCCACTGCACTTAAAATTAAACTGAAACCTTTACCAAGGCCTAAAAATCCCATCGCTTAATACCACTATCTTCCTTATATGCCAGGTGCCTGTGCTGGTAATTTTTTTCCTTTTTCAAAGATCTCAGCCCTTTATCTCCAGATACTCTGTAGATGTTCTCACCTCTGACTAAAAAGTTATCCCCGTGTTCATAACCTAAATAGGTCCTCTTCTTTGGGGTCTCTGCTTACATGGTCTTCCTCGAGGAAGGCCTTCTCTGACTAGTCTTTATCATTCTTGTCCTCCAACTGTTGCTTTTTTCTTCATAGCATTTATTATAATTTATTTTTCCAATTGTGCCAATCATGTAAACTCTAAAAGAGTAGAGAAGATGTATACATTCGTATATTGTTTTGTTTTCAGTGAATAGCACATTCCCTGGCATGTAGTAGGTGCTTAATAAATATTGAATGAACATATATATTGCCACTTTATTTTCTTTGAAGATACACAAAAACCATTGTATATAATTATGTCAATTTTCTAGTAAAAAAAAAGAAAAGAAAAGTAGACTGATTCCAATAGAACTAAGTGAAATGGGAAATAATGAAAAACATTTGGGTGATTCAAGAAGAAATTCAACCTATCTTTCACTACAAAAATAATGAACAATATCATGTATTTACCATGATTTTAAGCATTTTGAACATACAAAGAAATATAAACTGTGATCTATTACAATAAATACTTTATAACCTAGTTTTCTTAAATTATATGTCAATTGTGTAAGAAGAATAATTTTTGCTTGAATTTTATGAGTAATTATTTCAATATAATGATTCCAGTGAAAACATTCATAGATAATTGCTTCTTTGGCTTCAGTTTCCTTTTCGTGCCGATGGCTTTATACTCTGCTAGGCAGAGGGTGGAGGAGATTTTCCTTAGTTCAACTAGATCACTCTTCAGTTCAGTTAGAAATTTCTTACTGACCCACATCCAGTGGGATATGAATTTCAAGTTATTTTTTCAGGTAGGGGTTATGAATTAAACCATATTCTTTTATGGTTTCCATTTGCCCCTTGGTATGTACTGATAAGATGCTGATTGGGGATAAAGTTGCCACCCAAAGCAGTTGCTGCTGCATTTTTCTTGCTGTGAAAATAACTGTATTTTCAATCATGGCACTGACTTTTGTCAATAATATGCTCTCAAGAACTTCTCTAAAACCAGGCACCCACATAATATTCCCCTTATTCTCTGTCTCATCTGGGAATGCATTCCTTCTTACTGTTCCTTTTTAACGGCTGAAACAAAAGTGTGAGTCCCTGAATTTATGAATAAGACAGAATGACTTATATGTTTCTTTCATTTATTAGGTAGGGTTTTAAAAATATATAGTTGTGAATTTTACTCACCTGTTTTACATCAGGGACTTTTGTAGTATTCCCTTACTTTTCTTGATATTTAAAAGATGAATATTAATGGTTTTAAAAATCACTTTAATTATAAAATTATTTTAATCATATCACAAATGATAGAAATGCTTTGCATGACCATATGCTGTTTAGTGGAATGTATGACCAAATGTAAAGAAACAGTCTATTTCTATATTATCTTCATTTTTGAACAATGAATCTCTTGAAACTTTCATATTAACAAAAGAGCAAACATTGGAAAATATTATTTGATAAAATTCTAGTACACTTTAAAAATATCAGCCTTTTGAGATGTAATTCTTTTCCCCTCTTTAATTCCCTCCCCACGCACTTCCACCCTTGACCTACAAATGTTGTCCTCTCCTTAAGAACTGGATCTCTGAAGGTGGGACATCTCCTCCCACACGCACCTGGGGTTTGGTCTGTGGCTCCACCTGGGGTGTGAACCAAGGACCCTCTGCGTGTAAAAGCATATGTGCTAACCACTACACTATGGAGCCACCCCCTTGAGATGTAATTTATACTCAATAAAATGTACCCATCTATAAAATGTTGTTCAATGAGTTTGAAAAATGTATCTGCCCATGTAACCACTGCCATATCAAGACATAAAACATCATCCTCCCAAAAAGTTCCCTACAACCCCTTTCTAGCAACCACTGATCTCCTTTTCTCTTACTATAGATTGGTTCGCCTTTTCCAAATTTTCAAATAAATAGAATCATATAATATATAATTTTAAAAGTCTGGTTTCTATCACTCAGCATAGGTTTTGTGCTTCATCCATGATGTTATGTGTATCAGTAATTAATTTTTTTTATTGCTGAATAGTATTGCATTGTATGGAAATCCCACTATTTATATTATCTATCTATCAGTTTTGGACATATTTCCAGTTTTTGGCTAATATGAGTAAAGATCCCATAAATACTTGTGTATGTCTTTGTGTGCATGTATTCAGAACTACATAGGTAATGTAGTTAGAAAGTAAAAGCTATATAAGACAGTGATGTTTTTAAGAACCTTACACTCAAGAAATGGAACTAGATTAATAATAATTTTCAACAGACAAGCTGGTAAAATTCTATAACAGAGACATCAATAGAGTGTTGAAGAATAGAGAAGGAAGATATTAAATCACACAAACTCTTTGTATGGATATATGTTTTCATTTCTTCCAGGTAAACATCTATGATTAAAATTGCTGGGTTGTGGTTGCTTTGAAACCATGCTTCTCACGCCTCCTGCTGTGAGAAACAGCTCCAGCTGTCACCCCTCTGAATCCACCACCATTTGCACAGAGACCATGCTACAGAGTTCTCTATGCTTCCCAGGCAATGATACAGCATAGCAGGGGGAGTAGAGAGAGACCACGCCATGAGATGTGGGACTCATGCAGTGGGTGAGTTTGACTTGAGTACTCCTGACTGCATTTTTTTTGGAATTGTACAACAGTTCAAGATTCAACCAATCCTTCCTTTCTTCCCCCTCTCTTTCATAGGTGTCAGAGCTGCATTGTGGTTTGAAGGCTGTCCATTTCCATCTTCTCCAGGTTCTACCCCTTTATTGTTCACAGGTGAACAAACAACTCCTCAAACAAATTTTTTTGCATCTCTAAACCTAGTCATAGCATCTGCTTCTTAGAGGACCTGAACTAATAATACATGGGCCATATCATAAGTGGATGTTTAAATCCACTCTAAATTACCAAACTCATTTCCAAAGCTGTTGTATCATCTAACGTTGTCACTAGAAACAAGAGAATTCCAGTGGTTCTGCATCTTTGCTAACACTGAATATATCAATTTTTATTTTATTGATTCTAGGGAGTATTTAGTGATATCACATTATGCTTTTAAATTTGTGTGTGTCTGATCACTAAAGATGTTGAGACATGTTCTTTTCTTTGAATTTTACATAATGCTTTTGTGTGTGTGTGTGTGTGTGTGTGTGTGTGTGTGTGTGTGTGTAATGCTTTACTGAGAAACAGCCAATGGCAATACTGAGGGGCTGAGTGAAAGTGAATTCCAGAGAAGAAAAGAGGTTGAGCAAGGGTGGAGAAAAGAAAACAATAAACGATGAAGATATTTATGGAATTCCAGCCTTTGAATTGTCTTTTGCTATCCTGTGGTGGTTGTCTTGGGAAGTGTAGTGATAGTTGTAGTGGTTGTGGTTTGTTAGTTATGAATGAATGTGTAAATCTAAGAAAAGTGTGTGTGTGTGTGTGTGTGTGTGTGTGTGTGAAATTAAAAACACAGGTTATCATTGTAAGAATATAATAACTGAATATGAAAGAGAGAGAACAAACTTTTAGATTTCAAAAGCTAACATGTTCTATATTTCTTTTTAAAAATATGTATTTCCATTTGTTTTCATAGAAAAGTTGGCAATAAATATATTGTCTCTGAGATCAAATATAGGCATCATGACTCTGACTTCATTTAACCCAAGTTCCTGATCAACTCTGAGCTTATCTTATGTGGACTTTTGTTAAATATGATTTGAACGAATGTTAAATAGTATCAACATTTGAAGGTAAGTTAAACGCTTAAAATTAAAGAAACATAAGAGAGTCGTTTTGAGTTATTGACATACATTTTCATAATTCAGTTCTAGCAAAATGTAGACCCAAATGAGAATGGCAATAATGATCGAGTTTTAGAACCATCAAGTTTTCATTTTCTCTTTCTCAAAAAAGCATGTGGAGAATGAGCGGATGCGTTCTGATTGCAGCACGTTTCTTGGGCAGCTTTCGTGTGTAGATCTGTGTAAGAGAATTTCTGTCTGCATGCTAGCGTGACATTGTGTAGTTTTAGACACTATGTCTTGGTGATTACCACATAACCCAACTGCCACATAAATTATCTTTATAAAGACAACTTTGCATACATATGCAACATCCAGAATGGAGCAATAAATTGGTCATGACTTCTTGTCTCTAATGGCGCCACTTCATCACTTCCTCTAGCAAGTTGGGACTGAGGGCACATTGGTGAACGCCTTTGTCTAATCTCCAATCACGAGGCACCTCATATTTCAATATACAACTGGTACAGTTGGCCTTTGGAGGGAAGAAAAGTTCAGTTTCCTGCTTGTCAGTCTTTTTACCTTCCTGCCTACAGCAAACTGAAAAAAAAATTACTTGGGAGAAATGTTAAGCAACCAAACCTTTTATAAAACATTGTCAAGATTAATTGCTAGTTTCACTCATGAGCTGTGTAGACTGTTTCCTAAGATCCTCATCTTATTAGATACAATGATTCATTTTCCTTTTCTTGGCAAAACATCTGCTTCTTTGCAGATATCCCCATCAATAATGTAGGCAGTGATGGGGTTCTGCCAACACTGAACTCATTTAAAAATACAAAGAATAAAAACCTTTCGAGACTCTCTTTGGTCTTTGGTACCTTAGACTTTAAATATTTGGTGCCCTGGTAATTTAGAACTCATTGTACTTAACTACATTACAGGAATGATCCAAACCCCTAAACTCGTTTCATATTCAACCCCAATTAGAAAGCTGTTAATACTAGTTACTGAGCGTTCTTACCCCTCATCTGTTTTGTGATCTTGCAGTGCTAATCCTGAAGCTTCTAAGTCTTGATAGTTTCTTGGTCTTTTTTTCACGTAGTGTTGCTATGACAGAGCCTGAGACTGGCCACTTCAACATTCATTCCCACCTCTGTTTTTCCTTACCACGTTCCACTACATTTCATGCTTTCTTAGCTTGCCTTGTGTTTAGGAAAGGCTGTGTGATTTAGTTCTGGCTCATTAGAAATCAGTAAAATACTACTGTGGTTGTCTGAAAATTTTTTTCTTTTCTTATACAAAAGAGAGTCCTGGCCAGAATCACCCTATCTTGAAAGTGGATATGATGCTGGGAGCTGTAATAGCAAACTTGTGACAATGAGGTGACAAGCTTGAGAATCAGAGACTTACTGGTCCTGACATATCTGGGTCTCTGAACCACTGCCAATAGCCTCCCCTTCTTGTCCTGTGAGAAAAATATTACCCTACTTATTCAAGCCAAGCTGTGGCAGGTTTTCTTTTCTCTGCAGCTGTGAATAAACTGATCTGATTACTATTGGATACAGTAATAGAAATCAGCTTTACATTTGGACTCCAAATGTATTGAGAGGGAAACTTTTATCTGAGAATAAGATTTAAAGAGCAGTGAAACAATAAATTAGGTTTTATTTTTAACATTCTTCAGACAAACCTTTATGATAGCTGATACTGGGTTAGTGCTAAAATCAGGCCTCCTAATTCCAACTATGATGAAAGTTTATCAAAATTCAAACCCCTTAGACAGACATTAAAGGTTTCTTCCTTACTCTTATTCTCCTTACTCATATTTCTTCCTTTTATTTAAAACCATCCAAGTCCCACCTTACCTGTATAGTAAAACTTACCCAACACACAAATTACAATAATCCCTCCCTTGTCTGACATGAACTTTAATTATTTGACCATTAATTTAGCATTTTTCATATTGCATCTCTTATTGCTCTTTATTATGGCATATGTTTTGAATCTTCAATTAGATTACCTACTTCTTAAGATCAGAGAATGTGTTTTGTACTGAATGTGGCATGAATAGTGCCTTTCTCCCAGTGGAAACACAAATGTTTGTTGAGTTTATGAGCATTGGTACAGATACTTCTAAATTTTATTCATTCAAGCTTTTCGTACAGCTACCACAATGCTATGCATTTGTCTGCTTTTAAAACACCTACCTTTTAAAGAAAATACGAGTGATATTTAAAGTGCTCTTACAAATCTCAATATAAAATCACTAAAATCCATATAGAAAGTACAAGTTAAAATAACAAGATGCCATTTTTTCACCTATCAAATTAAAAATCATTGTTGCTCCTAAGATATTTCTGGCAGTGGTGCATTGAGTGGGTTGCTCTCACATATTGCCATGGAAGTAGCACTCTCACTCCTCCTGGAAAGAGTTTTAAAGGAGTTTGTACTACTTGAGCTACAAATAAAGAGAGAGGAGTAAAAGTTAACTAATACATTTTATGTGTCCTTTTTCTTTTTTCTTTAGTGAGTCTAGCCAGAGGTTTGTCAATTTTATTAACCTTCTCAAAGAACCAGCTTATTGTTACATTTATTTTTTCTATTGTTTTTTAAAAACCAAATTATTGGATGGCAAAAACCTTTACCTATCCAGAAAGAATTAAATTGTTAATCTGAGAAGAGGTTACCATGACAAAGCAATCAAAATATTTTTTTCTAGGAGCTCTAGAAAAGGAAGAGAAGGAAAGAGAATATTTCTTAAAAACCGATGATAAAAAGATAAACTCGAATGTATTAATACTGAAATGGAGAAGACACTAAGGATAATGGTACTATTTATCTGAGCATCTCATAAATTGGCTTATAAGATATAAAGATCTTAACAATAGTTATTTCGATAATAAATACATTTTATTATTTTTTTCTTTCCTATCTTTGTACCTTTTTTATTATTGAATTTATTGGGGGTGACATTAATAAATAAAATTATGTAGGTTTCAGTGTACGATTCTATAATATATCACCTGTATATTACACTGTGTGTTCACCACGCAAAGTCAAATCTCCTTCTGTCATCATAGATTTAACGCACCTTACCCTTTTCAACTCCCTACCCCTCTTTCCCTCTGGTAACACACTATACTGTTGTGTGTCCATGAGTTTTTTGTTTGTTTGTCTTGTTCATTGTTTTCAGTTTTATGTCCCACATGAGTAAAATAATGGTTCTTGACTTTTTCTAACTTATTTTGCTTAGCATGATATTCTTAAGATCCATTCATATTGTTGCAAATGGCAGTATTTCATCTTTTTGTATGGCTGAGTAATATTCCATTATATGTATGTACCATATCTTCTTTATCCAGTCATCTATCAAAGAACATTTTTGTTACTTCTATGTCTTGGCTACTGTGAATAATGCTGCAATGAACATAGGGGTACATATATCTTTACAAATGTTTTTTTCATATTTTTGACTAGATACCTAGAAGAGGGATTGCTGGGTCATATGGTAATTTTATTCTTACCATTTTGAGGAATCTCCATATTGTTTTCCATAGTGGCTGTACAAATCTGCATTCCCACCAGGAGTGTATGAGTTTCCTTTTTCTCTAAAACCTCTCCAACACCAGTTATTACTTGTCCTGTTGATGATAGCCATTCTAAAAAAAGGTGAGGAGGTATCTCATTGTGGTTTTGATTTGCATTTTCCTTATTGCTAATGAAATTGAGCATCTTTTCATATGTCTGTTGACTGTTTATATGTCTTGAGAGAAATGCCCATTCAGGTCTTCTGCCCGTTTTTAATTGGGATAATAAATATATTTTAATTATATGTTACTACTTCTAATAAATCTGTATTCTGGTAACAATATTGATAAAGATTATAATCTTAATATTTATTGAGTATATAGATCGCAGGTCCTATACTGAGCATTGTATACATATTTTTCATATAATTTTCTCCACAATCCTATGAGGTAGTGAGGTAGTTTCAATATTACAGGTTTATAAATGAGAAACTAAAACTTCAGAAATGAAATAATTTTGTGAAAAGAGTTAATGAAAGATGGTGCCATGATTTGAAAATTGTATCTCTTTGACTCTAGACTCCCAGTTTTAATTACTTATGGGTTAATTTATTTTGCATACTTTCCTAAGTACATATTAGAATTGTATATTAGGGCTAGTTAATTATCTAACACTAAAGTATACACTTTATATGGGAAGCTTCTCATGTAGTAAAGAATGCAGTTTCTTTGACCCTTAGTTCTGTCTCATGGCTTTGGGAAAGTTATTTAACCTCTCTAAACCCTGGGTTTTTCCATAAAATGTGGATAACATTTTCTACTTTGAAGGATTATTGTGAAGGTTTAAATACATAAAGTATTTATCGCAGTGCCTGACACGTGAATGCAAATGGTAATCTTTTATGTTATCATTCCATCAACAATACACTTTGGTTCACAGATACTGGGAAGAGGAATCGTGGGTTATAAAGTACACATAGATGGGAATAAGCTTTTAAATATTAAGATTCAATATTCTTTATGTTGCCCTACCAACATATTTATGGGGGATTTTGGCCATAGCTTTTGGAAAATGAGATAATAAAATACACACTTTCCTGACTGTTATTACTAATCAGGATCTTGTGCAAATCCTCCCATGTCAAATAGGGTAGCTCTTTTGAGGGCTGCATACTATTCCATAGTGGATATATTGTTTATTTTTTCACCCATAATAAATCTGATTACAAAGCATTCATTTGGCTTCCAGTTCAGTTTTCACTTCGATGCATTTCTAAAGAGTTCATCTTTAAATAGCCCTTTGATACATTTTTATGTATAACTCTAATTCCTCTATGAGGAGATTTCCAAGAGTAGGGTTGCTGGGTAGAAGTGCAATTGTATTTTTAATTTTAATAGGCTTTGTCATTACTTTCCAAAAAGGCAACAAAAATGTATATTTCACTAACAATGTATGGGAATATGCCTTTTTGAAAAATTTCCCCTACTGTTTATTTTGGGTTTGGGTAATATAATAAAACAAAGCAAAATGAGACAGCAGAAAAATGAGCATGGGAAAGGAACATATCTAAATGTCTTGCAAATATATTAAAACAACCCCCTAAGATAAATAAGTGAAAATAAAATAACAATGAGGCATCACTTTATGTCTAATGGATTTGTAAGCTCTTCCCAGGAACTGGTCTCTTTAGATCCTTCCTGGGGACTTGACTTTGTTGATCCTTCACTCATAGGGATCTGAAGGGTAGGAAGCATGACCATAGTCTCTGTTTCCTACTCTCATGCTTTGCCTCCCTCTTTATCCCAGCAACTGCTTAGTTTGGATGATGAGGCTGAAATTGGAGTTAGCAGAAGAGAGGTGGTTGTGCTAATAAGTTATTCTTGTCCCAGAATTCCCTGCCTATCTTTTGGAGAAGTTCTTTAATCTTAGAATTTTAATAAGACAACAAAAAGTTCATTGAAAACGACAACTGTATTAGTGGGGTAAAACCTTGTGCTGCTTTTTATGTGAGACAGCCTCACATATTTATGTTAACCTTATTGGTCTCTAAAAGGCATTGAGCTTGGGACCCCTGGTCTATCTGTAGCAGAGGTACAGATAGTGATGCTCACCACCATTCATGTGCTACCCCTATGGCTGGACTGTGTGTTCAGTTTTTGTTAACAACCATGAGCTTCTGCTCACATGTGACATTTCTGTGATGAGACAGGGACCCCTCCCCCCTCCCTTCCCTCCCCCCACCCCCGCCACGCACTATTGTCGTACTGTTGGAAGTAGCCAGATCCTTGAATCAGCTTCTGGATGGGAGCTCCTGTGGAAAACTCCCAGACCCACAGAGGACTTCGAGTGAATGAGATTTGGAATAAATTCTTTTGCATTAAGCCACAAAGATTTGGGTGTTTGTTGGTTTGTTCAAAACCATAGCCTAACTTAGCCTACTCAGGCTATTTTACTATTAGACCAGTGCTGGGGACAACTCCTGTATGTAATTAATGTCTCACAGATTGACAGTAATTCTAAGCATCAATTACTAATAGAATACATATGTCTAGAGACCACAACTGATGGAAAGCCCTAGGTGAGCTTTAGACAAAAAAGGAAGATGAATGTTTCAGCCCTAATATAAGCTAACATGTCTCAGAGGGCAGTTTCTTGGTGGTCAAAATGAAGATGGCACCCAGCCATATAGAGATAGACAAAAAGCTGGGAAATATAAGAAGGAGTCCAGGTGACTGGCTAATTTGGGTCAGCTTTTCAGTGCTCAAATATATTTTAGTTTTTTTTTAAGCCAAACAATTTTAACGATTTTTAAAATTTTTACTTCTATTTCATTTTTTCCTAATATTTAGTAAAGTGCTTGTGAAATGTTAGCCAGTGTGTTAGTAGCAGCCAACAGATGCTTCTGGTCCACAGCTGGGTAAGAACTGTAAAGGGAGATTGATACAATCCTAGTGTCAGGGGTGTGGTGACAGTGGTGAGAGCAGTGAGAACCTCAAGAAGAGGACATTCAGGGGACAGAATTCTTTTTCTGGTGCTCACTCTACAGATTCTAAGTATTAACCTAGATGTTGAAAGGAGATGGAATTTTCAAAGGTTGAGCTGGGGCTGGGCATGCTGGTAGAGGACACAGAGTGAGCATAGAGGCGGGAGAGTGATTGCTGGATAGTCATGGACGAGGTGATAGAGGGAAAACCCCTCTCCCTCCTCTCTCTTGCTGCAGAAAGGAAGAACTGCAGTACCAATCTAACTCTATCCCATTCCTGCCACGGACTGAGCCATGTTTAGCAGGTACCCAGGTCACTGCCAGGAGGAAGGGGGAAGCCACCTCCATGGTGGTGGCATCTCCCACTTTCTCCTTGCCTGAAGCTGATGCAGAAAGTCCCCATACCAACATTAGTCCGCTCTGGAACCTGCCCTCTCTCCACTCCTTCCACTCATGGGGAGATTTTTGGGTTTAGAGAAAGGGAAGAGGTCTCTATAAACCTGCAGATTAGTCTCAGGGGAGTCAAAGGACTTTATATTGGGCCTAATGGGTATGACTAAGATTAAAATGGGTATGACTAAGAAATAAAATGACTTTGTGTGTCCCATTTACTATGAAAACACCTGAAGAGAGCAAGGGGTGGCATCTGGGCATGTCCTTGGACTATCTAAAACCAAGAAAACCTGATAAATAACTGTTAACAATGGATAAACCATTTCTGAATCTAGAAAATAAGGGTACTGATGATTTAACAACCTCCCTTGAGAGTGGTTAAATGGTAAATAACTGAAAATATACTTTATAATTTATAAATATATATAGTATTAAGTATATATATATATATATATATATATATATATAAGAAAAATATTTTTTTCCTTTAACTTGGGTGAAATTTGAATCAGGTAAACCTTTTACAATTTTACACTGATCCTATTTTAGATTCTTTTTCTTTTTTTTCTGGTGTGATTAAAATAATTTGAAAATACACTGCAAATTTTGGTTGCCTAATTCTTAAATATACATAGACACTCATAATAAAGCTCGCATATTCAGATTGGTAATGATATACCATTCAGTAAAGACTTTTCAAGCAAAAAAAAATTCATAACTCTATTCTATTAGTTGTATACTTAGCATTTGAGATTTTAGGAAAGAAATGAGCATGAAAATGTAAAAAGTGGACCAAATTCCCCTTTTTACTGTAAGAGAGCACTAGGAATGAACAAACCTCCTACTGCTCAGTACATATCTATGAACAGTAGGATAAAAATGAATACTTTAAAGAGGAATTCTTTACAGTTCAGTGGTATTACTCTATGTACAAAGCAATCAGGGGGTAAAGAAAGTACTCTTCTTTTTCAAAGAAATACAATAGATTTTGTATTTTTGGAGACCTCCTTCTGAAGGGTTTTTTTTTTTTTTTTTTTTTTAATGTCTCAAGATTTTCTTTAGGCATTTGGGACCGTCACCTGATGTTTACCAGGTACTTAGAGCTCTATCTTCCTTCTGAGAATAGAGACTTGTGATAATCACGATATTCTCTTTTAATGTCTGCAGTTACTGGCAAAAGAATTCATTATATCCCTAATCGGCATACTAAATAAATAAGGCTAAAGTCTAATATATATGGAGTAGATATAAAATACTATTTAACTCTATTTGCTTCTAAAAGTGACTTGAGGCAGCTGTGATATAACAGATAAAAGCATGGTCTTTAAGGTCAACAAGATTATGGGAAGTTAGGGCTAAGCCTCCCCAAGGCTCAGTTTTTCAACTCTAAAATAAGAAACATTAATTCATATTTCATCAGGGTTTTTTTTTATTATTATTTATGAGATTTAGTACTTTCATCAGGGTCATCAGCAACTTAAAACTTCTCTAAGCCTTGCTGTTCTCGGTTAGCAATGTTTGGTAGGGTTGACCACCCCTTATTTCTTGAAATAATTTTTCCTCCTTAGGTTCTGGGATACCCATTGACCTAATTTTGGTTTTCCTGTTACCTCATTGGCCACTTCTTCTAGCAGATTCTTGTTTCTAGGAAAGTATAGGCAGCCTCATCTGGTCTTGAACAACTTTATATATTGGCTCGAGACTGGCCAGATGCTAAGACTCAGATTTTGACCACCAGCCCAGACCTTTCTTTTAAGTTCCAGAATCAAGTACCTAACTTCCTACCTCACATCTGGATGGTCTAACAAACATTATAGCCCAAGAATGATTAAAACAGAACTATTGATAGTCTCTCTAAACCTTTTTCATCTCAGTAAACTGTACCATCCTCTATCTAGTTGCTCAGACCAAAATCCTAGGAGTCAGTGTTGATTCTCTTTTTTGCTCAAACCTCATATTTCAGTAAGTTCAATGAGCTCTAACCCCAAATATATCCTTGATCTATCCACTTCCCACCATTTCTACTGCTAGAGTCCCACTCCAAGGCACCATTGTCATTTGCCTGTCAACCATAATCATCTCTACGTCCACACTTGCCCTGCTGCAGTCCATTTCCACCTACCTAACAGCTAAAATGATCTTAAAGCATTAACCATGTATACCCTGCGTAAAGTCCTGCTTAAATTCCTCAATGAAAGCAACTCCCCAACTTACTCTCTAGCATGTTACTCCCCCCCCTTTTTTTGTATTTAGCATTTATCAACACTTGAAATTATTTAGTTATATCTTCATTAATTACCTGTGTCTCCTATCCCCACCACTAAAAGGAAAGTTCCTTATAGTAAAAAAATTTTAGTTTTCTTGTATCTTCCTGTAAACCCAATGACTAGCACTATGCCTGGCATATTGTAAGGGCTGAATAAAAGTTACTGGAGTCGTTGTATTGCTATTTCAACTAAAGTTCATTCACTAATGTATATATTAGTGGAGATGATGGTCCAGTAATAATTTCTACCTTTGTTAGTCTTTTTATTCTCAAAACAGGTGTTATATCTTGATTAGAGTTACTATGTGAAAATATTGGTTAGCCCTGACTTTATAGAAAGGAGAGGACTTGTAACTACTAAATCATGTGTTATTTACACACCTCCAGTTATCATCAGTACATATTATATTGGAGCCACAGAAATGCAAGGATCTTAGAGATCAGCTAGTGAACTATATTAAAAGAAAGAAATTATTAGTAGAACTTTCTTCCTAAATGAACAGCTTTATTAATTAATTAGAAATAAAATTATGTTACTGATTGTTTTTTTCTACTGTAGGCATTAGCCAGTTTTTGTTCTTTAGTTAATACCTCTTCCCAGTTCCCCTCCTCACCAGTTGCCTATGTTCACCTTTGTAAAATGTTTGATTAATTTTGTCATTTGAATTCTTGGCTTTTTTTGCTAGTGTTATTGAAAAATGTATAAACTAATTCCATTGCTTATATAATCTTTTAAATAGTGTCAGAATTCACTTTCAGAGTATGGTAGTCCAAATATAGATTTTATATTTCTTTATAATACTGAAATTTATTACAATGAACTTTTAATGGCTTAAAAGTTTTGAGTAAAAGTTAATAGAGTTTTATTTTAGAATTTAGTTTCAATCGAAGTTTAGGGATCTTTGTTTGACACACTGAATTCAGGTATACTGTGAACCCAAACTTTTCTTTTGAGATTGGACAGTTCCTTCTAAGTATTTAATTCTATGCATCAGGTACTCTGAGTCCCATGCAAGTACTATAGTTGGTGGAGAATCTGGCTGTTCATGCAACACTGCTCTTGCGCCATCTTGCATTGACCTTTGTAAAGACTAAATTAGTTAGTGGAACCATGTATAAATATAGCTAGTGAACCTAAGCATTCACATTTTATATTTTATTTTTCTCTTAAAATTTATGGCATGCGTGTCATTTTGTTAGCATCCTGTTTATCCTTTTTTTTTCAAACCATATTTTTAAAAATCTTTTAAATTTTTTAAAATTTTGATTCATTAATAAATTAATTTTTTTTATGGTGACATTGGTTAACAAAATCTGGTGTTTCAGCTGTACATTTTAACAGTAAGGCATATATATGTTTACATTAGGTGTTTACTTCCCATAGTTAGATTTCTTTCTGTCACCATATATTTGACCTCCGCTTTACCCCGTCTACCTACCCTCGTCCATATCCTCTGATAACCACTAATCTATTGTCTATGTCCATGAGTCTCTGTTTGTCCTGTTCTTTTATCCCTTTTTTAAATAAGTGGAACATTCAAAGATAGATAAAAGGAAATTTTGACTATAGGAAAAAATAAAAGAAAAAATACAAGAGAAGTCAAATTACGGAGAAAAAAAGAAAAGCTGTTGCTTTTGAGTCCCACTGGGATTAACGATGTGAGAATGGGGAATAAACTGTAGTGAGCATCTACCACTGACTCCTAGGGTGGTAGGAAAGCAAGAAGAAAATGAGAATTGCTGGACCAACTGCTTGGGGATTTGAAACCACAGGGTACTGTCGGCCTTCGGGATTCTAAATATTCAGGCATCCGTTAGGTAGTAGGTTCAGCTAAACAAGGGTCATCAAAGGAATACCAACATTATGTCGAGGACAAGTTTATAATCCATGAAGAAGAAAATTGGCCACTGGGGAAGTTATTCTGGAAGAATGTATCTATAATAATTGTACTACTAAGTAGAAGTTTTTGGAAAAATGTATTTCCAAAAATTTAACCCCTTCTCCTCTTCCCAGCCCCACCTCACCAATAAAGAATGCCAGCTAGAGGAAAGAGGCTGGCTTGAGAAAACCAAGTTGAGACATACAGATAAAAAAAAAAAATAACATTCATCATTAGGTGCTAATGGAGTGTCCCAAGCGAAATGTAATTTAGAATAGTTACCTCAATTACTTTGACTACATTTTATAGTCACAAAGGAAAAATGTTTTCCTTGTTCTTTGTAAGTATTTTATTTCCGTGTATCCTTTAAGTAGAAGATTTCTAGAAGAAGAAATTGAAATGGGAAGACTAACCTTTAAGGGAAGATGTAATATGGAATAGAATTCCAAAGTATGGAAACATAAAATAGGGTGGAATCTCACATTATTATCACTCGAACATCTCAGTAATATTAAGAATACATAATCATTCTTTCATTTAATAAATACCTGTTAAGCACCTACTGTGTGCTAGGTTTTAAGAATATGATACTGAAGAAAAATAGGCAAAAATTCCTATTTCTATGGATCTTCCCTTCTCTTAGGGAAAAAAGTGTTTGGAATTATAAGCTTGCAGGGGGAAAGTCTCCCACAGAAGGGCTATGGTACGGGTATGCCGCATCAACCCATTTACTCCTTTTTAATGCTAGGCATTCTCTCAGTGAAATGCTTTTTTTGCTTATATTATTTTAAACTTGTTTTTTGTACTTACCACTTTTTACCAAATAATGAACCAGCAATAAAGATGCGAGCCTTCACACAGTTGATAAAATGGTAAACAAGTGGAACATGTGTACACCTACCTTTGTTATTTGCTTGCTTGTGGGCTTGTGCAGTCATTGATCCTTTGTTCCTTAAACTGCTGGTGGATCCACAAAATGAAGAGAGTAAAGAGAAACCAAGTACGCAGTGAGGATGCTCTGGTGAAGGATCAGGAGGAGGGAAAAAATTAGTTACAAGTCTGCTCTCTTACAAAATACATCATAGGTCAGGATTTAACCTGCTTCTGTCATCAGGATTCTTCTCATTGACACATAGGCCCCTTCTCTCCTTTCTCTTTTAAAGATCTTTGATATGCATTGACCAATTTGAGCTCCCAATCTATAGAATCACTTGAAAAGTTTACTTAGCATATCAGAAATGATTTGTCTGTTGGAAACCAAAATATGGTTCTGATGCACAGTTGATTTATCTGTCGATTATAAAATACAGCTTTAGTATTGTTGGCATTTAAAAAGTTTCTCTTGGTGGCACTTACTTTTCATCACCAATTGCTATTATACATAGGTTGAGTATTATTTCGGCTCTTTGGCTCTTCTCTCTCCAGTTGGTACCCTTACCTCCTGGCTATTTTATTGTTTATTGATGGCTTTATTAACTGTTCCTCAAATTAATCAGTTCTGATATTTGTATAGTTTAGTTTGTTTTGGAGAGGAAGTTGAAAACATTTGCCGACATAAGTTTGGGGGCTTTCTATAATTTTAACATTGGGGACTTGCAACAAATTTGGCACAAGTAAAAGATATTAAAGCTCTCACCCCTCTGAAAATTCCTAGGGCTTATTTTACTGGGTTAGGCATAGTCCCACCATATAGCTCAGACAGAGCATTCCTATTTACTTTTACAGCTCACCTCTTTAAGAGAGAACCTTCACAATGGAAAAGAGCAGCAAGAGCTAGAAGACTTTAAAAAAGAAGCTGTTAGTACAGCAGTAAAAGTCAGCCAGGTAAATTTTTCTCTCTCTCTTATTAGGTTTCAGTATTCTTTAGTATTATGACTTATCCAAAACAGACTAGCACTGACTCAGAGCTTTCAGCTTTTTGAAAATTATGACATGTTTATCTAAGTTCTATTTTAATTTGAATAACTATATTCTGGGCTTGAACTTCAATAATTCTTGCATTAACATTTTTAGAATAAGAACTTCAGAAGTAAATGCTTGAGCTATATCATTAGTTAGGTCTTCTGAAGGTATATTAAACTTAAAATTAATTCAATCTCTTTAATATCTCCTCAATATAGAAACATGAGCTCTTATGTTTATATATTTTTCTTTTTTTAAAAAACTTTATTATGAGACTGCCCAAACATAACCAAAAGTAGAAAGTATACTAAACCTCCATGTATCCATCACCTGGCTTAAATGACCATTAGCATTTTGCCATTCATGTTTTATGTTTTAATAGTTATAATTATTGAATAGTAGCAGAAAAAATATTATTGCTGTATCAAAAAATGCTAGTAAGAGTCAGTTTGTGAAGAACTATGATTTGGGGTGAATTTCATTTAAAAAAGTAGGATATTAATTATAAAACAATAACCAGATATGGTATATTAAATTTTAAAAATGAGTTCCTATTTCTTCTTTTTGTAGCTATTATTTAAAATATCAGTAGAGTATGAATTTTTGTTTCTCAAATGTCAGCTGTTCCTTTCTTTATTCCTGGTTCAAAGCCAGCATTGTCAGAAGGGAGACAAGTTGGCAACTAGCCTAAATACCAGTGGGAATACATTGTCTCTTTTGGACTTATATTCTTAAATACCACCTTAAAAATCTGTAGATAATTAGCGCAGCAATATTGAAAATATTAATTAAGAAAATAGCTGATAATTACTATGTTTAAAACTGAAAGTGATATAATTAGATTGAACTGTGAGGTTTTTATTTGAAATTAATTAAGACCTTCAATGAATTACTTGGCAAAGAGAAATTTCCCATTTCTGTTAAGTCTTTACTAGTTAATTGAAATATAAACAGGCCCAAATATCTGTATTCTTAGAGATTGTCTTATCTAACGCCATCTCATTTTAATTATTTATGGGTAAAATGCTTTATTTACAATAATGAAAATTAGCAGAGCTGGTTAAATATTCTTGAAAAAAGAATAACTTTGATTATGTTCTTAAAAGGCTATATACTTTAAGCATACAGACATTTTCGTTAGTGGAATCTTAGAGTAAGTGTTTCCCAAGTCATTGTCAATGCATGTTAAATAGTGTTTTGAGTTTCTTTTTTTCCCCTCTCAAAGCAAAGAAATCTGAAATGGTGAATTAGAAAAAGGTCTCAAGCTAAATGATGCTGTTTTGAATAGGTTGGTGCTGACAGGCTGGGTGATAGTTTAGGGGCTCTGACGGCTGACACTACTCTTGCTTTGGGGGATAATATCCTTGTGAAATACGCTGCCCTGCTCTGCCGTCAGAGAACTTAACCGCATCAGTCAGCCGCTGTTGTCTGAACCTATGAGGTCATCATTATTACTTCATTTTTTATTTCTACATAATCCAGGCTGAACTTCAGAAGCCTTTCTGTTTTTCCCACCGCAAGTTATTACTTTGAAATTTGGAAATAATGTGAGAGACTTATTATGAAATGTATACTCCTATTTATCCTCAGTAGGCAATTGAAGCAATAAGCTAATTTTCTGAGCAATAGATCTAGCAAATCTAAATCAACTTCAGGTAAATCAAATAGCTTCTTTCCATGAAAATATTTCTCTGGATAAAAAAAAAGATAAGAGAGATCATTCTAATGGAACAAGGATGAGAGTACCATGGAGGACGTAGATGGAGTTTGGTGAGAATGAAAAAAAATTGGAAAGAGCGCGATTACCGAACTAATCAAAAAGTGCCGACGCTTGTTAATATCACCGATTTAAACGATTTATTTGTAAAATAGTGAATTTCTATACCTTTTAACAATGTTTAAGAATATGGGGTCAAAAGTTTGATCTGCACATAAATCCCAACACTACCATCTGCTAGCTAAAATATTTCAGATCCTGCTTCTACCTATGACATGGATCTGCAAATCTGCACATTTTTTTTCTGTAAAGGTCCAGAGAGTTAATATTTTAGGCTTTTGGGGCCATATTGTCTCTCATAAGTACTCGGCTTTGACAACACATGCATGAATGAACATGCTGTGTTTCAATTTAACTTTACTTATGGATACCGAAATTTGACTTTTAACAGATTTTTTAGTCACAAAGTTTCTTATTTTTTTAACTATTCAAAGCTAAAACCAATCTTTGCTTGTGGACCAAATGAGAAAAAGCCCTATTTCTTGGATTTGGCCCTTGGGCCATAGTTTTCTGAAACTCTATTATTACAGTGTTTTCAAAGTGTGGTCCACATACCAGCAGCACCAGCAGCACCTGAGAACCTCTTCATAATGCAAAGTCTCAGGCCTTACCCAGGACCTACTGAATTAGAGACTGTTGGAGGTAGAGTGTAGCACGTGTTTTGACAGGCATTCCAGATAACTGATGCACATTCAAGTTTGAGAACCACTGATCTATAAATAATGCTACTTAACCACTTTGAATTCTTGTGAGAATTAATGAGGTAATGAATTGACAGTGCTTAACATGATGTTGAACCAGCTCAGAGGTACTAAACATCTGATAGCTATCATAAGGTTGAAGTAAATTGGTTTTAGCTTTGATATATATATATTTTTTCTTCTTCTTCTTTTTTTAAAGATGACTGCGACAATAGTCTTTTGTGAGAATAACCAAACTAATGTGAAAGAAATTAAGAGAGGATAATTCTAATCTTCTTTGACTATAATAATAGTTCATAAGGATTAAGAAAATCGACTCTCTAGTGTAATAGACAATGATTTTCTTGGAAGAAAAAAACAGAATCCCTACTGCTTTGGGCCTGTTAGTAAGTAGAAAGTGATAGCAATAGAGTTTGTGGTGTCACAAATTTTATAGCAGAATAAATTCTTGTTAAAAAACAAACAAAATATGAATTTATGCTTATAAAACAGAAGCACCTACAACACAACATTTCTTGTCTTTCATTTCTTCATGAATATGTAGGTACAAGGAATATCTTACCTGGTTTACGAGAGCCACTGCTAACTGTGACCCATCCTAGGTCTGGTTCAGATAGAATTGAGTGAGTGGAATGACAAAGGCAAAGATAATATTACTTGACAAAATTATTTGTGCCTTTTGTAGAACTGATGTCATGGAAACCTGCTTTCTTATGGAAACTTCTATCATTGTTGAGCTGAGCATTTTGAAATATAAATAACTAAAGGAAAATGAAAGAAAACAGTACTTACAGAAAAATATCATTTATCTTTCTTTAACTTTGGAATTAATACTGACTATAATATTTCCTAAATAATCCCAGATGAACAGAAAACATGATGAAGTTAAGAGCTGACATTTTTCATGAATATGGACTTCAGAGCAAGCCATACCTAACAAAATGGAGGGAAGAGAGATTCTGCCTTCCTCACAATTATCTAGATAAGTATTTTTTTAATTAAAAAATTTTTGTTATGATTTATCTGGATAGCTGTGATGACATAGGTTAATCAAAATGTTCCACACAAAACATCCTGAAGTTTTATTTTGCTTTTATGTGTGCATATTTTGTTGCAGATGTTCATGAAATTTCTTGGGTAACTGCTGGCTTAGTAACACCCTCATCACAGCTGGTGAATCTGCAAAAGCAGATGAAATCTTTCTGTAAATTCAAGTGAATTAGAAATCTAAAAGAAAAAAAATGCTTGGGCAGGTCTCTGGAATAAAAATGTTTTGTTAAAAGTCTTCTTGTGTTTGGTATTTTAATAAAGACCATGTGATATGAGGCTTCTTACTTGGTTATACTTATTCTGGTTGCCATTTCTATGTCAGTCTTAGTCTTAAAGGTCAGACGTTTTTGGTCATTTTAACCAAGATTTTCTAGAAAAGAAGAAGGAATGATGTCATCGCATGCCTATTTGCAGTATATTGATGTGTTATGACAGTTGGGTATTTTTGATAACAAGAATATTAGGTTTCATTTTTGAAATATTATGTAATATTTGGAACTTTGGGATATTTCTTTATTCAGTAAGCTATTAGTTACATCTAAAAAAAATAACCCCAATGGGAAATTTCTAAAAACTATTGTCAAGACTTTGCCTGGTCCAGAGTGAACTTTAAGTACTAATAGCTGTCAAACCTTGTCATGTGCGGTTTTAACCTCAAATGAGAACAACTACAATCTAGATGTTTCCTACTTTCATGCCTGCAAGTTCCCTGCAGTCATCTCTAACTTTCATATCTCAATCAAATGCCTTGACTCTATCGTGGGAAACCTGGAATCCTCCCCAGTCTCCGGGGTTTTTCCACACAAGCGCACGCCTGATTACTTCTCTGCTGCTACCTCCCCTGATGACCGCCATCCTTCCTGTGGGTGCTCCCTGCCTGTGCTGGCCCAGCGTGGGTGCCGCCCCTCTTCCCTGCACCTGGGCAAGGAACCACAAACTGAAGCTCATATGAGTGGCAGCCTTTTACTATAGATTTGAGGGTTGTAGAAAGTAATTACAGGTCCGAAAACACTTCAACTTTAATGTGAGGTACACATATTAACGTTCCAAGTAATTTGTCAGCCATCCCCCTCCATCAGAAGTTTTTATGGTTGTGTGCCCTTGTAAGCTCCAGCCTCCAGCTATGTGCCAGCTATGTGCCCTCTTTCTTTTTTCCCTAGATCTTCCTGGCAACTCCTCTTTCCTCTTGTTCCCAGGCGCCTCTCCTAGGCTGCCTGCAGCAAAGCCAAATTCTTCTCACTTTATTATGTAGAGTAACAGTGCAGCTTTTTAAAAATTGAAGCATAACTAACTTATATTATTAGTTTCAGGTGTACGACATGCTGATTTGATATTTATATACATTATGAAGTGACCATCACAATAAGTCTAGTTACCTTCTGTCATCATACAAAGTTATTACAGTATTATTGACTATGTTCTCTATGCCATTTGCTACCTCCCTGTGACTTATTTATTTCATCTTACACTACCTATCCAGCCCAGACAATCTAGGTCAAGAACTTAACTTTCTCAACCAAAGGAAAAAGCTTGTACCATGAAGGTATTTTTATAGAAACAAGAAAAGAGCCATTACCCCAGGGATGAATTATGCCCCTCCTCTGGAAGGCAGAACCAAGCCCTCAGGTTTTGCTTCTAGTGTCAATGACTTCTCCTTTTGATGCTCACAGTACTTCCATCTAGGCAAGCCACTGTGCTCCCTCATAGGTGGTTTATTTGTGCCCCCTTGGATACATTCTTGACACTGCAGCCATATGATCTCTATAAAGGGATCATTTGATCATGTGATTCTTTTAGTTAAACTATGGAGGAGCATCTCACTGCTCTCAGGATGATGTTACCATTCCGTAAGAGATCTTACTGAACTCTGTGACTCAGCCTCCACCCCCATCCCTGTACCTCACCAGCCTTGACTTGTCTGACTCTCCTTTTCCATGTCCTCTCTCTTTGCCTCTCAGGCACAGGCCTTTTGGCTTCTGGAACACAGCCTGCTCCTTCCCACCAAAGACCTATTTGTTTGCTGTTCTCTCTGCCTCCCCTCATCTAGTGATTTCTTACTTATTCAGATCTCAGTTTAAATGTTTCTTCTTAAGTTTTCTCTGACCCACAGCTAAGTTCAGGGCTCATGTTGCATACTCTCTTGGCACGCTGTATTTTTCTTTCATAGCATTAATCAAAATTTGTGATTAATTCACTCTGAAAGGAGGGTTTCTGTCATGTTGCTATGGCTTCTTCCATTCACTTGCCCAGGATTATTGCCTGTGCCCTTCTACTTAAGGCTTCTACAACTAACTTTTTTTTTTCATTTTGTTAACTTCTCTCCTCCCCACAACCTATCTGGATTCCAATAACATACTCCTAAGCTCTTACTGTCTTTCCAAGATCTTGCATAACTGCTTAATCATTGGGCTTTGTCTCTTGCCAGACATCTTCTTACCAGCTCAATCTCTGCTCAAGCCAGACTCAACTTTTTCTCACATCTCCCCTTGGACATGTCCTCTCTCCCCACCCCACCCTCTGTGCCCTCAAACATGCTGCTCCTATAATCAAAACGAGGCAGCCCACTCCTAGCTCTGATAGGTCCTTCCTTCACCTAAATTCTACTTACCCTTCAAGCCTTATCTCACATTTTAATCCTCTGAGAAGCCTTTCCTCACTCTTTATCCCCCCCATCCCCCCAGTCTAGGTAGGTGCTTATGACAGGCAGATTAATGGCCCTTGAAAGTGTTCACTTTCTAGTCCTAATTCCTGGAATTTGTGATTATGTTACCTGGCAAGTGGGGATTGAGGTTGCGGATGGAATACACATTGCTAAATAGGAGGGCCTTGAGACAGAGAGACTATTCTGGATTATCTAGATGGGCCCAATTATCTAGATGCTTATAAGTGGCATAGAGATTTAGGAGAATCAATGTCAAAGAGATGAGGCATGAGAAGGACTCCACTGGCCATTAAGGGCTTTGAAGATGGGAAGAGGCCACAAGCTAAGGGATATAGGCAGCCTCTGGAAGATGGGAAAGGCAAGGGAATGAATCTTCCCCTAGAACCTCTTGATTTTAGCCAGTGAGATGCATTTTGGACATCTGACCTCCAGCATTGTAATAGAATATATTTGTGTTGTTTAAGCCAGGAAATTGTGGCAACTTGTGATAGCAGCCATAGAAAACTAATGCGGTGTTCTTCCCAGGGGCTTACATATACTGTACTTCTCCTTCATAGCCTTTGTTATCCTATATTTTAATTGCCTATTTGCTCGTCTTTTTTTTTTTTTTTTTTAATAGACTCTAAAATCCACAGGACAAGGATTGTCTTAGTCACTGTGGTATATCCAGTGTTAACAACCATGCCTGGAAAATAGTACGGTTTCAATGAATATTTGCTGAGCCAGAATTCAAACACGAATCTTTGACACCATGCAGTAGCCCCTTTGGTCCTAAAGCAGATTTCCTCTTGGAAATCTGCCTAGAAATCACCTGAAATCAGATTTAGCTTAGCTAATTTAGTTATGAGAGAAATTTCCCAGTGTGTGGATCCATGCGCTACGACACCTCTGCTACCACATAGAAACAGCATTGCCAACAAATTTGTTGTATCTCTTTAAGTTTTCAAGCAGGCGGATGGTGCATTTCTCATTTGCTCTTAAAATCTGTTACATACGCAATTTGCCACAATTCGTTGTTTAGAAACTATCTGCCGGGTGGAGAGAGGAATGGCCGCCCGTGGGTCACGCGTTGAGTTTCAGACCCAGTGGTTCGCTTTTTCTCTACCCAGGGCAAACTTAGTCTCGTTTGAAGGTTATTTCCTCAAGTGAAATCAACACAGTTTCATCTGTTTCAGCTACTTGCACAACAAAACAGGAACGTGTTAGCATTCCTGGAGCAAACGCTCTGGGTAAACTGTTCGGGGCCTCGGCTTTCCTTTCTGCACTCTGAAAGCTCCTGGCTACCACCTACGTGGCGAAACAGAATAAATCACAAAGTTTTAATATGAGTAAAACTAGACTTTTTAGTCTTTGCTTTTCGGTATTTCTCTCTAGTGAACAATTTGGTGGATGAATATCAAAAGCTATTGGAACTCAGTACATTATCACTCTCCAGGCCTTTGATTTTTAAGATGGAATGAAAGGAGAGAAAAAATTCTCCTAAATGATTCTTTTTATTTTTTTCCAAACACAGTAACTCTACCAACTAAAATCACTAAGAAATTAAAGCTGATTAAGGAACATTAGGAAAGCTGTCAATGCATTTTTCAAAATCAGGAGGAGAGTTGCAGTATTCATTAAGCCCTCAGGGGAAGAAAGATATATTCTTCCAAATCACGACAATCGAAATGTATTTCTATTATTTTTTGATAAGCCTCTTCAAGCACTTACACTAAATTTCAGAATGCTCCAACGACTGCACTGATGGACTGCAAGGATGTTAGTGTAAGAGACTGAAAAGGAACATTTTCTATTTCGAGCTAGTCAGCTAGTTATTTTACAGAAAATAATTTTGGTAATGTTTAGATGACCTTGAGAATTTATTTTCTTTTGGATCAAAAAAGAAACATTTTGTTATAATTTTGAGGGTCAAGTTTTAATAAAAGGGATAGTTATTTCCTTCAGAAGATTCTAAATTATACAAAGTTGGGAGATTTAAAAAGTAGGCAAACTCTTTTCGAACATGGGGAAGATTCCCCAGAAAGTTCTCCACTGCAGCTTCGGCAAAGATTGTTTTGTGAAGGAGCCAGAGGCTAGGCTGCTTGCTGAAGTGTAAAAACCAAAGCATCAAACAGGCTACTTCAACTCATCACAGCCCTCCTGCGTTCATCTGGAGTGTGGGCAGAAACCTAATACCTGGCTCAAGAGCAAAACACATATGGCTGAATCTATCAGAAGGAAAATATCTTCCCAACATACATCAGCAACTTCAGAGCAGTAAGCTGAAAGATTTTGTAAAATAGTACGGGAAGCAATCCAAAGGAAAACAAAAATAAAAGTGCACCGACACAATGCTGGTTTCTACGTAAGAAGTGAAAAGGTGAATCATTCCTCTGATAAATCCATCTTGCATCTCTTATCATTCTCTACCTCCAATCAGGCTGCTTCAGGGATTTACAAGCCTATGCAAGAATAAACCCATGACGCCCAAAGCCCTCACTTTGCCTCCATCCAACGAAAAAGTATTTTTTTTCTCCCTTAATTGTTTTCGGGTTGAAAATAGAATTTGGAGTTGATCATGCTTAGATTTTCCTGCTGCGAAGCAGTTGGACTTGGCGGTGTTCGAGTGTTGCTCCCTTAATGCAGGAAACACCCTCGCACCGTCTTTGCTTACAGCCACGTCGGAATGGACCATCTACAACAGCTACTTCGGCCTGTTTGCTGGATCAAACCAGTTTGCTGTGACACAGCCATCTTATAATCATTACCATATAAAAATGCAGTGTTGTAATAAGGGAGAAATAATATAACTTTCAGTGTTTTAAATGACATATTTGCTTTAATTATGCCGATATAGTAAAACTGAGCAGAATCAATATAAGTAGGTCTGATAAAACACTATGTTTGTAGAAAAGAGAAGAAATGCACAGCTTATATTTTCAACTCACTAGGACTTAAATTTATCATTAAATATGATGAACTGTTTTGGAAGCTGGTTTCCTTGGAAAACAGAGGTCTGTGTTTGAAAATTGGCTGGCGATATAAAATTAACTTGTATTAAAGATATGTAGCAAGAAAGTTTATTGCAGCAAGGAACATCTTACAATATTTAAAATATTAGATCTACAAGTAGGCATCTTGTGAAATAAACTTGCATTACATAGTTGCTATGTCACTGAATGCTGGCTGAGTCTGGTGACACTCTTTTTAGCCAGCATTTCTGTTAGTATTTTTCACGTTAGGAAATTTCCTAATTAACTATAACTAATGTTAACGAAAAATATAAGACTGTTTTCTCTCCACCTAAAGCTACAGACTGCTGGCCTTCACTTCTTGCCTTTTCATCTCAATATCATAATGACAATTTGTTTTTGTCTGATAACATCCTTTACAATGGAAAGCTATTTGTTATTTCAGACTTGTTATAGGCTGCTT
This sequence comes from Eonycteris spelaea, assembly GCA_003508835.1. NCBI lineage: Eukaryota > Metazoa > Chordata > Mammalia > Chiroptera > Pteropodidae > Eonycteris > Eonycteris spelaea. Next base: position 2,682,270 of record PUFA01000011.1, read on the forward strand.
GAATTGTAACTTACCTTGTTCAAAATGAGTATTAATTAGCACTACATTTTTTAATTTGGAATTTTTGTTATTTTTATATTTCCTCGGAAAGCATATTTCCAGTTTATGAAAGGGGTTTGTTGCAAAACACAACAAAACAAAACAAAAATTCTAAATTGTTTGAAAGGAACTCAGACTATAGCTTTTCACGGGTGGGGGAGTGAAGAGTCTAGATTCCTAGACCAGCCTATCTCCCAAAGACTGTTCAACCACTTCATCACATTGTAACTGAAATAACTGGGCCAGAAAAGCAGAGCTGGTACAGCCCTTGGGCCTGGAGTCCTAGTCCCCTACTTTTACTTTCTTTTTGTTGAACTTATTGAATTTGAGGGAGGCAGAGTGCGAAGGAGGATGGCTGAGAAGTGGTAAAGAAGCCCATGGCTGGGCACGCGAAGCTCCCATGCCACCACGAAGGTCTTCATCAGCTAAGAATTAGGGGCTGGGATAGGACCCTGATCGCAGAGACTCAGAAAATCTGCAGGTAGATAAGGCACTTGTAGCGTGTGACGAGTAAACTTTGTTATTGATTATTAATGATTTAAATTATAATGAAAGCCCAGGCGTTTCTCTAATCAAGTCATAAGTCTTGAGAAGTCACCTATAATTTATTCATTCTTTGCGCCTATGTGATTTTTCACTATAGTCAGTGTGGAAGTTCTGTGTACAGGACATATTTGCTCAAGTAGCACCATTCGAGATGATTGTTCATGGCATAGAGATGCCATTACAATAGTCAGTGAAAATATGGCCCCCCTTCTAGGAGATAAAATTTTAGTGGAAATCCATAAATAGCCAACAAAGTTAGCTACTTTTTCAAGCAAATGATTTAAGGATATGTGAAGGGAAAAGGCCTTTAAAAAAAAATTGGAAGTTTTTTCCCCCCCTAAACTGCAAGATAGTCAAATAATTATCATATCTCTTAAAACCTGAGTTTTAATTTAGCACTCAGGGTGTTATCACCAGTCATTTATAGCTCAGGATAAAAGCAGTTTATTTAATTATGTGTCAGTTTTCTTATTTTCAAAATTGATGATCAGATTTAACCATCTCTAAATAAAAATAGCATACCTACATGTTGTTAAAGATACACTAATAACTGTGTAGAGACAGAGGTAAAAAAAATGAAATGAACTCATTTCTCTGGCTTTCCCTTGGTTGTGATCAATCCCCAGCACACTCTGACTGTCTGCTGAATCTAGCTTTATGATATATAATTGAGGAGTAAAGACAACATCTTAGGAACAAAAGAACAAAGAAGTAGGAGATGTTTCAAATTGGTGAGTGAGCAGAATTAACGACATCCAGAAGAACTAGATTTCTCCCCAAACTCTTATTTTAGGAACCCTGTTTACTACTCGCCTCCCATTTCTGCCTTGTACTTAAAGCCTTAACTTATCATTAACATTAAGCATAAGATTAGTTTGGAGAACAAGGAGATTGAAATATAATTTATTCAATAAAAATTACAGAAACAAAGGAAGGTAAAAATAAATGCATAATTTGGAATTTGGTAAGCAAATAACAACAAATATCCAACCACTTTCTCATTTATTTCAAAAAATTTCCAGTGAGAATGTCTTTAGTATGACAAGCAGTACAAATCATGATTTCATATCTCCCGTGAATTACAACAGTATTGTTGAATATTGAAACAATACCCAATACTACAGAGATATGGGAGAGCTTATAGGAGCAGGAAAAAAAGACATCGAGGATAAAGGTCAAACAGCAAAAAGAACACTTTAAGGGGCCACTAAATAATTTTTTACAATCCCATTTTGAAAGTTATTAATTCAAAATTTCGTAAATTTGGCTTTAATAAATAAGCTATGTATTTTGTTTCTTAATTTTTATAATCAAATTATAAAAGATAGTATAATATCAACAGCAGTAGATGATTTTTTGATTGTGATCATGAAAGGTGATAGTTTTCTAACTGAAAAACTGAAGTGAATGCAAACACATAAAGGTAGTTCATACAAAATTTTACACTAAAGAATGATCCATTTAAATAGATGACATTTTACTATTTTTAATAGATTACCTGAAATACAAATGACAAAATATATATATAATACTTGACTATCTTTGATTTAAAGAAAACTATTAGAAAAAATTATGCTTATAATTCATTTTAACAACAGCACAATGATTACACAGCAGCTATTAATCAAATAATTCTATGATGACCTACAAATGGATATAAGAATAAGAATAAAATGTGATAGCTAAAAAGCTTACAGTATACCTTTAAAACACTTTTACTAGTATACATTTGATTTTACTCTGTGAAAAATAATTTGAAAGTTAATTATAGTCATATATTACTTACCATGGTCTACCAAAATGCAAAATGTGCCTTTGCAATTTTAAAATCTCTTAATTATAGTTTTTGCATCTGCATTCTCTCCTACCACTACTTTTCAAAAGGGTCAAAATAGTTGTCTGTTTAACAGAAAGTATAACAGGGGGAAAGAGCAGATCACTAAAATTTATTTGATCAGAACTTATATTTACGCTTCTTCATAACATACAGTTTGAGGTACTTTCTCAAACATAATATTAAAATTGAATATCATAATTATACACATTGACATTAAAAAAGATGAGAATCATTGACAAAGTTCTTATAGACAGTTATTGATCAGGGGGTTCAATCATTTGGGTTTTTAATATTCTGCAAACACACACTCAAAATTATTTTTTGAGCTTTAGAAAATGTGCTACAATTTATTTTAATGTAATATAATTGTGAATGATAAAAATTCAAACCAGTCATTTTAGATAGAAACTTTATTTTCCAGAGTATGTCTGAGGTTAATTTACCAGATTTCAAAACCAAACATGTTTGAACAAGCTACTTTTCATATTAATTTTCAAATTACGATAATAGGATCTCTTCTAAATCTTAATGCCAATTATTTCTGTCTGAATTAACTTCCAATCTTTATTGACACATGGAAAACTGGGGGCTTCTTTTCTTGCTGATAATTATATTGTTCTGGTTGTTAGAATTATAGTGTCTCTGCTTTGTTAAAAGCTAGTCAGGACAAGTTTTTTGAATTTGGATTTATTACTATTTTCTTGTCTTAGGTCTATTACAGCCTCAAGAGTTGTGACAAAGACTCCTTAACAGATATTTTAGCATATTAAAAGGACAAGAACATCAGTGGGGGACACTGGGTAGAAATAAGGTTTAGGAATATTCGTGCAAGAGAAAATATGCTTTGTCACTATGTGCTATTCAAAAAAAGTAGTCTTGCTTCAGCTTTCAATTCTCTCAAACATAAGAGTTAGACAAAGTATGTTTCCTGAATTTCATGATTATATTATGCCAAAGAAAACGAGCTAGTATATTTTAGCGGATAAGAATTAAATTATTTTTTTAGCAATTTTTTTCTGTAATCTTTTTTTTTTCTTTCTAATCTTTAAGTCTCTGCTTCTTTTCTTACTACATGGATACTTTTCTATTGTGACTTTACCTGTCTCTCTTCCCCCCCCCACCTTTCTTTTTCTTTCAAAGCATTTTTTCAATCAGCACATGAGGTTCTGAAAGAATATTATTTAGTCTTGGCTTTTCCCTCAACTTTATTCAGCAAAGCTACTGACGTGAACAAAAGCAGTACTGTACCTGCTCCTGGCCGCCAGAAACAATGACGAGTGCCTTGATAAGATTAGATGTAATTTTAAATGGAGCGGGGACAAAGACTCCCTCCCACTCACCCCACTGGTAACCCCCAACTGTAATTCCACCACAGTGAGCAGTTGAAAAATCCCTGACCAGAGCCAGACTGCTTGGTAAGCGCCACCTAACAGACATAGAAACATGATCTGCATCATTTTCAGGCTTGGCAGACATTTCGTGCGTAAAAAAGAAAAGAATAAGAAAGGAAAGGAAAGAAAAAAAAAAGTAAAAAAGAGAAAAGAAAAAGAAAAGCTATCTTTGAAACCAGACACAAGCAAACTTTATATATTCCCAGTTTATAGTTCGAAGGACTTAGATTTGAAATATCAAATCAAAAAAGAAAGAAACAAGTATGTTGAAAATATGTATACAATTTATTTATTTAGTTTTCATTTTGAACAGTAACTATGCCTTTTTATCTAAGTTAAATTGTTCTATGGACTGTGTAGTGTTTTAAACTATTAAAGAAAACATAAATGTTTGTGTTTAAATCTAAGAAGTGAGGTACCTATCTAATGTGCATTTTTTAAAACTCATAAAAATTTACCCTTTAATTCTGTAAAAGCACAAATGAAGTATCAGTGTTTTCTTTTTTCTTCTATTCTTTTGATAAGAACTTTGACCTAATAGACGTTTTTACCTTCATATGTTATATTTGTTCTGGCCACTAAATTCTATTGATTTTTGTTTTCTTGTACTAGTACACAAATAATAATTTAATATTTGTTGTGTTCCAGTTCTAAATCTGTCTATCTATCTATCTATCTATCTATCTATATATCTATCTATCATCTATCTATCATCTATCATCTACCTATCTTTCAATTATCTATCTATGTCTATATATACTCTATAAATGCAAAACACTGATTTTTAGGTTTTTAAGAGGAAAAATGATATTGACAACAATGAAAATGCATTTATTTATTTATACAGATGTTAATTCATTTTGCCCACACAAATGCTTTCAAAATATTATATTTGCTTGAATTTTTGTGGAAGAAATAATTTAAACTGCATTGTATAACTGTTTTTAATCAAAGGTAACCTTTTTATAATATGGATAAGATCTTAATTTGTCAGTTCTAAGATGCATTTTTTGTGTCAAATGTTCTTTACAGGGAGCATGACTGCATGCTAAAAAAGTCAGATGTTGAAACTGGATAAAGAGTCTTAACTGACTAAATTTGAGAGGCATACTAATCTCTGAACTTCTGATCTCATAGTAGTAGGTATTTTTAAATTAATACAAGAGGACAAATCTCTACACTTACCTAGTTATGGAAATTAGTGGTGAGTATAGACCCTGCCCGTTAACCTGACAAATAGACTGCATGCGCATGCTGTGATTGCCTGTACTTCTTGTCATAAAACTTCAAATGGCTGAGAAAATACCTTGAGAATCTTAATCCCTATGCCACTCAGCCTAAATTCTTATGTAGTTTTCCTTTGAGAGAAGAAAGAAGCCTGAACAATGAGAATTTTCTCAAGATTTCAGTTAGATTCCACTAAATAGTATTGAAATGTGTTGTTATCTTTGAAAGTAGTAGACTGTTTTGAGTTTTAAAATTGTTTTGGTGGGACCAAAAGGATTTCTTTTCTTTTCTTTTCTTTTTTATTTTGTTCTGTTTTTCTTTCTTCTTTTCTTTTCTCTGCTATTTTTTCTTTTTTCCCCTTCCTTTCTTTGTTCCGTGTGTGTGTGTGTGTGTGTGTGTGTGTGTGTGTGTGTGTGTGTGTTTCAAACTGCCAATAGTGTAACCAAATATCTTCAGTGATCTTCTATCTCTCTTTTGTATTCTCTTCTACACGTTCCTGGAAAGATGTGGATCGGAGCCGCAAACCACATCAGGCTTGGGGAAACAGTAAAGATTATTCTCCTTCTGACAGCCTCTTCCCAGGTGTGTGGCAACCTTTGTGTATTTGTGTATCTAGACTCTCAGCAATTTTCCTGAACTGTTCCTCTTTTGTTTTCTTCCTCCCTCCCCTCTTTCCTTTCCTTCCTTTTCCTACTTCCTACAATGTTCTTGACACTGTTTTAGGGGATGTAGATTAAAGATGACAATGAGTAGGATATAATTCCTGCTCAAGGATCTCATAGCCTGGTGACAAGGGACTCAAAAAAAAAAAAGTGGTATTTGCTTCCAAACTTTCTCATATGCCCCTGAGCAGAACCAAAGCCTCCCATTTTCCCATTTCTTCTACCTACCAGGAACCTGGGAAATGAATGCCAGCTAAAATAACTGATAATCTGTAAAAGAATTGCTCATCTATGACAGCACTTACATTTTAACTCTTGTCTTCAAAAGTAAGCAGTAAGGATTTTTGTCAGCAAAGAGTACAAATAAAAGGAATGAGATATTTTATATTAGAGAACCTTCCTCAGAATCTCTCCATTGTGACCAAAATGTATTTATACTAATGTTGACTTCATCATCTTGGTCCAGAGTTTATACAAATCCATCAGGATTCAAATTTGGAAAAATTCATTACAATCGTATAAATTTACCATGTTTTCTTTTATATTTATCACTTTCAACGTATACTTTAGATAAGAGAAAAATAAGCCAAATTACTATTTACATGCCAATAAATACTCATCACAAAACAATAAAATTCAGACACATATTAAAATATTATTTTCTGCATTACTAATATGTCCTTATAAAAATTGGAGATGATCTCCAGTTTCAAGTAATCTATACTGAATAAACTCTCCTTTCTCTTCTTAGTATATTTCTTCTAGCATTATTTTAAATTCAGAATTAATACATTTCTTGTAATAATACCACAAGATCCACATAAACAAAAAAAATAAGATAAGAAAAAATATAATAAAACGTTATTTTATTTCTATCACTCAGAGATAGTGATTCTTAACATCTGCTTTCAACTGTTTCTATCCAAATATTTTTGTATTTTTCCTCAAGTGAGATCATGGTATACACAGCAGTTTTAAACCATTTTAACTGAATATATCACAAATTTAACTGAGTATATCACAAATGTTTAAAATTCACTAGAAAGATTATGTTTAATGTTTATAAATATGTTTCTACCTTTTAAATATCTGCATTGTGTAGATGTACAATTTATTCAAAATAGTCCCTTTTGTTTTTTGCCTTCTTTCTCCTTCTTCTATTATACTAATGTATTTTCTTTTGGCTCTTTAACCTCCAACTTCCAAGCTTTCTTTTTTTCTGCTTTACCCTTACCAAATAGAAAGCTCTTCTCTCCTTTATTTGCTTGTCTAAAAATTGTGTTTGCCCTGTAAGATTCAACTAATAAGCCTCTTTCTCAACAAAATTTCAAATTCAGCTTCACCCTCTGCATTCCTATCATGCCTTTAATATACTTGTATTATGGAGTTTATCACACTCCGTGTGGAATGGCCTTGGCCTGGGCCAGAGGTCGGACTCTGCAAGGCTGGCATGAGCAGTGCATGCTCCCACTGGTCTGTATTAAATGCTCTGGACAGAGCGGCCTCTAGATGGCATAGACTGTTTTGGGAACTCCTTACTTGTCTTGGAAAGCAGAGGACCCTGAAACAGCTGCCTGGCTAAGTTCTGTCATCTGCATAGGTCCGAGGAGCCATGTGTGAGAGAAAATTACCTGTTAGTTGAGAGAGCTTGACTGTAGTAGGGTCAAAATGTTAGAGGGAGCAGTGGCTACTGCTGCAGCCTGACTTGTCTGAGCCTGGCTATCTCTGCTATGTCCTAGGAAGGACACTGCTGTGTAAATAGAATGACTTGCACCACTAGGGACCTATAGGCTTGGCTGTGGAATCCACCCTGAAAAAAATGAGTCAGACTCAGAAAAAAACACACAGCCTAGATGCAGCCTGTGTTGTGTTGAGGTCCCTGGGCAATTCACTCTGGCCAGCAGGAGCTGGAGCAGCAGGGTGCTGAGGTCAATGGAGCAGAAGAACAGGGCAAGTGCAAAACCTGAACAAGGACAGCCTCCAGAGAAGCCCCCTCCTCTCTACCCCCACAGGGCCCACTGTCTCCTGGAAGTATTCCAAGCAAAGATTGTACTTCCTCTAGTCAGAGCAGTAAGATTTAGGGTATGACGCCTAGTGCAATACACAGGTACACATCTATTTTACCCTTGCATATTCTCTAGTATGCAGTTTGGTATCTTATAGAATCATTTATTAAATTCATAGATCTGGCGGAGGCCTAATATATTCCTGGATTTATTCTAGATACTAGGACAAAAATAGTGAGCGCAAAGCAGACATAGTTCTTGCCTTCATGGAGCTAAATGTTCACTGAACTACAATTCAAGAAAATAGATTTACATTTTATTACCCTGCTATCTCTTCATGAAGTCTACTCTGAAATGTAATAACCCAGACACTTTATTTTCACAATATTTTCTTTAAAAATGTAGAAGAGCAAACAGTTCTGTAATATTAATAACCTAACAGGTTACAAATGATCTTTTATAGGCTTTGTCATGTACATTGATACTTTGAAAGGTACATCAACTTTTCTAAGTCACTAGGGCAGGTAACTTGCTTTGGAACTTTAAGCTGTTCGTTAGCACATGGGGATGCACATTTGGTTTACACATGGTGCAACTTATTGAAACTCTGATCCGAAATCTCTTTATTTCGACCTGACAATGAAACATAAAATGAAGATTGATAAGTATTTTGAACTTGTTTCTTTAATAATCTTTAGAAATTTCTTAATGTATTCAGGAAACTAGATTTAGTTTTGAGAAAGGAAAAAAGTGCATAAAAGACTGTTTCTACTATCAATATGGTATAAAATCTAGTAGATTTTGGCCAAAGATGTAGTCTTTCAAACTAATGAGCTGCAAAGTGCTACTTTCCCCCTACTCTTGACAGATCAGAATCTTAATCCACAGTATTCAGCCTAGATGGGTGGAGGGATGTGCCTTCTGCGCTGGACACAAGCAGGAAATGGTATTGTCTAGACAGTGTGAAATAGGCACTCCTTTGTGCTTCACAAATGTATCCAAAGTGTTTCTATCCATTTCTCGCTTGAATTCTGTTATTTTAAAATTCTAAAATAGATGAATTTTCTATAATAATCATTAGAAAATGGACAATAATTAGGAAATGAACAATAGCCACCTCTTTTCAAATACCTTATTCACTTCTGAAGATGGCTTAATCACAAAAGAAACTAATGTGTATAGCATTTCATGTTTTATAAGAAACAGTTACACATTTAATTTTTACAGGAACCCCATGAGCCCAGTAGGATTATCTTCATTTATAGGTAGCAAAACTGGGCCAAAGATATTAGGTAATTTGCCCAATTTGACTAAAACATGACAAAAATTTGACCAGTAATCAGAAAATAAGCTTATAAAAACCACCTGTTTCTCTCTCACTTTGGCCAAACACAATACTTCTGGGTGTTTTGGGGAAGATGCTTACTATATGGATAGTATAACCTCTGTCCACAAAGACCCCCTATTCAAATAGAGGTAAAGAAACTACGTAAAATATATAAATCATCATATTAAAATTACAAGATAATACAGCACAAGTGATAGCATTAATTCTGAGGTCTCATGGAGTAATGCCACAACTCAGTGATGTTAATGATATTAATGTCAGGTATATGACTTTTGCAGTGTATGAGAGAGATGTTGAAAGAAGTATAGGGAGAGGTGTTGAGTGACTACCTTTGAGTCACTAGAAGCTTCTCAAAAAATAATAGCCAAAAAAAACAGGAAAAGAAAAATGTTTTTTTTCTGAGCAGAAGGGTGTCACAAAGAGGCAATTTCCTTTATAATTTCTAATTTCATCATTAATGAAATGAAAAAGACAGGAAATAAAACACCACTACATTTGACTAAGTAGATGATGATGTTTTCCATATGAAAAATTCATATAAATATTTACGAGTAAGTATAAAAGATTATTTAAACACATCCCCTATTTAGACCGTTTTTCAAGCCGGGATAGGAAGATGGACTCCCTTCACCACCCCTTCTCTCTTCTCTCAGAGGGAACTTGGAATACACTGGAGAGGAGTGCATATTCCCTTCGAGAAAGGAAAACCTTGAAGAAAGGGTGAACACAATACCGCACCTCCATGTAATGCAAGGTGATACTTTTTAAAGTAGAGGTTTTATTTTACAACAGATCTACAGCATATATTCCCACAGGTGTAACACTGACCTACACTGAAAGGTCTGAGATATCTGTTAATTAGGTACTGAAGTTTTTGAAGAGAAAAAGATTTAAGAAGAAAAATGTTGCCTACATCTTTCAAGCTCCTGGGCAGCTGCCATTTACATGGAGAGTGATGAGTTATGCAGGCTGAGGCCTCTCTGCTTGCTGTTCTTGGAGAAATAATACAAACAAGTTTTGCTGAAATAAAGTTTTTTCATTTAGACTTTTTCCTTTTACTGTTAATTGAAAGAAATTCTTATGAAGGTTTTAAATGAGAAAGCATGATTAAAGTTATTCAGTTGATGTGTGATTTTTTTCTTTGTTTTAGTAAACAACAGTTATATAGACAGATATTGCTTAAAATGTCTATTAATTGATTTATTCTTGAGATACTTTGTCTAGATCCTAGCTGATGAGCCTTAGAGTAAAAATTTGTACAAGTAAAATAGAAATTTCTCTAAGCCAACATTCGAAACATTTGCTTGAATTCTATCAGTGTCCTAGATTATTGCCATAGAGATCAAATATTTTGGATGATGTCATAAGAGTAGTATTTTTGAAGTTTTTGAAATTTCGATGTTATCAATGAATGTGGCTTTCGTGATTAATCTTAAGATCTCATGCTATGTAACATTATTTACAACCACTATTTGGTCTTTAATAATGCTGACACCACATTAAGTGAAGGTCAACAGGAGCCTCCGCCTGACCTTCCCATTGAGTAGTCTCTGTGTGAATTGACTTGGCCATTTAATTTCTTTGTGTCTCAGTTTTGTTTTTGTTTTTTTCACTGCCCAGAGATGTTAATAAAAGCCCTTCCCTAAGTTGCAAGATTTGTAAGGATTTGTAAAAAAAGAATTCTGAAAAAGATGACACATTCACAGCTAAGTGATATAATTTTGAAATACTCAATTCAGCTCTTTGAATTAACCAGAAGATTATGTATAATACTATCGACACTATCAGTGATACGTAGGTATTTATTTACAACTAAAAATTTATTTAGGTCTTGTGGAGGCCCCCAAGAAACACGAGGGTATAGTGCAAAACATACATAGTCTTGGTGTCAGAGAGAATATAGCTGAAAATCTTGGCCATGGCTACTTACGAGTGAAGTGGTCTTGAAACTTGCTATGTATCATCTTCGATCCCCATTTTCCCCAACTGTTTTAACAAGGGATTAACAATGCTTATCTAATTGGGTTTTTACATTAGATTAGGGATTTACATAAATGAATAATTTATGTTGGCTATAATAAATATTGACTTACAGTATAAGTATTTTTAAGAAATTGATTACTACATGAGCACAGCAGTTATTTAACAATGTCTGATAAAGTCGTTTGATTTTTTAAAACTACATGGTGATCATGGTAGTCTAAATGAATTCACACTCCTCAAAATACTTGAAATAGGATAGTGGCAATATTTAGTTTTTAATTCCCTAAGAAAGAGTGATTTAGGGTTGACATATCTAGATGTCATCTATGTGGTATTTAAAAGTTTTTTTAAAAATCAGATATTTAACTAGACAAAGAGTATATCGAATAACTGCAATTATTTTCTGATGATGAACTAAATGATTTTTTTTATTCTGTATTAATTTCTACACAGAAGTACATTTTTCTAAGCTTTTTAGAATAAGAATTTTATGTATGTCTCTTTTATACAAATGTACAAGATTATAAGCTCTTTTAAATTATTATTAGCTGTCATTATTTTATGGTAAGTAGCTGGTTTTACTCACTCATTAGTTGCTAACTTTAAGAAATTTTACTTTAAATTTCAGAAAATTGTTAAGAATTTGATATGTCTCCTCAATGTTAACTTTCTGAGGAAATGAAGCAAAAATTTCTTTATGATAATAAAAATTATTTGGTATGTAATATTGGTATGTAATATTTGGTATGTAATATTCTACCATTATGATGGTAGAATTCTTAAATGTCTTTATTATTTTTAATATTTTAATATTTGGGGACTTTAAAAATGTCTATTTCTATATTCCCAATCCAGAACTAAGAGTCAAAAAGAATTACCTATATTAGTGACTAGTTACATTTTTAGAAATGGAACAAAAGTCATGCATCTTCATAGATATTAGCATAAGGCACCTGAAGGATCATAATTGCTCTTGACTATTCTGAGTTTATTTTTGAAGAAGCTAACTGAAGCTCTGAGCTTGGTTTTATGAGGTATAAAACAAGCATTCAACAGGTTAAAAAAGTAACAGCTATGTAAGTTAGCTGTAACGCATAAACATTCTCACGATAATATTGGTTATTGTAGGTGAAATTTAAAAAGAGAATAAGAAAAACTAATCTTTTTAGAAATCATTTTTTACATTTGTTTAGTATGTCCATACTAGATAATAAAATGTTATGAAGTAATGGGAATATCAATATAACTTGGTTAGGGTGTTTATTGGAAACAGAAATTTTTAGCATTATTTAAGAATTATGATAATAAAAGAGTTAAAAATGAAAGTACTTCCCTTGAGTTTTGGTAATAAAAAATGACAAATCTACTCTTCTAACGGTCTAGGTCACTGTCAAAGAGTCAATGACTCAAGTAAACAGTAGAGAAATTGTATTTTTTGGTACCTAACTTTTTCTGAGAAAAGAGGTTCTCCTATAGCATGATATCATTCCACAGAGATGCTTCTTATAGGGAATAATTATTTGTCAATAGAAACAAGCAGGACCAAGAAGATCTTTCTCACAGAATTCTGTGAATAGACTGTATTCCATTTTTTTAATGACAAAGGAATAATCATCTTGCTGACCAGATTCAGGGTAGGAATGTGGCTTTCATAAAGTCACAGTGGAAACACTTGGTGACTTAAAGCAAATATGTTTGCGGGAGTTGAAGTTGATAGGTTGTTCTCTTCATATTTGGGTAAGCAGAAAGAGGGGTTATTTCCAGCTCTGACTCCGGAGTACAAATCACTACAACAAGAACTGAAAAGTGGCTGGAAATCTAAAAGAGAATTAGATTCCTTGCCTTTTTCTTTTTCTCCGTGTTTTTCTTAGTGTTAATATTTTGGGCAGATTCTCTGGAGATTCTACTACATCAGATTTAAAAGGAGTAGACACTTAAAAATATCTCTCACCTGAATGTTGAAAGAGAATAGATAATTTAGAAGAACAGTGAGGACTCGGGATTATGCTTACTCTGGTAAAGGGTTAACTTAAAAAATCCCCACCCATCCTCAATGTAGTGAATTGCCACTTGCAGTTAAAGTTGACTGTAATTAACAAAGAGGCATCTATGTTAAACTTAGAGGTTTCTAAGTTCAAGTTGAGAACTGTTAAGAATAGAGTCAAATAACCTTTTTTTCTAAAAAAAAAATGAACATTGTATTAATGAATAGGCCTATTTTAAAAAAGTAACTGATGCAGAAAAAGTGAATGATGCTTATGTGCTTTCCTAATCATTTTAACTGAGTTTTAAAATATTTTAATTTTTGAATGAAAGGAGACAAGGTGAAATACTGACATGTTTTATCTCTCTAGTTATTAACATAGCAAGTTTTCAATAAAATTATCCAAGCAAACTTTAACTATTTTTTGAAAAATATACTTTTATAAAATAGTCTTAAGCCAACTATATTAAACTTAAAAGTGAGAGTTGTTTCTATGAAAATTCAAGATGTTTATATTTTAAAATTATAGGTGAATAGGTAAGATAAATGTTCATCATTCAGAATAGAAGGTTTGAGGATACAAACCTTTAAATCTTACTCAGGCATTAAGAATATTTTGATATCTGCTTAATTTTTGAACTTCAATTTTTAGAAATTAAAAAAATAACCCCAAATAGTAAAAGCATTTCGAGTATACAAATAAAAATAGAAAAACAAGCTAACAACCCAATTACTGTGGTTACACACACACACACACACACACACACGCACACACACACACACACACGCAAACATGCATCTTTGACTAATATCTAGGTATCTAAGGCATTAATAGTTCATATTTTACTTCATCATAAACATTGTTTCTAGTGATTATTTCAACCTTTCATTAAGTGACACAAACAGTTACTAAACTAAAACCACCATTTTTTTTTTTTTTTTAGAACTACTAACAAATATAAGGGATAATAACCTCCAACTACAAACTAGGTACCCTAAATGAATATTGTAGAACCAAGGGGAGTATAGATTAATATCTAAGTTAAGGCAACTAAGCCGGTAATATTTTTAGTCTGATAAGTACTTTTACCTTAACTTTACTGCACCCTAAAGAATATTTTGCACATTCTCTACGTAGGCAATATCCTTACTCTGCATAATATAATCTTGGACCCTACTGATAAACTAGTCTCAAGCATAAGTGAAACACGCACTGCAGCAGTTTGTTAAAATGGCCAGAGAAATTAACAGGGCTGATAGCACTAAGTTACACATTTAACAGTGACACCTCTGTCCTTTGATATCATTTCCCAACAAGGTTATCATTGCAACTTCTTCCATGCAAAAGAACTGTATTTCTCAGTCAGCTAAAGTAGCTGACAACACAGTGTGAGTTGACATGCAGCTCTAGGTCCTTCCTTTTTTTTTTTTTTTTCTTTTTGGAGTTCCCTTAAATGATTTTAGTTATCTGTCATCAGGACCAAATTTAGATTCTCCCAAGCTAAAGCAGCTTGGAATGTGTTGGTGAAGAGGACACTCCAGACAGGACAATATGCTTGTCTGACAGGGTGAGTGTGAGGAAGAGTGCTAAGAGGTTGTAGCGGGATTGCTCTGGCTGGTGAAGCCATGGAGACAGCAGTGCAGCCTCTGGAAGCGAATTCTGGTGCTGAAAGGGTGCACTTCAACCTTTCAGTTTGTACACAAGCCTCAGAGCAACAGCATTATCTGACAATTGGCCTTCTTATGCCTAATTTTCAACCCACAAGTAGGAGCGAGGTTGTTGAGGATATCCTCACCCTTAGAGTTATTCACTTTGCATAATGACTCTACTTAGCACGTTAGGAAGAAGTGCTGATGTCTAAGTGCTGATCTGCTCCATAGTTATTACTGTACACCCTTCAATTAAGCAGTCCAGATATGAGTTCTTTTAAGATAAACTGAAAGTGATTATGGTGGTACTTACATGGGTATGTACATTTGTCAAAACTCATCTAACATGTAAAATAGGCGAATTTTATTGTAAGCAAATTATACCTCAATGGAGTTAAGTTTTTAAAAAGTTTAGGAATCTCAAAGTGTGAAGAATTGTTAGATAAAATAAGAAAGTTGCTGTTATCAGGGCCATGTTACTTTCTGTTCTTGCTATGGGAATAAACTTTTCTGAGTAGAGAGTACATTGGCCATTTATGATAAATAGTAAAGCCAGCCCATAATTGATGTATTTTACAATGATTATATAAAAGAGCATACCTCCCTTTTTCATCATTATGTTCCCCTGGATTTGCCTGGTGCACAACACATAGTAGGTCTTCAATAGATATTAGTGGAATAATTGATGTCTGAAAGTATAATCATCAGCATATAAAATGTTATCATGCATTACTGTCTTGAAATATTTTTAAATATGTAAAGCAAAGGAATAGTGTGATAGAAGTATCACACTAATCAGCCTACAGCTGAAAAGATGTTTTTAAACTGCTTTGCTAATTAGCCTTTAACACTTACACTTTTATTGCTATTTGGCAAGCTCCCCATGTTGGACGTTGATACACTCATTTGGATGGTCAACATCAGAAGTGAGAATCCAAGCTCAATACAACGTGCTGGATTCTGATTTTTCTCTGAAAAAATCAAGGGCTTTCCTATGTATTTAACTTTGAATATATGACTATTTCTACAACTTAATACATAACTATATGCTTATTTGAGGGATTGGTGGGGAAAATTACATTAGAAATTCTCAGCTCTGTTTATTCAAGAGCATGGGAGTGGGAGTATCTTGCCCATAAGTAGAAATAGTGCTCTATGTCATGTAAGTCACAGGTGTTTTGAACAATTTGGAGAAGAATGCTGAAGGAAGAATTATACCTTGATTTGCAAAGAAGCCTTTACCAATTTGGTTGCTTTTAGAAAACTTTTAAGTCATTTAAATTATGTAATCTAAAGAGACACAAACAGTGGAAGGGAATAGATGAATCCACTCTTTGGATGAAGGAAGCTGGTGGATGCTGATCATGATGATCAGAGAAAATGAGTTTACAGGGAGGAGTATGAATGGAGGCCTCTCTACTTATTTTGCAGCTCAAAGCAATAGTTAAGGTTGACACTCAGTTGAGTATCTGACAATTCAGAACACAGGCCTAGAGAATATGGGAATAGAAGAAAAGGTGCCTTTCACCTCTGCACTGTGTTTAGCTCTCACCTCAATACAGAAGGGATGAAGCCATCATTTTGAATTGGTACACTTGAAACCCTGCATCAACCGTACTAAATATTTAAAATAATTAACTGAGTTTCTTAAAATATTTATAAATTAAGACTTTCCTAGAATATTTTCAACCTGTAGGTTGTTACAATTTTATTAACTTGTTTTCTTAAAAAAAAAAAACACAACACACACACCAAAAAAACCCCTCATATAAGTAAGTAAAATTACTTTACTTAATTTTTATGTGAAAGATGTATAGACAGGAAGGAGATAAATGAATACAGATTAGCATTGCAGTCATTACGACTGTGGCTTAAAGTTTGGACCTAAAGTTCTCTTAATTTAATTGTGTTGACCCTCATCACACGCTCATTTCATTTTCACCATTTTCTCTATTACACAATAAGCTGCTTCAAGGCTAGGACCAGTTCAGTTCTTTCTGCACAAATCCTAGTGTCTAACACATAATATGATGCTCACCAAATATTTCTGCAATGATTGAATGAATAAATTAACAAATAAATGCTTACTGTGGTTAAAATATCAACTGTTTCTATTTTCTTTTTCTTCTTTTATTGCTGGAATCCTCTAAGTTTAAGATGAGAATAAGACTTCTCAGGTAGTTTCCATTTTTCATTTTTTTCTTGCAGCTAATTTTAACCATATGACCAAATCAGACCATGCTGATATTATCAGAAATGATGTCTGCAAATTTTACTATTTCCAACTGAGGACAAACTATTGGTCTTGGGTTTTCACTCTTTATCTTTATTTAAAAAAAATTTTTAAACGTATCCCCATCCCCCGAACATCCCACCTCTGCCAGTTACATGGACATAAACATGGACCGAAACTAGCACACAAGCAGCAATCAAGTCTGGTCACGAAGTGAGTCTTATGGAAGTTGGTGTTGATGTATTTCACAAATGAGAATAAGCTGGGAAATAATGCAATTTGATCACCACAGGGGTGATTTATAAAGATTTTCCAATAGTAAACAAAACAACAAAATTACAGCAAGATTAGACCTATTAAAGACAAACAGTCAAATGGGACACATATTCAGTATTTAAAAGTTCATGGACAAATAATTTAAAAGGCCTTTCTACTGGAACATTTTAGTTCTATTGTGGGTAAGCTTCAAGCCTACAGAGCATAATGTTCTACAAGATGACAGGGCATGAAGGTGGAAAGAATCTGGATCCGTTAATGAAAACTTGTGGCACAATCATCTTTCAGACTAGACCCAAACAACAACAAGAGAGAGAGAGAGAGAAGTAAACATCTATTTCATTTAAACTATTTTTCTTCGTTATAGCAGCTTAACTTGTATGCTAACTAATACATATCTTTTACTAGTATATACAGGTGAGTATGTAGTAATACAAGCAATCATATACTTATGAGTTCAGTTGAAAGGGAAAGAAATAAAATTACCTAAATAACCCCATTAAAAAACACTACTTTGCAATTATTTACTTCACATACAAACACATAATGTATGTAATCATTTGAAATTTTTCAGACTTTAATAAAGACTACGATACATAAAGTGTTGAAAGTCAATGACTTGACTTTGAGCTTGTGACTTAATCTTTATGGAGCTCAATTTCAAAATCTGCAATTTGAGCTCTAAAATTTTATTTATTTTTGAAATTCTAGAGGTTCTTAATATTTAGTAACATAGAATTCTAGTAAGATAGCTTCTCAATGATTCTGCACATACAGTATAGCCAAACTTAATTACAGGGCTCTTTAGAAAGAACTACATGCTTGCTTAGAGTATTCCCTCTATAGTCAATTATGAACACGTAACCGTATTTCATTATTTAGAAGGGTGAGTAACAAGATGCCTGGTAGTTAATAAGTCTTCTCCTTTTGTGATTCCCATCTCTCTATCTGTAAAACTAACCTAAGAGATCTTACCTTACACTAGTATAGATGAAAGAGAGACAGCAATCAAACTTTTCATTGTTTTCTTCTAAATTTTACTACATGATGTAAAATTTTTTCATGTCTGAATTGCGAATATTTATTATGCTTTAAGTGCATTGAAAATTTACATTCTTTGTTATTAGTTCTCCCAATCTTTGTCATTCAAAATTATTGTAAAAATTCTATAAACATTATGATAATTCATGTAAAGTGGCTGTGGTAGCTCAGTGGATAATGCAAAAATTTCAAACATGGTTCTTACCTTTAAGGTGCCTACAGACTCATGGAAAATTGAATACACACACACATACAAATAAAAATGAAAGGTAATGTTTCAGATCTTTTTACTTGAGGAGCTCAGATATGAGAGAGAGATATGGCGAAATTAGGAAGCTGATGTTTAAATAGTCCATGTAGGTTTAAAGTGGACTTTGAGGTGCGAATAGGTCATAATCAAGAGCCTTGAAGTATAGAGCCAGGTGCAAACACAGTGGAAATGTTTATATCATAGTCACAGAGCTACAAGTAGACTGGTTTCACTGTAGCCGTCAGCTAGGGTAAGGCATATGGGGAATATAGGTTTTAAGAATTGTTTTGAGCCAAATTACTTTCATTCTTTAAAATAAAATTGGAGATATGGATTTTATTTATTTTTTAAAGGAAGGAAAGGTACATAAAAATTAACTTTTTAAGAAGGTTCATTTCAGGGCATATATTGAAGGGATTAGAGAAGACAAACTGAAGTCAGATAATTAAACTGGGGGAAAATTGCAGTTACACAGGCAGGAAGGAATATAGATTTAAACCAGAGGAAATGGAAGAATGCATGACTTTTAGAACCTATTCTAATGACAAAATATTTTAACTTAATATTTTCGTTAAATGTTCCCTCCACTATGCTTCCTTAATGAAGACCTGTCTTCTCAGTTTTAACCCTGAATCTTTTGACTCTCTCACACTGAAAATTCTTATTTTATTAGTTGTAGCATTAAAAACAGTAGAGGTAGCTATCATTTGTTAATAACTTTTCTTGATCACTTACTATGTGCCATGTACCATCTTAAGCAGTTAACATGTATTACCATGTGTAAATTACAGGCCGAACCATACGAAATTGCCATTCTCATAGGTAAAAAATAATTGAGAAGCAGCAATTTCATAAGTTCATTTAATCCTCACAACAACCATATGAGTTAGCTACTATCATTATCTGCATTTTCATGCAAGGAAACTGAGGCAGAGCTCAATTTTCCTAACGTTGTACAATCATATGTGGCAGCTCTGGGATTCAAACACAAGCAGTGTCATCAGAGTTTAAACTCTAAACCACCTCTTATGTGTCTACACTGTACTAAACCCTTATATCTTATGTAATCTTTTCAAAAATCTTAGGGAATAGATAAATTCTCATTTTAAAGATAAGTAATTTGCCCATGGTTACCCACATAAGGAGAAAAAATTGAGATTTGAAGTTAGCTCTGACTCTATAATTTTAACATTCACCCTCTATATACAGATAGACGAGGCAAGATTGGGATCCTCCTGAGTTCTTATTTATGTTTTCAAGAAATTGTTCTAAAATCCTTTTCATTATTCCACTTTCCTGCTTAATTTATGGAATTCGTCAACAACCAAAAATGTTTCACAGCTGTAATCTTATATTTTATAATTTTTTCTTGACACTACAATTTTTCATGATTCCATCTCTCCCATGTCTACTAAGTATTGCCTTTGACTTTAAACTGACATAAATTCCCTAATCACATTTTATTTTATGCATCTATTAGTCTCTTTCTTGTTTCATTTTATACCTAAATCACAATAGATGCTGCAGTCAATTATTTCATCTCTACTTTCCTTATCATTTTTAATTTCCTAATCTCACACAATTGTTTCAGTTTACCAGTTAATTCCACTCTGGTTCAACCTAACTATCAATATTCTCTAATTCTGTTCTCAGGCAATTTGGATATAGCTGGAGATAATTACAGAATCAGGTGGTTTGGCTTCTATATAAATGTATGATTTCCAATTTAAATTTCACCCTTGATACTGTACAGTGATTTTTTTTAAAGTCATTTAACTCATTTATCTAATTTTTAGTTTCCAAATACATGAAGTCATTTTAAAGTGTTTCTTCTGTTCTTATACTGCCAATTCTTTTCCCATTCCTTTAAATCTCAATTCCTAAATCAGTCAAAAATTAAAACTTTGGATTCCTCAGTTTACTACCATGATCCTTCACCTTTCTCCTAACCTAACATTTCATCCTACTCAGAAAAAAAAGCTGCTCCCACCTTCCCCCTCCCTCCAAAGATAGCCCTTCTTCCCAGATCTCATTCCTTCCCAGGACTCTGAGCATTAGATTTCCTTTTCTCTTTTGAATCATCAGTCTTCCATTTATTTTAAATGAATCTGTTGTTGTGGCTTAAAAACATACTCAAGACTTCAGTCACTCCTTCCTAAAAAAAGAAACAAATCTGACCTTGATCTGGATGCTATGTAGACTCTTAGCTAAAATTGCCAGCTCTGCCTCAGAGTCATAAAATTATATCTCCAACTTATTTCTGAACCATTTACCTGTCTTAACTCTTCTTATGAAATGCTTCCAAAACTTCTCCAGATGTTTCCCAACTCTGCTCTCATGCTTTTTCCCATGAGCTCAGCATTATTCCTTATCGCATGAGCTCAGCATTGCCTCTACTTTAATCTATGCTTTTTTTTTTTTTCTGAAAAAAGCATAGACTTCATTCTAGAAGATTCTCCAGCCATGTGACTAGGATGCAAATAATTCTTTCACTATCTGCCACCCTAATGCTTTTCTTCATTAAATTCTCAAATCTATCCCGAGTGGTCTATGTGTGCTACCTACTCTTAAACTGTCTTAGATGTTTCATTCTTTTGTAATCTCGTTTTATTCTCACTGCTCTGCTAACCTACTCTTCCTAAAATAATCAATGACCTTTAAGTTGAATTCCCAAATTCTCTAATTTCATGTTTTACTTCTTCTTGCAGTATGGTCAAATTATCTTTCTCCAACATTTATTATTTTTTTTTCTGAATTCTTTGATAATGCTTTCATTTATTAATTCTGAAAAAATTTGAGCATATTTTATATTGCTGGCAAATATAGTAGTCTCTAGGCAAGGGAGATGAACCAGATACACCTCCTGTTCTAAAGAAACGAATGGTCTAATGAGAGAGAGAGATAAGAAAACCAGCTTTTGTAATGCAATGTATTAAATGCTTAATAGAGCACGATGAAACCTGGAGGGGATAGGTAGTAAAAAATAAATGTATAAAAGGGCAGTTTTGTGGGTTTGGTAGGTTTAATTTATTTTATTTTAATTTATTTTTTATTCCTGCTCCTTAAATATCAGCATTCTCCACAGTTACCTCTTCACCTTCTCTCTTTTTTCAACACTATTTTAACTTTCCTTTTGAAATATTATCTATGTCCCTTTTAGCTTACCTTAACATCCAACTGAATATTAGTATCTCATTTCTCCTTGCCAAATTCAAGACCAATTGTTGCCTCTTATAATTTCTTCCATGTAATAAAAACATGTTATTTGCTTTCCTATAAAATCTATTTTTTTCTTGAGATACCTTTCTTGGCTAATAGTCTTATTTATTTGGTCACCAACTAGTGACCTCAGATCAATCTGGAATACCACCACATTGTTTATAATTAAGTAATGAATTACTTAAAGACAGACACTTTGCTCCTTTCATTTTTGATTGAACTCTGCCTGGCATAGTCAAGGCTTAATAATGTTTACAAATGTGTGAAAATGAGGAAATAGATTAAGAATTACTTAAACATATTTGAGATCAGATGTGATGTTCAGGTTTGAATCTTGGTAATGGGGAGAATGGTCATGTAATCAACACTGAGTGAGGGAAGAGAAAAACATAAACTCGTGGTCTGCTTTTATTATTTTTAGGTGTGATTAGTTAGTAGTGAGGCTTGCAGGTAGAGTGCTTCAGGTTGTATTTGGAAAGTTTGCTCTGGAGTTGACAAAGACATTTGAGAGGACTCACTAAAGTAAGGATAGGAATGGCCGCATTAGAACTTGGATGCAGAGAAATAGAAGGTTTTAACAATAATAGTATTATTCATTTTGGTACTAGTATAGGCATATATACAATGTTTTGGGTCAAAATTAAATATCCAAGTGGCAAAACCCCTGCATATTGTTTAGACAACTAAGAAGAAGCTAACTAAGACAACTAAAAGAAGACAACTGTTGAACTGTGATAGTGTTGTCACAAATACAAATGTGATAGGAGAATGGTGTTTGGTTTAACTAACCTGGGGAATAACAGTAATGTCCACTCCTTATCTTGTATGTGACAACCAAGGAAAGAGACTTTTGCAAGGAGGTGATCAACCACATTGAAAGAAATTAAAGTTCAACCTGAGTGAAGTAGAAAAAAAGACATCAACTGATTGTCCCATTTGATTGAATGACCTTGTAGAACAAAATTACAGTAAGACGATAAGGGCAGGAGTTAGCAAGCAGATGATTAAGGATAAACCAATGATGCAGGTAGCAAACATAAACCACACTTCAAGGAATTTGGCAGAGATGGAAAGAGAAATATAAGTTACTAAATCAAGTAGTAACAAAGTAAAATATTTTTATTTACTTTAATTTTCTTTTCTTTCCCCTTTTTTTTCTTTTCTTTTCTTTTCTTTTTTTTAATTTGGTGAGTAGGGTATAGAAGGGTGTTCCACTTTTTTCATAGGTAGTTAGAAAGTAGGTAGAGTAGAAGAGAAAGATGAAAAGGGATAATTGGCCATGAACCAATTTAATGAATAGCTGTCTTGAAAGGGGATCTTGGGTTAAACATAGCCTAGTTTGTTAGGTAAGTCAATTGATAGCACCAGGCTGCAAATACTTTTTTCCTGAGGGCATATTGCTACTTTGGTGGCCTGAGTCCAGGATTCTAAGGAGATTTTTTTTCTCCAAATGGGATGTTCAAGCATGTAGACATCTAATCCCACCCCTGACCTTTACATACCTTACTATGTGGTTTTAAGGAAAATGGGCCAAGACAGTGAATAGGAACATAAATTTCGGAGTTTAGATGCTGGCTATGAACACAGTAAACATGATTTCCAATCTTGATTATTTTAGCATTTTTTCCCTAACATTTTATTTGAAAAACACAAAGTTAGAAATTGTTCAGGTGCAAATCATAGGGATTTTGTCAAGTGTAATAAAATAAAACTAATTAAAATCTTCTGTAGAAATTGAAGGAATTATATTTTATTGTAAATTGCCTTTGTGAATGCTAATTCGGAGATGGTAATGTTATTTATCAACTTTTCCCTTACAAAACAAAAAATTGACTGGTGTTATATTTTATCATGTTGGCAGCTCTCATATTTATGTGCCTTCTCTTGTTTAGGGGCAAATTTTTAAAAATTTTATTCATTAGTAAGCACCATACATTACAATGTATTTTTCTGACTATTTAAAAATGTATTCCAGAAGTCACATTTATGTAAAAATACCCTTTTTAAATTTAATACTTATTCCCACATGTTCAACATTCTTGAGTTCCAGCATCTTCAAACCTATAAAATGCTTATAACTAACTTAAACTGCTTCCCATAAAAAGTTAACATAATTATATCACATAATAAAAACTATCTTTTGCTCAATGCTTAATACATTTATATCTCCAAATTAGGTTTTACATAAAGAAAGTATATGTTTTTTCATTACTTAGAAATCTGTGCATTTCTGGCCCAAAAAATGCCTAGAACTTTGTAAAAACATTCAATTCTTAAGGAAAAAAGTGGTTGTTTCTTAGTGCTGTCATCATTTATAAAGAGATTAATAGAAGTTGACAACATGTGCCATTTATATGTCAGGCTGGTTAGCAGAATCTTTTGATATGCAGAATTATTTGTCAGGTAACACATTTCTAGTTCTCTCTTCACCTTTAAGTGGATCTATCTACTTTGGGTCATTGCTATCTGTCTCTAATAGCAGGCCTTAAGCCCAATTCAGTCCCATGAATTTTGCATTCCTCCTTTATTTCTTTTTCTTAAAAACACTCAACAAATCTTATTTTCAAAATACCTGTTAAATGTTTTGCTGCAGCAATACAGCAAAAATCAGGTAGACGACAGAATGAAAGATAGATTCTAGTCTCCAACTTAAACATTTGGGTCTTAACCTCAACTGTGTGTATACTTCTTTTAGTTTGGTATCTACCTCTTATTACAATTTAAATGTATTATATAATCAAATATGTAGTAATCTATAACATCTAAAATTTAAAAGGTGACTCACCAAAGACGTGTTACCAAAAGCTTTTAATTTTATATAGTATCTGACCCCAAGATGGTTTGGAACTTCAACATTTGACAAATAAAAAATATCAACAAACAAACAAACAAACAGAAAACACCAAAAACATTTTCTTCACTAATTCCAATCTTCTAACTTGCTATATTTTCACCGTCTTGAAGGCCTTTATGATTGTACAGTTTTGTTAGAAGAAACTAAATTCATGAATTAGCTAACAGTAATTTCTTCAAATAAATAAATAAATAGTGTTATCAGTGAATTTAATCCTGTGTTTCTGGATATGTAATAGTTAATGCAATTTGTCTTCATTATCAAAGTCACTATGCTTATATTTTGTGAAGTATATACTTAAAATACATCACTGGTTTTAGAGCCTATACTGGGTGGTATAGGAAGTCAGAGGGGAGAACATTTTTGGGCCATATTTCTTTGGTATAACTATTTATTTATAAACTGTGTCTCTGATATTCTAATTAAGTATTTAAATCATTAGTTCCTTTGTTATTATTTTTTTTTTGTACAATAGATACTCTATTATCTCTTTGGGAATTACTGCCTCTTAATATTTTTATAATAATTGAAGAAGCGGTTTCTCTTTTCTTTTCTTTTTTTCTTTTTTTTTTGATAAGGGAAAACAGAGTTGTACTCATATGATGAAACCTATACGAGTTTCTAAAACAGTTAGGGTAAAAACTTTTATATAAAGGGAAGTAAATTTTAGTGTGTTATAATATTTCAATTTTTAGAGTGGCTCAGATATTTCAGAGAAAAAACTGTATACCTTATCCTAGTGATTAAATATATTTGCCAACTTCTCAAAATCAACTTTCAATTATTTTTATAACTTCATGTAATTTTGCATTAAATGTGATTTTGATATATTTCATAAGATACAATACGTCATTTTTAAAAGTTCTCTTATTTTTTAGCATATGAAAAATACTTTTAAGTTATATTAACTAAAAAATAGATTCCTTTTAGCTTTGCTAAATTCATCGTCTCAAACTGGCAATTAAAGGGTTATTTAATTGGAGAAGTTCAGAGTCAGATCAGCATTTCCCAGTGGCACATATCTTTAGCAGTAAGTGTGGAAGCCAACTCGGAAGAAACACGTTTGAAGTGGCAAACTAATCATGCAGAAGCAATTTGTGATTTTCTCTCTCAGCCTAGAAAGCAGAGCATTATGACATTGGCTGCGCTAAGCAAGGTCAATTTACTGTGAAAAGCCAGCTATAGACTCCAACTTCAAATAGACTTTATCCTGCATAGCTAAAAACAGGATTTACTCTATTGCTTACATTACAGAATGGGCAAAATGAAGTGGACAATTCAATTAGTATGCATACGTATGTGTCACTACTTTTTCTTTTTCTTTTCTTTTTTTTTTTAACTGTTTCAGATAATCAACTTGTAACTAGATCTCAAGATTTTTCCCACCCCTGGGAATGAAGTATAAGTGCTTGGTTGTTCATATCCTGTGAAATAAAGTTGTTTTTTAGTGTTTTTAAATTTAATCAATAAAAATCTACCAATTTCCTTTAAAAAGTTCAATGCTGATTTTCTTTTATTTCATTTAATTATTGTTTGGTTTTAAAATGAAAGACTTCTCTCAGAAATATACACAAAACTGTCTTTACAAAAATATTTTATATTAAAAGCACCAAAGAACTTTCTTAGTTTAGCATTTATGTAATATATTATATGAATGTTTATTACCCCTTAATATAGGAGACACTGCATAAAGATGATCCTGCTTCTTCTGTTGAACTAGAAGTAAAATTTGCATTAATTTTTGGAAATGATTTTATTTATGGGAGTAATCATATAAATTGGCTAATCACAATGAATAAACACAATCTATTCTCAGCATTTGCTTAGCCTACCTTCTTTTTGGCCGATGTCCAGAGATTATTCTTATGAAAAATGAAACAAGAGTGTACCTTAATTAGCTGTTCAAGGATTCAGCCATCTGGGATATCCATGTTTTAAAGCATTTAATTTTATTAGGTGCATCCAATAGACTCCTTTGGTCACAATGTATATTGCTAATGGTGCCAATAATCAATTATATTCAAAACATCATGAAAGTGGGATGGAACTTGTTCCTGGAAGCTGAGCCGGAAAGTAAATGAATATATGATTAAATGTCATTGTTATTAGAGTTCACAATAAAAAATATACATCCATACTTAGGGCACAATAGCTCTACAAATTAATGTACTAGCCAACAGTTTTCTGGATAATATTCTGGTGCTCTTGTTAAAAGTTTGGCAGGTGATGAAACTCCACAGTGCTGACATTTGCTCCTGGAACGCTGTAGAAGCCAATCTTTCAATGTTTTCATTGGCTTACCGAGATGTTGAGGTGATGCAGAGCTCATTGGTTTCCTGATTCTGCTGACCCAAAGATTGACAGTAATGCGATGTTCTTTTAGAATTTACTACTCTAGGTAAGGGACAGAGTGAAAAATATGACTCGGATCAAAACGAGAATGAATAATATCAGAGATGAGGCACTCATTTTAAATAGAAGTGTAGAATCATTGATTTTTAATATTGCGTTTTAAAACGAACTCAAATGGGAGGTACATAAGAGCAAAGGAGATCAAATATACGGTGCGAGAAGGAAATTTAACTTTGGTTGGGGAATGCACAATACAATATATGTATGACATATTGAATTATACACATGAAACCTATATAATTTTATTAACCAATGTCACCACAATAAATTTAATTTAAAAAACCCTCAAATTCAGGATAATTGTAAACAGATCCCCCCCATAGAAACTAATGTTTCTGCTTAATGACAGTCAAAAATATATAAACATTTTAAGAACATATGTGTAAATTAACTTTGTTTTTCATATTTCAAACAGGACTTTTAGAAGCATTTACATGTCACCTATTTCCTTTTTGTTTTATGGGACATTTGTTCTCTTAGATAATCCTCCATAATTCAATATCTATTGTGAATTTATAAAATAGATATAAAATTTATAATTTATGTTTATATTGTGAGTTTATATAAATAATTAGGGTTGGTGGGTTATAAAATTTATGTTTCCATTGTACTCTAGCATAGCCTAATTCCATTCTACATAACAAAATATAATCCAGTCAGTGATTTGCATAGGTTGTGTTCTCACACAAGTAAAATTTTAGATTTTTTTAAATAGAGAATTTTAAAATAAAAATGGCATCTATTTTGAACAGAACTTTAACATATGCAGATTATTCTATAACTGTGATAGTTATAGACTAAAATAAATGATGTGAATATTGTCATTATTATCACATCATAGTTCTCAGTCTTCATTGCAATCACGGGTAGTTTCACATTATATTGTAGTTGGTCTCACTCCACAAAATTGTGAATTAATTAATTAGTCTAGGATACTTAGAAAGTAAAAGTTACCAAACATTTTTTCATCTATATAATTCCAATATCCTGGTCAGTTCATTGCAAAATCTGTGGTCATACATTTAAAATATTGTTTTTCTACTATTTACCCTGATCATTTCTTTAGTTCTTCATATTGCCTAAGTAGAACCCAGATTATAATATATGTTCTTTTGTGTACATGTGTAGATTAATTTCTCAGAAATTGGTTTTAATACCAACATCTCAGTGTTGTGTATATGAAAGAACCTAAAAAGTGCTATTCGAAATGCACCTATGCAAATTGTTTCTTTAAATTTTCTGTTTTATGCTGAACAATAGCAATTTTATGTTGAACAAATTACATATAAAATGATATAATAGATGTGAAAGTGCTTTTTAAAGTTAAAAATGCTACCAAATTTGAAGTATTGGTATTAAGGTACTATTGGGTATCAACAAATTCATTAATTGAGAAGCCTTTATGTTCATATTCAACCATAACCCAAGCATTCTCATCATGAATATTTTGAGCACCTTCTTATGTAGTCTGTTTGACATTTTACATTTTATCTCATTTTAGTTAAAATTCTTACGGCTTTAGAGTTCAGGTTCTGTGTGCATGCATGTGTTGTGTGTGTGTGTGTGTGTGTGTGTGTGTTTATCTTCAAAAAGCAATCTCTATTGTAGCACATATTTTGCATTTGGATAATCTAATCATGACAGGTTAATACTTTTGATTTATAGGGCTCAAATAAGATACATCTTCAGGCTAAATAATTATTTAACAAGTTATGGAATTATTTTACTTTCTAACCTGTCATGGCCAAGATAGTTGACTTACACAAGATAGTCTAATTATGCTTAAAATTGCACACACATCTTCAAAAGAAATACATACATTAAAGAAGATAGCAATTCATGACAATGCCAACTTTCTTCCTCTCATTGGCCAATTAACGAACCAATAAACAAACATGGCTCTTGTTTTGTTTACACTTTGAGGTACAGCGTTATTCCTAATTTCTTACAATTTAATTGACAACTTATGGTTTGTCAACAGAACAGTGCAACAAATAAAAAAAATGAACAAAACAAGTCAAGTTGCATCACCTCCACCCCTATTATCATCACAGAAAATTATCTTTCTCTCTGGGAAACATAAAAGCAATTGAGACAAGCCAGATGCAATGTCAAGTGTCCTTGAACATATCAGGCACGCAATCATTTTTACTTAAATGAACAACAAACTATCCTTATTAAATGCTTCACCAAAGTTCTTAGCATTAGGTGTAAAGTTTATAATCCTGAATAATGAAATAAAAATACAAGAATAGCTATTTTGAGTGACATCATATTTGCCTGCCCCAACAATATTTGAGAACAGAATTTTCTAGTAAAAATTGGGAAAGTGAGGGATTAGTTTTGCATAAAAAGGTAAAAAAGGGAAATGACAGATATATTAATTTATAGACTAGAAAATAAGCAGAGAAGCTGGTACTGGTACTGTCTCATAACTTATTTGTTGAAACTTTGTAGGAAAATTTCTCCCCTTGAATTGAGATATTCAGCTAAGTGTGTGTGTGTGTGTGTGTGTGTGTGTGTGTGTGTGTGTGTGTGTGTGTTGTAAGTTCCATAACCAGAAGAAAGGGTAAGATGGAAATAAAATGACTGGTTAGTTATACCTATAGAAAACTTAAGAGTAGAAAAAATTTTATCTAAGATTCTTAGAATATAAGATATAAACCATTAAAACTAAAATGTTGTCCCTCATTTCTGAAATTCAATTTTGAACAGGTATAAATGAAAGTCGCTTGTTAATATTCAGTTGTCTTAGGAATTGAGATTATCCGGAATGATAGGCGATGAGAAATAAAGAAGAAAATGAATAAACAAGCAAACACACTGTCTTCCTTTAGTTTTCTTCAGGGATCCGGAGCTCTCTTTAGTTCTATCTACAGTTAACCCTAGAGTTATTCTCCTTCATGGGAGGTTTTAAATCCTGGAATTCCTATGGCCAGGCGGAAATCCTGCTGCTTCGGATATATTGAAAATTGGAGTAGCTGGTGTATTTGCATTCATTATTAAACTTAAGCAGATAATATTGATGTTTTCTTCTTTGTACTTTTTTTCTACTGCTGTTTGGTGGCTTTTCTGGAAAGCCAGAGTTTCACTTCTGAGAACTGTTTACATTTAACTCTTTACCTAAAAGCATTTGAAAGCTTTCCCTCCTCCTTTTCTCCCCATAAAGAACACTACAGACACCCGTACAATGGTGAAGGAGACTGAAGGCAGTAACACATTGGCTAGTGGGGAGCAATGATGTCTCAGGTTTCCACCAGAGGTATGAAGGGTACTGACCTTGATGGATTAAAAAATGCTGAGTGTTTCTGGGTTTTATACTATAAAATGACAGAGCATTAATTGGTGTTTATATTTGAAAAGCAATAGTCATGAGGTTATAAAGAAATGGTGAAGTTAGAATACAGCACAGTCAAGTGCAAGGTAGGCAATGGTGTGTCAGAATATCTGGATTCTGGCTTTGACTTTGTAACATTACACATACCAGGGATTGCTCCATGTTCAGCATTGCTTTCTGCAGGATGCGATTTTGACCTTTCACCTACAAAAAGTCCTATGAATATATGTGATCTTAAGGGCTGTTTGAAATATTTTGCTTACAAAGATCAAACTTCAGGCAGCTCTGCACCCTTGACCTATCAAACAGGTTTTCCTTATCACCCTTCTGTCCTTCCTTCCTTCCTTCTCCTGGCATCCTCTTTCAGAGAACTGACCAGGACTGCATGTACGAATGGGTGCAATCCAGGGTGCCATTCACAACAGATATAAATTTAGGCAAATGTATTTGCATATATATTTAGACAAACTTCAGGCAGATAGCAGTAAAGTATTTTCGTCTAAAATATCCATGTATTACAACAATATTCTGGCAGTTGGAAATCAATATTTTGATAAGGGAGTACCTTCCCTCCCCACTCCTTAATTAACACCAAAGCACTGTTTGGGTTAACAGTGGCTCATCCAAAGTATATTTTAATTGGATATAGGTCTGCCCTCCTCAGCAGATAGTGCTTTATGAAAGCAGGGAGTGTTTCTTATGTCATTGTCTTTCCCTCACTTTTCTGAAGCAATACAAGGTACACAAGAACTTAATAAAATGTCGTAGAGTGGACTTCTGTATCTAGAGGGGAGAAAACGGGGTGAAGTAGGAAGTGGTGACTAATCTTAAGGTTCTAGGTTTTATGAAAGTTTTACATAAATTTAAGATGATATTATTTTTAATACTTTCATATTTCTAATTCCTCTACTTCCACAAATATTTTAAAGAAATTTAAATTCTTTAATTTCTTTAATATCTTTAGCAAATCTATCTATACTTGGAGTTGATAGCATAGGCAGTATGTGGAAAGGTTGTAACAGAAATACCTTCTGAGAATTAGAAAATAAATTTACTCTCCAAGAGTTAAGCCATAAATCAAGATATGATGGATCAAAGCAGATATTTTAGAAAGCATCTTAAAAAGAGCCCTGCAAGACCTGCCTTTAACCTGAAGAAAGACACTGATATATCTAAAGAAGGAATGTGTCAGTCAGGAGGAGGCTTGGTCACCAGTGTAAGGTTAGGAAAAGGACTTTTGGAAGACTTTTCTGGATCACTGCAGTACCTTCTAAACTGGTCTTCTAGGCTCCTGTGTCCTATCCCTTAAAATCCTGAGTTATCCTTTAAAAAGAAAAGTAGGATTATGTCACGTCCATATTAAAACCCTAGTGCATTTAAAATTCTATACTCTGACCTATAACGTCCCATGTCATAGGTTTCTGTCCGTGTCTCCAATCTTAGGACTCTGTTCCTTTCTTATCCTTCAGACACTCTGGCCTTCTGTGTTCCTTGAACAATCTATTTCACTAGAGGTCTTTGTATTAGCTGTACCCCCGGCCTGGAATGTTCCCTCTGAGACAGACCTGTTCTTTGTCAGGTTAAAAGTCACTTCCTCAAAGACAGCTTCTCTGTACCACCTAATAGAAACTCAATTACTCTATTATGTTAATTATATAATTATCTCCATAATTTTCAGGCACTTATCACTATCCAATCTTCGTTCACCTAAGGTGGCATGTCTAGCTAGTCATGAAATTTTGGTACTCTTCTTTGCACAGCTAAGGAGGAACCACAAGGAGCTACCAACTAGTCGTGGAGACAGACAATCGAATTTGCCTTGACACCAGAACTCAGGGCAAAAGCTAGGGTTGGGGGATCCAGGGAAGGCCTGTGAGTCATGCGGAGGTCACAGAGGATAGGCGCCCTGCAGTTTCACAAGGTTGTATTTTTAAGGCAGAGTTAGATAAGCCATTCGGAGATGGAGCAGAGTCACATGTTCAGACACTGGGAAAGCCGCAAGAGGTAGAAGAGGAGGATAAAGCAGAAGGCCCAGCATTCCTCATACACAAGCTTTAGCTCTCAAACACTTCCACAGAAGACAAAAGGAAATCCCAGGATGTAGACTGACTTCAGTGGGGAAAAAACTGAACTAAGAGCCCAACTTCACGTTCTTACTCTGCAGCATTGTCAGCCACATCATGGCAAATTATGTCATCTTTACTCTGGGTCTCCAGTGACTCAAGCAAGAGTTTCAAACATATTTGAACCCAATCTAAACATTTTCCTTTAACCATTCCCCTGGAACAAGTCTCCGATGCCCCACGAGGCTTTCCTCTATTAATTCAACACTAGTTGTGGAAAAGCGAAGCACAGCATAAGAGCTTTTGTGCCTGTCTGTACGTTTATTCATCCTCACAGTCTCCATAATACTGGTGTCTAGCGACGGCTTAGATGTTTTTCAAATTTATTTCAAAACTTGTCTTGTTTTGTTTTTAATTTTGACTACTGTGAATTCCATCTTAACTGAGATTAAAGATAGCAATAGGAAAAGTTAAAATTACAAGTCAGACGACTTAAAAATCAGGAGCCTACACAGAAGAAATTTGTAATTGCTGGCTGATAATCCCCATGGCATGTCTACCTGGAGCACCAGTATGCTGCAGGGGAATTGTCAGAATGGGAATCACGGGCTTCAGCTTCAGGCTAAAAAGTCGGGATAAGCTTGTGATTTACGTTGCCACCCATGACTGAAAGAACATCTATTCTTTCAAATGACAGGTTTTCTAGTTTAAACCATATGAATGAAAAGAACATGCCTTCACTGATGCATTATTGGTGTGGTTTAACTTCTTAACCTTGCTTCCTGTTGAAGATTCCTCCACATCTGAAGATCTGCAGCTTCATCCCTAATTACATTTCCATCTACGAGAATCAGAAAAATAAAATTGGGAAAATGGTCTAAGTTGAATGTGCATTCAAATATTTTAAACGAATCAATTTAGACATTTGCAACCCCATGTAATTAATAGAATAATTGTTTTTTTAGTGAGCTTTATTTTTACTTATTAAAATCAACGCATATATTCAAGGCATGATGATTATATTTATAGACCCATAAACTTGTTCATTTAAATGATTTCGCATTATATACCAGAAAAGTACAAAATTGCTTATACAAAATAAAGTCGCGTTAGTGTTTATGATTTTAATAAATCATAAACAACAAATAATTTTATTCATTGTATTGTAATCAATAAGTGTTATTACTGCCTTCAAGAAGAGCTTTAAGGGCAAATGTATATGATTTTATATATCTTCACACAGATAAGAAAACACCCAGCAGCCTGATTATTTATTTATTTATTATTTATTTAATTATCCTTATGGTTCATCCTATATACCCTTCCCTCAGCTTCTCCTAATGTTAATGTTTTATACACCATGGAGCATTTATTAAAATAAGAAACTATCATTGGTATAATTCTATAAACTGAGCTACGGACATTATTTGAATTTATCCAGTTTTCCCACCTGTCGTTATATATGTCTCCAAATCCATAGAATGTATGACAAGAGTGAACTGTAATGTAAACCATGAATTCTGAGTGATAACGATGTACCCATGTAGGTTGATCGACTGTAAGGAATGCACCGCACTGGTGGGGGATGTTTTCAGCAGGGGGGCTACCTGTGTGCGGTGCAGGAGATATATGGGTAATCTCTGTACCTTCCCCTAAATTTTGCCAGGATTATTAAACTGCTCTAAAAAACTAAAGCTTTAATTTAAAAAATCTATGAACTATATTCATATGTGTCAACTAGCAAGTTCCCTATCATGTCCCATTTGATATCTGGATTCATCCTTTCCCAATATTACAGTCTCAACTATTAAAGTTTCATAGTATATCTTGAAATTTCGTAGGGTGAACTCTTCAATTTTGTTAATCTTTTTAGAAATTGTTTTTGCTATATTAGTTCCTTTGCATTTTCATATAAAATTTAGAATTAGCCATTCTGTATCTCAAAAAATACCTACTGGGATTTTATTTGTATTGCACTGGCTCTTCAGATCCAGTTGGGGGAAATTAACATCTTAATAACATGATTTCTTCCAAAATATGAAAAAAATCTATTTCTCCTTATTTAGATCTTCTAAATAAGACCATTGCACATATTTCCTTAGATTTATACCCAAGTGTTTTATTTTGGTGGTGCTATTGTAAATTGAAAAAAAAAAAAAAAAGGAAACTTCACGTCTTTATTGTTTTCATTGTAGTAATAAAATCGACTTTTATATGCTTATTGACCTTTCATCCAGCAACCTTGTTAAAGACATTTTTTAGTTCAAGGAGATTTTTAGTAGATTCTTTGAGATTTTCTACATAGGCAATCATCTGTAAATAAAAAATAGTTTTATTGCTTTTTTTCCTAATCTATGTGATTTTCCCCTTCTTTTTCTTGCCTTATTGAACTGGTTAGAAATTCAAGTATGATGTTGAATAAAAGTGTTGAGAGAGTTCAATCTTGCTTTGTTCCTGGTCTTAGGAGAAAAGCATTTCGTTTCCCACCATTAGTATGATGTTCATTGTGAGTTTTTTGTAGATGTCCTTCAATAGTTTAAGGTCAAGTTCCTCTTAATTATGAATTTGTTGAGAGTACTCGTGTGTGAATGTTAAATTTTTCAAATGCATTTTCTGTACCTGTTGGGGAGATCATATGTTTTTTCTTAAAGTCTGTTAATATGATGAATTATAATTGATCAATTTTTTTTTCATATTAATCAACCTTACTTGCCTGAGAAAACCCCTAGTTGGTTATGCCATATTATTTTTATAATACATTGCTGAATTTGATTGGATAATATTTTGTTACAAATTTTTTGCATGTTCATGAGGTATATTGTTCTGTGTTATATTTTCTTATGATGGCTTTGTGTGATTTTTCGTATAATTCTGACCTCATAGAATCAGTTGGGAATTGTTCCCTTCCCTTCTATTTTTTGGAAGAGATTGTGTAGAATTGTAATTACTTATTCTTATATGTCTATTTGTGTATTAACATATCTATCTATTTTTTATTTATCTTTTCAGTTCTATCAATGATTGTCTCATGTATTTTGAAGTTTTGTTTTATATGAATTTACATTTAGAAGTTTTATGTCTTGGAAATTAACTCGTTTATCAATATATAATATTTCTTTTTATCCCAAATAATATTCCTTGTTCTGAAATCTATATAGTCTGACATTAATGTAGCCAAACACCTTTTTTTCCTTAATGTTTGCATGATATATCTTCTGCTATTCTTACTTTACTATGCCTTTATATTAAATCAGTTTCTTAAGGACAACATAACTCTGGCTCTTTCTTGATTTTTTTTTTAAAGTCTATTAATCTTTACCTTTTAATTAGTATTTGAATATTCACATTTAACATTATTTTTGGTATGAATAGATCAAACTACCATCTTACCTGCTATTTTTTTTTTGTTCCATTTTACTTCTCTGCCTTCTTTTGGATTAACTGAGCATATTTCATAATTTCATTTTATGTTCTTTGTTGACTTATGTTTATAGCTCTTTCTTTAAAAAATTATTGACTTCTAAATTTCAACATATATATTTTAGTTTACTCCGAGTCTATAATTTAACAAAAATATGCTGCATCACGTGTAATGTATATGAACCTTACAACATATTTCTAATTTTTCCTCCCCAAATTTGTGATATTCTTGTCATAATTTTCCTTTACACATGCCATAAACACATATAATAGAATGCAATTATAGCATCCTAATATTGCTTTAGGCAGTCAGTTACTTTTAAAGCGATTAAGCAGAAGAAAAGAAATAAATATTATATTACTGTAGATCTGCTAGGGAGGAAGTCCTTCTATTGTTATAATTTGTCAATTATGGTTTAAGTTTTCTTACCCTGGTGCTGTCTCCATGAGATGTTTCTGTTCCTGGGCTTCTGTTCCAGTAAGCTTTGATTCTCAGCATTCACCTGTCTGTCTCACCATTTTAGGGGGCAGTGGTTTGCCCTGTAACCTCAATTCTTTGATGGATCTAAGAGGAGTTGTTGATTTTGAATTTGTTCAGCTGTGTCTCTTATAAGGCCAGGAGAGGTGACTTCAAAGCTCTATATATGCAGGATTGGAAAACAGCAGGCAAATTAAGCAATTTTGCTTAAGATGTGAAGGTAGCAAGTGGCCCTAATTTTGATATCTTCTATATTCAAGAGGAAATATTTTCTCTAGTTTTGGTAAACACATACTCTTTCTTCATTATGAAGTTGACGCACTGTAGTATTATACATAACATTTTAGTGAATTTTACCACACTCTTTACTTCATTTTATGACTTTACTAAATTCAATATTCCAAGTAGCAAACTTCACTAGTATACAGAGTATATATACAGTTGTAGCAAAAATCACTTTTGAGCTTCAAATTCCTTGGTAGAAATTTCGTTTCAGTTGCAGATTAGGAATATGCCATGCAATTGGGTAAGGATTCAGAATCAAAAGTGTTATAATTTGGAGTCCATTCTTTTAAAGAATTAAAATTTGGAATAAAAGTGACTTGTGCTTTAATTTAATTGTTCATCTTTGGGTTGATATCTTAACTCCTCTCAGCTTCAATTTCTTACCTCAAAAATTATAATAATATATGACTGGGTATTTCTGTTCCTGGATGTATTCAAGCTAAGGAAAGCTATTCTTTCCTAAAGGACATAGGAAAGGAGATTTAGGATTGGGCGAGAGTTAACTAAATGAGTTGTTCTTACATGTAACTTTGAGTGTCTGATTTAGTTAGAAAATGCCATCATGTTCTGTTTATATTTGAGTTGTCAAATTTAATTACTGGTTTCAAGAATGGCCTACCTCATTAAAGTCATTAGTGCTCACCATGCCTACCAAGGACTATTAATTGATTTGAATTTTATAAGTCGTATGCCCAGATTCATAAGATCATTGGTTAGTCTATCAATTTCTTTAAAATATAAAATCCTTCTGATTCAGAAGTGTCAGGAATGACTTTTGCCTGCAGAATTTTTTTTTTAAAAAATAAATTAGCTGCAACTTTTAAGGATCATGAGTATAGTGGCTTAGAATTGATGTTGCTGAAGTTAATTGGTTAGAATTGAATCACAGCAATAAAACTGGTGCTCTCCACTTGGCCACAGTCCCTACCACTCCCTAATGTCCCATGTAGAACCTTCTTTGTTCAATTTTATTACTTGCCTGTTCTCTCTAGGCATTTGAGTTTTCAACCTTAGCTTTAATTTATTTATTGTCGAATCCTATCGATTCTTTCCAGCTACTAAACTGACCCCTCAATTTTGAACTTAGTATATAAGTTCAGGAAGGGAACATTTTGTTACATCAAAAGTTGTTGAATTTCAGTAGTGTGTTCTGATCTAATTTTTCATGGACTTGTGAGATAAAAAGAGCAGTAGGCTTATGTACTCCAACGATGAAAGGTGGCAATTGTGAAGTAGGACATATCTAGAAGAAGGAATATACATGTAGGATATCATAAGTCAATAAAAGCGCAGAGAAATTTAAAAGAAAAAAATAGCACGATAGGTCAAATCTATCATTAGTTATGTAGAGCAAGGAGGCAGAATTTGGCATCAAAATGACTTGATAGAAGAGAAATGTACTTACGTGTTTTATCAATTAAACCCATGTATATGAATGTGAATAAAGATCAACATTGTGGATTGAACACAAAACTTCTGGCTTTTGGGACCAGGTTGTAAATTAAGCATACTAGGTGCACATTTTAAAAAAGTTCTCTAAAATCATATTTCAATGTATGCGTTAGAAACAAGACAACATAGATGTGGAGAAAGGTTTTGTTCAAAAAACTAAATATGGTAAAATGTATCTACCTTGCCATGTTTAACATTTATAAACATTCTATAATGTCATCTATTAGTCCTTGTTCATTCACTTGACATCTGGGCTAGTTAATAGTGAACTCAATTATTAATTCTATAGTCTTGGCTCAAAACATGAGACTCACTATAATTCTGAATATTTAATTTACTTATTAGTGTATATATATATATATATCTTATAAAAATAGATTCCTCAGTAACATAAAAACATACACTAAATATAGATACTTTAAAATATTGCTGAAAATCTGGAATAATATTTTAACTAGAATATAATTCTTAAACTATCTAAAAAAGAATTGATTCTTTGGTTTTTATAAGAAAATGTTATACATACCATATATAGGATATGACATAATGAAAGAAATAATGCTGTAGTAAGAACTATACTTTTTATTACTACATGTTATGCTATCAATAGTTACATTAAATCCTATTTAAGAGGCTAGTTCTAGTGCATGTACCTATTTTAAAGGTAGCTTCTTAAAATTTTATAGGCAAAGGCCTTCAATGAGCAATGAAAAGATGATTTTTTAAAAAAAGGTTGAATAGAAAAACAGTTGGCAATAGTAATTCATTTTGGATACAGTTTTACTTTTTATGAATAAGTCTGCAAAGTATCAACATAAATGGTGTACATTTTTTATGAATACAGCCTTAATACTGAAAGTCAGTTCAAATAGTGAGCATTTAAAAATTCTTATGACACAAGATTACACCCTTGTGGTTCACACAGCGCATGTTACATTGGTTTGGTTTTACTACTCAAAGAAGGAGAGAGTACAGGTGAATAAATTGGTTTCTTTAAAAAGAAATCTGTGTGATTTTCTTTTTTTATTCTATTTAGGAAATGATGAGCATAAGACCTTAAGAAAGTGGCTTCTGTCTTTATGGTCATTTTAAATTTCATGTGTATTAAAATATCGTAATCATTAATAAATTCTCACTTCATTTGAGGTTCTATCCAGAACCACTAAAAAATGTGATACTTACCACAAAGAACTTTGTGATTAAAGCAGGAACAGTAGAAGAGATATTTACTAGCCCATATAAATATTTTACCAGCTCATTCTGCCCCAGGAACTAAAGTGAAAGGCATTAGCATTTGTAACTGCTGTCTAGTATCAATGGTTATAGACTAGTGAAATAGGCAAATAACTTTTGTTTCCCCGAGCTTGAGAAAACAGGGCAAGTGAACTAAATAGATCAGAATTTTGCCCTCTTTCTAACATGCTCAGGTCAAGGAGCCACGAAATGGTGCAGAGTCCTTTTTTTTATACTATCAATTAGCTGATCAAATAAATATGCCAAAAACAAAAACAAAAACAAAACTTTCAAGTTATACCCTGCAATTTTTTCTACAAAGAAATTTCAGAGCCAGACTGTCCCCAGGAAAGAGTAAAAAGAAATAGAATTAGAATGAATTGCTCAGGAAAAATGAATTCTAAAGTACAGATATTTGAGTAGATAAGTAAGATTTTAGCAAATGAAAACCATAGTAATAAAGTTTGTTGAAGCTGAATCTAAATAGTCATGACTATAAAAATTATATATTGGAATTATTAAATAATTGATTCAGACTATAATGAAAAGAGAAAATATACTAATTTTATATACTAATTTATTTTACTTAAAAAATAAATTTAAGTAGCGAAGTTGGTAAAGCAGATTCTTTACTGAGAAATACCAAATCCTGATTACATTTTTGAGTATATTTAAATTTGGTTAATAACAGTTCAAATTTGCATATTCTTAATCTGTAATAAGTAAAGCTTTCTTGTGGAATTCTTGTTTCCATAAATGTACTTGAATTAAGGCCAAGCATAATAAGCTTCAGCCAATATAAATAGATGGTCAGAGGTTTTGCTTAAAATAATGGCACTTTGGAGTTGAATTTATATCTTATGTAAAGCTTTACAAAAACAATATATTGATTAATTACAGTAAGAACATAGAAACATACATAAGAATGTGAAGAATTTGAGATTAATTGCAATTTTAACACTAGAATAAGCTTTGTTAATAGTTTATTCCTTCTTTTTATAAAGAATATGTTTAGACAAACATAATGTTGTATATTACTTATTTAATAAGGCAGATCATGCTACACAGATAACATTGTTATGAATATTATCTCATATGATTAAATATTTGTTCAAACATTATTAATGGCTTTATAATATTTCTACTTTGTGGATGAGTTTTATTCATTCCCCTGTTTCTGATTATTAAGATTGGGTTGTTTCCATTTTAAATAGCTCTACATGAAAATGAATATTCTTTAAAAAATTCTTAACTAAATTTTTGGCAATGTTCTGGGGGAAAAAATGGGTTATTGGATAAAACAATGTGACTATGACTATTGTTAAGTGTCTTGATCCATATTTCCCAATTATTTCCCAGAAAATTTGCTACACTTAACACGTTTCAAAGTGTACAAAAGTTCATTTCCTTTCATTTTCACCAAATTATTACTAATTTAGTCTTTTAAAAAAATATTAAATGTTAATAAAACATTATTAGTTTAATATTTTTATGTATTTAATAATTGTTTCTGTGAATTGTTCAAATTATACCTTTGCTATTTTTTTACAGAATTGTTAGTTATTTTAATAAATTTATAAGACCTCTTTACATTTTTAGGATATTAAACCTTTGCCATATTTATTGCATCATTGAAACTGAGTTTGTGGCTTGATTTTAAATTTGTCAGTAGTGGTTTTTTATTATACACATACTTTTGAAACACAACTTATTCAAGTAGATTTTTTGGTTTGTAATTTTTTTCATTGCTTTAGAAAGTCCCTAATGTAAAATATAATACATATTTATTTATTACAGCTATATTCCTTCCTTCAGTCCTATAAAAAAGTTTTTCTGACCCATTCATAGCCATTTTTTTCACCAAATACAATTTAAAATTTCTGATAAATTCTGCATATATAAAGTTCTACTTCTGAAATTTGGATTAAAGTTATAGATTACTTCTGAAAGCCTTAATATCTTTATATTACTTATTCAGAAACTTGGAAAGTCACCCTTTGCTGAAATCTCCATTTACATCTCAGTAAAATTTTAGCCATTTTCTTCTTTTAGGTTTTATATATGTCTAATTGCAGTTTTGTTTTGTATTCTAGTTTATATTTTTATTGCTCTTAGAATATTTTCATAAATTTAATTATTTATTAATCCTATGTGGGAAAGGTTTTCCATATATATTTTTGTTGTATCTTTTCAATTTGATAGTCCACCTTATTAGTTCCAACAATTTTTCAGTACAATTTGTAGGACTTCTCTAGATGATAGTTTGTAAAGCAAATAATTTTAATATTGGCTTCTTTTTTTTCCAGATAACTATATTCCTTTTTATATTTTATATCTAACACTTAACTAAAATATCTAAATTTGTAACATCTAGTGTTGTTCTTAAATTAATTTTCTAAAGCCTTCGTTGCTTTGCCATGAAGTCAGCTATTAACTTAGGCTAAATGATCATAGTAAGGAAATAAATATTTTTCCAATTGTTACTAAGAGTACCTTTGTTTTGTTCTTGTGAATAAATTTATGGTAAATTCATTTTTTCTTTTAATCTCTATTGGGCTTTTCCCTTTTAACTAACTAATAAATTATATATATATTTTTTCATTCTAGTTTCAAATTCTATATTTCTGAACTATGTAAAAAATGTACTTCTATATCTACTTTAGGAAATTCTATATATATAGGCAATAAGTTAAAGTTTCTATATTATCTTTATTTGTTCATCTACATCATACTTTGAGTTTTACTATTATTAAATTAATTTAAAAGCTTTTAATTGTGTGTGCTCTAGAATTACTTTTATTATTGCATAAAATATGTCCGCTTACTGAAATCTGGAAAGAATTTCTCTGTGAAGCTATTTGTCAAAAGTCTCATTCTTTGACAACTTTTACATTTCTTTTCTGTTTTAATTTAACTAGTGCTTTGGATGAAATCAATGAGTGTAGTTTCAGAAGTTAAGTAAAAGAACTGAAGAATGTAAGAAGCCATTCTATGCAATAGCATTTTAGTAGTTAACACCCAAAACACTGGACAGTTGGGTTAGGTAATCTCTTCCAAAACACTTTTTATTAAATCTTAGACAGGTAAGCAGGGAAGAATACAGACAACAATGAACTCTCATGGCTAAGAACTAGGACAAGATTGGGTAGATTTTGATAGAGATTATAAACTGTGAGAACACGAAGCCATGTTGTGAGGGCTGATAAAATAGAATGGTGCTATCGAGTAAATGAGAAAGGTGGAAAGAAGCACCAAGAACAGCAAGTGGCTGATGTCCCAGAGCAACTTTCCGATGACGTCGGTGTTATGAAACTTTGAGGTAGAGTAGAACAACTCCTTTCCACTGAATCAGAATATTTAAGTAGCTCTGTGATGTCCACTCTGTCTTCATTTGTAAAAGGTAGAATTTGGATTCTCTATAAACTGTTTTCAATATCTAAAACATGGTGATAACATGACTCAACTTCCTGTCTTTCTCATCATCTCCTACTGTGAAGCAATGTTGGAAAAACCTTTTTGTCCCCTTGGCCTTTGGGTTAGTTAGACTTTTGGTCATAGACTCTATCAACAAGATGTCAAAGTCTTCAGTCTTCAGTTATTACCTTGAGTCAAGCCAAAATTTAAAGCAGTCATATAAATGAGTGGCAAGAAATCTGTTTATAATTCACCTGGTCATGATGTTTAACAGCATACATAGAAAGTCCTAAACTTTCTAAGTATTGTTAAAATTATTGTTCTTATATTTTTTTATTTTTGAAAAAAAGAAGTGTTTATCCCTATCTCAGATATTAACAGGAATTTAGACAATTATAATTTGGATGTCAGAAACTAGGGCTACACAACAATGATAAAATACTGTTTAAAAAATGATTTTTGATTTATTGTTCTACCTTGCAGCTAGGTATTCCATGCCACACCCTCAACTTAGGTGGCCATAGCAATTAAGAAACAAAAGAAGCAGTAAAGGGTGATAACCTTGTTTTCCAGGAAATAGATGCAAATGAGATACATTGTAAGAAAATGCCTGTAGAGAAGATGTAACATTAAATGAATCTTTCTTCTTCTTTTTTAGTGTCTCTTGTCCCTTTCCTTCATATCATGCTTATTATATTTTCTACTCAAACCACAAGAAATTTTACCATAATGGAAACATAAATCAATTTTTGAAGACCTTTTAAAAATTAAAATGCATCTAGCCTGTGAGAGACAGACTGATTGACATAGGTTTCCAGGAGCAAGGGGGAAGTTCCAGGAAATGTTATGGATTTTGAGCAGAAGTATAAGCTTATACACTTCAGAAAGAAAGGAGGTTTAGTGTCCATGAAAATTAGGAAAAAAAGTAAATGTTTTTAATGGACAGACTGGTTGGAAAATGTCAAGAATAACTTCTCAGCTGAAATCAAATTCCAGGCTAAATTTTACTCCTGTATGTTTTTAAAATACTGACTTATAATCATTTCTCTCCTCAACTCTTGGGACTTGGCAGAATTATAGTTGGCCTTAATTTAGAGATGTTCCAGAACCTGAATTTAGGGGGATGCAATGAAGTTTGTAGTTTCACTGATACAGAGATGTAATAAAGATTTGAAAGTAGCAGCTGGTTCCTTGGGAAAAATAGACCTCAGGCAAAGAGGTGCACTGTTTAGGTTAAAAGAATGATGGTAGACTTCCAATTATGTTAAGAAATATTTTATAAGAGGCTTTTATGTAGACAATTATATGTGAGAAGGTTAACTTTAAAGAAAGGCAGATTTGGAGACAATGAGAAAATACAATTAATTATGATAGGTTTTGTCACATTGTTTTTCTAAAGGTTAAATTTAATCCAAGATTTCACTCTTGATGTTTTGAAAATCTTTTGTCATCAAAATCAATGATACAGTATGAGTCAACATGTGCAAAATGAATATTTTAGACTATCTCTCTTATGTTTATTTGTATTAGGTTATCCAAATAGTGTATTTAACTCTCTACTTACCGAAACCCATAAATACTTGGATGTTACTAGATAGAGATTTGATCATATTTCAACAAACATTTGACCTTATTTTAAAAGGGGTATATTTTGGTCACTTTTTCATATAAAATTTAATAATGTAAAATTCATTCTTATTTTGAAGTGGTGTTAGTTGAAAAGGTTTTGGAAAATCGAAGTGTCCTTTGAAGTGCTTTGAAAGATTTTAAGAAACATCTTTCACAAACAAATTTGTTTTTTACAGACTGCTCTGCTCAATGACACACCAAGACACCACTTCAAAAGTTACGACAGATCTGTGGACAGGCAGGAAGCATCCGCAGCCGTCAGGGCAGTCCTGAGACAGACAAGCTGCAATCCTGGGAGAGAGACTTAAAAAAAAAAAAGAAATTTCAAGAATCTCTCAGACCGGAGGTGAATTCAACAAATACAACAGTTTCTGTAACCAGACCCTGCAGGTCCAAACTTTGTGCTTTGGAGAATGTGAAAGACACTGCTGGACACTACTGATCTCTGCAGCCAGCTGGGCTCTCAGATCAGAATGTGAGTTCCTGCAGTAGTGTTTTTGAACTTGGAGATCAGCAATAGCTCTGTTCATCAGTAAAAATCTATTTTCAGGTACATTACCTGCATCAACAATATGAACTTTAAATAAGTGGTTCCCATACTTTCCAAGGTAAAAGATCTCTTTAAAAAAAAAAAAAAATCCCATGTGATCCTGAGAAGCATTCAGTGC
This sequence comes from Eonycteris spelaea, assembly GCA_003508835.1. Taxonomy (NCBI): domain Eukaryota; kingdom Metazoa; phylum Chordata; class Mammalia; order Chiroptera; family Pteropodidae; genus Eonycteris; species Eonycteris spelaea. The sequence goes on from PUFA01000011.1 coordinate 2,727,207, forward strand.
ATATCAATTGAGAAAATAGATAAAAGTCCAAACTATTAAGAATACATATCTTTGACAAATTTCAATTTTGTTATTCATGAGAATATTTATAATCCTTTGCATTTACTACATGCACATTAAAATTACAATTTATTCAACCATTGCTTAGAGTTTAGGACCTCTTACAATAATTTTGATGTCCACACATGGGAACAAGCACAATACCCTTTGTTCTCTAGAATTTTCTTTTTGGCTCTTTTACATTTAAGCTTATCTATTTGGAATGTTCAAATAGAGATTTGGTTCCATTTACAAGTTTCTGAAAAGTAGTTTTACAAATAAAGCAAGTTATGTTTAAATGTAATAGGGGAGTTTATTATTAAGAACTCTGGAAAATGAAGACTTATTTTATGAAGTAAATAATATATACTTCCAATACTTAGCATGTTGTGTATTGGGCAACAGATGACTTCTGAGTTGGTCTGTACATGAAGATATTAGACAGAAAGCGTTAAACAAGTAATAACTTACTCTCTGGTTTGTGGGGGAGTAACTGTAATAAGATAAAGTGATCAAAGATCAAATGCCAATTGAGATATTTTTACCACACTTATAATTAGCACATTTAGGAAAAAGAAACAACTGACATTTAGGACAAAAAAGATTGGGAATCAGAAGTAAAGACTAGATCACAGAATTGTTTCAATCAGAGGACAGAAAATTATGAAATACATTAACAACTAAAAAAGGTGCATAAGAAAGGATAGGAAAGAATTTCATTCATATCACTGAGTCATATAGAAGAGGTAGGTAGGGTTTAGTGTTAAAATTAATCAGTGGGAAGACTCTCTCTCTCTCTCTCCATATATATATACATATATGTATGTAAATATACATATATTAAAATAAGTGTACAAAATATATAAATATATATATATGTAGACCCAGAGAAGATATTTACAATAAAAATTCTCTGTTATCTAATGCATTAATAAGAATGACAAATCTTGAAATAATAGTATGTCTGTTCTTTTAAAAACCCAGTAAATCTACAAATTTATTGGGAACTCCTTTAGTTTAAACTCATTGACATTGTATAATAATTTATAACTTACAAATTCAATGACATAAAATGCAAAAATTTAACCGTTCAAAATTAGAAAACGATAACTTGGTTTGTTTCATTAGTAGAAACATAAATAGCAATCGAAGGTAGCTATCAAACTCAGCCGCAAAAACTAATAATTAACAGATTATTGAGTTTAAAAATTAGAGAAAAAGAAATCAAAGCAATGTTGGATGTGACATGCTATAAAAACAAATTCTTTATTATATTTATACTTAGAATATTAAGACTTTCCTATTTGGTATTAATTTTTTAAATGTTATTGTGGTCCTTGGATACCCAAGAGTTGAAGCAGAAATATCTTTAGCATTATTTGTTTTCATAATGAATTAAATAAAGGTACTTTTGGAAATAAATTTTTTCTTAATCTCCATCTGTCACTTGCTCAGCGACTTCAAAAACAAATATTTCATATTGCTGTCATATTGTTGTTGATAATCAATTCCACAGAATTGTGCTGCCATTAATGCGTGTTCATTTTTGGTGGTTGAATCAATATTACTGGAAAAAATCACCCTCGGTTTCTATTTATTATATTCCTAAAAATATCTTTGTCCTCTCTATGATTTTGAAAAAAGGATATCAATGTATTATTGACATTTAATAAATGGCATAAGTAAAATACAGTGCCTTATATTTCTATGTTAGATTGCTTATTTGTGTTTTTTCTCCTATTAATATGTTAAATTATATTTCTCCTACTAATGTATTGCATATATATTAATTCAAGAATCTGTGGAGTAAATTCAGAGGTGATATAAATGTATGATTTACATTATACATATACTAAAGTTCAGATAATCTACGATTTACTTTTTGGCATTTATTTCATTGTAATCCAAACTAAGACCAGTAGGGAAAGATACAGTTAGTTCTATGAAAGGATAGTTAAGGAATCCATTGTGTATTAAGAGTGTGCTAGGCTCTTATTTTTAAAAGGAAATGTCAAGATCCATTGAGAATATCATGCTGTTGCAAACGGCATTCTCATTTACCATTTGTGACAACATGGATGGATCTTGAGAATATCATGCTAAGCAAAATCAGACAGATGGAAAAACTCAAGAACTATATGATTTCACTCATCTGTGGGATATAAAACTGAAAGCAATAAACAAGATAAACAAACAAAAACTCAGACATAGACAACAATATGAAGGTTACCAGAGGGAAAGGGGGTGGGGGCAGGTAGAAAAGGGTAAAATGTGGTCAAATACATGGTGATGAAAGGAGATTCAACTTTGGATGGTGAACACACAATGTAATATATAGATGATGTATTATAGAATTGTACACTTGAAACCTATATAATTTTATTGACCAACATCATGCTGATAAATTTAATAAAATAAAAGAAAAATTGAAAGATTTGTATTTCTAAAGAAAGAGGCATTAGTAAACAAAATACGATCTCATTTCTCATATTATATAAGTTATTTGATTTTTATACATCTCAATGGGGAAGGGAATAACTTCCCTTAATATAGAAGCTGTTGCTCAAGAGCTCTCATCTCCCTAGTTGTTGATTGATTGTTTTTTTCCTACGTCCATTACTAACAACGGCTCAGAAAAGAGTCAGTCTTTCTGACTCTGAAAAAAGATTTTTGTTTATTTTGGTTACTAAAGAGAGTAAAAAAAGCACACCCGCATATAAACAGCAAATATTCAAGTTGAACTTGAGATCTTAGGTGAAGTTTACACTAAGCATCACATTAGAGGGGAAAATAGGTGAAAAAATTGTGAGGAAAAAGCATGGAACTTTTATATTGCTGAAATTATACATAGAGTTTTCTATGAGAAGATCTGGCTTATAAGGAAAAGTCTGGATAAAATTTCAGGATTTAAGAGAAGACCAATAAAGTGAAGATTGACATTAACCAGACCAGGCTATAAATACCACACAAAGAGACCAAACAAGTCCTCCCCTGGCAGGTCTGGCCACCTCTCCCTTTCAGAGCAAACCTATAATGAACAGTACTGGAATGAAACCTGTTCTTTTAGAATCAGCGAAACTTAATATGTCAGTTGGATCACTTTTGTTTTGGGATGAGTTTTGTTTTTACCTGATTACTGTGTTAAGTCTATGTTAAATCATGCACCATAACAATATAGTCAGGTCTTCACAAGTGTCATTATTTAATCATCTCTATTTTCTTTCTTATCTTATTACTCAAACTAATATGACTTCTCTCGACAACATTTTGATGTGGAGGAGGAAACACCTGAATGTTTAAGAAAAAGCTCTAATTTCCCAAACCAAGAAAAAGGAAAATATTAACGTGAAAGTAAACATACCTCTGTCTTTGCTCTACCCTATATCCTTGGAAAATACTAGTGTACAGAGCTTGGTTTATATTAATAGCAATGATTCATGTTTTTAATTTTCTTTTTAGTCTTTTAAAATGTGCATTGTGACTATTATATACATACCCTGTAGTTACCTCTTAACAAGTGTTACTAATTTACTAGTTATATATTATTGAATATTAAACATGTTTTATTATTTACTGTTTAATATTCTAACAATGATTTTAAGTGTATAATTTTTGATAGAATTCTTAATGAAATATATCAGGATATAATATATAAATGATCAATATATATGAGTGATATATAATGACATTGATGATCTATTTCTACATCATCTGTTGTTAGCAATTATTTAACATATATATTGGTTAAATTTTATTTTAATTTTTTTCTTGATATAATTAGAAAATATTCAACAAATATTAGTTGTTGAAGAATTACCATGTAAGAACAATATGCTAGTTGCTGAAGTTATCATGTGGTCAAAAAACAAAAGTGATGTTATATATGCAACTTCTAACTGAAATAACTATTCTACAAAATGATTATTTGTAACACATTAAATGAACATGTCAATTTTATTCGTGGCTCAAACTACAAAATTTGTTTTGTAAAGAAAAAGGATTCCATTACAGATAATTAATACAATGAAAATTACCTTTGATGTATGATGATGCTTGATATACTTGCTTCTAAAATAGAGGAGAGAGTCCAAGTGTAGGTAAGATGTTATATCCAAAGCAGAGATTTTCAAACTGTATTTCACAGATTCTCAGAAGGTTTTAGAATGTTATTGGCAAGAGGAAAGAGGGAGGAGCAGGAGGGCCATCAATTAGAGGATTTAATTTATATATTGGTGTCGCTAATTTTTTTTGAAGAAAGGTGTGCTTTACTAGAAATGTATGAAAATCCTGTTCAAGAATCTGCAGAGATAGCTCAGAGGTGATATAAATGTATGACTTACATTAAAATCATCATGGTGAGAGCCTAGACTGTTCTTTGTTTACTGTCTATCACCTGTATGAAGCACAATCCTGGCACATAATGCATGCTCAATAAATATTTATTTTTATTAGTGATGATAATGACAAATTAGCCAATATCTTGTATGTATACAAATATATTTAAGTTCAGATAATGATAGCACAAAATTTAGTTATAGTAGTTGTTTTATCTTTTTTTTCTATATTGATGATTGAGTTAAATTGGTGTTATTTTATATTCACTTCTGAATTTCTAAATTCTACATTGGTTCAAGGTAAAGTGAAACCATATTTTTTGAAACTGTGTATTTTAAAAAGGAAGGTTTAAAAAGAGATAATTTAACAATGGATTTGATGAAACTGTTCAGGCTCAAAATGAAGTGACTAATCGAACCATATTTATAAATATCAACTAATTATGTAGTTATTATCAGCCATACAGATAAACATGCATCCAATGAAGCAAAACATACACAAAATGAAGGTGAGCTCACTTAAAAAAAGAAAAGTCTACATAATAATGTTTTATAAAATTGTCCTACAATTCCTGCCAAATCATTTTGAAGCAGAAACAAGCATAAAAATGACATTGTCAATTTCTTTCAGTATATATTGAACAATATAGTCATAAAAATGTATGCAACATTTTAAATATGTCAATTGAAATGCATTCATGGATTTTTTCAAAATAACTTAATCCATCAGATATGAGGAAGAATCACACACTATTAGAAAAAAATGCTTATTAAATCTTCCACTATAGATATTGCAAAGTGGACAGGCAGTGATGAAAATACAATTGGTATTATTGTCTCATAATATAATCTAGAGATAAGTCAAGAGTACACATTCAAGATATTAAATTAAAGTCTAATATCACATATATATTTAATGATATAACTAGGCAAGGGGAGAGATGTGGCAGATTTTCCCTTACCTTTTATACAATACATTACACAGGCCAATATAAAGAAAATCTTTTACTTGGAAAACACTGGAAAAGGGCATAATATAAAAAGAATATTTAAAGCTTTTGTCACATTATTAAATGATAATGGCAAGGACTAGTGATGGCTGTAGTGACTGAAGACAATGACAAAGATGTAGGATTAATGTTTTTTAAAAGTTGTTGCAGAAAAATCTATTTACTTTTTTAAAATATAAAATTGGTATTTTGTAATTATCTTGTATGTAAGGTTTATGTTGTTTGGTTCACAGATAAATACGATGGTTCTTAAGATCCATCATCTTTCATAACAGTGATAGATAAATATCATAAAATTATATATTTTATTACAATCTTATCTTTCAATTACAGATTTTTCAGAGCTATTTGTAGTAATACAGCAATAAGTTTTAAAACTTCCATTAAAAAATGGGAGTTTATTGACTGTCCCATGGCAAAATGTTAGTACGAATATTTCAAGTGAGACAAGAAACACAACTCTTTCCTAATAAAGAGATTTTATTAGCTAAAATTAGCTCAGACATAACATGGTCTCCCTATCATCCTTATCTTGCTAAAATTTGAAGTAAGGGAAAGAAGCTCCATTTATCAATATCTTAATGTTATTGGATATACTGAAAACTGAAGATAAAGTGTCAGCAATCAAAACAGAGCTTTAAGGTTTTTACCGGAAATGCAAACAAAATATATTGACTGATTTGAAACTTTGCTAGAGATAGAGCGATTTGGCTAATTTTAGATACTAGCGTTGTCAAACACAGAATGGATGAAAGATGCACTTGAAAATTATTTTCCAAAAAATAATAATTTAAAATGAATGATGAACTGTTCATCAACCAATTCCAACTTGAAAATTTAACAGTTAACGATTGAGAGCAAGTGTCGGATAATGTTAGTAATTCAGTCTTGAAACAATTTTTTGCTACTTCTCCTTCAGTTTCCCGGATGAGTTAAGTTGAAAAGCATCACACATATGCAGGACGAGCTGCTAAAAAACTGTTATCATTTGCAATTGTTCTATGCAATGTAAAATTGTTTTTACATGGTGCAACTCAAAATAAAACATGAAAGTGATTTGGATGAAGAAGCTGATGCAAGAGTCTAGCTGTCATTCATAGTCTCTACTTACTAATTTTTGCTTTGAAAATAAGCTTTGTATTGTTATTGATTGTCTTTAGAGTAAATATTGTGTATTAAGCCTTTAAGAATTACATAAAAATGAATTACTATTTCATGAATTTACTGTTTGTGGTTCTGTGTTAATTTTTGTTCGGAGAAAAATGTTCATCTGCTAAAAGTGTTTGAAAAGTAAGCTGTACATGTCTTATTCAAGTATGAATGTAAAAGGTACATCTCTAATTTCCTCATGTAAAATACAGTGATCATAATACTTAACTGCCAGGGTTGTTGTAAGAATTAAAGATAATATATGAAATGTTTACAGATAATTTATGAAGCAATATTTAAGCACTTAGCACAGTGTCTGTCCTGAAATAATCATGCTATAAATTTTGTTATTATTACTCAAGGAGGAATCTACCCTCTTTGTGAATGAATGAGAAAAGACCCATTGGAAGCACACTCGGCTGCTTGGAAAATTCTGGCTTCTACATAACAGCTCAGTTGTTAATATTTGTTAATTTGGATTTTGTCACGATTCCTTTTGAAAATCTGACAAAAGCTATGAACCTTACTTCACTAATATAAACTTTTGTTTCAGTTTCAGAGATTTCCTGTAAGATCTCGTCTACCCAGAGGCTCCTGATTAAGATCCCTACCTAAATTTGGTCTAAGAGATTTAGTAATGCAACAGTTCTTCAGTAAAATAAACCCAGAATTTTTTTTCTCTGATATGCTTTTAATAATCAGAACAATTATAAGATTTCAAAATTTATCTCATTGTTTGTAAAGAACATTCCTATGGCTCTAAATTGTCTTCTCAGAGACCTAAGTTCAAATTTCTGCCGTCACTTGTCTTTAAGTAAGAAGATGGTTGTGAAGGAAGAATATGAGGACTGGATTCCCTTTCTTTTAGCGATAAACCAATAGGTTTCAAAAAGTCTTTCTTCAAATTATGATCTGACTCTCAAAAAAATGAATATTATGGATAAACAAAAACTAAAAGAGTATTGCAAATTAGCTGAAATGCTATAACTTAGATGACTAATTTATATTTATCAAAATTGTGCACCTTTTAAAATAGACCACAGAAAATGTAACTATTCATTTTATATTTTGAATGTTTTAAAATGTATTTTCAGATAAAAATGCCAAGATTTTCCCTCTTCTTTCTTTTAAAGAAATAAAAGACGTGGGCGATTAGCAATACAGTACATCAGTTAGTGTTTCTGTTCCCTTCATAATATATCATATGTCAAAACTTCTCTCTTTAGAATAACAAAAATGACCTTTTGGTGCCATAAGCTCTGGCTGACCTTTTAGTAGCCATAACAGTGGCAGAGAAACAATAAAGATACATCAAGCAAGAGTAACTTCTTGCCATTGGGTACTCAGGGCATGAACCAGAGTACTATATGGGACTTGTGCTCCTAAATTTGTAAGGAAAAATTAACAAAAGGACTTTCTATTATGAGAATCAACTTCATGACCTTGAAGTGGTATTTAAGCATTTCAGCTAACATAAAGCTTACAGCAGTCTGCACTTTAGAAAGAGTGCCATTTTCAGAATACACTTTAGTGAGTGATATAAATATCAACATTTCCAAAGCTACATATATATAGCTTAAAGTAAATTTATTAATGGAAAATATAGTTTAAACACAAGAATAGTGTGGCTTAATTTAGAAAAATTTAATAGAGAATAATAGTTTTTTATTTGACTTCTTTCCATTAATTAAAATGTTAACATCAGCTTGTCACAGAGAAACGATTTCTTTTCAAAGGACTTGGAACCACTCACTGGCTGATGTTTGAAATCCTGTATCTATATGATTTATCTGTAGGGCATCATTTGAACATTTATTATCTTTGCTGTCCAGAGTTTCTAATTTTGTTTATGTTTTTCATGAAGTGTGGAATCACAATTATGAATTTATATAAACCCAAGCTCACTAGTTAAATAAGATGAAAGACCTCAATTACTTCAGTACATTCCAGTGTGTGCAAATTGGGATCTGGTTACAATGAAGCTCCGCTTCCAGTTAAGTTGTTTGAGGGGGGAGGAGGATGATTTCATCAAAGGGAACTGGGTCTGTGGTAAGGGAATTTGGCCTGCTAAAGAACAGTGATTTCAGCCCTTCAAATAAAAGTTCAGTGGTTGCTCATTTGCATGATGTTATTTGTTCGTTGATAAATACCTGTGATCATTTTTCTTTTGGTTATTTTTGCTATAACCTTTTAATGTTTTTTCTTTTCAGGTTTTTTTTTTTTTTTTTTTTTTTTTTTAACATAACCTATCTTAAAGTCTCTAGCAAAATAATTTGGAATCTCTCTTAAAATAATGGAATAATTGTTCAATTCTCTCTTAGGCTTTTATATTTAAAGTAGCTTTTAGCAATGTGTTCTTATTCACAGATGTGTTCCTCATGCAATTGAAATTTGGATTTAAGTTTATAGTAACTTTCATTAGCAGACTTCTTATAAATAACTCTTGGCTTTATTCACTGATTTGGTGGGCATTCTGTTAAATATCTACAATATGCTGGCTCTCTTCTAAGCTTTTGGAAACAAAAATGAATAAAACAAAGACAATGCTCAGACAGAACAAATCTTATTGAATTGTGTTACATCTCTATTTCCTCTCCAGTTCAGCTACATCATACTAAAACAATTGGTGGATTTCACAAAAACTGTTCTTTAAAGCCCATCATTTGCTGGAGGCGATGGGAGGGGAAATGGGAAAGAAAACAGCATAAGCAATGTAATCAGTGGTTTTGAATAGAAACAATTTTAAAGGAGTCACTTGCCTGTCCTTTCAGACCGCCTCTCCATGCTGTCACCCCAAATAGAAACCCCCTTCTTTTCTTCTTTCCTGTCTTCCTTTCAAGGCTCAACTGAAACACAACCTCTTGCAGACAGCCATCCTCCTCTTGGTCCTTAGCTTGTGCAACCTTCCCAGGTACTTATTGCTGGTGCCACTCATTTGATATTAGTGTGTTTCACCATAAATTATCCATCTTTATTTAGTGTTTGCCCTAAAGTCATGATTGGTAGTTAAATATTGCAAAGAAGGATCCATAACCTCTAAGGTTTTATTGCCCCTATGAGGTGCCCTAATCGTATGGGACACTTGGGAAGTGATAGTGATATTTTCATTATAAATATCATATGTAGCCAAATATAGTACCTCACTTATTGCTGGTTAATAAATGTTATTTTATCCTAATATGTAATATATATGATTATGAGAGAGTGAGATGAGTAAACATCAAAATCTCAGTAAGTGTTAAGTGACAAAATGATATGGGCTACCTGTTAGGAATTAAAAATGACAGGCAGTAAAGTAATGAATTCTGGACAGGAAGAAATTTAAGTGCCATCCAAATTAGAAAGTGTTTTTTTCTTACAAAACTTAGGAAGACATAAGAAATCCATCACGCTGTAGTTGCAAGTCTCCAGATTTATATCTTTCTGTTTTACAAATGGCAACCCTTTTAAAGCAGACATTTGAGACTTGCTTCTTCGCTTAAAAATCATTTGGTGATCTCCTTTGCACTTACTATAAAGCTCAAACTTCTTAACAATAGCACATACAAGGATTCTCACGATTGTCTCCTGACCAACTCTAGCTTTTATATTAGTATTTTTTTCTCATGGTCTCCATAATGTTTGATAGGCAAGTTGCATTACTGGCTTTCTTCGAGACAGTCCTCTCTTCTTCTGGGCCTTTGTAAGTGATTCTTTTGGAATAAACTTCCTCTTTCTCTTTTCGTGGGTAAATCATTTCTTATGTCTCTTCTGTGAGGCCTTCTGTTCCATGCTGCGGTATCCGTCTACTGCCACAACAGCACCTATACAAAGCTATGCCCAGTACTACTCACCTACTTAATTCCAAGCCACTGTTCACATTTTAGTCTATTTGAATTGCACTGTGGGAAACCACTCACCCAGAATAAACTGTGAATGTTATACAACTCTAAGGCCCTGTCTGTTTCATAGTTTTGACCTTCTGCCTACTTCCTATCTTTTTTACTAGTTTTCACTCTTCCTTTCCTGAGACCAGTGTTTCTAGAAGTATGGTCTTGCTATGACAGGCATCAGAGCCACATCTAGATGTACTTATAAAAACTGAAGGCTGCCTAAATTGACTCTACATAGTCAGAGTTGCTAGTCATGGGGTCCGGACATTTTTTTTTTTTTAAACAAGATAACCCAGAGGTTTCTTTGCCATCTATAGTTTGCTTACTATCAGAGTTGACTTGAAACAGCTCGAGGTCACCAAGTATGTCCTAGTCACCTTTATATCTTCAACATATATTCTGGAATGCAGTAGAATTGGATATTTTTAAGCTAATATATATTCCTAAATATGGAAATAACCTTATATCCTATAGACTTGCTTTATTCACTTATTAATTATAGGAGGTTTTATGTCAAGTCTGGGATTTAAAAAAAATTATTAGAATTAGAGTTGACATTCGATATTATTTTATATTAGTCTCAGGTGTACAGCATAGTAGTTAGCCATATATGGTCATAACATCTGCAAACACAGTTTTATTTCTCCCTCTCCAGTCTGTATACTTTCTTTTCTTTTTTGTCATGTTGCAGTAGCTAGGACTTCCAGTGTGAGGTTGAATAGGAGTAGCCAGAGAAGGCATCCTTCCTTGGTTCTTAATCTTTGGGAAAATATCTAGTTTCTCATCACTAAGTATGTTAACTGTAGGTTTTTTGGTATTCTTTACTAAGTTGAGGAAATTCCCTTCTATTTCTAGTTTGCTGAGTGTTTTTAAATCCCAAATAGGTATTGTATTATGTCAAATGCTTTTTATGCATCCATTGATATGAACAAATGATTTTCTTTCTTAGAATACTGATGGGGAAAATTCATTAATTTATTTCAAATGTTATATTAGTATTGAATATCTAGAATATATCCCATTTGGTCATGCTGTGTAATTACTTTTACACATTGTTGAATTCAATTTGCTAATTTTTTTGTTGAAGATTGTTGCATCCATATTCATGTTATATTGATCTGTAGTTTTTTTTTTTTTTTAATGTTCTCATTTGGTTTTAGTATTAGGGTAATGCTGGTCTCACAGAATGAGTTAGAAGTGTTTCCTCTTCGTTTTTTTTTCTGAAATGTATCATAGAGAATTATTATTCATTTTTTAATGCTTGTAAAATTATGAATAGTTAATGAAAATTAGAATTTCTTAAATTTTGTTTTATTCAAATTATAAAGTTTTATGCAGTCATTAAAAGTTATGTTACCAAAGGTGTCAAAAGTTAAGTGAAAAATCAAAATAAAATTAGATGCACAATATAATTCAAGTTTTATAAAATAAAATATATTTATGTCTCTGTATCTATTCCTCATATTATTTAAATATGATTAAAAAATACATTTTTTTTTATGTTCAAATCTTAAATCCATGGTATATAATGTGAGATGAAGCTTCAGTAAAAAACATTTATTTGAATAATAATAATAAATAATAATATTTACTGATTAATCAATATCTATCATCCAGTTATCATTCTGTTTATCATCATATTCAGTGGTTTTGTCAATGCTGATGTAATGTTCAAGCAAATGAATATAATGAAACAGCTGACTTCTCAGTCTGCCTTGTGAAAATCCAATTTAAGATGAGGAATTCAGCAATGCACTACATGGTAAAGCAAGGCAATTTATAGAACTCCCTTGGAGCTAAACTTAATTATATAATGAGGTAATTTTTATAGAGTTCTGTGAACTCCATTTATAATTAAAAATGCATTTGTAAATGCCTCTTAATGACCGAATACTAGATAGAGGAAGTAAGGCAAAATTCATTTTAGGAAAATAGAATAGAGTTGAAAATTTATGGGAAATTTTGAATGAAGTTTATAATTTTACCCATTACTTATAATGAGTACAGAAAAACCAGAACAGGAAGAAACTGGACTTATTAAAAGAAGCATTAAATAAAGCACAAACCAATCTAGGCTTGCAAACTACTGTATCTAGAAGTCATGCTCCCCTGTGGACCTGCCAGAAAAACACATAAAAGAATAAGATATGAACTTAAGAAACAAAATATCCTACCTAGAGTAGTTTTCTCAAGTTATTTAGACTTTGTTACTCTGCTTAAAAGCAGTTCACATTATCCTGATAGATCCAAGGAAGCATTTTAGGTTACACAGCATATGATATCCATGTTGGAGCAGAGGCTGAAATATTCAAGTAATTTTCCCAACTTCCTATTTTTCTTACATTTTTTTTTTGATGACAAAAGTCTTGACTGTATATATTTTTTTCAGAAGTTCAATAGCATTTATGGTTTGTACCAACTATTTAGAACTTTATTATATTTTGTTATATATTGTTCTCTTTAATTAATGCATGATATGTTTCTTATTTGAATAAAGTTCCTTCAAGGAAGAAACTGTGTGTTCCATTTATGTATTTATTTATTTATTTACTTACTTATTTATCTTTCTATTTATTTATTTATCTATCTATCAATTTATTTATTTATTTATTTTTTGATGCCTGCAGCACCTGGTATTCCTAGATGGTCTCCCATCCAAGTACTTACCAGGCCCAACCCTGCTTAGCTTCTGAGATCAGACAAGATCAGGCACTTTCAGGGCAGCATGGTTGTAGATCATTTATTTTATATATTTTCTCCAGGACCCATGACTGTGCTGTGCAATGTTTAATAAATATATGATCTAATTTTGCTGTTATTGATTTCTTATCTAAAAATGTCAGTTTAATTGGACTTAGATTCAGAATTTTCTTTAGTAACTATGTGTTTATGCTATATCATCACCTCGTATGCTTTATATACTCATTTACCCGTCCATCTATTTGACAATCTATAGTCACACTGGCTTTCTTCCCTTTCTTTCGTCCAGAGCTTGGAAAACATTTTCCTTAGAGAAACAGAAAGTAAATATTTAGGCTTTGTAGGCCATAGTATTTCTGTTGCAATTACTCCACTCTGCCATTGCAGTGTGAAAGCAGCCAAGACAATACATAACAAATCAGTGTGGCTGGGTTCCAATAAAACTTGATTTATGAAGACCAGGCAGTGTGATAGTGGTGGTGGTGGTGGATTTGACCATTGTCCAGTTTGCAGATTCCTGCTCAAGTCTGTCTTCTCATTTACAAATTCTCCACATTTGTATTCCAATCGCCACAAAACAGAATCTTCTGAGGATCATACCACTCTATTACTAATAAGTCTTTAGTAGAATTAATGATATTCTTAGCTTAGTTTGTAAAAACTCCTGTCTACTTCCTAATATCTCTAAACATCTGCCATAAAGAAAATCATAGGAGCAAGACACTTCTGGGTAGTCTGTAGTAGTTTGCTTTAGATGAACAATACTACTATTACCGAAAACAGAGAATAAAATACCAAAATAAATTTAAAGTTATAAGAGATCAGCTAACACAATGAGGATTGAGGGGAGATGTCAGAAGTGAGCTGGCAATTTACAACTGGTCTTCTCCTTGCTATATTTACTTACCTGAAGCATAGGCAAGATATTAAGAATTCAGACTTTATTTAGACAGAGGGACATTGTGAGGGTCGAAGAAGCTGGTTGGGAACATGAAAACAGCTTTAGTCACTCTTGTGAGGATGAGACAACAAAAAAAAGTATGAAAATTTGAAAGGTCTTAAGTATCTGCCTGGTTTCTTTCTCAAGTAGTTATTGAATTCTGAAACTTCATAAAGCAAGAGACTAAAACAAAAACAAAAACAAAAACAAACAAACAAACAAACCCCACCCAAATCTCTGAAAAGTAGAGCAGAGTTTTTCATAGCCTTTCAGTGCTGAAGATACAGAGACTGGCATCCAGACCCTCCTAAGGGTTAGACCTTAAAGGACATCCTGGGTCCAAGAATGAATCATTTGTCAGAGCCTTGAAAAAAATTGCAACCCAGCCTTGACTCAGCTCACTTCCTGGTTGGACTGAAATCAGTTATTCCTTTCCTGCCCATTATCTTCTTAGCAGAGGACAGGGGAACCCTCTCTAAAGGACAAAATTATCACTTGAGAGTTACAGGTCACATTAAAGCTTATAGCTGACTTCTTTAAAAAATAATTAAAACCAGAGACGTGAAATAGTATCTTCAGTATTCTGGAAATAGACAACTGCTATCTTAAAATTTATCAACAGAGAAAATACCTTTCTAAAATGAAAGGAAAATAAGGACATTTAACACAAAACCTGAGAGAATTCACTGTAAGCAATTCTATGATATCTACTTTCTTCAAATAGAAAAAAAAAAAGATCCTAAATGGAGACAGAAATTAAACTACAAATGCAGCATCAGTAAAAGGATAAATATTTGGAAAGATAGGAATTGATTTTGACTACAAAACAATAACAACAATGTTTTGGAAGTTGTAAAATCTATGAAGAATTAAACTTCATGACAACAGCAGCAGAAATGGCAGAAGTCTAGAAAGATGTCCATGTAATACTTTACATTTGAATATTAGTCAATACATTGAGAAGAAATTTTACATCGAAATGTACCCAGTGAACGGATAACATCACTCATTTGAGAATTTTGCAATAAAGGCGGAAAGGGAGACACATATGCTATTTTTAACTCTTCTAATGAGACAGAACTAGGTATCTTTCCCATTTACAGATAAGAAATGGGTAATAAACAGATATTAACTAATTTGTCCAAAATCACTAATTCATCCAAAGTAGTAGGTGAGCCAAGATTCAAATCTAAGCTTTATTGTTGTTTTTGTTTTCATTCTAAATTCTATAAGTGAGAGCAACAGGACCACAGCCAGAGGAAGCAACAAGGTTAAATAGAGTTCATTTTTCTTTTTTAAGACAGGGAAATAGTTTGTTAAGGAGCCAGTGCAGAAGAAGATATGAAAATCGCTGAATAGACAGATAGTAAAGAAGTAAATATGGGAGCTAGGGAAGAATAAGTTCTTATAAAACAAGATTAGGGTCTGTCTCTGTTGATTTAACTCATTGTCCACAAAACCAAATACTCACAGCAACAAGGAGAAGAAAATGATGTCTATAGCCTGATGTATGGCAGCATGAGCAGCTATGACAAATTACCATAAACCAAAGGGCTTAAAAGAGCAGTAACTTATTCTCTCATAGTCCTGGAGGTCAGAAGGTTGAATTCAAGGTGTTGGCAGGTCCAAGCTTCCTCTGAAGGCTCCAGGGAAGAAGTTTTCCTTGCATCTTTTAGGTTCTGGCCATTGCCAGCACTCTTTGGTGCATCGGCTACATCGCTTCAGTCTCTGCCTCCATAGTCACATGGCTTTCTTCCCTCTCTGTGTGTCTATGTCTTCAGAGTTCTTTCTCCTTTCAAGTACTCAAGTCATTGGATTTCAAGCTCACGAACTAATCCACTATGACATCATCTTAACTAGATTACATCTTCAAATACCCTATTTCTAACTAAGGTTACATATGCAGGTACCGGTGGTTAGGATGTGAGCATACCTTTTCAGGGGTACACAATTCTATCCCGAAAAGTAGGAATGTGGAAAACTGGAGGGCAAGGATTATGTCTAAGGGGGTTAGCTGAGACTCAGAATAGCTAACCCCTTTAGATTATATCTAAAAGGTTAGCTCAGCGGATTATCATCATCTGGATTTGCTGGCCAGCATATGTGAACAATGGGCTGCCACTTGCATATTTTGCTTTCAGAAAAGGATTTGCCTCAAGGAGGGTAGTTCGGTACTGGATATTAATAGAGGAGGTCATTGTGAGCATAGGATATCTAGTTTTACAAGGTTTAAGAAAACAGTAAATACTTCCTTCTATGTAGTAGAATAAATGACCTGAAAAATGTCAAGGCTATCAGAAATACTATGGTTTTGGAAAATACCAAAGAGCTCTAAGCAAACATTTTGAGACGTCATTAAAAAATCTAGAATACATAGTCAGCATAGACTCATACATAATGCAGCGTTATGATCAAGTTTTCTTAGCTGGTTTCCACTTAAATGCAACTTAATCCACTGTTATTGGATTTATTTCCTTACCTGTGCACAGGTTTGTGAACTTGACAAGTCGGCTTCAATGCAATCAATCTTCTTTGAACAATCTCCGAAGCATGGGATAGTTCTGCAGCCTGTTTGGATTTAGAATCACGAGGGCGGTGTCTAAAATGTGTTCCA
This sequence comes from Eonycteris spelaea, assembly GCA_003508835.1. Lineage (NCBI taxonomy): Eukaryota > Metazoa > Chordata > Mammalia > Chiroptera > Pteropodidae > Eonycteris > Eonycteris spelaea. Next base: position 2,743,865 of record PUFA01000011.1, read on the forward strand.
TGATAAAAACTGCATTTCAGTAGTTCCCAGTGCAGAAATGATCTAACCTCAGGGATCCTTTTTCACCTACAACTCAAAGAGGTGACTCAGTGATGAGAATACATACTTTCCACTGGTAGTGAGAGACAGGCCTGGGGAGACTGCACGTGAAATCACACTTTATATCTGAGGCTCAAAATGTCACCAGGAATTAAATGAGCGAGCTCCATCCTAACTGACTCTACACGCCCCCCACTTCCCATCCCACCCCCAGCATATAAAAGTAGAGAGAATATTTCCAAATGATCTTTTGAAGCCAAGATTATCCTGGCAATGTGACTGTAAAGGGGTAACATGAGGGATATCTTAATGATGATGACCTTGTCCTGTATCTTGATTTTGGTGGTAGTTATAGGAATCCGTGGATGTGATGAAACGGCATAAATCTATACATATAAGTTGTTCCAATGACAACTTTCTGGTTTTGATATTGTACTATAAATGTAATATATAGCCATCAGGGTACACTGGGTGAAGTATACGTGGGATCTCTTATACTATCTTTGCATTTCCAGTGAATGTTATTATTTCAAAATAAAAATCTAGGAAAAAAAATCATAGAATTTAATGTGCTTTTTAAATTTACAGTTTGGCGAATTGTCATATGATTGGGAAACTAGTATTTCTCAGGACTGCATATCTTTGAGTGTTGTGAAATATAAAGGCAACTCTAGGAAGTAAAATTAAAGCGATTTATGCAAAAGCATCTAATATAGTGTCTGATTGATGATAGGTGAATACGAGATACCAAGTGCTTTTTAATGGTTTAAACACAAAGGAAATAAAAACTGACTGTGGGAACTTGTAAAATAAAAATTAATGGGTAAGTTTTCTCTGGAAAATATATCATGGACTTGGTTTTCCTTGTTAACCTGTGAGGTGATATATTCTCTTATCGGAGTATTATCTAATTGAACATCACTCTTCTTTGAATGCTGGATACCCCTCAAACTAATCTTCCTATTGCCTTGAACCTTCTTAAGTGACAGATGCAAAAAATGCTACCATTTGTTGTCTATTGTAGATATTATCTACCTTAAAGTATATTATTTCATTGTTTTAAGGAAACTCAAAAGAACTCTAAGATATAAGAATTATAATTAGATATATAGAGAAATCTTTGGTGAAGAAATAAAGAAATTAATGAACTCGTATGGCTAATGAGTGATTTTTTTGTACGTGCAAAGGAGAATATTATGTCGACACTCTAGAGAAAGAATAATAGTATATAATAACCTTTAAAAGGAGATCGGTTGCTTATTTTAGAGTTGGTTAATATTCAGTATGTTCTGGTACTGAAAGTTCTGAGTAGCAGAACACACAACTGTGCAGCCACAATTATTTAAAAAACCTGAGATTTTATTGCTATAACATATTAAAGTTATAACAGTTTCATGTGTTTCTGACATAAAATATTATGGTATCATTCATCTTTTCATGCTTAGAAATTTCAAGAGTGTTATTTGCAATTTGGTCAGAACGTTTCAAAAAGATGTCGGACTATCAATCCATAAGAATATAAAAATATTAAAAGATATAAAAAGCACCATCTATATGAAGGAAAAAAGAAATTAGAACTTGATATTTCATTTAGGAGTAAATGAGGATAGGTCCTCAAGGGTATTCATCGAGAAAACCAATATCACCAGTGAGGCAAGGACATAGAACCCTTAGATAACAGCTTTTGAAAAATGGTGCTTCTGGAGAGTTTTGTTTCAGAACTGACACTTTTTAAAAAATGAACTGAACTGAGGTTTCAGAACATATGTGCCACTCCCTTAATTAAAATTAGAAAATCCAGGTGTGTGTCTAGCGATTGCCATGCTTGACTTCATCTCTTTCATAATCTGAACTCTCTTTTTAATTAGAGAACTACCTCAGGGATCCATTTTAAGATAGTTGAAGCATGGTTTTAGTAAGTGTACTTATCTTACACTTGTTAGAAGCCAGAATCTCAGGATAAGTAAGACATGTAGCACATTTTCCTTATAGGTTCTCAGGCATAAATTTTGTTGTCTCATTTTAAGATGTTCAATGTCAACATCATTCTTCCATTCTTTTCCAAAGCTACTGATGGCTGCATAACTGACTATAAAGAAGACCCAAGCTAAAAAGTATTGCTTTGCAAGTGTATGGAGGAAATTTTTTACTCACTTCCTGAAAATTCTGGCTAATTTTGTGCTAGACTATTAGTTTTGTCAATTTTTTGAGTATTCTTTTATGTAAGTATAAGGTTAGCATGTAAGAAAGTTTTGTTGTTGTGGTTGTTAAAAGCGTGATCAAGTACAAATTGCTAAAATATATCTTAAAACTAGCTTCTTAACAATCCTACTACTACAAATAAAAACTGTGTAGGGAGAAATAAGTGAAAAGAATTATTTTATTTAGTATCCCAGAGTCTAAAATTCTGAAAGAATTTGTAAGTTTTCTAATGGGGTATTGTATATGTCATTTAGGGAACAAAATGTTTAGTATTAGAATACAGGCAGAAGAACTGTGGGATATTGGAAAGCACAGACTGAAAAGTCAAGAACACTAGCATCAAGTCTCAGATCTGCTTGTATTAGTGGACAAGTCACTTAGACTCTCTGTGTCTTATTTTCCCCATTTACAGACTGTAAGTAATATCCATTTATGATAAAATATATTGTTAATTCTGACTAAAGAATAAATCTTGCTTTTATTGGGTGAGAGGCTGGTTTTAAAAACATGTACTTATGTTATCGTTTTTCTTATTAAAATGTGAATAGTTTTCTTACAACAACAGCAACAAAAACAAAGTAAGTCTTCCTTAATATGGCATAAAAGTATGATTCATCAGCATTGGTGCTGTTAATACACCAATCACTGAAAAATTTTCTAAGTTTAAGGCTGCTCAATAGATAAGCTAAAACCTGCAAGCTCTCACATGGATCTATATTTACACACAGATGTACCCATCTCTCGAAGTAATTATTTTCTAACAAAGTATTGTTTATATGTTTCATGCAAATTGGTTTAGAGTGTTGCTTAGACAATCTTATTATATTTAGGAATAAAAACTTCCATCAAGAAATTGTACAAAAGAAAATGGACACACCAGCTGGATAAATCTATCATATGCGGGGGTTTGGTGTGGGGAGAGGGGGGAGCAAGCACTTTTAATTAGCTGAGTGAATGTAGTTTGCTGAACACAGAAAGCACAGCCTCAGTCATATTAAAATGTGCCTAATTTTCTGTGAAAAAGTCCCATCTGAACAGGCCTGACCACAGTCAATCATACTAAAAGCCACTGGTGCTTAATTTGATTTACCAATATAAAATGCAAATTAGGTTATTAAGTGGAGTGGCAGACTGAGTAGGGCCCCTTTCAAACCATCAAGTTAAATGCAAGCAGACAGCAAACTGGCTGTGCAAAGAAAATTTTAGCATATTCGTTTGATTAGTGCTACAAAAATTTAATTAGGTTGGCTAATTACTTGACAAATTGCTCTACACAAGAGGGAAGGCAGAGGAGTATTTTTTTTTTCCTTTTTCATCACAAATATCCTGTGTATATTTTAGCCCAAATGCTATCTGCCAATTTGCAAAAGCATTATTAAATGAATAGAAGATGGTCCCCAACAATAGCAAATCGTATAATGCATATAATTAGACAAGATCCACGCAACTGTACCCATATGTCCATATTCTCTCATTACTAAAAATATTTAACACTATATTTCTATGTAACTACTGTCAAAACAGATTATTACAAAGTAGTCGGTTGTTCATAAGAAAGAAAATATTGTGCACGATATAGAAAAGAGACATTTGTGAAATTCCTACCTCCCAGAGGAGTTTGTTAACTAGTAAGTAAAGTAATGGTGACAGGGTTAGGTTTATCATCACAGAATGGACTCATCAGCCGAAATGCAGCTAATAGAGACCAGGGCTAAGACGGAGTGGAGTAAATTTTTTCCTTGTGAGACATTCAAAATGTAAAACTTAAATAATTCCCAGTTAGTGTCTACTCATATTTTACAAAACGCATTTCACTTTTTTTTGAATGTTATCGATTAGTTCTTCCTGTCTTTCCCTAATCACCGCATAGGGGAGAGAGCACTCTTTGAACACTCATCTTTGGGAAAAGCTTGCAAGTTGTTTGACCACAGAATGAAAGAAAAATTTCAGCCCATATCAGTGTGTTATTGAGAGATTTGGAATGGCCTTGAGTAAAGGAAAGTGTATTTTTTCATTTAAAAGGAAACTTGATTTACCTAGAGAAAGTACATATTCATATTAATATTCAAGGGAACAGAAAGAGGACTTCATATAATCGCAGCATCATTTGGAGATTCCTAATTTTTTTCAAATACTCTATTTTTATTTATTTTCTACAGAATTAGTGAGCTTACTTTAACTAAAGAATCATGATTTTACACATAGATAACTACTTGTTCAAAAGGAAAAAAATAAGTATCATATTTTATAAACATATAGCTTAGCAGTTAGTAATTCAATACTGTATTTAATCTGCTCTAAAAGTATAAAAAATTTGTGCAAAATCATTTATGCTGCTATGCCTTATTTTTTTGCGATTAGCATTGTCTAACAAGTTTGGAACACAAGTATAATTATACTGCACAAGGCAGATGCAGTAAACTTATTATTTTATGTAATACCCTTATCATTATTGCCAGTTTATTCTAATTTACCACTTTTACTCTTTAGTTTTGCAACCATCACCAAAAGAAGTACAGATTTTCTGTTGCATGTGAACTATGTAGATAATTTTACTAACATAGAATAAAGTTCTGGAATACAGTTGTGGACTCCTAAGCATACATTTGGCCATAAATTGCTGACATTACATTTAAACGCCTTAAGGGTTTCATCTTTGACCTGGACTCTATCTTCATATGCAAAGGTAGATTCTACATAACATGGAGTTAGAAAGCATAAAATACAGTTAGCAAAGCAATTCTTATTTTTTAATATAAGAGAACTATACCAACCCTAAAGATTTTTTTCTTTCAAGGCATTGACTGATTTTCTTTACTTTCGTTCTTTCTATTATTTATTTATAATTTGGCAAGCTGACTCTGACTGATAGTTTAAAGAATCTGGTAGACAAAGTTTAATAAAAGATTTGAAATCCAAGACATTTTATTAAGGGTACGGGTATAAAGCAGTAAAATTACTAACTTGCAAATATAGTTTAAATGTCTTAATACTAAATGTGCTTAATACTGAATACTGATGTCTTGACACTGGAAGTGCTTGACTGTCCAATGAATGATGGCATAAAATTGCTGAAGAAGCAATAATCTAACTCTTTGCTTTTACATGGTAAGGGCTCAATAAAAGATAACTAGTATAAGTATACATGCATGTAATGTGATCCAAGCAACACACAGAAATTATAATCAAATGTTACTATATATATCTATGGGTAGAAAAGAGTGATTAGTCACCTGAATGCCTTTCTATATGTTATTGATATTACTGAATATTTTGTTTCAAGTATTTGATAGACTACAAATAATTTTTCATATAGAAATATCAATTCTCTTAAAGTAGAATTAATTGCAAAAATTCTCAATAATATTTCAATTTGAAAATAATCCTTCAGATTTTGAACGGATTGATACAATAGATGAGTCTATTTTAGGACTGCAACTACTAATTCACTACATTTTTGAATTCGCTATACCATGAATTACATGGTGTTAAGTCAAACATTAATATATAATAAATCATAATTCCTTCAATATCATACTCATACTTCCATATCCAGAAAAAAAAAACCCTCTCCATTTAAGTTGAAATTTAGAGGAGAAAAATCACATAGAATTTTAAAATTAAAAAAAAAAAAAGATTTAGCATTTTCTATCAAATCACGTCCTAGTGTCTGGTGTTGTCCTCAAGCCTTGACTTTGTCAAAGAAAAAAACATCCTGTTATATGGAGCTCTCACATTAAAATGAGGAGAGCTTTGCCAAGCAAGTTTAACTTCACCATCTGCAGGGTCCAGGGAAAAATTCCTCTCTGACTCTGGGAACTTTCCTCAGGCAAAGTGGTCATTTGTGCATTTGTTCCTTTCTGTGTTCACAAAGGAGAGATTCAGCCTCTGACCTGTAGTTTCACGTTACCATGTGTTGTTATGTATGTCACCTTGATACAAAATATAAACATAAAAGCTGCTATGTAGCTAGGGTAAGAAGTGGATGTACTTAATGAGTCGAGAAGACACAGGCAAAAAGCCATGCTCTTCCATGGTTATTCATAACCAGAAAAAATTTCCATGATGTTTAAATGCATGCACAGAAATAAAAATAATTTTTCCAGATGACAATGAAGTTTAAGCATCACAAAAAAGATAATATATCTAAGACTAATTTATCTGGATCGGAACTAAAGAAGGTACTCTGATGAAAAGAAATTATAAAGAATTATTGCTGTTAAATTTCAAAACCTCAAATAGTTGAGGTACTAAGACTAAAATTTTCACCTCTTGTATAAATATAAAGTTAGTAAAGATGTTATTTATTATTTATTTATTATTTAAAATAATTAATAATTCACAGTATGATAAGGGAATATTTTTAACACTGGGCGTGATTATCTAAATTTTTTTGCAAGTAGTTCAGTAGGTTGGACAGTATGTCGGGTGCTGAATAAAACACACAGAAAAGGGCAATTAGTCCTCAAGTCCTTTAACTAGTTAGCTTAAAAATAGTTTCCAGTGTTAGAGAACTTCATTTTAACTCTTTGACTTAGGACCTTAAAAAGATCTCCAAACTTTGTGTAATAAAAACCATATGATTTCCAGGAGTTCCTTGTTAGGCAATAGCTATGCTTGGGATGTGAACTTCTGTGGTGACTTTTCCATTTGGCATTTCTAGTCAGGGCTATACAATAAAATAATAATAAATAATAATAAAAGTTAACAATAATGGTTAAACCATAGAAAAATTGATTTGAATCAATTGTAATTCTAAAAGGAAACCTTAGGTTAGCTCACTTGTTATCAGAATGGTCCATGTATCCATATTCCTTTATTTTAAATCTAGAGGATTTTTACCTCTCTTGCATTAACTTATTTTCTGAAACTCTCTGAAATCACAGTGTAAAATAATATGTTCTGGCCCTGGGTAGTAACAGTTACTTGTCTTGCCTTAGTTATTAGCCCCATTTATCTTTTGAGAGTGACTTAGAAGAACAGAAGGAACTAAATTGGATTTTCCAAGTCAGTCTCTAAGGGTATCTCTTTGCTTTATTAGTTACCATATTGATAACAATAACTGTTTTTTAAGCTTGTGCCAGGTGCCTGGTTCTCTGAGGAGCTAAGTCACCTGAAATGATAAAATCAGTTTAACATAGCTTCACAGTATTAAACCAACATGATTATTACTAAATATGAATTCGTGGTATGATCAAATCAGTTAATAAAGTTATATAGGTTTCAAGTGTACAATTCAATAATACCTCATCTGTACATTTCACTATATAGTTTCTATTAAAACTGTAAATGTAGTGAAATCCGTGTCATAAAAGAAATGCTTTCCTATCTTTCTTGTCAATAACTAACCAACTGTTTTTCCACAGTAATTGTTTCCTTTCCTTTTCTTGATGCTGGGGAAATTATTGCCCAAGCTTAAATAACACTGTTCATCCTTGTACAGATCCAAGTGCCTTTGGGTTTTAGCAAAACTTATAGATCCCTAGAAGGTTTCTTTTCCTACTTTAGGAGTGATTTTGTCTTTGTTTTTCCCAAGAGTTAAAAGCAGCTGGTGCAAGTCTCATTAACAAAGGCTCACCTGTACAGAGATTCTGAAGCAAAATCCAGCTAGTTTTACTACTATCATATAGGGCACGAACTAATCCTCATGATCTTTCACTCAACTGAATAGACAGCTTTTCCTCAAAGGTGTAGTTAAGGACAGAATCATCGTAATGTGATTTTATAGGAAGGTCCTTCTATAAGGCCAACATATCAACAAGAAAACTGCTAATTGTTTTTCCAATAAAAGTAAACCACTAATGAGGATATGTTAGAATAATAGTTTATACACAATGAGCCTTTTATAACTTGATCAATTGTTCACTTCTCAAAGTGATGAACTGTCTCAATGCCTGATAAGGTCCTGGCTTCTTTTATTTCCTAATATTCTCTAAAGTATTAGTTACACATATGTGAAGCATTCTTAGTTTATCATGACACTGGAAGTCTAACATTACAAGCTCTGAATACATTTTAGATACCTGAGAAAATAGGTACAATGTGTAGAATGACCATTTGACCATCTTGGTCCTGCTACTGTTTCTTAGCAAAAGCATAAAAACATGAGATCTTGCCGCAAAATGTGGCCACTCTTCTTCTTCTTCTTCTTTTTAATGGGAAAATTGCATTGGGTGTCAAAAAGAAGATAGTAACAAATAACACCAGTATAAAAGAAAGCAACCTCTTCAGACTTGTGAAAATTTGAAATTATTTGATTAAGAAGCTATTTTGGAAAATGGTGATGAAGATGCTCTGGCATCAATTTAACACATAAGCTTAACTCTTCTTTTTCTCCTTAGTTGACTAAAATAGTTGTAAATATTAATGTTTTTAACTCCTAAGACAGAATCCTAAACTTTGATATCATTGCATTTGCTTTATAGAAAAAAGGTAAGTTGGACTTTAAACATTCAAAACTTATCGTTAAGTTTTCTTTGTTAATTCCTTTAAATCATTCTAACTTGTTATACTTACTTCTTTTCTAAGGATAATTACTCTATCTCTAATTATATATTACTCTTATCTTTGACTATAATGTATGACAAATTAACACAAACATTAGATATTTAAGATTTATTATATCATATATTTGCAGCAAATTAGTTTTTGAGATATAAACATTTTTAAATAAACTCATCTGATAAGCAAATATATTAACTACAATAGAATCAAGAGGAAAATATACATGACCAAATTGTTTTAAATTATCCTAAGGCAATGTATCATGATTTTGAAAGGATAAACATTTTACACTTTCAAATGTTTGCGTTTCATACATTTCCCATCTAAAAGTAACCTTTTATTTGAATAATTATGTATACATATCCATAGAAAAATTGGCTTTGGGTTAGTTTTAAACAGTTGTTTAGCTAAATGGGTGAGTATGTGCTGTGTAAACATTAAAAAATATTATTCCTTTTTAAACATCAATAGTTTCAAAATTCTTCTAAAACTCATTCCTCAGTGGAAACATTAGAGTTATTTGCAAAAGTTCATTCTTAGAGGAGAAAGTGATCAACATATCTAACAATTTTTTTCTCTTTTCAATTACAATATCTATAAATATGTATTTTTTTCATATAGGTAAGTAACTGGATCTGACTGTATTTCTTATTTTTTCAAGTCACTGAATGTAGGGTAATATCACAGTTTTCTATTGTCTCAAAGTTCCATTTCATTCATTATTAATTGATTCATTAATTTATTTTACAAACTATATTTATGTTATCAAGGAAACTATATAAAGCTTTAGAGTTTCACTGTGAAATGGAAATTTTGGATGCAAGCATTGCTGACAGTAAGGGAATTCCCCTCTCAAGAAGTAATGAAACCAATCTCTAAGAAATTAACAGCGTGAATCAGGAAGCTTTCAAATTTCCTGGTCTCAGGCACCCCCTTTTCTCGAATATTCCTTGAACCCTCTCCATACTGAAAATAAACCTTTACTTCTCAGATGGATATATGTTTATTCTCTTAAAGCTTCCCTGGAGCAGAGAATGAATATAAATAAAAATTAAGCCTCAAATAATTTCTCAGCATGCAAACAATTTAACTGTCAACAAAGCTATGATTATGATACTTTATACAAAAATATACAGAAAAGAACTAGATACAATTAAAAATGCTAAAGAAGAGAGTATTATTTCTTGAACACTTGAAAAATTACATGTTTATAGCTACTTGTGGATTTGAAAGAAAATATTTTGGACAACTTGTTGAATAATGGTTAACACATATAATTTTGCAGACACTTATTATGTCTTGTGATGACAATGGTGAATAAAGATGTTTATTTTGGTCTAGGAAATTTCTCTCACCAATGAGAGAGAGAGAGAGAGAGAGAGAGAGAGAGAGAGAGAGAGAGAGAGAGAGAGAGAGAGAGAGAGAGAAATGAAACATATCTGGTGGGCGCGCATGCCTGTGTTTTTTCTGTATGAGAACATGTTACAAAATTATAAGCCAGGAAAACAAGAATTGTGATGTTTCCAAGTAGAATGAGAGTATATCATGTGACTCTTTAACTTTCTGTATCATAGAATCCTTTAGCTATTTACCTAATTGTGATTGCTTTACAAGTTTCAGGAGCAAAGAAACAATATTTTTCTTTCTAGTTGACTTTTATTTCAATATATTTCTCTCTTTCCTTTTCCTTCTTCACTTTGAAAAGTTGACAGGAAATAGAGAATTTCATAACACATATGTGGGACAACAAAACAAGTGTACTGAATTGGTAGTATTCAAATCCATCATTTTCTTTCTTTGACAGAGTGGAAACAGTTATACACACATTTGGATGCATTGTTCTTTTAAAGAGACAGGCACCATTCTGCTTTGAAATGACTTTTGTTGCTTATTATTTTCCATTCACTTTACTACCTCATACATATCATTCTGTGTGCTTATTCCAAACACTAAAGGGATTTTTTTTGCTCTTGTTAGAGCAGCAACAAGTGACTTATAATCCCAAGCAGATAAACATCACCGGTCCTAGGTCAGGCCTTTCTATCAACCTGCATTTTTGTGGTGGAGCTCTAACATGTGGTTCTCTTATTGCAGAACTTCACTACTGCTGTTTACATACTTTTATAAAGGTCAAAACAGAGGAATGATGCTTTCTGGGAGAAAATTAACTTTTTATTGAGCCCTCTATTATGTCTCTAAATTTATATACACCATTCACATTTGTAATAGTTTTCTACAGATTATTAAAAATGAATATTTCACTATACAACACTTTGTAAATAAAAAAATATATGTGAGGAAATAAAAATATATTCCAAGCTGGATAGATTGTTAGCATTTGGGAACACTTTATTCAATTGAGGTGTACATGTGTCATTTCCTCTTTTATTTTTATAAATTAAATCATATGATACATGTGTGTGTGCACGTAATTGTGTCAGGCGTTTTTTCACTTTTCATCATGAGCATTTTCAGTGTTATCGGAATAATTGAAAATCTGATTACTAATGATATGATATTTCACAACAGGTAAAATATAATTTACTTAAACTAAGCTTTTTTTATCGCTTTGTTCTACAACTATAGTGAGCCTTCATGTGCATACATTATTGTATACATTTCTGGTTTTCCTTCCAATGGACTTTTATTGCAAATGTAATACATGCCCATGGTAAAACAGAACAAAACAAAATATTCGTCAGTATAGAGAAGTTTAAAATGAGTGTGTTTTTGTGCCATCAGTCGCCTGATCTCAATTACAGACATCCCCACTGTTAACAGTTTCTTATGAATCTTTTCAGAATTTTTAAAAAAATGAGGGCCATTTTACACATCTTGTCTCTTGCCTTTTTTAAAAACAAAATGTCTCAGAATATCTTGGGGTTTTTCATATTTGAACATAAAGAGATAATTTATTTCTAGTAATGTTTTCATTCTATTCTATGCATAATCAATGCCATAATATATATTATAATGTTTCCTTCAGATAGTCATTTAAGACTTTTTCAGTTTTTTCCTATTAGAATGACACGAAAATATTTTAATCCATCTGTCTTTCAGCATGAATACCAATAACTGAAAAATTAAAATTTAAAATATAAGAATCTAGATAAACATTTGAGAGTGTTTAACAGTTTGATCATTATTTCAAATTTTATTCCTAAAACATTTTACCAACTTATACCTCTGAAATAAGGTAAAAGAGGGCCTGTTTTCCCACTTCTTAATTTTTACCTTCTGATATATGTGCTATTTATCTTTTATTTTTCACTGCTTTAATAATGAGCAAATTTAAACATTTACTTTTGATTTTATCTAGACATTTGCCCTTCTTTTCATCCTTTCTTTCTTTCTTTTTCTTTTCTTTTTTTTTTTTTTTACTTTCTTCTTTGGTGAAATAACTATCCTTTAGTTCAGATAATTTCTAATAATATTCTTTATCCATAACATCCTTATTAATTTGTGCTTTTGTGTGTGTGTGCGTACTTGACTACATACACATTTAAAAATTTCTACACAAAAAAGCTATTAATAAGAGGAAGATTGATTAATTGGCATCTATTTTAATAGTTTGTTGTACACAGTTTTAAAATTTATATGTAGTCAAAATAGTAGGCTTTTTATTTATAGTATCTGGGTTTCAGGTCACACTTAGAAAATTCTTTTCTTCTTCAAGATTATTTTTTAGAGTTTATGTTTTCAATTATGTAAATATTTAGACAAACTCTCTTTCATGAAAATGATTAAATCTTCTTGTGAAATTATTTTTGAAAATATTCTTAAGAGTATTACACAATGAACACAAGACTAAGAAATGATGAGGCCAGAATCTACATGGGGGAGGACATTCAGAGGGCGAAGAGGGATACAGAATCTTTTTCTGTCTCTAGGGTCTTTATGGAACGAGGAGGAGTGTAGAAGGCCTGTGGGAGGGAAGAGAAAAAACAAAGATTTGGGCTGATTCAATGTGGGCAGTATATTGGAAATTTCTCCTTCCTAAAACAATACTCCAAAGCGTGAAGCAAGGGTAAATTTCTCCGCTCTCACTACCCCAGTTATGCAAGGGAATTTGATTCAATTCTCAGCAGAGCAGGAAGGAAACTCCACAGGTGTACTAACTAGCTGATTTTTGCAGGGTGTGCAGCGAAAACTTTTATCATGTGGTGGTGCAAAAATATCTCAAGTTCAACATTTAAAGGGATCTCTGGCTAGTAGTGTTCCCAAGGGCCTGTAATAATTAAAGTCAAATTTCCTCTGGGGGGAAAAAATGTATCTTCAACCCAAATAATTTTATAAAGTAACTGAGGAGCTCAGAGTAAAAACAAACAAATAAACACAAAACAAAATAAAATGAAACAAAAAAAGCGCTAAACAAAAAATCCAGTAGAAACAAGAATACCGTAAGTAAAGTTGCAAAGCTTTCAGATATGGGAATTATAAACACAGATTACACAGATTATAATATTACAATGCTTATTGTATGTGTGTGTATATATATCCAGGGAACAGGACACTAAAGTGCTCACTGAGAAATTTGAGAAATAGTCCAACAGAATCTTAGAAATTCTAAGAATGAGATAATTGAAATAAAAAAATGTAATGATGCATTTAACAGTGGATTAAATATAGCTAGAGTGTTATGGAATGATGGGTTAGTAGAAACCAAGCAGAATTCAGCACAGAAAAGTAGACCTGATAAATATAAAAGCGATTAACAAATGAGGAGGCTACAGTGAGATAGTCTAATACTCATCCAATTAACATTCCGAAGAGGAAAGAAAATATGGCAGAGTTGTATCTGAAAAGATAGTAACTTAGAATTATCTACACCATATAAACTCAAAAATCCCAACAAACCCAAAGCAAGAATATAAAAAACAATCTACATGTAGACACGTCAAAGGCATACTGAAGAATATAAAAGGCAGAGATGCTGGAAGCAGAGAAGACAAATTAACTTCAAAAAGGGAAGAGTTAGACAGACTTCTGACTTCTCTACCATCTCAAATTGAAAATAAGTGCCAACCTCAAATCCCACATTAAGCAAAACTATCTTTTAAGAATGAAGATAAAATAAAGATCAGAGTACCAATGCTGAATGAAATTTCAAAGATGTACTTCAGACATAAATAAATATGAACCCAGTAAAAGGTGTGATATGGAAGAATAAAGACCTAAACATGTGAAATAAACCTAAATAACACTGAATATATAATATGATAATAATCTGTTGAAAGGCTAAAATAAGATTATGTAACAATAACTAATGTATAAGTATTCAACAAGAAAATAATAAAATTGTACCCTGGCCATACAGTATGCTAAAAAAATCAATTACTGATGGATTAAAAACATAAATGTGAAGGACAAATTTATCCAATCTTGGAAATAATTTAGAAAACTAATTATTTCATCTCATAATGAAGTTTCATCTCAGTTTTCTTAAAACTGGAAAATTTGATAAATTAATAACTTTTGTCCATGAAAAATTACCATAAATAAATAGACTGTAACTATAAGCTGAGAAATAGAAGATGCTACTTTCAAAACATGCAATAGAAGAAAACACTGGTATTGAGAAGAAGTAAAGAACTATTATATTGAATTATTTTTAAAATGCCACAAACCCAATTTTAAAAAGGCAGATGACTGTACATGCATTTAAAAACAAAAATAATTTGAAAAGATCAACCTTAATGATCACTTTTATAGAAATAAAAAATTTAAACAACAATGAAATATTATTACAGCATAAATAAATAAATAGATAAACAAACAAACAAACAGACAAATAAAAAGAAATCTGATAGTAGCAAATATTGGTGATGCCACAGTGCAACAGTAATCTGGTTGGTGGGAGTATAAATCAATGTTTCTTTGAACAACCTTTTGGTAATATTTAATAATTTTACTCCTTGCTAGATATCCTGGAAAGAAACTTTTGCCAATGTGTACCAGGAGACATGTGCTAGAATATTTATAGCAGCATCGTCCATTATAGCCATAACCTAGAAACATTGAAATGTCAACTAAAGTAGGATGGATACCTAATTTGTGGTGCATCCACAGAACATGTTAAATGTGAAGATGAAGGAACTAGTGCTTTGCATAACAACACAGATGAATGTCACAAACATATGGGGAAAGAGAAACAAGGTACAAATAAATACATTATGTGATCCTATTTACATACAGTAAAAAAACCAGGCAAAGTGATGCCATATCTTTCAGGATCTCTGTAGTTACTAACATTGAAAGCCGAAGTGGATCCTGTCACCTTACAAGAGCTGATTGCTATAGTTTTGGGAGTTTATTAACCATTGTAACTTGAAATTTACCGTTGTGAGAGTATTACACCATGACAATCAGGAAATCCTACAAATCAGAGCTTTGGGTTACTTTTTTTTCCTCTGGAGAACTACTTGTTTAACATTTACCAGCATACTACCAGGGGAGTGGGACTAGGGCTTTTGGAATAATCACAATTGTCTATTTCTATACTGGACAGTGGTCAAATAGGTTTTTACTCTCTAGATAGAGTTTAGACTCTCCTACTTTTTAATGCGTGTGCTCTCTCTCCCCCTATATATATATATAATCTTACAATAAAAACAATAAAAGTAAAATATGTTCCCCTTAATAACAATACTGTTAGACTTTATGTATCAATTTTTGACATATATAGATGTATTTCAGTAATAAGAGTGAGATATGAGATCTAGCCTTATGGTTTAGTCAATAGCCAAATCTGAATTCAAATATAAGATTGTCCAATTCAAAGGCTATGTTTTTGCTCTGCTGGAAGCTGCTTCAATTATGTCATGTGTTTTATTTAGTTTCCCATTTGTCTCTTGCAACATCCTGTTTGAGAGTCTCAAAGATGTAGGTTAATGATATGGATTCACTTTTGCAGCACCAGGAGATCAAATAAATGAAATTATTTTGGTATTTACATAGTGTAGTTGATTCTAAGATAATTCCAAGACAGCTGATTCTAAGGGAACAGATTCTTTTCAATTTAAATAACTTTAAACAACCCAACAATATTATAACAGTCAAGAGATTGGGGATGTGGTCAAGTGATCACATGTTTTCAGAATACACAGTCACTGGATCATATTTTCTAAATGCTTTTATTAAGATTGTTGGAAAGAATTCTCAGAGTCAGAAATATTTAGATTACTATTACTTTTTGATTTAACATGATACATTAACATTTATAATATAAATATAAATCATCTTATTTTATTGATAATTTAGTTTCTGTTCAATGTCAAAACATACATCATATTTGCGGTCCCTGAATTTCTTTCTTGATTTTATGCCTGAATAGGTATGTTTTTACCAAAAAGCGCCTTTTGAGTATTGTATAAGTAGAACTTAGTAACAAAACAAAATTAGGACTTTTAATTAAAAACTTTGTATTTGATACCACTCCTGCGACACAATATAATTTACAGCTTTGTGTAATTCCCCTTGATGGAATACAATCTTTCTTTGCTTTCTTCTTGGGCAAGATCATGCCGTATTAAACAGAGTTTTGATACTGTCACGCTCTTATCATATTACAGAAAGCTCTAATCCTTTGGCCATTCATCTGACTCCCTATTCCTGAATAATCCGTGTTGGGTCTTGGGCTGCTCTCTTTAGAGTTTGCCTTTTTGAAGATGCTGAGATCAGCCCTATTGTGCAAAGTATTTTGCTTTTATTAAAAAAAAAGGTCTTAGTTCCAGATGTTTAATAACAGTTTCATTATTTTTCACTCAGAAATGACGACTATGTTCTTAAAAAGTTTTTTGTACTCATTACTTCTTTCTTCCAGTGTCCTCTACTGTGGAGCAATCAGTGAGAGGGGAGTTATTTTTTGGGACTTAAAAAGTTGAGTGGAGGTGGTAGGATAGGAAATAACAAGAAAGAAATAAGAGAAAAAATAAGAAAGATTTTAGATAAACTTGATTTCATTCATTGGTATTTTATCTATTCAATCGCCACATACTTAAAAATTAAGGATATTCCATATGTTGTCTTTTTTTTTTGTCATCATGAGAAAAATATTTTTAGATAAAGAAACAGTTCTTTTCTCAGGAATGAATAATTCTAAAAAAGATACATTATTCTGGGAAACCAAGTAAATGGAAATTTGAAGGATTTAGATAGAAGAAGATGCCTACAAATGTATCCTAAATTTTTTTTGAATGAATGTATACGTTACTGCAAATACGACTTCTGTAATAATTTCTTTGGAAAATATTTCCAGGAAATGATATCTATAGTTGTTGGGCTACGAGCAGCATGAACAGAGAATAGTTTTGAAAGACTAGCATGTAAAAAATTGTGTTCCATAGAGTAGCAGTCTCCAAACTTTTTGACACCAAGGACCAGTGCTCCTATGAGAATCTAATGCCTGATGATCAGTGATGGAGCTTAGGTGGTGATGCTAGCACTGGGAGCAGCTGCAGATCCAGATGAAAGTTCCTTGCTGGCCGCTGGTCACCTCCTGCTGTGCGGTACCAGTCAGCAGCCCCAGGGTGGGGACCAGTGATTACATAAATTTCAGAACATGTGGGTAAAATAAGTTATTTTGATTTTATTTTTGTAAGACCTCTGCTAACCCTATCATAAACAAGTGACTACACAGAATTTTTCTTTACAATGGACCATAATCAAGAGATTGCATTCTCTCTCTCTCTCTCTCTCTCTCTCTCTCTCTCTCTCTCTCTCTCTCTCCCTCCTCTCCATATATTTATTTAATCTCTAGCTATATATTAGCCTATTTGTAATCTTGAAATATACCTTATGCAAGAAGGGGTTCTGTGAACAATACTATATGAGCATAATCAGATAGATATACTCAGAGGGCAGTTGGGAAGTGTGTCTGGGGATATGAAGTCAGTGAAGGACTGGTGAGTTAGTAAAGAAAGAAATATAAAGACAAAAAATTCTGAAAACACAACTATAAGCAAACTTTATGCATAGGGGAAAGAAGAATAGTAAAAGAAGTTGAAGAAGTGGAATTAGAAGAATGCACTGGTGTCCAGCAAGGAAAGGGAAAGCCTAGTCACCTCTGTTGTGTGCCATGGCAGGTGAAGCAGGAACATACTGAACTGAATCTCTTGAATTTGGTGATGAGAAGGCTAAAACTCTCTACAAGTGAGCACCTTTGGATAATGAGGAAAACAGAGACCAGGCAGGTGGGAAATGAGTGGATGTGTGGTTAGAAAATGTTAGCAGCAAATGCTTACTCTTTTTAAGTGAAATTGTATTCTGAATATGAGAGCAAAGAGGGGTGAGGATGTTGTGAACACTATAGTAAATATAGGAGAATGAACCAGCAGAGTTCAAGAGAAATTAAAGGAGATAGAAATGGAGCTCAAAGCCAAAAGCAGCACATAGGAAAAAGGAGGGCCCCTATTCTTCTAAGACAAAAGAAAGGTAGGAAATGTGGGCTGAAGTGCCTTAGGGACAGTCTGATTTTTCTTTCATAAATTTTTAGCATAGAAACTCATAATTATTTAATTTCTAAAATTTTTTATCTCTAATATTGACTATGAGGCATCACATTTAACTTAAGATTTTCATCATTTATTAATCTCAGTAGCAGGCTTCAATATTTATTTATTGAGAGGCGAGAGTTATAAAGTGGTTGATTACATCTTTATCCTTCTTGAGACTAAAATCTAGAATGAAGTTCAAAATAAAATTAAAATATTTCAGATAATTAAAAAATGCAGAAAGGTAAACTTGTCCTTAGACAATCAGGGTTAATTCCCCGATATGTACACACACACACACACACACACACACACACACACACACACACACACACATATTCATTCCTCATTCTGCCACTTTTCAGTCCTGTAAATGAAAGTGTTCACAACACCCTCACCCCTCTTTGTTCTCATATTCTGAATATAATTCACTCGTTATTGACATTTTATAATTATTAGCAAAAAATTTTAACATTTTTCAAATAGATAAAAATATTAACATGAGGCTGCGTTTCAAATCTTTTATATGAGGCACAAATATATTTATTTTAAATTAATCTATTTAGATTTTAAAAACCCATAAACATTTTATTTCTTGTATCTAAATACATATATGGAATGTATTTCAGTAATCTGTCCACGGGTATGTTTAGGTAATTGTCTAAGAATTGATGTCTAAAGTATTTTGATGGAATGATGGACTATTGTTAGTAATAGTGAATACTTTATAAGGTGTCTCTGCAACAACCACTAATTAGCTTCATTATAGCATACAGTTAATTCCTGTGAATAACTTATGTAAATGATGAAACTCATATTTTTTTCTGAATTTTCTGACAATGAGATTGGAGAGTAATAAGTGTGGCAAATTTCTGACAGCAGGTACATGTCTTTGTTGCATCTTGAGAAAAGAATAATCCAAATACTAGAATTTATTTAGCTGTAGAGGTTTTTCCTCTACCAAAAGCTTTGAAAGTATAAACTGAGAAAAGCAGGCTAAAAAGAGCTTTGAGTTTGATTTGCATCTTAAGAACAAAGAAACAAATGAAAATGTGACTATTGTCTTTATCTTCACAGTGATTGTGTGCAGTATCCTTCTATAATCTTTTCTTGTAATGAGGCTTAATAGCTGCCTTTGAGATATTAATGGAAATTGTCACAGACAAGGGAGATATTACTGCATCTAATGAACTAAAGTAAGACTAAAAGAAAAAAAAAAGAAATGATAAGTAAAATCTGCACAAATAAAATGAATTTAACTAGTTTCTAAAATTTAACCCCATAGATGACTCTGAAATAAAACCTAATGATGAAAATGCATTACTAGTCAGTTTTCTAAGATATCATTTGTCAAGCACAATCTGCAGTTCCTTTTTTATTATTTTGTTTTTAGTGGTATTTAAAAATCTTGACTTCTATTTTATACAATACTTAAGAAATTTCATATGGCTAAAAGGGCAAGTTGAATCATTGGGTTTGTTGCAGCAAACCAGAGGACAGATTCCAAGTGAAAAAACAAATCAAATAAAAAAAACAGTGTAATACTTGCAATTGGATTAATCTGTATATTGAATAGATATTTGGAAAATTTCAAGTTTGAACCAGTTCTTTTTTTATTTTACAGTAATTATACTATTTATTGGCTCTGCCATTTTCAATGTTCACCTTTGGGTTAAACTAATTTTTAGAAAAGATGATGCTTTGATATTATAATTTCATAAATGTACACTCTT
This sequence comes from Eonycteris spelaea, assembly GCA_003508835.1. Taxonomy (NCBI): domain Eukaryota; kingdom Metazoa; phylum Chordata; class Mammalia; order Chiroptera; family Pteropodidae; genus Eonycteris; species Eonycteris spelaea. Next base: position 2,763,834 of record PUFA01000011.1, read on the forward strand.
TCCTTTGTTTTTCGAAGCTGAGTGGTGAGTGGCTTCCATTTAAGCAGTAGTGGATGTATTGCCATCTAATTAAATGAAGGATGTACAATTGAGCTGTCAGGTAGAGAATTATGAGGTTAGTACATAAGTTATGATGGCAACCAGATTTCTTTTTTTAGGGCTTTCCCCGAGGAACAAATTGTAAATAACGCCATCCAAACTTCCTAAGAACAAGATGCATGCCAGGTTTCTGCCAGGATAGCAGTTGATGTCTATTGAGTCTGGGATTGTTAAAATGTCTCCTTTTTATAGTCCTGAATAATGTAGAGCTAATGAACAGATTCCATTTCAGATTTGAATCATCAACTCTCCCAGCAAAGATTCTTTGATGATTTGGCTTATTAAAAAAATAAAAATAAAAACACAGATGCTGTTTTTAGCACAACCCTTTTCTACACATAGGTCTTAAATTTTTATTCAAATTTATATGTAAATGGTTGACTGCATGTATACAGCTATTTTAATAAGAACTGACTGATGAATTGATTGGTCTTGAAAACTGCATTCCATTTTAATCATATATTTTGGTTCAGGGGTGAAAAAAACTGATTCCTAGTTCATTGCTGTCTTCTTTTTTCTCTGGTTTCAGACATGTAGAACATTCCCGAAATTTTTAGACAGTTAATACTTATCCCCTGCTTAAAAAGAAATACTTATTTTTTTCCCTTTAACTATGGATATTACAAACAGAGATTAGTGGACTCTCACTTTAGAGCTGACAGTGTTGAAGTGGCATGAGCTATTAACATTCTGTTGTAAGTGGTCAGAGCTTCCTTTGGCATTCCTGTCAAAAGTCCACTAAACCCTCCAGTTTGTGCTGTTTTCACCAAGATAATCCATTCCTGTCCTTTCTGATTGGTCAGTATCATTCAATATGCCGCATGTACTTTGATCCTATGCAACTGCTAAATCTCTTCTGCTTAAAAAAGAAATAAAAAGTAACTCTTAAATCAGGCTATATACTCATATTGATCTTCCGATTTGGATTCCACAGAAATATTTTATTCCAGGAAAAATAAAGTAAAATGCAATAAATAGTTTTTGGACTACCTTTTATTAATCAAATAAGACTAATATCATGCTGGTTGGGTATCAGAACAACTATCGAAAATATCAAAACTTTATTTATGTAACCACTATGACAGTTATACAAAGTACCAATAGATGTCCACAAGCAAGATTCCATCCTTTTCTGGCTTTGTGCATCCTCTAAATTGTATGCTCACTGCAAGCTTTATAATAGTCCTAACTTGGCACTTATTTGTTAAAGGAATAAAGTAATATTACACACTTGTAAGGAGACTATACATATATCCTTGGCTGCCTTGTCCAGTTAATTTAAAAGGTACCATATGTTCTCTTTCAAATATTCTCCATCTTATTTTTATCTTGGCTAGTATTCAAAAGATAGAAAGAGTTTTCATATTTTGAATATATACCTATCCTATGACATCAGTCTTATGAGACAATTGATGATGCATTTCCTAATTAATCAATTAATTAATTAATTAATTCCTTCAATAACAGTTTGCTATGCTTCTATTTTATGATAGGCGCTGTGCTGGACATTTGAGTTAGAGCAGTGAATACATTAGGCAAAAATTTCCTACCTTATTGGATTTGCCGATAGAAAATAGAACATACGAAGATAATATAGTACATCAGATAAGGACCAGTGCTAAAAAAATATATAAATTATGAGAAGGGTCCAAAAAGGGGAGTGGGGCAGTGACTGTGGAATACTAAGCTTCACACACCTGAAGAATCAATGTTCTGAATTTCTTTTTGGGATTTGCCCACACTTTATCAAACTTTTTGATTAGAGTGAAACTGATTAAACAGATAAGAGAAATTTAGTTGTGCTATGGGATAACTCAAATTTGATGCTTTTCTTCACTTTCAGGCTTATATACTTACTAATCATTTTTTATCTATTTACTAATTATTTAAGCTCTGAGTTACCAATTGAAATTCTGTAATTTCATTCAGAGAAGGTTTTCGAAAACAGATCAATGATTACCTCAGGTGCATTCATAATTAAACTCTCTTGTCACGTTGATCCTTAAATCTCCCTCGATTCTGGTAGTCCTGATGCATTCTAACTTCCAAATACATAGATAGATAGATAGATAGATAGATAGATAGATAGATACATACATACATACATACATACATACATACATACATGCATGCATGCATACATACACACATGATAAGATAAATGATGATAGATAGATTGATAGATGATAAACAGAGCAGAGAGAAAGAGAAAGAAAATGGTATTTTGATTACTCTGACTAATTCTTTTAAATATTAGAATTCTAATAAAAACTGCAACTGTCCATAAACAAACTTTCTATTTGGTACTGCCTTCACTGCAAGTAATTTTACTGAAATAGATTCCATTTTAAAATTAGTTTTACTGCGAGCAGAAAAGGCTGGTTTTGTGGACTCTGAGGAGCCAGACTAATTGTGACCCAGTTAGAACAGGATGGATTTGCTTTTGTTAAATGATGTCCAAGGTCAATGCCAGAAAGCATAGATCACCCTCTGTCCTCCTCTTGGCTTCAGTGGGAATTGTATGAGTATATAGGGTGTGAATTTGGCCCTACAAATCTAACAGACAGTGTAATAACCTAGATTACTCTTTTAGAATCTAGTGATTATTTTTTAAAAATTGATTAATCTCTTTGACAAATCCCATGTCCCCCCTCTTTTTTTGGAGTGTAACTGACTTTCCCTTGAGGAACAAATAACCTTATAGCAATTCCCATATACATTTCTCCTACTGATTCTGGCCTTTTTAATAGGATGCACAATTAAAGATTTTTATCCAAAAGAAATAAGGCCTCATTTTTTTGTAATGTGTACCAATTTTTAATTTATATTTCTTGAATTTTAAAAGTCATAATTCACAGTTTCGGTGGATTCTTATTTATATGAGAAACATTTATTCTATTGTTAATTGAATAAGTTGTTAAACAATTACTGAAATTTATACAATATACATATTTATTTTCCACTTCCATCTTTGGAGGAATAAATTGCTACATACAATTAATTTTTCTTCTCATCATAACTGATTACATATAAAAAGGTATAAGGTAATAAGTAATGTGGTACTGAGATTAGGGAACACCATAATTATATTTACTTTACATGTTTGTGTATTTTTCCACTGAGAGTCAATTTTTAATCTTTGACAATTTATAAATAGTCTCATCTGAAATATGCAACTTTTCTATTATGGAGAAATATTCTGCGGAGAAAAATAAAATAGAATCTATTCATAATAAAAAAAACTGACTTAAAATATTTAATTAAATATCTGATAGAATTTATTCAAACAATTTCCCCTATAACTTTATATCAAATGAAAATAAGAACAATCATATAATTAAGATAAATATCCTGGAAAAATAAAATAAGCTTATTAATGTTGATGCATTGATTTGAATAAGAATAACAACCATATATACTGAAAACATTTTATTAGATGACTGGTAGTGTTTATTTTAAATAGCTCTTCTTCCATGGGATCAATAAAATATATTTTGATATAAAAAGATTTAGTGTAGATGTTTCAACATATTAAGATACAACATTTATTCATTCCTGGATTCAACAAACATTTATGGAAATGTGCTTTGTGCTAGGATGTGGGCTAAAGTATGTATGAAGAGTTTTCTAATAATGTAAAAGACATGCAATGACATAAATAATAAAGATATCATGGAATTGTGCAATAATAGAAGTACGTACAACATGGTATAAGAATTTAGTAAATGGAGCAAAAGTAGGCTTGACAGAGGGTGTAATATCTTAGCTGCACCTTGAAAGATAACTAGAAGTATACCAGGTAAGAGCTGAGTAAATGCTGAGTATGGGAGATATCCCAGGTAATGGGAAAAAATCAGAATCTAGAGGAGTGAGCAAGGATGGCATATACAAGGAGCAAAGAGTAGTTTGATATAATTTGAGACAGCATCTTCCCTTTAGTTTAGAGGGATCAGGCTCACACTAGATCACAAAAGGCTTTTCTTAGTATACTGACTCTAAAATGATTGGTAGAGAATCCAAGTGGGTTCCTAAGCACTGTATTCTCTATAATGATTATCTTGTGTCCCTCAAAATCATACCAAAGCATAAAATAATGGTTCCAGAAGTCCCCAGTTTTCAAGTAGAAAAGATAAATGTGTAGATATCATACTCAAAGAATAAAGAAATCCAGTTGTTCGCATTAAGCATTTGGAAGTAAAAACATGGTATCCCTTGTTTGTTCTCTTATTTTCCTGTGTTGTATTAAATATAGATAAAAAGAGATATGTCATCATGTATATCAACTAACTCAAGCTGGCAAAAGCTTTCCCATTGGTCTTTGAGGGAGAGCATCGACCTGGTTCAAATGAATTCAGCTAATACTGCTTGAGTTCCTTCTGAGTGCTAGAGGGCAAGGGTACACAGATGGATAAGATACACTCTTGCCCTTGAGGATTTTATGATCTCCCAAAGTAGACAGAGAAATAAACAGATCATGTCAAAATAGTGAAGTAAATTATAAAAAAGAAATAGCACATACAGGATGCCTGGGAGTACAGAACAGGGTCTCCCAGGAATTTAAGCAAGATTTTTTGGAAGAGATTGCGCTCAGCTCAGTCTAGAAGACTAAGTATCCTGAAGCAGAAAGAAACTAAGCAAAAACAGGAATTTCTGTGATGTTTGCAGGATCACAGAGAGTTTGAAATTCTTAGTGTTAAGAATGAAATGAATGGATGAGTTTAGAAAGTTGAATCTATGGAGCAAGACAGAGACCAGTCAGAACAGAGAGGGTCTTACATCCATCTTGTGGAGTTCAGAATGAATACTCTGGTTAATGGAGACATTAAATGGTTTTCAGCAAGGGTGGGGCATAATCATATGTGTATTTTAACTTGATGTTAAGCTGCAGTGTGCTACTGTTCTGCAGGGGTAATGTGGAGAAGATTTCGGACTCCAGGACTGCAGGAACAGTTTTTGCCTCATGCACTACTTGTCACAACCACTTGCAAATTAAGCAGGTACTCCATAAACTTTCACTGAACAAGTGAATGGATAAACAAACTTTTTGGTTGTCACTGATGACAGAAACAAGCTTGAACCAGGGCAGTGATGGTAAAAAGCAGAGAAACAGGGAAGGACAAAAATATAGCAAACTTTTCTAAGAGTTAAGATTAACAAAACATGGTTATTGGTTCTGGGAGGGAGAAAGAAAAATTGGAATGATTCAGAGCTTGGGGAAAAAGAACATTTTTGTCATGTTAATTAAAAAAAAATTTTTTTCTTATGGAACAGAAAAGTAGAATATACATATCCTTGCTTCTTAAAGGTGAATGTATATTCTTGGTTCTTATACATTCAGAACTAGCAGAACTCCAAAGGATTTATTGCTTGTTATTTTTTTTTGTGTGTATGAATATGCATAACACATCTGCAAAGAGATTATAAGATTTCTATGGGAAGATACCTCTTAAATTTCCTATATGAAATGTATAGCACAGGATTTTATTAAGTATCTATCATCTGACTGGCATCATTGTTCCAATTTAAGTCAAAAACTCAAATAGTAAGGTTTTTAGAAAAATAATTTCACTGTAGATATGATGGTTCATTCCTAGAATCCATCTAAAATACTATCTTTACTATCCATTCATAGAAATGGATATTCGTAGAAACAAGGTATAGTTGAAATTCTCTCACAATTTGTTTCTTTTGGTGCTTGGGTACCTCAGCCTCATAGATTAATGCCTTGGGTAGATTAGCTTTATAGTAGACTGTGACCTACAGCAATAAAACATATTCCCCTTGCCCTTCATTGTTGATTCTAGTTGGTACATAGACTCTTCCAACTTAGATCAGCCCTTACTGTTTATTATTCTGGTTTGTGGTCTCTACCTTCCTACTGTGGCTTGACAGTCACCACCAGTCCCTCTGTCTTATTTCAGGATTTTTTTTTTTAATGTACATAAAATTTATCTTACAGAGTCTGTTGATTTATTTAAGTACATGTGATTACTTAGGCAGCGGTGATAGTACAAAAATAATCATTTTCTTTTTAGAGGATTGAGGAGAAAAATAATTCAGGAAAAAATAGAATTTTATATTCTTTATAAAGGGTGTGTGTTTTTTGGTGTGAAGGGCAAACTTGAATTTAGTTACTCATGTATTGTATAAAGGGATTTGTGCACGCTGATAAGAGGAATTTTTTTATTAAGATTTTTAAAAATTAGTTTAAAGTATACAGTACATTGGTTAGACATTTATATAGTTTATAAAATGATTCCCCTAATTGCTCTTTCTCTTCCTCTGGCTCTCCACTAGCCATTACATTACTGCTGACTGCATTCCCTATGCTGTGCTCCTCATCCCCGTGACCATCTATCGACTACTAATTTGTACTTCTTTAATCTTTTCCTTTCCCATTTTCTCCCAGCACCTGGCCCCCAACACTTTCCCCTCTGGCCATCATGAGATTGTCCTCTATATTTGTGGGTCTGTTTTTGATTAGTTTGTTCTTTTTGTTCCTTAGATTCTAGATATAAATGAAATCATATGGTATTTATCTTTCAGTGTAATAACCTCTAGGTATACCCATGTCATTCCAAATGGTAGGATTTCTTTTTTTTTTTTTTTTTTTGGATGAATAATGTTCCTTTGTATTTATAAACCACGACTTCTTTATCCAACTGTCTGTTGATAGGCATCTTGGTTTCTTCCATATCTTGGCTATTGTGAATAGTGCTGCCATGAACATAGGGATGCACAGGTCTTTATAAATTATTGTTTTGTTTTTCTTTGGATCAATACCCAGAAGTGCAATTGCTGGGTAAAAAGGTAGTCCATTTTTAATATTTTTGAGGAAATTCTAGACTGTTTCCATAGTGGCTGTACCAATTTGCAATCCCATCAACAATGCTGAGGGTTCCCTTTTCTCCACATCATCTCGCCCAACCGAAATTGTTGTTCTTTAATTTATGATGACGGCCATTCTGACAGGTGTGAGAGTGGATATATCATTGTGGTTTTAATTTGCATTTCTTGATGATTTTCATATGTCTATTGGTCATATGTATTTCCTCGTTTGAAGAAATGATAAGAGAATTTAAAGGTTGGAAAAAAATAAACTTAATTTATAGCCATAAATTAATATTATATAGTTACAAATACTTTGTATTGTTTGCTTATCAGTGTAAACACGTGAAATTTATTGTTTATAAGAGTGAATAATTTAATGGAATCTTATTGATTATGTTGCTTTAATCTACATTAAGCCGGAAAACATTCTAGTTCACAAATAAACTCTCCTTATATAAGAAGCTTCTAAATATCACAAAATCGATATTAAGTTACAGTCCCATAACAATAACTAATTCAATGAGTTTCACTTGGGTGAATTATTTAAATGTATAATATCTTTTTTGTCTGTTCCATAAAATGGAAAATGTACCTATATTTAAATCTTGTTACTAGAGAATGCTAATGAATACATAATTGTTTAATAAATAATTTATTCCTCACTTCTAAAACAGCTTAAGTTAAAATTCAATGGTAATGGTGGGAAGGATATAAGTTCTAACTACTTTTTGAATAAATAAATCAATAAGTGAAATATTTGATGTGATCAATGCACACTCTAAATATATAAAACATTTTGCTTTTTACTTATTATAAAAGTTGAAAGAATTGGCAATGTGTCTTCTAATTTTAGAGATTTACATAACTATTAGAAAAGCTCCAGTTGTAGTTTGCTCCAAAACTCTGCCTGATTCTAGAAAATTTTCTTTATTAATTGAAATGCACATTGTGAAGTGATTTCAATGATCTACAAACATTGTAAATAAGAAAAAAATATATAACTTAGTACGACAAAAAATAATTCATGTGAGCCCTCAAAATCAGATTTCTTCTCTATTTAGCAAGAGGAAAGACAAGTGGATTAAGTATGAGTAGGATCTTTTCAGCCTGGAAATTGTGTGGCCTTAGAGTCATATATTTCTAATTGTGTAACTTGGCTCTGTATTCAGGAGACTATTACTTAGATGTCCCTGTCCTGAGCATTTTGATTTTCAAAAAATATATGAGTATCCTTTAAAAGCTTTCAGGCCTGAGCCTCGAAGTAGTAAATCAAGTTTACCTGAGTATGCATTATAGCTGTCTAATCCATGAAAATGATACCCTATTTGTTTTGTGATATTTGATGCCCTGTTAAATACTTTAAAATGGAGGTTCCTGTCTGGCCATGTGGTGCGAGGGTACTTAATACATAAGAGGATTCAGTTGTCATGAATATATTTAGAGGGTCTTAAAATACTCCTTTCGAGTGGAGTCATTTTGAAGAGTAGTCCATTCATTGACCATCTCTAAAAGGTAAAAGTTGGCAATTATAATGTATCATAAAGGACCATATATTTGTCCTCCTTCTGTCTAATTTAAGTTTGAGAGTGCACTAAAATGGAGCTGGAAAGGATGTCAGAAAAAAAAATAGGCTTATGTATTATCTACTAGCTTTTAGGATGCAACTCAGACTGGGAGTAATTATAATTGACATGCTCATTAGATTTCCTGGAATGCTTTCATTAGGTAGAATGCATTCATTCAGAATTATTCCTTCATATATATGTTATAAAGAGATTTTTCTTCTTCCATCAAGAACTGTCATTTATAGTAAATGGAATGCTCATATGGTAAAATAACATTTACCTATAAATAGAAAAATAAAACCTAAAACAACCTTTTAAATATATACACAGATTTTTAAAACATTTACAATTTGTTACCAATGGTAATATGCCATTATAAATTAAAACTGAGCTTACACATAATAAAAATTTGTCAAATACTCTAATTACACTTGAAATTTAGGTTTGTGACAAATCAGTACTTCTAACTACTTTTATTTTGCACTTTGAATCAAGGTTCACATTTTTATATTCATTTCAGTATATATACAATATTGGATAATTATAATTATTCAACAGAAATATATTTATTGCCTCCCAAATTGTCAGTTCTATTCTAGGTACTAGCTATATAGTGTCAAATAAGACATTTATATATTTAAAAATATTTATGAATCATCTGTTATATGCCTGACATTGTTACAGGGCCTAAGGCTATAGGAGAGGGGGAAAAGTAAAAAATCTCAGCCCTAATGGTTTGCATGCAATGCATGTTGTGGGGAGAGGAGGTAGGAAATGGACAAGATATTAACTTAAAAGATAAGGTACTTAGATGGCAATCAATGCTAATTTAAAAATAAAAATAAAACAAGGAAGGGGCATAGGGAGTGTGTGATGGTTGCAGTGATAGGGTTTTGCAAATTTTGATAGGGTGTTCAGGGAGGTTTTCTTAGAGAATGCACATTTGAGGAAAGGCCTGAGAAGAAATGTGGCAGGAAATGAGCCATGAAGATACATAAAGGGAGCGTATTTGGGAAGAGGGAATGGCAAGAGCAAAGGCCTCCAAGGCTGGTATTAGCATGGTGTCAACATGACGAAAGAGAATGAGTATTGCCAAATATCTTAGGGAATGGTCAGAGAAGAATGGCGGGTGAATGGTGGGGTGACTACTTCTTCTGAGCTTTGTAACCATTATGAGAACTTAGTTTTTACTTAGGGGGAAATGGGTAGTCATTGAAAAGCTTTGAGTGGTGAAGAATAGAATATGAATTTTATTTTGATGGATCATTTTGGCTGCTGAGTGAAGGATAGACTGAAAAGAGAATAGTGAAAATAGGAAGTCTATTTAGCAGACTGTTTTAATAATTCATGAAGAGATATTGGTGAAATAGATCAGCAGAGAGAGAAGAGATTGAGTTCAAGATATATTTAGAAGATAAAACATCATCTGAACTTGATGGTCATTTGGCTGTGGGATTCCAAAGAAACAGAGGAGACAAAGGTGATTCCACAGATCCTGGTCTATGCAACCAAATACATAAATATATCATTTTCTAAGATAAGGAAAACTACAAAAGGAACATTTTTGGCATGAAGATCATGAACTCAGTTTTGACATGCTAACTTTGAGTTGAGGTAGCTAGATATAACTTTGGTATTCAGAAAGATTGTCCGAGCTAGAGAATAAAAATTTCCTTATCACAAGCATATGAATAACATTTAATGCCATATGTTTCGATGAGATCACCAAGACTGTGAGAGTAGAGAGAAAATGTTATGCTAATGACATCTATGGCCATGTGTTTTATTGGATCACCAAGATTGTGAGAGTAGATAGAAGATAGTAGAAGTTTACTAACTGTTCCATGGGGAAATCCAACATTTAGAGCTTGGATAAAGAGAAGAAATCAGCAAATGAAACTGAGATGGGTTATTCCAGTGAGATAGAAAGAAAACCAGTTGAATAGGGTATTATCCTAGAAGTCAAGCAAAGGATTATTTTAAGAATGAAGGAATGATCAGTTGTGTTGGATACTGCTGATAAATTAAGTAACATGAAAATTGAGAATTAATTATTGGATTTTTAAAATGTGAGGATCATTAGTGGCCTTATTAGAAGCAATTTCAGTAGTATCCTTGGAGAAAAGTTCTAATTCAAATATATTAAAGAGGAAATGAAATGGAAAGAGAGATACTTAAGACCATAAGTTTGGATTTTCTTTCAAGGAGTTTTTTCATAAGTGAGAGAGGATCAAAAGGAAAAAATTTTTGTCAATACGTAAACTGATGAGAAAGATCTAGTAGAGGCAGAAAAATTTGAGAGACATACTATCCCTGCTATTATGGAGAATATGAAAGATAATAATCTAGCAACTAAATAATTAAGGGTGTAGTCAGGTGCTATGATGAAATAGAACTAGATGCTCTGAGATCATAGCGAAGGGATAAAAAGAGATTAATTTTACTGTATGTGACCACAAGGTACCAGTATTTAATGAAAATCTTGGATGGGGCTATTCCAGGCAAAGTGACTAAGCATGAAGATCCTAAGGCAATTATCAGTTTAATTTTCTATACACAAAATGAAACATCTTAGAAGCTAGTGGAAGAAATCTGTGTTTTATCCTGGAAGCAGTGAAAAGGTATTGGAAACTTTTAAAAAGTCATATTGATCACTATGTGGAGAATGGAGTCAGGAAAAAGCCATGGATGAAGGCGCGAGTACTAGTTAGAAGTGGATACCAATAGCTCAGATGAAGGTGATGGTGACGTGGTTTAGAATGGTCTTGGAAAAAGTGAATAAAGATAGGATTTTAATTTTATTTAAATAGAATCATTTAAATAATCATTATAAAGTACTTTTTACAATAACTCTGTCTATATAACAATACCTGGCATTTTAGAACACTCTCTCCTTCCTCAGTTTGTGTGGAAAGCATTTTATAAACACCATTTTATTTTCATACTCAGCTCTATGTGATAGAATCACTTTCCTCACTCTACAGATGAAAAAAATGAAACTTCAGGCAGGTACTTTAACTTGCTTAGATGCACACAGTGGGCACATATTAGAGCAGGGTCTCTAGCTTGGTCTGCTCACTCTGGAGCCCCTTTTATTGCCTTCCCAAGTAACCATGTTTTATCTTCCACCTGTGGTATCACAATCATCTACATTTCAGGCCTCACAAGAATGCTATTAATCAATTCCAGTCTGTTCTTGAGACTTATGAAATCAAAGGGAAGAAAAGTCTTGCCTTCCCTACCGGGGACTAGAATATCCCAACAAACATCTCTACAAATTCATTTTTCCAAGATACTTATCTCCTTTAATCTGACCCAGCCTAGACTCTCCTTTTTGGTTAAATCCACATTTGCTTTGCTGTGTAAGCCCTGTTGTTCGTGCCACTGTGAGTGGAACAGCAGGGAAACTGTAGTCCACTCCCTTCCATAAATATAAAAGTAGTATCTCTAAACAGAAGCATGAGTCTTTTTCTGCCACTTTTCTCCCGGCTCAATTCCAAAGAATATGTACAGCTTGAGATAAATTATAACATGACATATGGGGAAATATTTTATTGTTCAATAAAATATTTTATAGTTTAATCAATTTTTATTTTATGATAGTGTTCTATGAGACTAAATTCTGTACCTTAGAGAAGTGAATGGAGGTACTAAGCTTCTGTTCCTCCTTAACTACCTCACATGTTGGAACAGTGACTATTAATGAGAACAAACTCTAATGTGTGGGGAAGAACACTGGATTTGGAGGGAGAAGATCTGGATTCATGATAGTTAAAGGATAACTTGTACTGTACCTAACCAACGATCTGGCATGGAATGAGAAATTATGTTCATTAGTTCGTTAGCGGCATTGTTATCGAGAGTAATTGTTTTGACAAAGGTCACACACCCAGACTCAGATTTAACCACACTCCAGACTCAGATGTGACAACAGTACTTTACTGCCTGTCCTACTCTCTTCTTCCCATTGGTGTAGTTTTCAAAATCTCCATTCACTGAAAGAAAACTAAGCTTAGTGCCTTGAGTCTCAGATCATGCTTTAGAAAAAATTTTTTCTTTTACAATTTTCCCATCATTGAGAGGCCTGGTCACCTTCAAGCAACAGGATGTCCACAGGACAGCTTCAGTAAACTAGAATTCCCACCTGAACATGGAAATTAGGGTTCTACAACAATCCTTACTTGTCCCCAAATGAAGGAGATAATATATAAGCAAAGTGTTTTAATTTGAAAATTACTACACAGATAACTTTAAAAATTAATGACAATTTAAAAAATTAGTCCTTTTGGCACCATGAGGGCAAGTTTGTTCAATGGCTATTATGTGCACTTATATGAATAGAAAAGGCATAAATGGAGGGTTAGCACTTGTGTTTTCTTGATATCCAATTCAGTTTCTAAGAGACATTGAAACATTTTTTAATATGATAATCTGATCTCTCAGTTAGGACTCTGCCACAAGTTCATTCTTAGTAACACAAGTCTTTGCCATCCTGTAATGCTGTCTTTACCATCAGTGCCTTGGATCAGGGATCATGTTTACTTTTAAAGTGTAGCAAATTGTATTTTAGGAACAGTATAATAAGAGAACTCATCAAAAGTGTTAGATTATGTTACTTTATTAACCTGGCACTCTCTGCCTCAGGTTTTGCCCCACTTATGTAGGAGAGTTTCAAGTCTCTAAAATATGGGGTATAAAAAGTAAAAGCATTCAGAGAGGCATGTGGTACTTGATAAGTTAATAAGAACTGCCTATTGACCTTGAATTTAATTATTCTAAGGATGCAATGACACTTTGTCTTGGATTGTGGGGAACTAAAGCATCTGATGGAGAAAACAGCTCTATATAGTGAATGATAAACTTGGATTCATTACTCAAAGAGACACTATGGACTGAAACTAGGATAACTTAAAAACCGTTAGATACATTTATGCCCAATAGGTCCATGTTTAATTATTTGTAAAGGAAATGAAGATGGTTCTTGGAGCCATATAGAATAATTAAGGTTGACTGCAAGAACAAAATCCTTTTCTACAATAAAATTGTAGTAGCTACCATGTCATACTGACTGGAAGCCAGACACTGTGAAGTGCTTTATCAGTAAACGTTACGACACTTACTCCCTCCAGTAAATTCGTGTGGAAAGTATAACGAGATGCTTGGCACACAGCAGCATTCAATGAATAATTGTTGCATGAAAAGCAAACTGTGGCTCAGTGAGATGTGTAGTAGCTAGAAGAACTGGCATTCTAACCCAAGGTGTCTGAAGCCGAAAGGCCAAGCTCTTCCATCCTTACTGTTTTCTGTCCCAGCTTCTCGTCAGGGTCAGAACACAGAATGTTACACAGGTCAACCTTATTGTGCTAAATTGTTCGTTTGATTCATACGTGTTTGTAAATGAGTGCGCCTTAAGACCCAGACATCTCGAAATACTTTAAAAAGAATATCTTATTCTTAAGTACATTTATTATACTGTATGAAAGAGAGAAAAATTTAAATTAAAAAAAACATGTTCCAAAATTAAAATTCAGAAGTATTTACCATGATGCATTGTATATTGCATAACTTCTTCTAGTACTTTTAGCTATGGGCAGTAGAAGTGGGACTAAAACTTCTTAAGTAGCTAATAATTTGCTAATATATGTCTAGCACTAAGTATTTAGGAATTGGAGAAAAGGTTAGAAAGTTATCAAAAGCTACATTAGGTGACAAATTGTTTTGTGCAGAGCTGAGTATAACAAATTGATTCATAATGTGAATATTGAAGAAAATCTAAAATGCTTTTATATCATTCAAGATAATTAGTGTCATTATTTGCAGTCATTTAACAACTGAAATCCAAACAGGTATTGATTAGGGTTTCCAGATATGCTTCATTCAATCTTTATTCTCTTTATCTAAAGAAGAGAAAGTTATATTTCTCAATAGAAAAAAAATTTTCATCTAAAGATATTATTCATAAATTCTTACTATACATAGGAAGTATGAAATGAAATTTAGTATTTGTATGAGATGCTTAAATATTCTACCTGTACTGAAGAAGGTATGTAAAAAAAAAATTCTCCATGTCTCCATATCAACTTCCCAAAAGTACTATTACTAACAAGTTCTATGCTATCCATACATATATTCACACACACACCTCTTAAAATATTATTACAGATTGGATTATGATATACATTTACAGTATATATTGTTCTCAGTTCACAGGGGAAAGTGTATTTCACATCTGACTATATCATTGACTCTTTATGAAAATCACTTATGTAACATTTTTTATTTATAAATTAATTTGCCTAAATATTCCCAGTTGTAATTGTATGATACTTAACTAATACCTCTGTTCACAAAATAATAATTATACTTAAAACCAGAAACTTCAAATATAAGTAACTGCTATTGCTAGTAAAATAGTTTTAGAGAAAAAAACTTGTGTTATTTGAGCAATTCTTAGGCATAGTATTAGGCCTTTCAGAGCTAACAATCATCAATATGGGCTATCCTAAAATAGCGTAAGAACTGACAGATGAAACAGGTTCTAATTGGAGATAAACCAACTTTGACTTTGTTCTTCAGGGGAGTTATCTATAAGCACTACTGTACACCTCCAGAATCTATGCTTAAAATATGGACCATGATTTGTGTGTTTAGTGTAGTGTCTAAGAGCTCCCTGGAGTCAGGCCTAGATTTTCAACCAATTCTTTCCAGAGTAATAACTATTAGGTATTATTTTCACTTTGCTCTTGAGCTTGGCTGCTCCTAGCTGAAAGTCCCAATTCAAGTCAAAAAGTGGTGAATGCATAAACTTTTGAAGATTTGTAGATTTTAATAAAACTCCAGTGAGATCAAAAACTAATCTAAAATTTATACTGACTTGTATGAAGATTGGGTACCTCATTTCACTTAAAAATCAGAAAAAGTCATTTAAAAAAACATTTAAATTGAAAAGAAGTGAGAAATTTCCCCTACCTGTGGAAGATGGGCAAAATACTACTTCATTGAAATAGATAAATTTACAAAGCTTTAAAGGATTACTTATTTTATTATGATGATAATTCACTATTTTACCAAAATGCACACTGACTGGTTATATAATATTTTATGACTTGTATTTATGAAATGATGAATTATCACAAAATACTTTCTAAAATATAACTAAAATTACTAATTACTATAAAGCAATAATATTTGGAAAGTTTAGTTATCTGTCTGACAATGAAGATTTATGGTATGTAAGTGTTATGTTTTACAAGTTTTTGAATGGGAGATTCTTGTCACATGCATTGCTGCTTCTTGGCTTTTAAATTGGAACCCCTGTGAGCCATCTGGAAGTGAAAAGGTCCAACAGTAGCCTTATAAAGGAAATCAAGTGAGGTCCCTTGAATGAAGGGCAAAACAACAAATCTAAGAAAGATTGAAATTTCCAGTGGATTTATTATATAGCTATTATTCTACACAATTTGATGTCTACATGTGAGATCTTACACAGTGACCTAAACGCTAACCAGACATTCTAGTTTTTTATAATTACTCTGAGAGAATGTTTAGTTTTGGCCTGGAAGGATTCTGTAAATGAAGTATTGATTAGCATAGTGAACATAATATTGTAAATGAAATAGACTGGTGTGCTTTCTTAGTTATGAGGCCACAGGAATGGTCTAGAGAGTAAATCAGGAGGTTCCACTATTTGCTACGGAGATGGTTTTGGAATCAAGAAGTTTCAATAGTGATTAAAATAAAACTAATACACTTTTCAGAATCTGTCACTCCTAGTAATGCTTTTTAAGTATTGTACCATATAATAGTGTCTAAGTTACCTAGGACTTTAAAAATAATTAAAAAAATATATTTTTTCTACAGTAGTCAAATAGAAATGGTTTGTTTCATTAAACCAGGATTGTTTAAACATTGTTAGGGCATATTTTCACACAGAGAGGGAAAACAAAATGAAACAAAACAAAACTTCTTCCCTGTTATATTTCAATGAATTACAAAATATTCAATATTTTTATTCTGAAACCATGAAGATTCTAACTATAGAAAACTTGTAAAACCTTTAGAATGTGGAAGGAATTGAATACAATCTAAGGACCTATTTTGACTTTCAATTATTCTAGGACACTGGGTTAAGAAGAATAATGTACAACTTTTAATTTATCATCTCTCCTGATAAAGTACAAGTGGTATGTACAAGTGGTATTAAAGAATGGGGTTTGATATTCAGAAACTTGGCTATCACAAAGTTTCTGGCAAGGAATGACTTGTAATTCCTACCACTCACCTTCCACTCTCCACAATGGCAAAGGGATTCCAGAGACACAGGTCACAACCATGAGCTTAAGAAGTTCTTGGGACAATTAACTTCCTACTGCCTTCTCCCCACTACCCAACCTTTGCCTTACTTTTCACCTATTTTTTTTCCTGACTCCTAGTCTCATGTAGAATATCATGTTACTTTTACTTGTCATGTCTTCTGAGTCTCCTCTAAACAATGACAGTTTTTCAGACTTCATTGTTTTTGATAACCTTGACAGTTTTGAGGAGTACTGGTCACAAATTTTATAGATTGTCTTTCAGTTTTGATTGTCTGATAGTTTTCTTATGATTAGACAGGAGCTACTTGATTTTGGGGGACGAAGATTACAGAGGTTAAGTGTCATCTCATGAGTATAGATTATTAGCATGACATCACTGTTGATCACCTAGCTGAGGTAGTGTTTGTTGAGTTTCTTCACTATAATTTTTTTTTTCTGCTTTCCATACTGTATTCCTTGGAATGCCATCATTTTGCACAGCCCCCATTTAAAGGGTGGGAATTACACTTAGTCTCTTTGGTAAGGAAGTATCTACATAAATTATTTAGAGATTTCTTTTTTTGCACAATCAGTTTATCCATTTTCTCCCATTTATTTATGTATTCAATCATTTATTTATATCATTGTGAACTCATGAATATTTATTTGACACTTTGGGTTATAATCCAATACTACATTATCTTGTTACTCATATTGTCCAAGCTTTACCCATTAGGAATGTTTTTTTAGTTAGCACCTGTGTCCCTTTGACATACTGCCATTTTTGGATCTTCTTCTCTTTCTTTTTCTTCCTCAGTACTTTCCTGCCCTGTTTTAGATCCAACTCCTCCCAAATCTTGATTCTTTTAATTGGAGAATATTATTTAAAACCAAAATCTGGGTGCTGGGTACGCTAGTTATGCCTGAGGTATTGTTGCTTACAGGTTTTCTCAGTCGAATTTCATTTCTGTTTAACTAATGACTGCTTTATTTGATATGCTACTTGTCGCTGGTATATCTTGGTTTATTCCAATCTTTGCTCATTTTTAAATTGGTTTGCTTTTTTATTATAAATTTTGAGAGTTCTTTATATATTTAGAATACAAGTTCTTTGTCAGAAAGGCTTTTTCTATTGTCTTGTAATTTACTCATTCTATGTATACAATTGAAAGATTCTCAGTAAATTTCTAGAGTTCTGTGATTATCATCATTGTTATTATTACTATTGTTTTAGAATTTAAAATGTCAAGTTTATTTGTAATGTATTTATAGATACCAATATAGAGCTCTCTGTTTATTAAAAAATAAAAATTTTCCATATTTTTATATCCTCTTCTCTCTTTACTACCTAAAAGTCTTTTGGATTTGTACCTAAATTATGAGTATTACATCTTATAACTTAAAAACTTTTAAATCTCCTTTTTAAGAAATTATTTTTATATTGACCCTATATAGGATGACATTAAGGATGATTATTTTAATTTAATGTCATTCAACTTATTTCAGTTTACAAAACTTTGATATTTTTGACTCAGTGAATTTACAAACAAATAACTGTTATTAAACAGCACAGAATAAAGATGAAATAAAAGGAGATTCAATAATGGGTAAAAGTTTAGCTTCTTCCATCTATGATTGAAAATTTAATTCTATCTATATTGGAATGTAGTCTTATGTTAGTGGAAAGACTCCATAGTAAGTTATTAAAAAGCTAATAATAAGCTAAGTCTTCAGCTATCTTAGCCTATTTGAGTGGTTGGAATACTGGGGTGAAGATTCCCACTTCAGTATACATTGACCTGAGGCATGCTGGAGTGCTGGGTTCAGTTTTGTTTGCCATTCTATAAGAGAGACATTGACAAATTAGACTTAATACATAGGGCAACCAAGATAGTAAAAGGGCTAGACATGGTGTCACATAAGGAATGTTTAGAAAAAACTGGAATGTTTAGTCTGCAGAAGAAAAGAGTGATGGGGCTGTGGATTGGCTGGAGGAACATGATAGCTATCTATCTTTAAACATTTACGGGACCAACAACATAAAGAGGAGTTGTATTTTTTGTGTGTCACAAACAGACTCAATGGTAATGGTAGATTAAGTTCAAAGGAGGCAGGACTTATAAAAATGAAAAGTTCTTTACATTTAGAAATTCTGGAGAAAAGGGGGGGGGCGATTCCAAGGTCATCAGCATGCAAGAGTCCTGTTTAAAAATCCTTGAAGTTTGCTAATTAAAATTCTTTATAAACCTATACTCCAAGCCATGTTTTCTCAGATAATTGATAAATACATGATTCTGACAGTAAGCCTTCTGTTGTCCTGGATGTTGAATATAAAGTAGGCTGGAGAGAATGGTTAATGGATGATAAAATAAGAATTTTAAAGATGAAAATCTTTTGAATAAGCAGATTAGAAACTATTTTAATTGGAGAGTGTATGTCTGACAGTATCGAAAAAAGCATAAGCAAAAACATGATTTTCCTAAGACACTGAATAGGCAACTGTATGACTGAAAAACGACTGTATAGGTAATGTTTATAAAATAATTTTTTGGAAAGAGAGATTAGATTTGTCATAAATGGCTTCCAAAGACTTTCATAGTCTAAATTAAATGTTCAATATGTAGTTATTATCCCACTTGACCTACCACCAGCCACTGATACTACTGATCACTCTCCTCCTCTTTGAAACAAATTCATCACTTGGCTTCCAGGACACTATGCACACCTGGTTTTCATTCTTCCTTTCTAGATATTCCTTTTTAGTTTACTTTACTGATTCTTTGATACTTATTCCATAAGTAATATAATTCAGTCACATAGCTTTATATATATATGTATAAGCTGATATCTCCAAAACTTATATCTCTACACTCTACTCCCCTAATTTCACATTGTTAGAACTGCCTACTTGTTACTACCTCTTGTATATTTAATAAAGCATGCAAAACTAAACATGCCTCAAACTGAACTTCTGCTATTACTCTACCCCCATTACCATTGCCTCCTTCCTGTATAGTATTCCTTATTTCATTAAATTATAGCTGTATTATTATAGTTGCTCAAGAAATTAGATTCATTCTTGATTTCAATTTTCTCTCATTGTCACATTCAGTCTATCAGTAAATCTTGTTAAATCTACTTCAAAATATATTTAGATGAATCATTTCTCATCTCTACAACTACCAGCCTGATCTTAGCCATGGTTATCTCTTTTCTGGATTACTCTAGCCTCCTAACTCATCCTTCTGCTTTCACTTTTTAGTTTATTCTCTGCAAAGCACCTTTTAAAATAAAAGTCAGATCATGTCAGAACTGCCCAAAATCTTCCAGTGACTTCCATTTCACTCAGAGTAAAAGCTGAATTCTTTATGACCCATGATTTCCTAGTAATCTAGCACTCTTCACCTTTCTGTCCTTATCTCTTAGTATTTCCCACTCGTTCATCATTCTACTCCAGGAAAACTATTCTTGTTCCTCACCCTCTTCGAGCATGAAGACAAGGTTCTTAATCAAGACCTTTGCCATTGCAATTCCCTCTACCTGTAGCACCCTTCCTCCACATATCCATACAACACATGCCCTTATTTCCTTCAGGTTTTCCCACAGTGGTCACCATTTCAGTCAATCCTACCTTGGATAAAATCCCATCCTATCATCTCAATGTCATTTTCCTTAATTTATCTCCCCCACTTAGAACTTCTCATTATAAATATATAATTTACATACTTTATAACTTTATCAATTTATTTGACCTGTTGGCTCACCTCCTTACTAGATGTAAGCAATGACTTTGGTTCATATTACTCACTACCTAGAAAAGCTCATGCTATATAGTTGCTCAATAAATAGTCACTGAATAAATTTTGGGATGCTTTTTGAAAGCTCTGAGAATTAGGCTAAAGATGGAGTTGTATTTGCTTGGCTTTTAAAAGCATTTTAAAATGGGAATTTTCTGATGGTGAAAGTTATGTTAAAGATGTGTTGCAGGAAGATCAATTACCCAAATTATGGTTTGAGTACGCAGAATACTGAAAAGCTGCAAAAGTCTAAGGAAAGATGACCACTCAAGAGTGTTACAGTAATTTATAGCATCTTGTGGATAATAGGAAATGGAATACAACAAAGATGAGACTAATTACAAAGAATTAATACACAAGGTCAATTATTGGATAAGAGGGATAAGAAATCAAAATAGATTTGAGTGTGAGATTAGATATACAGGGGATAGAAGTACCATTGGAATAAATAACCATATTAAAAGAAATAACTCATTTAAGGAGAACAACAAAAACATGAGCTGATATTACTTTTAACATCAAGTAATAGTAATAGCAAGAAAGGAACACTAGTTTTACCATTAGTTAGATAACATCGCTTTGCTGTTTTTAAAGTGTCTTAGTGTTTCCTTTGGAGTAATGAAGATAGTCATCTAAGTAAAAATATCCAAGATATGTTTGGAGATTAAAGAATCATCTGGAAATTCAGACAAGTTGGCGATGTTGATTTGATGTATTCTACATATACTCTAAGAAATTAAACAACAGGAAGAAAAATATTCTCATAGAAAGAATGTAAAGAGAAAAGAGAATAAGGTAGCAATTGAGATAGGGAGAAACCAAGTAAGTTTGGAAACCAAGGATGGGGAATTTTTCAAGAACTAGTTGTTCACTTTTATAGATTTAAGAGTGTTGAATGTTGAAAAATGCAATCATCAATGATGCTTGGAATTAAAAAAAATTTTTTTTTTTATTTTTTGGTAGTAGATAGTCAATAAAGAAATTAGGTTACAAAGGTTTAAGATAAAATAATGTAGTGAATGGTGGAATATACCACTTCAGTGTCCTTCAGGAGTAAAGTTCTCATTCCTCCCTCTACCGGCAATGTTGGTGGCTGACAGCTCTTAGCTGAGTCACTCTCCAAGAATTTCCCTTGACTAAAGAAATCCTGTTTACCGAGGTCATGTTCCCTCCTCTGGAGTCAGGTGGCATCCAAAACTGGTCAGTGAGGAAGTATAAAGGCCAGCTCCTTGCCTTAAGGTTGGACGACTATGGGGACCATCTGAGCTCCAGAGCTACCTGTGGCATAAAATGAGGTCTTTGTTGTGACCACATTGTAAGCCAACTACTCCTTTTATCCAATCTAACTTTACTCCCCCGGTGTTGCTTGCTCTTAAGGATTCTCTCCATAAACTTCCTGTATGTGACTCTCCAGGAAACCTGAGCCAAGACATCAGATATCCAAGAAACACTGAGGAAAATAAGTGTGCTAAAAAATTGGGAACTAATACTCATATTTATGATAAACAAAAAGGTATGTTACTTAAATTCTTACATTCAACTGAAGTTTTTTCAATTCAATATGGCTGTATTAAACATTCAGTGTTTATATGCCGTACTATTTGCTGTCAAGAACATAATAAGAGCAAGATGGCCCTTGACTGTAAACCTCAGGATAAATACATTAAATTTATGAAAGAGCATTGATTCAAACTGAGGTTGAAATCTTCCCAGATTACAACCAAACTCATGATTAACAGCCTGCAGATGTGCGTCACCTTGTGAAAATGCAATGTGACTGTGAAGGATGTGAGATGATACAAGTCTGTATTTACAAGACATTCTTCCAAAGATACTCTATGCATCTGTTGACTCTTAGTATTTAGTATTTTAACTGCCTCCTTAGTTCCTTAAACAGGTGTGCCTCTGTAGTCCTAAGAACACAAAAAGAATATAAATTGGCTTATAGCCATATCATCTTATAATATCATCCTTTCTGATCTTAGATTAAGGCAGTATATGGATGGGCAATTCTTAAGAGCATTCTGAAAATGTTAGCTAATGGTTCAAACTTCTAACTGCCATAACTTTTAAGAAATGTAATCTGTGGATTTTAATGCTAGGAACATTCTCACCATGATATTAACTCAGTCTCAACTTTGAGTATTCTCTATAAAACAGTTCCTTTTTCTCCCTGAGCCATTTAGCAAACTCAGCAAGAACTCAAGGGCTGAACTTTCAGCATTGCCACTCTCTCACACATGGACGTTGCTAGTAACACACGTCACTGCATAGTTAAGAACTCTGTAAATCTGGATTGCAATAAAAAAAAAAAGCACTAGCTGTTGGCTAAGAAGACCTACAGCAAAAAGCGAAATCATAGACAATATAATGATAAAGTAGGAAGTGACATTCATTGGCAAAGATGTTATGAAAATAATAATTACAAATAGCTATTCACCATAATCTTAAATACTGTTCAGTAAGGAAATTCCAAGATTTTTCAGAAACTCAGGATTTAATAGTTTTTCCCATAAGTCTTAAACAATCCCTCTATGACAGTTGAAGTTCATTTCTTTTTTTAATATCTTTAATGTTCTCAGTGGTCCATAGAACAGCTTATGATAAAATGTCATCATTCTGAAAAATCACTGAATCAGCTCTGTTCTTTGTCACCTCACATTTGGTATAGATGTCCTAATTTGAATTTTGTCACCCAAAATACATATGAACTATTTTAATCTATATTGTTTTTATAGCTCTTGCCCTGAAAAATCTTACATCAATGTTGATATTATGACCGGGATTACTGTGTCATTATGAGACAATAGAAGTTATTTTCAAGCTAAAGGCATTTATCCCATAATGTTGCTATATTATTTCACCCCAAAATATTTCCAAATGGCTTCCTACCTACTTTTAAATAAGGAATATGAAGAATGTGTAAAATATTCTGCATAGAAAAAGCATTCGAAATGACAATGCTTACTTTATTCCTGGTTTTTAGCCTAATGTCTCATCTTTTGTTTTTAATCTATTTGCTCACCATTGTTTGTGCCTGAAGATAAAAGAGGTGGCTCCTATATCATGCTTGGTTTTCTCATTTTAGTAATGTTTACACAATTTGTAGGAAATGGCCTGTTAACAATTTCTGGATTAAATTTTTATTTACAGAATCCTCCTCTGGGAGTAAGATTGAATCAGAGAGTTTCCTTGGTGAATAAGCTTCCATGGCTTATTTCTACCCATGCTCCCTTTTTAAATGGTACATTATCTTAATAAGTATACACTATGTGTTTGACACTGTAGAGTGGTAGAGAGAAATTCTGCTCTTACAGGTAGATATTTATTGACCATGACATTTAAACAAGGTAGATGCTTCTTTTAAAAAGAAGGTTAAAAATTCAGTTTTTCGTTACAAGTGTAAATGTTTAGCTCAAGTATTAATTAATAACTTTTTCTTGTGCACATCTAGAAAAACAACCTGATTGTGCTGGCAAACACTTAATGGAATATCAAAAATAGTCATTATTTCAACTCTATCTAGGATTCTTTGAAAAATCTCACCTTTTCCAGAAATATGTGAAGTATGCATAAAAAGAATGAAAATATATTTGGTAAAGTTGAAAACAATATGCATAATACAATCTCTTTATAAATATATATGTATACATCATATTATACATATAATATTAAAATATCTACATATGGCAGAATGCTCACAGAAATGTTGAGTGATTACTTTTGGACAAAGAAATGCGATAGGACACAGGTTGAAGGTGACATTACTATTAATCATTATAATTCCTTGGTGTTTCAATTCTTTTTCAATAGGTATAAAATTTTTAACAAGTTCAAATTGTTTTTATAATGTATAATACATCTGAGAATGAGGTATATTATTTTGCTGCTCATGAAATGAGAAAGCAGTAGTTTCTTTACCCTCTTAGACACTTCTATGTGGATATGTTAGGAGTCAATTTGAAGAACTACTTTATATGTAACACATCATTTTGTTCTTTTTTGTTAATATGACTTGTAAATTGTTTTCCTAGGATTTTAAAATCAAACTACCTGAATTTATCTTTTTTTTTTTTTTTTTTTTTTTACTGAAGCAAAAGAGATCACTGTCAATTTCTAGCAGTTTTTGGAACTGCTTTTTTTTTTTAAGAGAAAGCTACAAAATTCCCCATTAGGAAATTAAAAATAGTCTAAAGCCATTGGAAAACTCATGTGGAAAATAAAATTTGGATGAATTAAATGTAAATGTCCCCTACATTATATTGAAACAACAATATAAACAACTCTGAGTCAAAATTATTGAAGCACTGACAGCCACAGCCCATAAAATGCTATGAATTTTTTACAGCACTGGGTGTGAACATTATGAGATGAGGAACAGCTTCATTTAAAATTAACAATCTGCTGTTAAATAAGCAGATAAAAAATCTACCTACCATCTCCTCTTTGCTACATTCACTTTTACTCTGGGTAGCATTACTTTTTCCTTTATAAAAATCCTTTCTAAATTTCTAATTCTGTATATGATTCTATCTTAATGGTGATATGTGGTTGGGAAGATCCTAGTTATGGAACAACGACTTTCTAATGGTAATTTCAATTATAGACATTCTGAAATTTGGCACAAAGTCTCCATGATTTAGGATCATTAGGAAGGACATAGTTGGTTTTACTGGAGATGATAATTATTCCATATTCTTGGATCTGTTAACCATTTGTAGAAACCTTTGCACTTGTAACTTGATTCTAAAGTCTCTAAGAGGATAAATACAAAGTAAAGAGGCAAAATCTTAGTGATTATCACAACTGGGTACTTGGGACACCTCTTCAAATCTCCAGCACAGTGATCTTTAAATGTTTTCAAGTGGTTTATCACATGAAAGACATTGTCATCTTGGTACAATGTCATAAAGAGCTAAATATTAATCATATAATAAAATCATTAAATTATATATAACTATATATCCAGATTCTACTGTACGTAAATGGAAATGTAAGAGAAAATATATTAGGTTAAAATTCACACTTGAGAAAATTCTTACATTCACATTTTTTTTTGCTTATTGGATAAAGACTACATTGATTTAATATGTATAATCATAAAACCTTGGTGTTCTAAAAAGAATAGTTTGAGAAGCTTCCGTAAGGTGTTCCTTCATTAATCATGTATTCTTCCATCTTGATCCCTATATTTTTATATTCAACTGGCTGCTTGATAGCTTCATTGAGAAGTTTAAAAGACAGCTAAAATTAAATACAGCAAACTCTTAACAAAACAAACCAAAAAGACCTCTTGATTCCAAACACACAGTCCCAAGCCCTTCCTCCTACCCATTCCCATCTCTGTAAATGACACCGCAATACAGTCAGTTGCTCAAGACTAAAACCCCCACAGTGATCCAAGATTCCTATCTTTTCCTTTTCTGATACATATAGTACATTTCTTTCAAAACAAGTGAATCCAACTTCTCTTCATCTCCAGCCCAACCTACTGGTATCTCTTGGCTTCATTTCTTCAGGACTTCCTAACAGACCTTCTAACTTAAGGCTGCTTTAAAAGCTATTTCCCACACAGTAGCTGTAGTGATCTTAGAAAAATAAAAATCAGACATCTCTTCCTTCTTAAGCCTCTAATGCCTTCCCATGTCCTTTAGAATAATGAAATGCACACTTTTTTTCTGACCACAGCACCAACATGATTGATTCCTGGGCTGTCCCATCTTCTGCCACATCTGCTTTGTTGTCTCCTTTCCAGCTACAGTAGCCTTATGTCTGTCACTTAAACACGTCAAACTCATGTCTGGAACATATTTTGTAATGAGTATTTGTGGAATTACTGAAGAACTTTTTTGACCTGGGGAACACAAAGATGACTAACACACAAATTTTAATCTCCAGAAATTTTTAGTCTAGTAGAAAGAGATACATCAGTAAACAAACAATAGCAATGAATAACCTACATGGTATGAAAAACTGAGTATAGAGGTAATAAGGCTACAAAGAGAAGTCATTGATTTTAATTGAGAAGAGTCTGTTGAATTAGGGTTTAAAAGATAACTTGGGAGGCATTGACCAGGAGGACACAGATTGAGGAGGGCACTGGAGGCAGGTGGCATACTTCCAGAGGTTTACAGAAGACTGAAACCATTTCAGGGGTAAGGGAACACACAGATCACTCAGCCTGGCCTGACCAAAACATTAGACCTAAATAAAGGCCTATTGTTCCATTTTATTATGAACAATACAGGAAAGAAAAAAAAAAAAAAAACCCTCTGTGGACATAGCAATAACATCAGATTAGAAATGTATTTCTTATGGCCAGTTTATACTCACTGGGTTCATTTGAATAAATTCTTTTAATTATTAAACAAATATTTATATCATCTACATTCTATACTTGGTAGTGTTCTAAGTGCTGGAGATTGAGGATTGAATAAAACAGGCTAAGTACTTGGTGTCATAATTCTTAAAGTCTATTTTGGGAGACAGATCAAAAACAAGCAAGCGAATACTTATCTACTATTTCAGGCAGTGATAGAGCTATGAAGAAAACCAAGGCAGGGCAAAGGAATAGCCAGTGGTGGCAGAAGAGAACTGCTATTTTACTTGGACTGATCATGGAAAGGCTTTCTGAGAAGGGGAAAATTTGAGTGAAAACCTGAATAAACTGGGGGAAGAAGATGCAACTATTTGAAGGAAGAGCATTCTTGACTGCAGAAATGACAATGACAGAAGCCTTGAAGCACATGTGTAGTTGTATTACTGGAGGAAGAGCAAGGTAGGAAGGGTTCCTGGAGCATGGTGAACTAGGAGAATGGTAAAAGCTGAGTCAGAGAGAGAGCCAGCGGCAGATCATATAAATCATTGCAGGATTTTTGCTTTTGTTGAGAATGACATGGGAGCTACCAGAAATTTTTGAATAGCGTGAAGACACTATGAATTATATCTGTCTATCTATCTATCTATCTATCTATCTATCTATCTATCTATCTATCTATATATATATAATTATATATATATAATGCTTAGAGCATGCAGAATGGAGGACAAAGAACTTAGGAGACTGATTGGTTGGTTATAGAAGGAGCTCATACAACAGATAATGGTGGCTTAAACTATGAAGTTACCAATGGAGATGATAAGTGGATGGACAAGGGTTATATTTATGGTGAATCACTCAGGGCTGCTTAACTGTATATTGAGTGTAAGAAAAAAAGAGGAATCTGGTGTGTGTTTGTTTTTTGTTAGAACAATTGGCTGGATGGTTGTGTCATTTTCTTATATGGAGAGATATTTGGAGTTTAAAGCCAAAATTTCTATTTTTGCCACATTAGTTTGTGATACCTATTAGATAAGCAAATATATATATAGGACTAGAAGCAAGGAGACATTTTGATGGCATTAAAATGGTCCAAGTTTGAAAGTGTGGAACTTTGATTTTAACATTTCGATCCAAGTTGATAAGACTAAACATTTTAGTAGCTATTAATCCAATTTATAAGAATGAATTAAAAACTAAAGCTGGAGATGAGTTGTGGGAATCTCCTAGGCTATATCGATTTTCAATTAGGAACAATAATTGAATTAGCAATTAGAAGACTACACATTGAACTTAGAATTTGAGAAAAGAGAATCTCATGTTTTTATGAGTTTTTTTTTTCGTTAAGAAAAGCATGAATCAACAACCTGTTTTAGCACCAAATATTACAAACCTTCCTCGTTGCCAAATATCAAATTTATGATATACACTATCTCTTTGAGTTGTACCAGCACAGATTAACCCCAAGTCAAAAGAGGTACAATTCACTGCATCCTCTGTAAAATTCACATTTCATTCTAGCCATTAAGGCTATACCCTGAATTGATTAAACTTTTGGCAAATCCTTCAATCCAACAATTACAACAATAAAAAGAGTAAATTTCATGGATGTCTATGGACATTTATTCTGTTTAAATTTTACTAATTGTTAATTTCACAAACAAATGTTCTAGCTAGACTTCTCAATGAATTCAGTATACTTTTCTTGATATATTTACTTTTATACTCATTCATTTAGAATAATAAAACTGAAAAATGGAAAAAATTCAAATTTGAATGATCTTTATCGCTTACATAATAGATTTAAAATTCACAGCAGTGCAAAAAGAAACATCATGAAATATAACTAGAAATGGATTTTTGGTGAACTTAAGTGAATTTTCATTAAAAATAACATCCTAATGCAATCATTTTGCTAGGTAACTATCTCTTCATTCTGTCTAAATTATTGTCTTTGAATTAAAGAGAGAGAAATTGAAGATGGTTTCTAAAAATAAAACCATAATAGATATGACCTTGGAATTTTATCCCTTTCTGTTTAATGAATACAATTAATGTTCTGTAGGGGTAATTTATCTGGAACTACTGTACTCATTATGTTAAATTGTCTCTAATTATTATTTTCAGGCAATTTGGCACAAATAGACCAAGTTCAAAATTATAATCCTCATGGAATCTATGCTGTTTGATAAACAGAAACTTATAACTTTATGTATATAATCATAATGTCAAATCAGCAGCCAACTGAGTGGAACTTGATGGAGCTAGTGCTTTCTAGTAGCTGGACTACTGAAAAAGGATTCAGTGGATGTGCATTTTATTTCCACCTGGCTTCCTTTTGGGATGCACAGAAATGCTCACGAAAGTAGTTATATGAGCCAACTCATATAACTGCTAAGATTAGACTCAATTTTGAACTCATTAGCTGAAAGGAAGCATTTTATTGTTGTAGTATAATGCACTTGTATTCAAAACTAAGGGGAAAAAACAGCCAATGATACAGATATGTTTTGGTATAGATGGATCCCATTAGTAACTCTAGCCACTACTGAACTTTTAAAGAAGGAAATAAATATTCTCATTGACTATAAAAGCTCCGGTTTGTACCCTTGGTTCACACTTGATTTCATTCCTTTTTCTCAGAAGTTGTGTGCTACTCACATTGACAGTGGGAACAAGGAGCCTGATAAAATAGACCTCCTTGAAGAGGCCTTACTTTCTTAGTGCTGAAGAGGATCCCAGATCTCAGAAAAGTCTTTTTATAATGGGAGGTAGCCTAACAAATGCTTTCTGCCCTAGGGGCCTGTCTTACAAATAGCGTTCAAAAGAAGTACAAGAAATTGACTGACAGGAGGGGAAAGAAATGTGGTTAGGTTCAAGGGAGGTGATGTTTAGTGGAAAAACAACAACAACAACAACAAAAAAACTGGTTTAAGAATATCCTAAAATGCTCTAGAATCTCAAAAATGCTATAATCAAAAGCAATTGTAAAAATTTACTTTGACATTTGTTTTACATTTTGTAATCTTGGGAAAATCACATCTCAACCTTTTATGATTTTTTTTTTTGAACACACTTAAAAAAAGTCTTTTGGGAATGAGCACATTAAAGACATTGCTATCAAGACAGAAAGTCAGATGGATATAAATATTTTGATCAGATCAGTATGAAATCTATTGTTTTAAATCACTTTGAAACTAGAAAATATGCATCATTTATGATTTTTTTTATAAAGAATCTAAATAGATATACACCACGATGTAAACATCTAGCAGAATTCTAACAGTGACATAGATATATGGCCAAATAGAATGCCAATCCAAAATATTTAATGTTATCTCCCAATACAGCTGCAAATGTTGGCATTCACAAGTCCCCATCTTGTGTAAAATGCAGACACAGTTTCATAGTCGCTTTGCAAGCCAGACATGGTCTACTAATCACATTTAAATTGTTAGACTCTGCTCATATCCTGGCTAAACATCCTGAAGATTTAAATTTTTCCTTTGCAAAGTTTCATTCTAGGGCTGCCAGATTTTGGAGAATTCCCAAAAATTGGTTTGTAATGTAATACTTCTTGTAAAATCATTTCACTGAAGCGATTGTTTTATCTCCTAAGCGATCGTGAGCTTGGCCACAATTTCAGGCGCGGTTGTGACTGCCACATTGCCCTTGCTCACCTGTTTTAGGTTTCTCCTCCTCCCTTTATCTGCCTTTTACACACAACAAGACAATCCAAAGTGTGTGTCATTTAGGTGTCACCAGGTCTGTGAGATGTGAAAAGCTCTGCCAGTTAACATCAAACAAAATCCCGGAGGTTTCATGGAATCACATTTCCCTCCTGCAAAGAAAGTTGAGAAGAGGGGCAAGGTAGCGTTAGAGCGGGAGTTTGAATGAGGACACTTTGTCCATGAATGGAAACTCTACATTCTTTGTTATTTTAACAGGCTGTGTCTGTTCTCCTTGAAAGAAATTGTATGAAGGAAGATTGGATTAAGTAGTTTTTATTTTATTTCAAAGCACTTGTACACTTTTCCAAAGATCAACTTACTTAGCCAAGTAATAAACTCTTGTTTTACAATAATACTAGTGTATATAATATCACTCTAGCTTACTACAAAATACAGAATTAGAGTTGGGAAACAAAACATTTGTTTCTTTGGTGAATGAGGCGTATATCATTACCTATTCATTCTGCCAGATATAATGTGAACCTTTTAAGCTATTCAGAGAAATCCCCAACTAGTTAATCTGCTTTAGGAGGAAAGAAAAATAGCTTTGCACCTATCCAGGCTTTTGTTTTTTCTTTTTTTTTTAAATCAGCCATTTGTAATCCAAATGAAGTCTAAGTTTCTATTTTCTTTGCACGCGTATCTTTTGGAAAGTTAAAAAATGTGTTCTGCAAGTTTTCTAATTTCACTTTGCACACTTTTTAATGGATTGCAATTTCACGGTGGCTGAATGAGTTCATTGAACCAAATATTCATTTGGCTGTTTATTTATCACGCAAAAACCAAAGTATGCAGATTTTCAAATCATAAATAGCTTAACTTACAATATTGTTTACTTCTCATATTTCAAACTATCAAAGCATATGATTATTATTTACCCATTAAAAATCTTGTTAGTATCACTCTTTTTAGTCTCTTATATACCTCTTAAGCTTTGCTTTTTGAAAAGTTTCTATCATTATAAACTTAACATTTGTTTAGACACCACCACATATAGGCAAAACCTCTTTTTATAATTTCTGTTTAATTAACTCGAATTTTTCTTAATATCTCACAGGCTGGCCAATTCTTTGATTGCTTACTTTATTTTTAACCACTCTATATAATAGTCAACTCTGTTAGCAGAAAAAAAATTAAGTAATTTGCATACCTTTTGCTAAGTGTGATGTTAAAAAGATGTCTTATCTTTCTAGTTAATATCATTTTACTGAATCCTGTTAACTTGCTTACTAACTCTACCTCTTGATTGATATATTATACTGGCCACTACTGCCTGGTCTACAAGACAGAGAACAAGTTGTGGGTGGTCTCAGCATACCGGAATTAACCACTTGATTTCTATTCTCACTAAATGCTTCAGGTTAAGTGATTGTCTCAGTCAGAATGGTGCTTTCAGACATGTTACTACAGATGAATCAACTGAACTAAACATCTTGTTCAGTTGTCTTTGCATGTTGCTTGCTGAATTACCAAGAGACATAACCTGTCTGAGTGAAAATGGTTAACGACCCTACCTACTTTCCCTGAATGAAAATAGGTACTGGTACAAAAATGTCCTATCATCCTAATATTTCTTTGTATTAAATCTTTATAAAATTTGGAGTATTCTTATTTTTTGAGGAATGCTGCCCCTCGCAGGTCCAAATAGCTCCATAAAAGAATGTGTTTTCCTGCTTGGTTCCACCAAAAAACAACAACAACAACAAAAAATGTCATTTTCTCTTTACCCTCTGAAATGTCTCTGTGTATCTTTTTTTCTTTACACTTGTAGAATTTAAGAAAAATTGGTGAAAGAAACAAGGTGAGAGCTCTCTCAACTTCTGTATCAAGTCTTATAGCAACTGCATGTAATTGTGTTGTGATTGGTTATTTGGGGGGCACATAAGTGTGCACACATGACCACACTTAGGAAAATCTTCACTGGGGAGGGCTCTATCTGTGAACAGTTTCCCCATAGAGTCAGTAAATTTGTAAAAAAATTTTTTCATTCAGTGGATCCCAAACCTAGATAGTATAAAAGATCTTATAGGAACAGAGAAAGAAAGGTAGAGAAACAAGATGAGAGTGAAATATAAGGAGGTGAAATAAAACAAAGAGAAGAAAAAATATAGTTATGGAAATTGGTGAAGGAAAAAAAAAAAACAATCAAATCTGCTTTGACATTTGCCCTACCAGTAAGCAGTCTGTGAATTGAAAACAAACAGAAATACAAATCCTACGTATTTCTCCTAAATCTAGGAGGGATGATTGACAAAGATAAGTGGATAAATGATATAATGTTTCCCAGCAACTAGCATCCTGTTTGGCATAGAGTAGATGCTTTCGAAATGGTGGCAGAATTAACGAAGAAGAATGTAATGAAATGCCCCTAAGGGATCTGACATCATTCTGAGATGATGAAAGGGAAGGTAGAGGAAGGCCTGCCATGAGCATGTCCAAGGATAAAGTACTTGCTACAGCAAAAGGGGCCATGACAGTGATGAAGGGTGGAGTCGACTGTCACTAGGTTTCTCCTTTTCTGGAGGTGTGACTTCATGAAACAAATGAATTTAAATAGCAAATAAGTGGTTGAATTTGGTGAAAATGAAAATCCCTTTAAACCTAACACTCTAGATTACTCAAGGTATAACTATAATTTGAAGAAAAATGAGGTCAGATTTAGGGGCTGTTAAATTTTAATGCCTTCCGAAATTATTAAAAATGCTTTCTTTGAATTGTTTAAATTTCGGGATGATTATGATTACAAATAATGCAAAGATTTCCATTTTAAGAATTTTGTCTAAATTATATTTCATTGACTCTAAGTATCCTTCCAACACCCAAAATAAAATTTGAAAAGAATCACAAGCATGTGAACTTGTAATATAGACTACAACATTAAAACCCTTCATTAGGGCAATTATAATTTAAAAGTAAGGAATGTTTAACAAATTTCCATTGGATAAAGCCTTTCTTTTTTATTCTGACAATAATTATATGGACATGTTTGAGGGGCATTATGCAGTCTCCTGAAAGGGCTTGCGATGTTTCATTGG
The DNA here is from genome assembly GCA_003508835.1 of Eonycteris spelaea. NCBI lineage: Eukaryota > Metazoa > Chordata > Mammalia > Chiroptera > Pteropodidae > Eonycteris > Eonycteris spelaea. The sequence goes on from PUFA01000011.1 coordinate 2,797,505, forward strand.
TTTTCCACATTAACCAAGGGCTGAGTATTGATAACTTTAACAAGAGCTCGCACCCATGTGTCCAAAAGTCCTAAGTACTTTCCACGTGCTCACATTTCTAATTCTCACAATGACACTACAAAGTTTTATAATGAAAAAACAGAGAGATTAATTAACTTGCTTATGATAGCAGTGTTATGATTCTAAAGAAATGCTAGGATTCTAAATCTGGCGACCAAATCCCAGCGGCCCTGTTAGCCATGTTTCTCTGGTGTCTCTTGACATGAGTGCTGTTCTTTTCAAGATGTTGAAGTCCTTTATGGAATAGTGGATTAGCAATCAGTGTATAATTAAGTGGGATTCTTTCACTAGTGGACTAATGGCAAGTAGTACCTCTAGGCTGAGGCATCTGGATAATGGGCTTCCCTTTCTATAGGCTGAAACAGGTAAAGCTTGTCTGCAGCCATCACTAACTCTTCTCCATGATACCTTAATCAGCAGAGGTAGCCTGCCATCATCTGATGTAAGGCATTTTCTCAAAGGGCCAGTCTTGAACTTTTCCCTAAGTGTAAACAATAAAACCCAACTCGTGCACCTAATAGCACTTTTTGTTTTGGATATATCTAAAATTTCCTCCACACTCCAGCATTCACAGTTATGTTAGTGATAGAATAGGTCCAGAAGGTTCTGTGAGGGAGAGTTGGTCAAGAATGAGTACTCCAGCTACCTTCAGACTTTTACAGATCTAGATAATTTGTTTAAATAAATGCATTTGTCTTTGTATTCGATGCTGTTTCTCCTTTTCTCCTAGATCCCAATCTACCTACATCAGCCTTCACATGCTGGCATAGAATATATTCAACATATAACTTTGATTACTCCAGAGCAGGTCCTCTGTTCCAGCTGGACCAAACTAGTCTCCATTTCTTACTTCTCTAAGGTTTCTGACTCATGCCTCTCACTCCCATCCTGAAAAGCCAGTAATTTGACTCTTCTGTTGGCTATAGATTTCTCTTATTATATCCCTTCCCCGAGAAATGACTTGGAAGCCCCTAGCTGCGTGAGTTCTGGGAAAGGTCATGAAGTACACATAATTACAGGGAAAGATCCTGTTGGCTAATATATCAAAATATTAACCTGCCACAGTGTTTGAATTGCTTTTGAAGGAAAGATACATAAAGGACTGGCAAAGAAATGTGATCTCTACCCCATAAAGTTCTTATCAGTGAAAATGACAAACTCTTCTCATGACATATCCATTGGCAACCAAACAATTGCCTGGGTGATTTCAATTTGGCTAGTCTTATGAGCCATACACATCCCCTTTATTCAAATCTTGTCTTACAATTATTTGGCAAATACACGTTTTCTATCTGAACTGTCAGGCTATTCATTTCTGGAAGGGAATGAGATACTGCTTTGTCTCCTTTAAACACATAACCCAGTGACAGGTACATGAGGGTTCTCGAAAATAGTTTGTGTATTTTCTCCTACGATTTTTACCCCTAGTGTAAGTGACGATACAAGTTGAAAGAGTTAGGTAGCTATTAATGACAAACGTTTCCTATAATTGATAGAATTTTTCCTGCCAGTATAAGTAAGACTTACATAGTTTTAATGCCAAATTGAAAAAGATAAGATATATTTATAAATCAAAAATATCATTGAAGAAATGTTGGATTCATAACCCCTGGCTCACTAATGGTGAATTTAATGGAACCAAATGAGGACTAATTAAACTTGTATTTTTAATTAATTTTATAATTCACTGAATTTGTAGTAGAAAATAGGTCCCAGTAATATTACATTAGGACCCAAAATAGAGATTCAAGTCATCTCCTAAATTTTATATCTAGTGGAATAGAAAAGCCAATAAAGTACCTAAAAACTTAATCTGTGATTCCTATATTAGTGATTAAGTTGAAAATTTAGAGTAGACATTGGAATATAAGAATAAATGTAAAAGATGACAGTCTGTTTTGGCAGCGGTAGAGGAGTGGCTGTTGGCATAGTTGCTCCTGGTGGGGAGAAATATTTTATCACTGAGATTATTTAGAATCACCAGCACACAGAAATAATAAAGACTTTTATTTAGTTGCTTTATTATTTGTTTTAAAATTCTCTATAGATAACACAAGCTCTTAAAGGGTAGATACGAGGTAGACAAATCCCATCCCTCCTCTTTTGGTATATAACTGTATTTTGATTATCTAATATCTGAGGATATGTTTTCTTGAATTTTGCTCAATAAATAGGTATGGAATAAACAAATCACAGTTTTGACTGAACTCACACAGGATTGGATGCAGGTTAAGAAAAAGGGGCAATTACTTCTCTTAGAGGTAAAATGCTGAAGTTATGTAATTGAACGGAATTTCAAAAGGACCAAATGAGTTTGCCTGATGGAGGAGAAGAAAAAAGGGCCTTCTATTTCTGTACTGATTATGTAAGGAGAGAAACAACTGGGTAACTTTTATGCCAAGACTTTCTCTACCTCGGGAATAGTGTTTGTCTCGCAAAAGAGGACATTTGGAGGTTGGATTGTGTAAATCCTGGAATCACTAAATTGTGGACACTCCAACAGTATAGAAGACAGCCTTTTTACTTGGGTAGTCTTCTGGGATTCCTCAATTCATACCTTTTAGATGATTACCTGTCTCATATGTACAAATGACTGGCTCAAGTTTGGGTTCCCCAATTGAGACATTTCAGTATAAAGGAGACATAGGGTCATTTGCACCAAATAAATAATGCATTTTAATAGTTGGAAAACACTAATGAACTCAAAGTTGTTTTAAAATGCATGGGCTTAGTTTTTGAAAAAAAAATCACCTTTTTCCCAATAGAGTTGTAAAATACAGATACTAGAAAGTGTCAATGCAGGTTATAAAAAATTAAGTAGAATTGGAAATTATCTACGTAATCTTGGTTTGTAGGCTTTCATTTCAGGAAAATACCTGGTAAGGTTACTACACTTCGGGTCACTGACATTGCATCATGTTTCTAGAGTGTGGTACAGTCATTATTCTTGCCAGCACTACTCTGTTCCATATTTCCCCAACACGTAGTGGAAGCTGGAGTAGCTCAGTCTCTAAAGATAAGGACTATTTTTTTATCCGAATTGACAGAAAGTTAGCTTTTCGACTTATTTCTCTTTTCAAGTAGAAGATTCCAAGTAAGCAAACACAAAGAATCAATAGAAACTGCAGGAGAAAGTGTTCATTCTACCTTCCTCGTACGTTTTTCTCTCCATTTCCATCTTCTCACCTGACAGTTCATGGCCTGTCTAGTTGCTACTTGAGTCAAAACTCACATACCTAATTCAAGAAAGCCTTTGGCAAGAGAAGTAACTGTTTAGACACATCTCTGAACTGTTGGCATTGGCAGATTCTACGCTATGGTTATACCTATGAAGATATTAGTTTTTATTCTCTGTTTTCTCATCCTCAAATTCAACTCAGTAAAGACTTGTGGGTTTTGCTGTAAATGAATTGCTCTGTTGACGTAGAAGGGTGTAAAAGACTTTTAAACTTGCAATTCTATCCAGTATGTTTCAAAATACCATTTAATGAATGCATTTTTTTTCATGGAAAATGTAAATATCTGCTAATCTAGCTTTATGGAGGAAAGAAAAATCTTTATTCATAAATAGTTCTGCTTCCTATTTTGCTTGCTAAGGCTTCAGGTATATACTTCTAGGCAAAGCTGGTTTTTAAGCTTTTCAGAAGACCCTGTCTTAGAAAATAAACCAAATTGCCATTGAACAGGCGGTACATTCTTATTCACTTCAGCACCCTTTCCTCTGAGATTTGTTTCTTTTTTTTGGGTGAAAATGTCTCTGCACTGCTATGAGGAGCACCCTTCCAAGCCTTGTGCAGAAAATAAAAATGAAAATATTTTCCATTTTGTTGTAGCAACAAAAAAAAAAAAAAAGTCTTGCCTTTTCTACTTTCTGACCATGTGAGTAGCATTTCCACACTCTCCCCTTAGGGAAGTCTGGCCCCAAACAGCACGGTGCAGGTTGACTGCCAGCCCATTTCATGTAGAAGTAGCATTGGCAGGAGTTCGCTTTGGCAAAGGATCTGTTTCTTTCTCAACCTAAGATTATGACAAGCTTCCTGTTGTATCCGCTCTATCGGATTTGTTGCCTATCGTTCTGCTCTGACCAGGGTCGCCTGTTAATTTACTTGATACATGAAAGTAATACGACAAATCATTCAAATATTTTATCACAGGTCACGCTTCAGTTTTAAAGTTGATCTTTCAAGTATTGGAGTTAGAAAACCAACAAAAAAATCAGTCTGTGTTACTCATCAATATTTAGCCAACCTGGCAAATGGCCATTCTTGAGTGCCCTTGCCTTTCCTAGATCTGCGTGTACCGCTTACAAATGTTGTAAGAAAACACAAATCCTGGAGTTGATTCATTCTGGCCAGACTATGTTGGTGAAATGCAAGAGCTTGTAAGTTCTTATTTTGGTATTATTTTAGTAAATAAGTTTTATTTGAAAATCAAAGCAATTACACTAATCTCATAGTTCAGTGAGATCTCCTCAGTTAATTAATGGTATAATGGACAAGTTTTTAGACTCTGTAATCGATTATAACTTTGTATAATTCCTGGCTTTGTAAATTTCCAAACAATTCTGGGCAAATAACCAGTAGTAGTCTCTATTGTGTCATCTCTAAAGATGATGATAAAATAAAATTTACAGCATTTTGTTATTGTAAAGATTGGATTATGTGATATAATCCACATACTGTATTTCATATATTGCCTGGCATTTCATGCTCCAGTCAATAATAAGTCAGCTTTCCTTTGGCTTTTCCTTATGCTTTGGCTACTGTGTTACAGCCGTAATGAAATAATAGAATATAGCCCTGAATACAATCTTTAATCATTTCTTCATTTATGGATGTGGAAACTAAGATTTAAAAAAGTTAAGCAAGAACCACAGATTTCATAAGTAGCCACAGATCTAGGAGTAAAACTTTGATTCCTTGTTCAGAGTCTCCAAAGTTTTTCCTCTACACTGTGTTGTTTCTGTGTATGACAACATCCTTTGTCCTTTCCTCCAGCAATAAAAAGTCACAAAGTTTACAAACAGAATGCAAATACTAAGGCCACCTTTAGAGGAGGAGAAGGTGGGGTAGGGGAAAGAGAGAGAATTCTAAATTCCCCAATCCACAGTAAGCCCACTAAAATCCACCCTTGCTGGGTTTCCAAGAAAGGTAAGCTTGAATAAGGACTAAGAATATCTTGGGTTCCATTACTTGCTAAACCTGTACTAGGAACACTTCTTGTTTTTATTCTAGAACACCCCTAAGTGGACTTCTTCAACTTTATCCCAAAATTCAACTTGTTTTCTGTTTTATCCTGTATGACAAAACTGTTGGTTCATCAACAGAGAGCCATGCCCATCCAATTTTTTTTTCGCTATAGCAACTCAAATAGAAAATGGACAGTCAGGTGATCTCTTTCCCAGGCTCTTTGGGAGCAAGCGGTGACCAAGTATTATCAGTGAGGTACTTACTGGGGAGTTTTAAGGGAGTTTTTAGCTACTTTATAAAAAGGAATGACACAAGAGAGATCTCATTCCTCATTTTTTAAAAAAAGTTTTGAATATAAATATTACGTCCACAGTAAAAACAGTCATTTTACCCCTGTGAAGCAATAATTATGAGGACAATAAACCAACAGCTAAAATAATGGAGTGAAAGAGAAAAAAGCTTAATCATTGAAAATGTAATGAAATTGCTGACTTATCTTGAGACCATACATCCCTAGACTTGTTAACAATAAATTTTATGTTTTAAGTTATTATTAGTTGAGTTCTCTGTTGCTTATAGCAGATGCTATTTCTCAATGATACTTTTAGATGAAGAGTGCTAGGCATGTGGGCAGCATTTCCACCTAAGTGGAAGAAGGTTCCAGATTCTTTGTTCCATCAGCTTTAGGAAATGGGGGAAAAAAAAATGAAAATCTATAAAGCAATCCATGGAGATAATTTAAGACGACTCAAAAAGCAAAGAGATTTATTGTCTCAACATAGGTCTGATTTTAATATAGTTAATCCTACCATTAGAACTTTACTTCTCAGCACAGTACATCAATTATCTGCCTTTGAGAGAGAGTCTTGAACAATATTGTAAAACATATACAAATCTGTGTTCAGAGTTTCAATGAGATTTACAGAAAAAGGAAAATCTTTTATTGTTTATCTTAAAGATATTTCTTAATTTCCTGATACTTATCAGAAATCATATTTCATTTGTTAAGCTGTATATTTCACATCACCAATTGACTCTTAATGACCAGTTCAATAGAAAATATTAAATGTCTGAGGGCCATTCAGAAACCTTTAGCTTATTGATGCGCATGTCTATTTTGAAAATACACACTAACATTTTTTTAAAAATTGTTTGGTATAAACTTTTTGGAAAGGGATTTAAAATGTGCATACCCTTGACCATTATACTTTAAGGGAACCTGGATTTCATCTTGTTAAATTAAAGATGGCTATATTATTTACTTTTACTGAGAGGCAGATCTAATTCTCCTCCTCTTTAACTTTGGGATGGCTGCAGTGAATTCCTCTACCAGGAGAAACTGGCAACAGTGATGTTACAGAACTTCCAAGGTTAGGTCATAAAACACCTTGTGGCTTCCATCTGGGCCTCTTGGAATACTCTTTCTTAAGCTCTGAGTTGCAATGTGAGATGCCTGATTACACTAAGGCTTCCATGCTGAAGAGTCTGCATGTAGACACGCCTGTCAACAATTCCAGCTGAGGTTAATTTTCTAATCATCCTCATCAAGATGCGATTCATAAGAGGAAAGTTGTCTTTCATTCCAGACTAGAACATCTGACACCTAAATACCACTTAGCAACTTTCATTTATGTTGTGTGAAATAGAAGATTGAACTATAAATTTCTAACACACAAAATCTTGAGATAAAATAAACTATTATTTTGAGATGCTAAATTCTGCAATAGTTTGTTATACAGCAATAGGTTACTGTAATACATAAGTGCAAAAAAGACATGCAAGAAAAAATGCCCATTGGAACATTAACTGTAAAACTTAAAACCTGGGAATGATTTAAATTCCATCAATAAGGGACCAGTTAAGAAATTTGTAGCAAACCCATCCATACAAGAAACCACTATTCATCAGGTTATTGAAATGAATGGGATATATATATGTATTTATGTCAAAAGATGCCCATGATGTCTGAGGTTAATAATATTCCAAGTTGAAAAACATCACTATGTATAATATGGATTCACACCTCAAAAATGTTTGTATAAATGTGTGTGTGTGTGTGTGTGTGTGTGTGCGTGTGCACTATTAATGGTTTCAACATCACAGAAATTAATTTTTCTCCCTTTTACCAGCATTTTTTAGTATTACCATTTACAGATAATTTTGTTATTGGTATTTTTATTTACAGTGTTTACATGCATGCATTAAGAAATGTTGGAAATTAGCAAAAATTGGTGGAAAAAGTAGATACTACAATTCTATCCAAAGATAATTTTTGTGTTCTAGGCTTTCCTATGCATGTTTCATTTTAACTAAAGTTCAGCGTTACATTGCTTTACATCTTTTATACATTTGGGTTTTCCAGATTTAAGATCATGTCATCTGCAAATAATTACTTGCTTTCACCTTCCAAGTTTCACGAGCTAGACTCAGGACAATGTTCTGTAGTAATGGTGTATCCCTATAGTTTTGGATTAAGTCCCACATTTTGTCTTGGACCAAGCTTGATAGTCTTCATCATGTTGAGGAAGCATTTTTATTTCTATATACTAAAAACACATACTAGTTAATGGTTTTTGGATTTTGTTGTAGCCTTTTTGGTATCCAGTTGGCAAGATTATATTATTTTTCATATTCAACTTGTCCATGTGATAAATTTTATTAATAGATTTCATAATAATGGATAGTTTCATACTTGGATTAAGGACCATCTTGTAGTATCTTTAGGATTTTGCTAGTCTACAGTCATAAAGAGCTGGATACTAAGTTTCTTTCCCATTTATCTTTGTCAGCTTTTATTTTCAGAACAGTTCTTGCTTTATGAAGTGAATTTGGCAACTTTCCCTTTTTATCAACTTTTTTAGTAATTTTTGTAGCACAGACATTATCTGTGTCTTGAAAATAGAATAAGTCAAATGTAAAATCATCTCTCTCTGGAAATGTTTTTCTGTTTATGCTAAGTTTTTGACAGTTTCTAATAATTTTGCTTTATTAATATTTTCTGTTGAGTTAGTTTTGGTTATTTTATAATTTTTCTTTAGAAAATTGTCCATTTTCTTGAAATTATTAGTATATTAGTATCAATTGTTTTTAGAAGAATATCATTTAAAAAATGCACTTTCTATTAAAATATCCCCTTTCTTGTTTTTAAAATAACTTGATCAATCAGTGTTTTTTTCTACAAAATTGTTTGTAAAATCTCATATTTATGATTCCCATTATTTTGTTATGTAATTATTTCTGCTTGAGCTCCATTATTTACTTCCTTCTAAATTATTTATATTTTGCTTAATTTTCTTCCTATTGTTTAAGTAAATCCTTAATAGACTATTTCATTTATTTAAAAAATAATAAAAATAACACTTACTCTGAATATAGCTTTGTTTATATCTCATAAGACTGATGTGTGTGTTTTTTTACAGCTATTCTGTTAATGGCAACACAATTTTCTCCTTGACTAATTGCTATTTACAAAGATGCATGTAGAAATTTTCAAGTGTTTGGGTTTTATTAATGTTGTTTTCATTTTTCCTTCTTAAAAATAATATTAGAATATGGTCATTTAGGTAAAAATTTATATGTGATTATACTAAAATTGTAAAGCTTTTCTAAACCAACTTATTAAAGTTAAGACTAGCACTATGCAAATTTACCCACTTTTTAGAATATAACTTTTTTCTCCCCTAACCCTTGCTTAAAGCTATTCTTAGAAATTCAACTTGGAGATAAGTCTAGAAATTTTTTTCTTTTTTATTGCTACCTTGGAAAAAAAATCTAGAGAATGTTCTTGAGGTTTCATTTTTGCTTTTGCACTTGAATAGATTGTATTCTGAGTTTGGATATTTCTGAGAGCATCTTTGCGTTGCTTTTATACAGGGATTATAATGGCTGAATACAAAACATATTACTTTAAAGGTTTTATAGATACCATTCTACTTTCTTATTGTATTTAATATGGACCAAAAATTAGAAGCCAACCTGATATTTTCTACATCTTGTGAGTAACCATTTAATTGTGGATTGAGCTAATTTAATGATAAGGTCTCTTCTATGTCTAAAATTCTTTGGTGCTGGAAAGAGTACAGACATACTTTATGGTCTTGACTTATCTGAAAATTTTGATTACACTGAATAAAGTTAAGAAAACAAATTTAATTTAGTAAGGTAGCCAAAATGAACCCCTAAAGTGAATTCTCTAAGTTTTATATATTTTATTGGGAATAGAATAAAAAGAATAGAATAGATAAAGTTAGGGAGACTGACTTTCTTTTGTATTTTGTATTTAATTAGCCAGAGATTTCTCTTACAGAATAATTAGCTTGTTTATATGCCAAAAATATGTTTTCTAGTCCCAAGAAAGTTCTTCCGAATCAATAATAGAACAATTAAGGTAATAAACTTCAAGAATCATCTTAGACTCAAATATCTACATTTAAATATGTGCATAAAGGCTGTATATCTTGTCACCTTCTTTTCCTCCTCCTCCTTTCTCTCTCTCTTTACCTCCCTCACTCCCTCCCTGCCATGCTTGCCATGCTCTCTCTCTCTCTCTCCTCTCTCTCTCTCTCTCTCTCTCTCTCTGTCTCTCTCTGTCTCTCTCTGCTCTCTCTCTTTCTCTCTCTCTCATAAGCCTGAACATATCAGTTATTTTATGTTTTTGGAAGTATTTATGCTGGAAAGTTTAAAAAGTTTATTAAAATTATATTTTTCTGTCTACTTTGTTGAGGAGTAAATGGTTCTATAACTAGCAGAAGCAAAATCTGAGATGCATGGCAGTTTTTAAAACTGTTACTACTTAAACAGTGTGGTTCCTTCCTTGTGTTTCTAAACATCTCCATAGATGATTGTAAATTCATTGATTTGGTTATGAACCCTGGGGATATTCTTATTTTATCTTAAAAGGTATTATAAAATTTTCCCCATAAGAATCAATTTAAGTATATATTTTTCCCTGTGGAGTATGTATCCTAATGGTCATTCACAATCAGTGATATTATCAGCATTTCTTCTTTACTGATGACTTATTTTTTCAAAAAGCTAAGTTATATTTCTAGACATGAACTATATATTTATACACCTAAGTTAAATATCAAATTCTCTATGGTTAAATAATAAAAATGAATGTGTGGATAAATGTACAGATAAAAATTCTCTTATTAATTTGGTTTTATATGTAAATTAGTTTGTTACATTATTTTTCTCTGTGAAGACAGTGCAATTCCCAGAACCTGTTTGTTTTAGACTAATGTAGGATTTTGGACATGTTACTTAAACTTTTGAAATTTACTTTTCTTATTGTGAAAATAAGCACAACCTCATATATCTTTTTATAAGGAATAAATACAATTATTTGTGAAAAATATCTTATGCATGGTCCATGTTGAATAAATGATGGCTACTCAAGAATTTTTTCTTACAGAATGCACATTTATGCAAATCTTATTTTGAAAATGGGTTACTGGGAAATACAGAGTTTTGGACTCTACTCTGGACTTGCCGAATAAGAATTTTAATATGTCTCATCCAGGGTTATGAGTTTATTTTTTGAGAGAATTATGTATATCTGGAAGGTCTTAAGGTTTGAGAAGTCTGGGGAAAATCTAGTAAAAAATATGCCCAAATAATATGGATATAGATAAAAAAATAATTTAAGATATAAAAATTTGATATCAGAAATAGCAAGAACTCTTACTCTAAATAACTTCATTCAATTTGTGCTATTATTTAGGGTTACACTTCAAAGCTCATAGTACATCAGAAGTCTGTGATATCATTTTAAACCATTTATTCTATACAGCATGATTGTGGTTTTCTGGGTGATGTTGCCAGTACATATACTGAAATAGTCCAAGCTAAAATGACCTCTCCACGCTCAATAGAATGACAATTGGGGTCCAATGGAGTACTTGTATGAGCAGCTGAAAGAAACCTTGATGAAATGGTGACCTTGTCAGCAAGTATAACTGTGAACTTCTAGCAGAATGAGAACAAGGTTTAGTCCTTTAAAAATAGTGATAGCTTCCTCACTTTCCTGTTTTATATCAAGATGGTATGTATATTTCCTTAATGATATAGAATTATAGCACTGCTATTCCTGGGTCAAGAACTGTAACTCTCTCTCTCTCTCAATAACAAAATCTCAACCAAACACAGGCAAAAACAATGTTACATCCACTTCTCTAAGTTTTCATTTTATCATTATTAATTTTTAAAACTTTTATCAAAGTGTCATTGACATATAACATCAGATGTATGACATAATGATTCAATATTTATGTATATTGCAAAATGATTGCCACGAAAGTCTAGTTAACATCCTTCACCATATGTAGCCACAACATTTTTTTCTTGTGATGAAACATTTTAAGATCTACTCTCTCAGAAACTTTACGTGACCAAGACTTTTTTATTTTGTAACTTGGAGTTTGTATCTAAGTATTTTCATTCAACAATCTATGATACACATTATTCTAAAATGCTGGTCTCAACCCCACCTGAGAGTAGAAATGGGCTAGGAATGGGAGGATAGTTAGAAAAGGCTTTCTGGAGAGGGGCATTGATTTATTGTGAGCGAACGAGTGGGAATGGTCATCCTCAAGTTAAGGTCAGGTCACTCAGTATGAGAAAAAGTCAGAGGCTAGTATTGAACCCAATATTATGCATATGGTTCTGTTTCTTTCATTTATTTTATTCATTAATAAAAATTAGATTATATATGGTATTGGTGTATGATGAAATGCTGAATTATTGATGCTATTTTATACTTGAGACTTAAAATTTTCTCCAAAGCTGTGACTAACCAAAAACTACTAATATGATCAAAATGGATGTCAAATATCAAAAGTTGAAAATAATATTCTCTAATTATCAAATTCTAATCATTTGGTAATTTCTTTCAAGTTATTCATTTCCCATTTTGAAGATATATAATTAAGTCTTCATTGTCTTTTAATTATTTAATTTAATTATTATTCATTGCAATAAATTCTAATTTGTATTTATAAATTAATCAAAAAGAAATAAGCACTATAATTTCTCTACATCTAACATTATATTTTATCTTTCTATAACATTATGATTCCCATGGATTTCCATTACCGCCACATGACTCATTCCATATTAATTCTCTTCATTCTGATGTAGCATCTCTTAATTAACCATCTTTCTGTTAGGGTTATTTTCTAGTTTATTTTTTCCATTGGTCACTATGCGTACTCACATTACTTTAGACCTTAGACAAAATCATCTTGGATAAAAAGTGATAAATACATGTGCTAATTATTCTTTATGCAATCCCTGGCTGACATTTATTCTCCATCCTTCTCTGAGTCCTGCTCTTGAACGTGGTGGGCTTCCAGTTGGGCTCAACCAATGGAGTAAGTTGGGGAGAGAGAGAGCGTTCACAGTGCTTCTTCCCTGCTACTTCTTGGCTTGGCACAGCATTTCTGAGATAGGAAGTTGAGAGGATGCCTTCCTCCTCATCTCAAACTCCTTTTGCACTCTTGTAAAACTATTTGAAAACTTTATTCCATCCGCCTGGTTGTAGCAGACACTTTATTGCTGCTAGTGTTTGTTTTTGTTTTGTTTTGTTCCTAATCTTTTCCTTTGTTTAATCTCTTTATATAAACCATTTAGGGAAAATTTTGCTTTCAACAAAGCCAGAACTGTTAAAAGAAGTTAAAAATAATACTCCTAAAAATTATAACGATGTAATTTTAATTTAAAAAATCTTGAGAAAATATGGCCCTTGCTTACATTTTCAAACTGAATGTATGTTATATGCAAATTTTACAAAGCCCTTTGTTTCATATTGACTTAAGTTGATAATGTGTACTTTCTCAGATAAAGTACACCTTATGAGAAAGTAACAGCCATGGCAAAGAATTAGTGATCAGTTTCATAGATTTCTGTGTTTCTGTCTCCAACTTGGTTCCATTTTAGATTGTTCTTTTCATAGAAAACAAATTGCTGCTGGTATTAGGAACATTATTTCTATAATTTTTTTACAATGGATGTTATAGAGTATTCACTCTTCAGCTCACAATTTTTGAGTAAAATTTTTAAAAAGTTAAATTGAATTAAAAAATCAAAATACCAGAAGAAACTTCTTATGTAATATTTTGTATAAAATGTAGCTTTTTGAGGATTGATAACAATTTTATTTGCAATTCATTAAAGATGTTAAGATTCCCTGAATTAAAAATTTAGAGATTAAAGAGGATTAAAGATCCTGCTGAAGTAAGATTAAATAAATCATGCATGCAACAATCGTATAAACCAGTGTTAATAGACATTAAGTAAGCCATATGTGTAAATTTCAAATGTATAATGGTAACAAAAAAAAGGAAACAGGTAAAATGAATTTAATAATATATTCTATTTAACCCAATAAACCTAAAATATTATTTCAATATATAATCAATGTAAGAAATTATTTATAAATACTTCACATTCTTTTTTCATATTAAGGCTTCAGAACCCAGTGGTATTTCACTCTTAAAGTGCATCTCAATTCAGAAAAGCCAGATTCCAAGTTTTCAAGAGCTACATGTGGCTAGAGGCTGTAGCATTTGCCAGCATAGCTATGAATAGCCTGGGACTCAAAAAACTCTAGGATTGGAATAAGGAGATTTGCCTTCTGAGATTTCCCTCACCCTCCATTGCTCCTTCTTCATTTCCTTACCTATTTCATCTAGCCCTGAAGATTCTGTTTCTTCGAAATCCTGATACCCAAGCTCTTCTATATGTTTCAATGAGAATCAACAGAACAGGTCTCTTTGTAAAGACAACAACAAAAGTTCTGTTCACAATACTTCCTAATAAAGAGAGTTAGTAATCAAAGTCTGTAAAGCTCTCCCTATCACTTACTGCTCCTGGCAACAGATGGTAGATGAGTCATTAAACTGCAGTTCCTTTCAGACCCAATATTGAAAGACCAGCCTTGAGCTGGGCTGGGGTGCTTCCGCTGAGACCTCCCCACCCCTTGATCTCATGACACCTTTCTGACACTGGGACAAATAATTGCATATAGATTATAACTGTTCTCATAGCGTTTGACTCAGGTTTGATTATAATTCTACTATTTTAATGTATCTTTTTACAACCACCATTAGAGTGTCACTTAGGACCTAGTCATCAAGGGACTCACTGATGTCTTTCTATCATTAATAAAAAGATTTAGCAATTTCTATGTTTATTTAATTCTGAATTAAATTTTAATGAATAAAATTTTATACTTTAATTTTCAACTGTGTGAACTGTTTTTGTTTTCACCCCGAGAATTTCATGGCTAGGTTTATGACAACAGTTCCTAGCTGTCTAATAATGAATCTTAATAACCAAAGGAAAGAAAGCCAGTTACTGTTGCTGGAATAAGTTGTGCGCACACCTATTCAAGTGTAGTAAGTTCTCAATAAGTAAATGTTTGATTTTGTCAGTATATCCTAAAAACATTGAGAATTTCTGAAAATAAATGTTTCTGAAATTATACAGACTCGACCCAAATACTAGCTTCCAAATTTATTAGCTGTGTGATATTAGAAATTTCTTCTAACTCCCTAAATCACAATTTTCTCATATATAACATAGAGATGATAATAGTCTTCATTTTACAGTTTTGAGGGTAAATCAGACAATATATTTAATGTACTTAACACAGTGCCTGGTACACAACAGCAATGAGAAGCGTGTTGATTATTATAATTATCTACCATCTATCTATCTATCTATCATCTATCAATCATCTAGCTACATAATTTTATCATAGAGCAATCCACAGGAGATTTCTAGGAGAAGGTAAATCTTTCATTCACTCATCCATTCACTTAATATTTACTAAACAGACCATATGCTGAGTACTATACTAAGCAGTGAAGGTACAAAAGCGAACAAAACAAACACTGCCTCTGCCATCATGGGTCTTAATCTATTAAAGATACAGACAAACACTTAAATAACCCTAACAAGGTGCTTCATAGAGGATGTACAGGGTGGTATAGTGGAACATCAAACCTAGATTTGAAGGTGGGAGCAGGAGTCAAAATAGCTCTGTGGTGAAAGTGATATTTAAACTGAAACATGTGAAGTTGGTGACTAGTCAAAGGGCAAAGAGGAAGATGCCAGTATTCTAGACTCAGGAAGCAGCGCATGTCCACAGATAAACAAGTGTGACACATTGTAGGAAAAGAAAGGAGTTCAATAAAGCTGAAAGGAAACGCACAGAGGTAGGACAGTCAAAGTTTGATTTTAGAAATGTAAGCTGCTGCCCATCCGTGTTAAGAAACGCAAGCCGCTGCCTTCCCTTAGCTGAGGAGTGACTTCCTCTCTTCCTTTTCATGGGCTTCCATTCTGTGACTTCCTTTTCCCTTCAGGGTCATCACTGATACCCATTTTATCCTAGGTTTTCTCTTCTGAGAGACTTCTTCTCTGTGCCCCTTAGTCTATTCCTCTATTCCCAGCATGTGGAATAGCTCACGACATCATTAGGGCTTTATGGTGCTTGGCTACCTCTCTCTCATTATTTTCTTTTCTTAACCTAAAAGATACTGCTCAATCTCATCTGTCTGAGGCTGATACAACAAATTCTTATTTCTCCTGAGCAACTTTGGGTCTGGCGGTTCTGTGTCTTGACTTGAGTGTGAGAAGATCCTGTCCTGGCAGGGAATTTCTGGAAAGCAGCCACTTGGAACCAGTCTGATCAGACGTCGAAAGGGAAATCTCACAGGCAGTTTATTGCCATGGTGGAGTGAGCTACCAGAATTTATGATTTAAGGGGACTTTCCACTCTTCTAGAAGTACATGGAGTGAAATCGCTCTTAAATACAAAAATTCAAACCTCTTAAGTTTGAAAAGATTATGATTTGGGAGTAGGGCAGGTTGGGAATATAAGTGTGATAGTTTTTACACATCTTATGCTTACCGTGTCAAAAATTTTTGGCATGTTAATCAACTACTGTTAGTAATCTGGACCTTAAAGTTACCTAAAATCATTTTGCCTGAAGATAAAAAAATATTAATATATGATATTTGTCTTCCTTTTTAATCCTTTTATTGTTAGGATAAGTAATCATCATTAAGCTGTATATAAAAGTATTGCAAAAGATTTTTAGAACTGTGAGTGACTAACAGAATAAAAGCGTGCATAATCTAGTGAAATATGCATCATGTATATGATAAATAGTAGAGAGTTTTATAAAAATGGAAATAGAATGTAAAAGATCAGGCGTTAACCTCTCTTCATCATGCAGCTAATTTCATCTCATTTTGTACAATCTTTCTTCAACTTTTTAGAATATTTGCTCATTTAATTTCCTTGGTCTAGAAAACTTTATATTCTTCTCCCACCCACAATCATTTTCTCCTTCTGTAGATATGGAGACAATCTTCAAAATCATCCTCTCCAAAGAGTCTTTTCTTATTCACTTACTTTAGTCTAATAACTCCAAGTCCATTTCTCACATATTATGTACCTTATATTCTTTTATTTGCTCGTGTGTGCATGTGTATGCATATGTGTATATATGTTGTGTTTCTCTTAGTCCATTGAGAGTGGGAAGTATGGTCTATTTGTTATTCACACATCTTTAGCACAAAGAACATTTCATAAATTCTTGTTGAACGCATATAAAACCTGGATATTATTCCTAAACTTGTTAGATATTTGCTTTGTAAGGTAAGAAATACTAATTAATTTCTTCATAGTTCTGTTTTTGCACCCATAAAATATTGTTTACTGATTTTTTTTTTGAGATGAAACTTAACGATTATTATAATAATATGCTTCCTTGGGATATGTGTGGAAAAGTAGAGGTTAGGGAGGGAAATTAGACAGATTCTTCCATTTATAAATTACTTTGAAATAGAGGTGAGTTCTTGGGGAGAAAAATTAAATTTTATAGTCCACATTGGTCCCGTTAGTATACTTTAGGACTAATTCACTAACTATTTTTTAAGAATCTTAGAATTAATTAAAAGACTTACAAAGGAGCTTAACTTACACAGTGAATAACTTGTTCATGTCCACATATAGGACAATTATTTGCTGTGCTCCTAGTAAGTGCAGCAAAGATCAATGTGTAAAACTTTAGGGAAAATACTTTTTTTCCAGATGGAGCCAACTCAGTATTTTCTCTCCTGCACAGATTTTGACTTTGTATTATTGTGCTATTCAGTTTCAGTTCACTAATTGAGCTCTATTACACTGCATACTAGGTGAGAGAGAGGTGTCCATAGTCATGCATACCTGTCTTTAAATCTCGACTCACTCTTTCAACGTGTTCTAGGCCAAGTTAGAAAATTTCCCTAAACTTTTACGTCCTCTTCTAGGAATTAAATATAACAATAATACTGACTTGATAGGTCAGTTGTGAGGATTGTAAAATGCTAAGCACAGAGCCTGAAAAATAGAAAAGTAGTTTGGAAAGTTATGACTACTATTACTACTGCTACTATAGTGAGTAGTAATTCTGCTATATTTATTTGTGAAGAAACATGATCTTTCTAGGTTGAAGAGCTCTTAGAGGTCATCTAATTTAATTCTTCTTTTTTCTACTCCATCAAGTATTTAATTTTTTTCTAAAATGTCCCTGACACATGATTATCCAGTATAATCTTTTTTACTTATCAAGTCTTACTTGAAATCAGCCCTAACTGGGAACTCTCTAATTCCCATGAAAGTCCATTTTATCTTTTGACAGTTCTGATAGCTAGAAAGTCTCTCTCTCTCTCTCTCTCTCTCTTCTCTCTCTCTCTCTCTCTCTCTCTGTGTGTGTGTGTGAGCACGTTCTATATATTCACTGTATGTGCCTTTTGTGGCCATCATATGTTGGGCTCAGTTTGATCAAGTAGCGGTGTCACAGAACAATTATGTCCTCCTTCCTTGTGACAATCTTTTGTACATGGGAAAGCAGCAATCATTCTGCTTCTAGATCCAGGAAATAATTTTTAGATGTTTTCAAATTTGAATCTGTTTCCATTCCAGTCACTACCACTAGATATGCCCCAGGGTTTCAATGTCTTAAAGAATGTGGCACTAGGACTTAACATCTAATTCAGGGTGATTATTTCAAACCAAAGTTTCTTTAGCTATTTTGGAAGTTTCTTCCATTGTTAATTCATATTAGGGTCACAGTACACTAAAATTCTCATCTTTCTACTTTCAAATCTGTACAGATATTTTTGTTATCTTTTCTAACTTAATGTTAAAAGCTGTATCAAAAAGCAAAATTAATGCACATTTTTATCTCATCCATTTTTAAGATATTGAATAGGACAAGATTGAGGGTAGAGCCTTGCATAATTTTACCCTTCGCAGTAAAAAGAACTGTAAATAAACATTCTTTTGGTATGGAATTGCTCTCAACTTATTAAATGTTCTCTTGCTCAGGACACATATATGTCTTCTAACTATTAAAGATGTCATCAGAGATGGTGTCAAATGTTTTGTGAGAATTCTTATACACTAAATCTATAGAAATCTCTTCTACTGGGATAGTAACTCTCCACCAAATTAAATTTACCTCCACCTCACCATTTTATTTTCCCTCTGCTGACTCTCAGCAGCCATAGTTTCTGCTCAATACTCAGAAAAAAAATAATTTGAGAATACAGTTCAGAATTTTTCTCAGTATTGATTATAAGGTCACATATCTGTGGTTTAAGAAATGTATTATTTTGAAAATTGAAACTTAAAAAAAAATGTCTCAGGAAACATATGTACCCTATATTCTCTCCATAATTAAAGTGGTTCAATAATACTCTCAGTTCCATTGGTATGTAAAATCACCTATTTTTTTTTGTTTTACCATCTTCCAATAAATACAACTTTATTTTTTTCATTAAAAAGTCACTTTTTTCATAGAAAAAATAGAAAGATGAAAGAGTACACTTAAAACAGCTTGCACTAATTACTACTTTATTTGGCTCTAGCTTTGGCTGTAGGTTAGCATAATTATATTTTGCATTCTTCGCCTCTCATTTTGGCTATGATTCTTTTTGTAGATATAATTTGTGTTTTCCCAGAATTGTAAGCATCTAACTTCAGAAGCAAGGAAACACAATCTTTGAAGTTCCTTTATATTTATTGAAATGAAAACACATCAAAATGAGAGAGAGAATGAAAAGGCTTAGACAATGTATATTAGCCTTTCTGAATAAAATATAAAATCTAGACAGTAATTTACATGTTAATTCATTTCAGAAAATGTGATTGGGTTAGGAATAAGGTAGAGTAAATTAAAGACATCTTTAATTGCATTTTTAAAGAATTGTTTTCTTCTTGATTCATTCCCTGAAGCAACAGACATTTATTGAACAGCTACTATTTGCACACATTATGTTAGGAACATAAAATTACTGAAATATAGTCCTCGGCTGCATATCACTCACAGTTTTATAGGGGAAAAGGCCAATAAAGAGCAGCAGATTTGTTTGGTATTATTTTGAGTGCTATGATAAAGTTAAAAATTATAGGAAAACATAGGAGAATCACTAAATCCAATTAGAAATTGAGAATGAGTTAGAAAGCCTGCTTAGAGAATGTGACATTCCAGGTAAAACTCAAAAGATAAATAGAAAATAGACAAAAATTGGTAGAAGGGGCTGGGGATACAGAAGTGGAGCATAACAAGGTTAGGAAAAAAAGAGGTTGAGAAAGGAAAGAAATTCTAGTAATAAGAAACTACATGGTTAGAATATTACTTGGCCATAAAAAAGAATAAAATCTTACTATTTGCGACAACATGGATGAACCTGCAAAGTATAATACTAAGTGAAATAAGTTAGACAGAGAAAGACAAATACCATATGATCTGACTTATATGTGGAATCTAAAGAACAAACAAACAAACAACAACAAACAAACAAAACAGACTCGTAGATACAGGGAACAAGCTGATGATTGTCAGATAGGAGGGGTATTGGAGAGCAGGGTGAAAGAGGTGAGGGAATTAAGAAGTACAAATTGGTAGTTACAAAATAGTCATGGGGATGTAAAGTAAAGCATAGGGAATATAGTCAATAATATGGTAATAACTATGTATGGAGCCGGGTGGGTATTAGACTAGTCAGGGGAATCACTTATATAAATTATATAAATGTCTAACCACTGTAATTATTTTTTTTAAAAGATGAAGGAGGGAAGGTGAAAAAGAATAAAAGTTTCAAATTTCCAGGTATAAAAGAAGTCGTGGAGATGTAATATACAGTATTGGGCATATAGTCCATAATATTGTGATAGCGGCATTGTACGATGTCAGATGGTTATTGGACTTATCATGGTGACCATCGTTTAGGTACATAAATGCTGAATAACTATGGTATACCCCTGAAACTAATATTGTATGTTAACTATATTTTAATGAAAATCTTTAAAAATAAATAAAACGGAAAAAAAAGAATCGATGTTAAGAAAAAATAAATTACCTGTTTAGAAGCATTGACACATAGGCTATCAGTGTGTTCGGGAGACTCAGCACTTTGATAGGCTGGAGAATAGGGTATTTTACGTTTGTATGGTGGAATGTGGAGGGTGGTTGTGGTGAGAGAGATAGATCTAGATGGAAATCTGTGGCCTGATAATGAAGGAACTTTCTCTACTATGTCTCGTTTTTCCAAGATTTTAAGAAAGGGAATGATGCAACCAGATGGGTGTTTTAAAAACAACAAATTTGCACTGCATTACTCAGGATGTATGGAATGTGTCCAAGTTGAACACACTGACCTGTTTCAATCACACAAGTTCAGTTTCTGTGATTCAATATGGATCTGACACAAACTTATTCATAGTATGTGCCAAATCCCAAGGTCAGGGGACTTTCTAAGCAGCAGATGTAAACTCTAAAAGCTCAGCAGAATATTATATAATCTATGTGTGCTCCATTGGCAGAGTTTTAAAAGATTTATCTTTTGTTCTATACTATTTTGACACAGTCAACTGACCTATTGTAAAGAATCACGTAAATTACCAAACTCTCTGGGTGATCTCCACATGCTGTAAATTCTTGCCAATTGCTTTCCCCAGAAAACACTTTGAAAAACATGTCTGTAAGCTGATGTATAAAAATGTTTACAAAACTATTGAGCCTTTTCTACAAATATAACAGGAAAAACTGCTTTAACAAACAATGTTGTATTTATTATTATTATTATATTATTATTATTATTATTATTATATTATTATTATTAAGCCAGAGCAAATAGATGTTATAATTCACTTGTCTGGGCTGGGAGATGATTCATCTATCATATTTGCCTATATGAATATAGCTAAGAACTTACAGATAAGGGGAAAAAAATGTCTCTTGAGAAGTCAAATAAATATCCTAACTCTTCAAACCAAAGCTTGTGTAGTTTCCTGAAAGAAATCTTCATATCCATTTATCAAATCTTATAGACTTGTATTTTACCAAAAACCTTGACAAGTTTGGTGGTTATCATTTTCCAATCTGTAGCTCATGGATGACATTTATTGTGAATGAGTACATTTGTGTCCAGGGGATGTTGTATGCATATTTGGAGTTTTATTGAGTTGTATTTTGGAGGCATAGACTGAACAGTGCTTGACAGGTGAGAAGCAAGGATTAGAGATAAGGAAAAAATCCTGAAATCACACCAAAAAAAAAAAATCTTTCAAATAGCAGTAATCTGTAGCCATTTACCATTATTGTATCTGTCCAAAACAGACATGTAATTCATTACATTGACTTTTTCCCCAAGAAAATGTGGAAGTTTATAAGAATTTTCACATCAAATTACCAAAATACATTACAAATATTAAAAGATGACCTTAAGTTATCTGCTAAATTACTCACATTGAATACCTACTCCCAGATACTGAATGGATAAACAAGATTCTGCATTTTTTGCTTAAATAATAATTTACATTGGATCTGTTCAATATTTCTTCTAGTTACACATTTATTAAACAGTAATTTAATAAGTAGCAGGGAACCCAGAGCTAAATACCACATCAATACTGTTTTCTGAGTATTTATTATGAGCTTTCTGTTTTGCACTATGCATATGTAGTTTCATTTAATATTTGTAATAAAGGTAGAAGACAGATATCATATGATTCCTAATTTACAGTTGTGGAAACTGTGGCTTGAGATTTTTGCCTAAAGTCACAAAGTTAGTAAAGTAACAGCTTACTTCCAAACCCAGGTTTACATTACTAGACACTATGTTGTCTTTCACTGCATGTCGTATATCTTCAAGGCTTCTGAATTCCAGTGATTGGCATGCTTGCAGATGATGCCTTGAAGCCCTTTAGGAGTTATGTATCAGGTTGCAACTGGCTGCTTCTCCCCAGCATCCAGTTATCTACTCAAGTGCCAAGCTGTTCTATCTTTTATCTTTTTAACACTTTCTATTGTCAGAGTGTCTACAATTTGCTACCTGGCACTGGTTGGAATAAGAAATAGTTTTTGCTATTGCTGCCACCAACCCAATTGTAAATCATTTCATTGTGGTTAGACCTGCCATCCCTGTTTCTTATCTCTATGGCTTACCATGCCACATGATCACTTTTCTCCCTCTTGAAACTTCTGTCTACTGTGTAGCTTTTGTACATGAGTTGTGAATATCACCACATAAAGCAAGGTTCCACATTATTCCATAAGAATTAGGATCAGAATTCTTTAAATATAGCCTCTCTTTTTTCCTCCATTTTAAAACTATTTGTAATTGTTCGATATATATTAGGACCACTTCACCTATCAAAACTCTTCTTAGGTTGATTTCCATGTATGTGCATGTGGGAGAGAGAGAGAGAGAGAGAGAGAGAGAGAGAGCGACAGAGAAAGACAGAGAGAGAGACAGATAGAGAGAAACAGAGACAAAGAATGTGTGAATGCTGTGTGTGTGTGTGTGTGTGTGTGTGTGTGTGTGTGTGTGTGTGTCTAGTAAATAAAAGGCATGACAAAAGAGGAATGAGAAGATTTAGGTATTTAAGACCAAGATTACCAAGGTTTTCATTAATTAAATTGATTAAATCCTAAAAAACTATTTACCACCTTCATTTATGTGGTTCATTTAAACACAGTTTATTGCCAATAGTTTATGAAGCAATGCTGTGATTATAAAGCAACATATATGTAAATGTGGGTTAGTTCATCAACAAAATCGCAAGCTATTACTGCCTGGGTGGAGTGGTGGATGAGTAGCATTTGAAAGTCTGACACAGTAAATAAACAGACTAATAGGAAAAAATTATTCGAGGTAGGGGTCAGTTCAGAGAGTATTCTACTCCTAAGAGCCAAGTCACTCTAAATCTCTCCTAATAAAGAGGGTCAGGCATACATTCTCATATCTCGTTTGCATAATTCTGGGAACAGAAATAGTCACAGCTATAAAAAACAAGTTCAAGTCCAAGCATAGGTATTTGCAAACTTAGATACAAGAATTCATCCCATT
Organism: Eonycteris spelaea; assembly: GCA_003508835.1. Lineage (NCBI taxonomy): Eukaryota > Metazoa > Chordata > Mammalia > Chiroptera > Pteropodidae > Eonycteris > Eonycteris spelaea. The sequence goes on from PUFA01000011.1 coordinate 2,821,162, forward strand.
GCATGTCCTACTTCTGACATAAGTTAGGGATCAGAGTACTAGAAACCTACTATGATCTTTCATAAAAGAAACCAAAAAGAGAATCAGTGTTCAGTGTGAGAGAGGACAGAGAAAAGGCAGCACAGAGACATTCTTGTCATTCATATTTAGCTCAGATTTTCATCATCAATTTAGTGAGAAAATATTGAAAATTAACACCTAAAACCACACTGTGGTCACATTGTCATTTTATTTTAGTTTATATACTTATAGTCCGTAGAGAACTTTTCCTCATGTGTTTTTCTGATGATGACTTTCTTTTACTTTAACATTTGTGTAACAGCTTCACTCAAGTTCCACTTTTCCTAAGCATTCTAGGACACAGTGATGTCTGTTATCCTTAGAGATCTTATGCTCTTCACTGCTTATTTTAGTCCTTGATTATATATTGTTTTAAAATATGTGATGTTTTCAGAAGTTTAATATAATTTGAGGTAGGATAGCTTTTGATGAAGGAGTAATTAGAAGAAAAGAGACTATTTTAAAACAGCTGGTGCTAAGTGTCTGATGAACAGAAATGGAAGAAGACAGAAAAAGAATACTTCTATGAATTGTTGATATTCGTGAAATATAGAATTTAAATCATGCTGGTCACTTCTTTCTGAACTATTAGAATATTTTCCATAGCAAGGTCAAGTCCCTGGAAAAGTCTTTTGTTTTGCATTTTTATTAAAGTTTAGAACCATCTGCACTGTGATCTAATGCTTAGTTACCCACACCCCAAGCTGCTTTATGTATAATGTGTCCCTTGCAAGATTTGGACCTTGCCATCTACTCCTATAATATTATTTTCTAACATGTGTTTCATTGAAATGTTGTTCAACCAGACACTTTTTGAATAAAGCCTCTAAGTCAAATGACTTTGAGAAGAGCTATATCACAGGCTTTGTTTGATCAGCATTTAAAAATATTTGACATTCTCTAATAGGATCATATTCATAATGTAAAATTATAGCAAAACTCTTTAATTAGAGACTAATTTTCATTGAAAAAAGTTAACTCACAATTATTTAAGGAATTCTTGTTGTTGCATACTATTTGTAAATCTTGAAGTCTGTATGACATCACAAAGAACAATGTATTTTTAAGGAAAGAATTTAGTATCATCACAGCTTTAAATATAACCCATAGAGATAGCCTGTTATCACCACTGTAACCAGCTCCCTTCCTTCTATCTCTCTATTTCCTTAATCACTTTGGGAAAGCAAATCCCAATGGTAGCATGCCATTACGACAGAAGGTGATAACAAAACTGCTCAAGCAGAGAAGCTCAAAGTTTAAACTTTTGTTCTAATCATTTCCCACTCATGCCTAAATGTTACTAAAATAATGAATTGATTGATTCGAAGACTCCATCATGTTAGTTAAAATTTAAAAACAACAACAAGTGAATATTTGAGCTCAATATAAATAGCTTACAAAAAATATTTAGTAGATCTTGGCATGTACTAAGATGTCTTCTCTCCTCTCCTCACACAAAAGATATTTCCATGAAAAGACATTGCAACTTTTATAATATATTACAGGCAAATAGACAGCCTGGGCATGTTTTTCATTTTTGTCTTTGCTTTCAGCTGGTTACGTGAATGCTGTTCTGTCAGTTGATGTGGACATGTGTATCACATCCTGAGTGTGACTATGTAGCTATGAATTTTCAGATTATACACCGAGAAATATGACAAAAAGTAAAAAAGTAGTTTATAAAGAATATTTAATTTCAAACTATTCAAACCTCGATGTGTAGTTCTTGGTACAATTTTTAGTCTGACATACATTCACTTCCTACACCATCTACTTTTACTTTTACTATATTTTGGAACATTCTTATAATGTTTTATGGTGGTTATTATTTTCTTGACTTCAAGTACAGAGCAACATGATAAAGGGGCAACGTATCTCTGAGGAGAGCTTTCAAGCTTTAAGGTAGGACAATGCTTAAATGGAAATAATGGGGATGGAGTATGCTAGAAAAGTATTTGGGAGGAATCTTTATCTTAAACATAGAATACAGGTTTCCTAGGTACTTCTAAGTGTTGTAAAATATAGAAATAAAAAGTGTACGGTATCTTGAAGTCTTTTAAGTTTCAAAATAAAACGGTTCTCTCTTAAGCACACTTCGTTGTTCCTCACGCCTCTTTAATAGTGAGGTCCTGTCTGTGCTGGCAAATGGGACAGTTTTAGTTGCGCTTAGACTGGAAGGCCCCGTGGTTAAAAGTGTTGACTGTTCTAATTCACTGGTCATTAGAACCATTGGCATGAGTGGATCTCCGAGGAGGTCCATGTGTCTTCTATTCTCAACACTTTCTCCTCAGTTGAGTAAATAGGGTTGACTGTATCATTTGCTGATATCTATATCAACTCTGCCAGATAAATGTTTTATGTTACACATTTTACAAAATATATACATACATAAAACAATAATAAATCATTCGTATATTCAACTTTAGTGCGATACAATCTTTTTAAAATCATCAACTATGATATAATATATCTTTACTCAATAAAATAGATGAAATTACCAAATTTGAAGTTCAAGTTAAGAAAAAGAACTAATTTGCCGTAGTTCTACTTTGCTGGTATTTTAAAAGCCAGATGATCTAAGAATACACACATTTACTTATCTCACAAAGACATAATCACACTGTCATCCATTTTTGATCCACGAAAGATGAATAGTATAACATGTGCTTAAAATGGATTCATTAATTATCAGAATAGATAAGTGTTTCATCAGGTATATACAGCAGATACCATTTATCTGTTCTCATAGAAGAGAAAGATTAAAGTAATTCTTCTATATATATTGGGAAGAAAAAAGTCTGCTCTGCTGAGACTTTCATAATGTGACACTAGATAATATACTTTGCCACAGATGGTAAAGTTACACAAACATAGATACAGATGACTTATTTCATATTCAAGTAGGGCAGCTGATTGCTAGAGGAAAGCCATTCATTATCACCGTAAATATTACACATTTATTTTGTTTCTTTATAAACATGTAGTCACCATAAAAATCTCACGATAAATATTAGGAACTTTATTTTTTTCTGACATGCCTTTGAGAAATAGCAGAGGATTCTCCCAAATATAATAGAGTAGGTTGGTCAATAACAATAGTAAGGTTCAACACAGCTAATCTCACAATGGTGACTATTTTAACATAGGGAATTAGACTTACAAGGAGTGAATTATCAACTGATACCTAGTGATCCTTTCTGTATATTAAGAATGATAGATTAAAAAATTTTTAATATTTTTCTGAAAATTTAAATGTGCCTATTAAAATAATCATTTTCTATTTTATCTTTCTCAATTAAAAATTTTGTTTTTTTCTCATAAAGTTTTTAAAACTCTAAAATTCTATACACTTAAGTATGTTTAAATGCATCTGAAAGGAGAAAAATAATATTCTTTAATTTCTGACAATTTCTGCCAGAAATAATTTTGGCTAAAATGAGCCTATAAGTAAAATGGAAACAAAACCTATTTTTCACTGGAAAATAGCCTGCTGTTATTAACAGAATGTATGATCATAACATATTTCTTATGGATTACTAAAACCACTGATAAAACAGATTCCACAAGTTCATTCATTTGCTTTTGCATGAGAAGCCTTAAATTGCTCGCTTGTTGATAAGTAAATGCCTCTTGATTGTGGTTATTCCATATTTCACATTGTTGTGTTAAGGAGCACTTAGATCATGTGACCAAACATAGCTCTACCCCTTTTCAAGGGCCTTTACTTTGGGACTGGGAATATGTTGCAATGTTTTCTAACAAGTTAAAAACAAATTTATGTATGAGAATCATATGTTGCTACTTATACACTTTTGAATTCATTTGTCCTTTGTAATATATTGAAAAATATTATATTTCATTTATTTCTGCCACTTACTTACTGTAAGTGATCTCATTATATAAGCACCTGATAAGAATGCTCTGTGTGAAAGTTGAAAAGAATAATTTCTTATGCCTATTAGTTTTTAAATATCTGATAGATGCAATATTTGTATGTTTGTGGCATTCAGTTTAACTGCATTATCTCACTGTCAGATTTATACTTATAAAATTCTGTGCAATCGAGTAAGTTTTTTTAAACCTAGTGTGTATTATGATATTGACCTTGCCAAACATTTTGAATTGCAACACCATCCACTGGATAACATACTGTTTTCCACCTATGCAATTCATTGAATAATGTATTACTGCTTAGGGTGGAGACATATGAAATAATTCAGTTGTTAGCAAACTACTTAAATGCACTTTGCCAACCTGAGTGAAACAAATGTGTAAGGATATTAAAAGGAAAATACCAGAAATGAAAGCAGTCAGATTTGTGTGTTGTTTAATTTTAACTGCACTCTACTAGCAGAATTCGAGTTTGCCCTTTTGAATCATTATCAATTCATTTGAGGACTCAAAATAAACATTGATAAAGGGCTCCAGGGAAACATAAATGGTACGAATGCTCAGAAGAGGAGTACAGACACAGACCACTGTTTCGTGAAGACAAAGCTTTTTCTGCAGAGCTTGTGCTGACAGTTTGTTTCTACATATTCTTAAGATGTTTTGAAAATAAAAAAGAATGCTTTAATGGCATAATAAATAAATTGAAGAAAGGAGATTTATTCTCTTGCTATTTTGCTAAAGCTGAGTAAATTTCTGAAAATATTTTAAAGTTATTGGACTTTAAGTGCACAATTATTACTGGAACTAGAAACACAATTATACAAAAATTTAAGAATTTTTAAACCATTCTGTGAATAACCAGATCTATTTTGGCCAGTGCCAACCATCTCCCCCTAATTGAAATTACCCAGAGCTTACCTACCCAATAGTATTCTTCATGTTGGACTAAGTTTAATCAAAAATATTCAAAAGCTAATTTTGTAAAAAGTGTTTGTTAAAAATAACTTTAAAATAAATTTATTTAAATATAAAATGTTATAATAAATTATAAATATAACATAATAAATTATAAAAATAAACTCATGTTGGAAATGATCTTTCTGAAGACATTGAAACTTTCTTCTTTTATAACAGGTAGTCATACTAAATACTTTCATCACATAGCTGAAGAATTTAGACCTAATTCCAGGGATAACGTGCATGAGGCTGTGAAAATTGATGACACGTGGAGAGTTTTTTTATTGATTAAAATGTATATTTTTTCCACAGCAAGTATATCCTTTCACTCTAAAAGTCACTGTAAATAATGACTACTAAATTCACTAATTATGTTAAGAGTTAGCTTGCAGCAGATTGAGTGACAGCCATTTTTCTGAATCTCTCTCTCCTCTAGCTCACTCCAGACTAGAACTGGCACCTTCCCCTATGCAAATGAACATCTAATTAGAGACACCTCCCAGTCAATAAGCCGCTTTCTTATCACCAGTTATATTACCTGACAAGCCCTTTCTCTCCAGTCCTGGCCCACCAAGAATCTTCATTCATTTTCTCTTCTTCTTCTCTGCAAAGTGAACTGATCCCGCATAATCCCTGGAATAATGTAGTTTCTCTTGTGGAAGAGCAGCTTCCCTCTCCCCCTTTACATCAAGCTAATGGAGCCAGTAGGTATCCTATTGATCTTTTCTCTATATGGTTTCCACAGGATTTGACAGACTTCCTTACAGGTTAAACATCCAGGCTTTCTGAAGTGGCTATAAAGCTTTGTTTTTGATTTTTCTAACTTTTTTTTTTTTGAAACCCTTGCTCATCTGTAATCTTTAAAAGCTCAGTTGATGCCATGCAGAGCAAAGCTTTATTTCTTTGCAGAACTAATCTAGACACTGTCTAGTGTTGAGTACAGTTGTCTGATTCAAATCTTCTGTTACAAAGCAGATGACATCTAGCTAGATGTCATGAGAAGAGCCTAACAATGACAATTCACTTATCCCTTAGAAAGAATCAATTCTCCCACAATGCATCTGTCAGAGAACTCTCACTCAGTAAAAGCAATTTTTCTAGCTGTCTGACACTGTAATTGCTCTTAAATTTTCAATGAACGTTTTACAAGGACTCCCCTGAACCATGATGAAAAACTTAACTTTTTTCTAAAAATGAGAGGCTGACAGGATGAAAGAGGTCTTTCTCTTTAAAGCCTTGCTTGCTTGAGTAGGAATTCTTTCATATCATCAACAAGCTGTTGAATAGAGGATAGATTACTTTCCATTTATTTCATCAATCAGATTAAAGGCTCTCCTTCACAATGCCCTTTAAACAAGAGCTGTTTATGATGTCCTCCCAGGTTTGACTTTAATGTAGTATTAAATCACTATGGACAGTGGAGTCGGTAAAGAATATAAATATGACGAATATCTGACAACATTTAAGTATTGCATATATTTCGATCATTATCTTCATTCTTGCCATAAAAGAGAGGTAAACATATGAAAAACAGCTATAGAGTAGCTATTCTTCAGTCTGGAAAACAAATTCAACACAATTTCCTTTTATGGATCAGTAAGCAGAAATGCCAAGCATAGCAGTGATTCTTTTTCTCTCTGAGGCTAATCGTTTAAAAGAAAAAATAATTTAAAAAGAAAGAAGCAGAGATTTCTTCATTGCTACTCTCTTCTAAATATGTATTTATAAGCTTTAAAAAATAGAATTCTGAGTTCATGCATCCTTTGTGAATTCAGAGTAAAGAAATAGGTGGTAGGATAATTTTATAATTAAAAAATAAAAAAAATAAAAATTCCCCTATTTTTAAGTTTTTCCAAAAGTAAAACAGAGCCCAACGGGCTGTTTATGATTTTATCAGCAATATAATAGTCTTTCAGAGAGAGATTTATGTGTCAAATAGATTAAAATAATTGCTTTAATATGTGCATTTGGTGAGTAAATAATTTTAAAAATTTAAATACATCAAAATTCCTTAATTCAAATGTATAATGTACCTGAGATCAAACCTTCTATCATAGGTGCATGGAGATGTTGCAGCTTTTTAAAAAATAAAAATAGATTTTAAAATTTAATCTCTAACAGGAATTAACCAAATGAGAGGACATTTTTATTGTAAATGTAGAATAAAAAAAAAAAAGTCAAATTGTGGAAGGGATTTTTATAGTCATCTTGTCCTGTCTTCACCCTACACATGCAGCTCTTAAACTAAAGCTTTGGTATTTTCCCATCTTCTGCTGGAAATATTGTCAATAACTGGAATCTCACTACATCCCCTGGCAGTTTATCTATTTTCGTACAATTCTATTTGTCAGAATATATTTTTCTAGTACTGGCTCCAAATCTTTATTCTGTGATTTATTACCCATCTTCTATAGGCCATTGTTTGCATCTAAACTAAAATTTAAAATATGTAACACTTGAGACAGTAAGTATTCAAGTATTAAGACAATTACTTTTTGAAAACAATTCTCTTAGCCTCTGCACCTTCTCTTTTTGAAGCTAATCATTGTCAGTTCCTACAACAGTTTTTCATATATTCATTGAAACAATTAAAAAGGAAAAATCACCCATGCATTTTATCTATGTAATCTCATTGAATACTCAGTTGGGATACCTATGATAGATATATATATTTTTTTGTTCAGAGAAGATAAATGAGGCACAGAAAGATTAAGTAAATTGACCAAGTCACAGGATTAGGAACTAGAGAATCAAAATTTGAGCCTATATTGTCAGGCTGCAAAGGCCATCATCTTTACATAATTATACATTGTCGTTAGTCCTTCTTATGCCATCATCCTTTTTCAAATGTTTACCTTCTGAATTCACATTGTCCTAAATTGAGAAATCATAAAAGTGGAAGTAAGAAAATAGTTAAGGTGGTTATACTCTGGTTCAGACAAGAAGTATGATGGCTAAAATCAGGATGGTGGCCATGAAAATGAGTGTAAAGATGAGTGGGTAGATTATCTATCTGTCATCTATCTATCTATCTATCTATCTATCTATCTATCTATCTATCTATCTATCAATCAATCATTTATCTATATCTATCATCTATTTATCTATCTATCATCTATCATCTGTCTATCTGTCCATCTATCATTTTATCCTCTATATCTATTTCTACATGTACATCTATATCTATATCTAAATCTAACTCTATATCTATCTCTCTATATATATATCTTTATCTACTAATACATTTTCTCTGTATCTGTCTTCTTTCTCTCCTTCCTTTCATTTTTCCCTCTTTCTTTCTTACTCATATACATTTTTGTTAGCTTTCTCTTCTCACCATAACCATGTTACAAATTATGGCATCCAACTCATTTATAAAATGTTTCCAATAGGTGGGGTTGAAAATTGCACTCTTCAGTGTTCCATTTAGTTTGTTAATTGGCAATATTTCCAACAGTTTCCAATTCCCCTGGATAAATCCAATCATTAAGTACACTTTTCCTCAATTTGTTAATAAGTCTCTATTAAATGTATTTCATATACTTTGTGTATAATGTTATTCTATAAGGACCACACTAAGAATTGTGGTTAATTTGGTGTGGTTAGTTTTAGTAATCAGAAAAGAATAACGATCTTTTTTGTTTCTCATTTTAAAAATCTTATTCAAGGCATAACTTATGAGCCATTATTTTTGTCTGCTTTTAGTTAACCATGTGAGTTGTACTTTACACAAGGTTCTCTTAAAAATCAGAACTCATTTCAGAGATTATTAGGCATTGATCTATTCATGAGGGACTGAGGATGGAAGGAATTTTCAGCTATGGAGTGTGAATTTTTTTGAAAACTTTAATATCTGCAGGAGTCTTCCTGTTTTGTGTCTCATTGATGGATTCATGAGTTCATTTCTTTGTTCTATTTACCCTATGTTTTGGCCAGACTTGGGTGAACTACTTGGGGTAAAAAAAAACTCATTTGATTTTATTTTCCTTCTATTAATCTGTTCTGTTTCACATTGCCTTGAATTTCACTAAGAAAACAGAATTTTTGGAGAGATCCTTGTTTCCTCCACCAATATCTACCAAGTTATATACATTTACCATCTGAAACTCAGTCTGCCTTTTGCTATGGTAACCATTCCTCTTCATTTTTGAGGTATTTGTTTTATTGATTCTCTCATTCCTATGTCTGTAAACTCCCCTTGTTACTTTTTATTTCTCTTAGCAAATAAACTGGACTAGTCTCTAATATTAAACATGTATAAAACCTATGCAACAAAATGTCTACTCCCTCTAATTATTCTCATTCTCTTCTCTTCCACATTGCCATCGAGATTCTTGAAACAGTAGACCAATCTCAGCATCACTATTTTTCCTTCCTTCCTTTTAGTTTTCAATCTGTTAGAATTCAGCTTAGAGCTAGTCCACTAAAATCCCCGTTTCTGTATTCTTAACTCTTCTCACCTTAGTTAATGTTCCTTTGTATTTGACACTACAACCAAGTGTGTGAACTTTTGAGTTACTAAATGTTCTGTTTATTATCTTATTCTCTTTGAATTTGAAATGTGAGTTTTCCTTAGGGTGTCATTTCCAGTTCTCTACTTTTTTACTTTCACTGTATCTTCTCCCTAGATGATCTAATTGAAATCCAGAGCTTTAACCATTGACTATGAAATCACGGTCTTTTTCTCTCAGGCCTCTCCTTGAGCTCTAGATCCAAATATCTTACTGTACACACTATATTATTTCACTGATTTTTCTACTGCCTGAATGAATGAATCTGATAGTTCTTTTCCTGTTTGGCTTCTTGTTCCTATTTGTTCTGGGTTTGAACCTTGAAGAGAAGAATTATGACTGACATCTAATGAGCATACCATAAAATTTTCCTGAAATTAAACCAAAGGCTTATATTCATGGCCCAAAAGATCAATAGAAATAATCAAAAAGAATTCATCTACTTCCTCCAACCATATTATAGCTACCAACCTACTCAAATTTGCCACATTTGCTGCCTTCCATCCTGTTACAATGGTTAGGTGAATGACTTATGTCCACTCCTATGCAAAGCAATCACCGTCACCATGCTCTGAGTTACCATCTGCTCTACCTTCCCAAAGGCTTTACTCCTTCACATATTTTCTTTGTTTTATATCGATTTCTTTCTGTCTACACTGGATCATTCCCATCAGCATATGCACTTTCTTTAGTACCTTCTAACCTTAGAAAGTGTTACCCACCTTGACTTCGCACCCTTCTTCAATAATGTCTTCAGTTTTTATTCTTATTCGAAGCTAATTTTGAAAAGCTTTTTCTACAGTAGCTATCTCCATTTTCTCATTTTGAAATTTCTCCTCAGCGTACTTCATCTTTACCATACACCGAGACTAATCCTGTCAAGTCACCAATTACCTCAAATCCACAAGTCACCACTCCATTCCTTTTTTTTTTAATCTTTCAATAGTTTTTGACAAAGTTAATCATCTCTTGTTCTCACCAAACTATTTTAAATTACAAACTACTTCTTCCCTTACTTCCAGCACTGTAAATCCTTATTAACTTTTAAAGATCTTTTCCACAGAAAAAAATCATCTTCTATAATACATTATGATTTTTAAATTTATTGTGTTTATTTTCTTTCCAGGTAGAATGTAATCCATAAAAACAGATTTTTATTCTTTTTAATATTCACTGATGTACCCCAAGTGCCTAGGACACTGTCACATAGTAGGTGCTCAGTAAATATTTGAATACATGAATGAACTGCTTAGTGAACACTTGTTTCTCTTAGCTTCAGTATATTCTATTGGTTTGCTTCTACCTTATTGTCCATGCCTTCTTGGTAACCTCTAAATTTTAGAGTGCCCAGGATTGAATTCTTTAACCATGGTTTCTCCTTAAATAATCTATTAAGATACATGGACTTAACTATCTTTATTTCATGGACTCCTTAGTTTATAAATACAGTCCTAACCTTTTCCCTGAACTTTATACTTGACATCTCTATTTAGGTATCTAGAAAGATCTCAATGTTAACATGTCCAAAATAGAACTCTCAATTTATATCCCAAACCTCATTCCACAGTTTTCTCTCTCACATGTACAATCCCCTCAATTGCTTAAGACCCAAATTTAAGCTATTTTTTTATTCCTCATTAGAAATTCATACCTATTTACTTTGCCCAGTCAACATGTTTCCTTTTTCTACTTTCCCCCATAACATCTTTCTCCCCCAATGATATTTTAAAAGCATAGATTATGACATGACATGTCATTGCCATTTAAAACTCTTCAATATCTTCCCGTTGCACAAAGATAATTCCAAGCTCTTCTCTCTGGCGCACCCTGATCTGGCTTCTGTATCCTTGCTTTGTATGAAAGTCACTTTCACTCATTGCTTTCCAACTACACTTGTTCTTTATTTCCTCAAACATGTAAAACTTCTTTCTACTTTAAGATCTTTACATTAGTTATTTCCTCTTTCTAAATTACTCCATCCTTACATTCATAGGACGTGCTCTGTACTGTCTTACAGATCTCAGTTGAAGTGTCACCTCTTAAGAGAGATCTTCCTGAAAGGTTTTTAGAATAGTAACTGGGCTACTCTCCATAATAGCACCTCGTTTTATTTTTTATCAGAGAACTTACTACTATAAGATATATGATTTAAAATTATAGTTCGGTGTTTGTTTTCCATAGTTAGATGTAACTTTTATGAAATCAAAAGCCTTGTCTTTCTTGCTCACCAACGTATCTTCAAAGTCTAGAGTGATGGTACACCATAGGTACTCAACAAATGTTTCTAATAAATGCAAAAAAGACATTTTTTGACCATTTGGTGTGTTAATAGAGCTTCTACTTTTCCTTTCTGGTATATTCTAAGTAATGTTGCTATAATTTGGACTCCATTTCACACATGTTACATATCCAGATTCAATTTCTTAGATCATTAGGACCTTATTTTCCTTCTCAGTTTCTACCCTTTCTGTGCTTTCATTTGTATAATCTCTATATTACGAAGTGACTGATTCTTTGCATGTGTGTATACAATCTGCTGTAAAGCCCATATGATTTTTTCAGGTGAGATATTACATTTTTCTGTTCTCAAATTTTCATTTGGTTCTTTTTCACAGCTTCTGTATCTACCCTGAAATTTACTAACTCTTTACCCATTATATTCTCCTTTTTCTCTAAATTCTTTAATATATTCATCTTAGTTATTATAAAATCTTATTATCTAATCTGAATATCTTGGTTATTTTGTCTACTAATTCAACATCTTTATTATCTCTGGGTCTGCTCTTACCCCACTGCACTCTGGTCTACGGGTTCCTTTTTCTTATTTCTCTTCTATGTCTGGTAGTTTTTGATTACATACCAAACATTGGGGATGGTATATAAAAGAAACTGTGAATTTTATTATCTTTCTTTGAAAAAAGTGAATTTTATTCTAGGGGGCCATTAAAGTATTGGCAGATTACCTTAATTTTGTCAAGGCTTTCTTTAGGCTTTAATAGAAAAGGCCTATTTAAACTGTGCCTTTATTCTTAGACCAAATTCCTTAGTCTTAAAGTCTGGTCTTTATTCCTTATTCATGTCTTTTCCAGAATTCACTGTAAAGCCAAATTTATTATGCTCCTCTTAGTGAAACTTTAAATCTAAACTCTGTTTTCTCAGCAACGTATGCCATTTTTAAAAAACCCTTTTCAGATCTTACAACCCTTCAGCTATCGTTTTTTTTTTTTTTTTCTTTTTCCTTTGATGCTTGAAGTTTCACCCCATGCATAGACCATTTACACATCAGCTTTGGATTTGAAGAAGATTTTTTTTTTTTTTTTTTTTTTTTTTTGCGAATCTCTTCCCTCTTTGTGCCTGTTTCCTGGCATTACCTTTTTATTTTCTAGTCATCCCGGCTACTCCAAAATTCATCTCTGATTCCTCAGACTGTATGCAAATATGAAAACTAGCAAGTATCCCATGGGACCAAAAAATATGTAATTGTGCATCTTACATAGCTGGTTCCTTTCTTTCAAGAGTTCTATTCCCTTCAGTTTCTGTTTACTTTTGGTTGATTTCCAGTGCCTTTGTAGAATTAAAAAAAAACAAAACAAAACATACTTTGTCCAGAGTTTACAATTATTATTAGTGGAATAGTTGCTACAACATAAACTATACTCACATTATTCTATTTTTAATTTATTAAATTTGTGATTTCAGTAACCATAATTTATTATAAGAAATCACTCTAGTTCATTATTTTTATATTATTAATCCATGATATTTATAATTCGAAATCTCCAATGTTCTGTAAAACAAATATTTTTAGTTAATTTATTTGGTGACTTAGTTAAGTTGTTTATTTATTCTAGTTAGTGTGAATACCTACATGCTCAAGATATATAATACTTTTAATTATAATATCTTGCTCACACCCTGCTGAGGGTATTATGAAATATACTATATATGGATCACATTTTATTCTAAAAATAGAAAAATCCAACTCTGTAATATGGCTGGTCTCAAAGTTTTCAGATAAGTGATTGACAAACTATATCCAATTTAAGCAAGAAAATAAATATCTTTTTTTATCTATATAGTGAACATGGATAAAAGTGTCTTTGTAGAAAGTATTTTCAATTTCATCTATAAATAAACAAGTAATCAACCTGGAAAGGGTCAGTGGAATGCTGATAAAAAGCTAGGTTAACATACCTGCCCATTAGAACAGCCTTTGTTAATAAGATATTAGTTGTGAGGTGCCCATTTGAGTCAAGAAATTGTTAATACCTTATTTGTCTGATAATGTAACTGAGGTATAGCAGATTAGGTATGTGAAACTAAGTCCAATATAACCAGCTGAACTTTCTAAAGTCATTAATTTGAGAATTAATGACTCGGCAAGCTACGTCTGTTATCTCATCATTACTGCATAATTACTGTCCACTATCTCATCATTTTCTATACTGTTTTTAAGAGTATTATTTCTCTTTCCTTAGGCAACATCTAGTCTAACTGAATCATTTCAGTCTGTCAAAATAATTTTTTAATCACAAATTTTGGAGTGTCTTCAGAATAGACATTTCTGATTGTAAACACTCATAACAAATATTTAGACCATAGATAATTCCTTGATGGATTTAATAAGCAGTGAGAGAGCTTCTGGAGATGTCCTTTTGAAACTATAGATGTGTTTTTAGATTTCAAAGATGATTCTTGGTGCATTTATGTTAGGGTACTTTCAAAGTCAACCAGGAACATTCTAGAAATAAAATGTTTAAGTTCAAATCCTCTTATATTACTGTTAAAAAAAACTGCAGACCAAGCAATTAGAATGTTGCAGTCTTAAAATATGAGGCCATATTTCTACTACGCTAATGATTACATCTGCATGTTAAAAGAATTTATGAAACTTGAATAGTGTCTTTGTTTATACCTTAAAGGCTCAAAATGAATTCTCTATATCATCATCCTTAAGGAGAAATAGCCTGCTTTAAAATGTATGTGATTAGTAAATTTAACTAATTTTTTTTTAAGATCCTAAATAGAAATGATTTCTTTTAAATGTATGGAGGGTTTAAGATCTCTTCATGTATAGAAAAATAACAATGATTATTTTAAGTTTTGATAAAAAAAAAGACCAGTGGGAAGTACCCAGGGAAATGCCATTTAAGCATATTAAAAGTATTTTTTTAAAAAAAAAAAAACACAAGGATTTACATTTATAATGAATAAAATTACTCCTCTTTTGAAAGAATAAAAACTTAACATATATAAGCACCTGGACATACTAAGTAATAATAGCTAATATTATTAAGTCTTTATTTTGGGACAGGTGCTGCTCTAAACATAATCCTCACAACCACTTTATGATGTAGCTTGATTATTATTCTCCCTTCACAGACAAAAGAAAGAAAGAAACACACACACACACACACACACACACACACACACACACACACCACCCTGAGGCACAAAGGGGTTAAATTCTCGCTCAGATTCACATGAGATGTAGTGGAGGTGGGCCTACACCCAGCAGTCTGGCTCCATAGCATGTGCACTTGAACTTTATGATATATGGCCTCTCCAGTATTGAATGCTTACTCTGTCAGAAGAGTTTTAAGGGATTTACATGCATTATATCTTTTCAATTCAATAGAAAAGTGGTAAAGCACAGGACCACTAGTCTATCCATATCGATACATTAGTTAGCTCCCACGTCCGTCAGACTGTCCCTCTGGCTTCGACCACAAAGTGGTTAAGAGCAAAGTAAGATATTTTAAGTGAGCAGTTTCTGGCACTCTATTATTAGAACTGTTCCTGAATACATATGTTGGGTACTTTTAGCTAAACATATACGATATTCTGGGTGCCTCCCTAATAAAAACTACCTTGAACTTTTCTGTAGAAATCAGGCCATCTTGATTTGGGGGAAAATTGTCTTTGACTCAGTCAAAGAAACAGATTTATATAAACTTTCTTATTTTCTTGGCATTTAAAAAAATTATGTAAAGCTGAAACTTAGTGATTTACCAGGTATTTATTGGATTACAGTAAAAATTTTTTTGTGTAAAATTAGAACATCCTTGATTCACTAAATTTTTTTCCCCTAAATCATCTTATTTCATTTGAATGTTCACTGGAACCATATATCATCGATAATGAGTATTAAATGATATGTGTACATGTGTTACATAAACTTTTATATATACCAACTATGTTGACAGCATTTTTTTTTTGTCTTTTGCCTTTGACATTCCAGATATGAAAAATATATGATAGAGTTAACGGTCTTTGTAATAAATTACTCATTCTAAATAGTTTATATTAAATCAATTTTATAAAATTATTTTTTAGCTTTTGGGGGCAATTCAGTAAAGAGTATTCTTTAAACTGAAACGACTTAACTCAAAACCCTCAGAATAAATCTTTAAATAGAGTCTTAAAAATGATAATTCTATGGAAAGATAATCAGGCTAGCTATTATCATGTTGGAAACTTCTCATAATGATAAAATATGAATTTTCGATTATGTTTTCTGAAATTGGCTGAACTCTGTGTTAGCTCTCAAAAACTAATATAGTCACTGGTATGAAGTGTAGGAATATCTCGAAATGCTGTCAAAAAATCTGTGTCTTCTGAACTTTCTAAGCTCCATTTAGGTAAAGATGATTGAAATGGTGACATACATATAATAAAGGGTAACTTGAAGGCAATTCTATATCTTGAATGCTGTTCAACCACATATTCTAAATTTATGATTTTTAAATTTTAGTTGACTACTATATTAATTAAGAAAAAATGCTGCTGTGACAAATAGGCCCTTAAAGTTTTAATGTCATAACAAGCGCTTGCACTTGTTGCTCACATCAACATACCAAAAGGTCGGCAGGTGCTTTCCTCTATGTGGTGATATAGACACATGGACTCCTTCCAACACGCAGCCCTGCCTGACCCAGGGCCTGCAACTAAGGCACGAAGGAGAAAAGGAGTGAGAAGTTTTACTCATTTGTCAAAAAGCCTCAGCTCATTGGAAAAATTAGTTTCATTTCCACTGCTATATGAAAGGGAAGCTGAGAAACAAAGTATCTGTCAGGCCACTTCCCAGCAACAACTTTAAATAATAGTAAAGAACAAGTATTTTGAGGGTGGCCAGCTGTGGCTATCGCAGATATTCACTGAGATATAGAATCTGTTTTTTAATTCTTCTTTAAATATAAAATAATGTTCTTTCGTTGCTTACTTTTTATTTTGGATTCTTTCTATATGCCAGGCACAGTGCTAGGCCTTGGAAATACACAAACGAACAACATATAATTCTTATAGCATATCAGGGAAAAAGAAACTCTTAATAGTGTAGTAATTGTAAGCCGGTGTGATAATTCCTCTGATAGACATAGTTTGGGGGATATGAGAGTCCATGAAAGTGGCAACTGTTTCAAACTGAGAATGATTCGAGAAGTGTATTAATTCAGATTCAACAAGACAAATAGAAACCATTCTAAGAAATATGGAGTTGTGGCAATAATGTAGACAAAAACGATGATAGTTTAAGAGAAGTTATTGGCAAATTGACTGAAGGACTGACAGCAGATTAAAAGAGACAAAGGAGAAATATTTGTCTGGGCAATGCATGAGCTATTCAGAGAAAGGTAGGGTTGTCTGGTTTGGCTACTGAGTTAGTATATTATTATTATTTTTTTAACAATATTGGACCACAGGAGGAGAAACAGGCTGGGAAGTGTGTGGAGAGTGAAGAAGTTTGAAAACGAACCTGTTTGCTTTTGGTTATCTGTTGGAAGAACAATAGACAGTTAAATATATAGTTATGAAACCAGGAGAGAAGTAAGGCTGAAGTTATAGATAAAAGTCATTGTTTATGTTTTAATTAGAGTTCTACGAAGAGAAATAGAACCAATATTGAATAGAGCGTGTGTGTGTGTGTGTGTGTGTGTGGTGTGTGTGTGTGTGTGTGTGTGTGTGATATTTAAAATCATTGACTCAGACAATTATAAGGACTGGTAAATCCAAAATCTATAGGGCTGTCTAGCAGGCTGACAATTCAGTGAGATGAGGCTGTATATAGTCTTGAGGACAAATTTCTTCTTTTCCAGAAAACCTCCATTTTTGCTTTTAAGGCCTTCCAACTGATTGGATGAGGCCAACTCACAGTTTTGAGAATAATCTCTTTTAAAGTTGACTTATTGTGAATGGTAATCATATTTACAAAATACCTTCCCAGCAAGATTTAGATTAATATTTAATAAAATAACTGAGTGCTATGGCCTAGTTAAGTTGATACAGAAAATGAAGAATTACCCTATTAAGTCACAGATGAAATCATAAAAAAAAACAAAATAAGTAGATACCACAGTACTTTTATTTTATGAAGTCAGCTCTAAAGCTCTTCCCTCCTATACCTTGAGCACCCTTGTTATCAATAGTTCTCACACAATGGCGGGCCTTGCAATGAGGAAAAAGCCTGGTGAACTTGTTTCCAGTCTGATATGAATGAGGATAAGTGGCTGAGAGTAATACAAAGGAGTAAATGGTGAAACAAAATAGAAGGTTATAAATAAGGGAAGAAAAATAAAAGATGAGATGCCCTAGTGAGAAGCTAGGGAGATCCTGACTAGGATGGGGGAAGTTCCTCAGGACGAGCTAGGCTTCAGTAAAATAAGGAGGTAGTGGGGTCAGTCTGAGAAGAAGGCAACAATCAGGGAAATACTATTAAACGTTTTCATTAAATCTGGGCTGAGGGGACATAATGGGAGGACAGCAGTGGGAGAATCAGGGGAGAAATCAGGAGAATAAATGGGAGGGTGCTGCTTCATAAACCATCGCAGCGTCATTTCAATAATATTGTAAAGCTTTGTAAGTTTACACTATTACCAACAAAAAGATTATGCATCAAGATTAACAGTCTACACAGACAATGTAAAAAGTCTGCCTGTTATGCTTTTCTGGTGAATCTTCCTTTGATTAACAGGTATGCTTCTTATGTGGATAAGTGCTAATGGAGAATATATGTATATGCATATATCTCCATGATATTATTCTCTTCATACCTTTAAATCATCGCTAAATGTATAATACTTAAATCCATTTAAAATATTATGAAATGAATTTCCATTTGTTAAATATTACCCCGGTGACCTGAAAGAAAATCAATATAGCCTGCAAAAGTATTTAACTTACAACCAGGAAGTAGCTAGAAGAATTCGCTACCACATATTATCAACAAAATATTCATTAAGAGAAATAAAAAAGGAAAACTACACAATTTTCCAAAATGGGACAATCAATGAAAATCAACATATATATCAATTTTCTCATCTTATTATTAATACATATAATCAATATTTATTGCTCATAGAAAAGATGCATATTCCCTGATTATTTGTGCTATTTATAATCTATCATATATCTATCTATCTATCTATCTATCTATCTATCTATTTATCTATTTATCTATCATCTATCTATCTATCATTTATCTATATCATCTATCTTTCTGTCACCATTATTTAATAATTTATCATTGTTTAATACGTAATTCACCTTATATACACGTAATTCACATAATTCACCTTATCAAAGTAACTATAAGCTTGTGTAAAATCTAAGAATTCCTGGGGTTGAATTCACAGAACTGTAGATGGAGATGAGATTGAAAAAAACACGAAGCATAAGGGCATAGTTAATTTCATACTGAGTAAACAGGGTCCATCCAATTCAATATTCTGTCTCTGAAAGGAATACTTGGAGCTGATTTATAGAAAGCTAGATAGGATAATAATGATGGTATAGAAAAGTAAGAATATATTATTAAAGTCCTGCTACTTTCTATTAATAGTTATCATCCTGTCCATATGTATTTCCTCATTATTTCATTGGATGAAGAGTTATATTTGTTTGCCTTTTTAAATTAAATTATTACTTTGTTTATTTCCAATTGAGTATTTTTAGTTTATAAAATGTCTCTTCACTTTAGCTTTTTCCCCCCCAGTAAAGGGTGTATAAGTCACACTGTATCCTTCAAAATGTATGGATTTCAGCGATATCTTGTCTTGTCTTCAACTTTGCCTTCTCCACACTTTAGAGTCCTAATATAATAAATCTATCATTTTATGGATGGCTCTCCATCTGATAGTCATATTTTTACTTTTCTTTGGGATATGCCCAGTTACTCCAGGTGCAGATACATGACAGGAGAAATATGTTTTGTTTTGTGTTTCTATCATCCCTTCCAATGCTGCCTAAAAGTTAGTATTCATCTTTTCACTCAACTAGCCTAATATCTTTTGGAGCAGCCTAGCTCCATTATTCCCTAGGTAGTAACTGATTACTTGATCCCTATCAAGTTAGAAGAAAGTTTGGATTCTAGTTCCCTAAGTATGTACCCTGACCTTTGCCTGCCTTGATTTTATTTTCTGCTATCTGGCTATTCACAGAGCCTTCTTGGAAATGAATGTAGTAAATTCCCATCAGCTCGATTTTTCTCAAGATTCTAACAAAGTGAACTGTGCTCAATAAAAGTCTGCGATCATGACAGTGTCACAGAACGAAATATCTTGGCATTGCTTCCCTCATTTGGGAAGTGGGGCAAAGCGGTTCTGAAAGGATTTACCCACCAAGATTTTCTATTTCTATAATTTTATCTTTTATCAAACCTGTTCTTCATTCAAAAGAAAAATAAATGTTAAAGGAGAATCTTTGACCTAATTATAAGACCTTTTCCTCAGTCTTTCATTACAATATATCAGGGGAGTAGAGGGTATTATTTAAGTGTGGGCTCTAGAGCCAATTGCCCAGCTGCAAATCCTGGCCTAACCACTATACATCCTTGGGTGGTAACCTGCTTAACTCCCCTGTATCATCACTTCCCCATTCGTAAGAGAGAAAATGGTAGTTATGTCTAGGGATATTATGAGGCTAAAATGAACTGAAACATGGGAAGTACTTAAAACTTTGCCTGCAATGTGTTTGTCTTCATTGTGTGACTATTACTACCTCAATAGAATAATACCAAGTAATTCTGTAAGATAAACACATTCGTGAATACAATGCATAAAATGTAAATGTTCTGTTGTATTTATCTCCTTTTTATAGACAAAAATGTTTGCAGTTTGAAAATCCAAGAGTGTTCCAGGGTTATTTTACTAATAAAAGTATAATAAACTAAAAATTACATAGGTCATCTTAAAACGGAATACAAATTATATGGTGATCACTATGAGTGTCCAGAATAAATTCTTTATTCATTAACATAGATGTTCCTAAAATAATAAAAGAAAAAATAAAATAATTTATTAATAAAATAATAAAGTAATTTTTGGAGTTATATAACAAATAAATTATCAAAGTGTTTATGATATAACTCTAAAAACAATGATTCTTACTTAACTGATAATACAAAATGCATGGAAATGATACTTTACCAGAGAGAGGAACTGAGATTTTAAGCAAATAGCATTGAAAATAGAACCATTGTTGAGTCAATACCAACATTAGGATGTTGGGCATAAAAATGTACCACAGGATTTAAAACATTTTATTAATGATCAGTTTAGGCATTAACTCTTTTGTTCCCTTATAGCTATAAGTCAAAAGGCTAGTCTTGACTTGTGAAAGTTAAGGCATGTTTTTAGGGTATGTTATCATGCTTTCTTTAAGAAACTGAAAATATATGGAATACATACACTCATATATATGTATAATTATTCAAAATATTAGCCTCATAAGGTGCTGCAAGGAACCTATAGGTGGCACAAAAAGAACAATAATGCATTTAACATGAACTGATTTGTAACCACATCCCAATATCTAGTTATTTTTCTTAAGTCATGAAATCATATTTGTTAAGTCTCGCAATACAAAGATGAAGAAAATTCGTGGATACAAAAACATAGTGATGAAAAAGCACCTGCATTTTTTAATTGTAACAGTGGAAGAAGATATCGGGAAAATGTTATTTAGAGTCTACACATTTTCCTTGACTATCTAGAAAGCAGCTTATCTATATAAATAGGTTTTCCTCATTGAAAAAGAAAGTACATTTGTGTGTTCCTGCAAAACCATTAGAATTTGTGTTGATGATCTTACCATAAAATTTTGATGGAAAAGAAATTTGCAGAAGAATATTAAAAATATATAAAAGAATATATAGAAAGGGGGTGAATATCATTTTGTAATAAAGGGATAAACAAAAATATGGATGTGGTTTTGAAGCAGAAGAAATTCTTCATTACTGTAAGCAGCTTACAGATATTGGCACATTATTTACACAAAATGACTACTTGTTAAAACACTACTATACAATAGATTCATATGTCTCAGCTTCAATTAGCAGCCTCATTTATTACCCACCAAGATGTGAAACTGCAAGGTGAGGTTAAAGTGTCACTGAGGGTGTCTTCATCACTTCAATATCATTGCCTTAAAAGGCGCTGACCAGAAGAAGCAGATGACCTCACTTCAAAATTATTACAGTACAGAGAACTCAGTTTCAACATTATAATTCATTTTCTCATGGAATATTTCAAATTTATTATCACTTTCCTGACACATAATGGCTAATCGTTAAGGATAGCCACTTTAACATAATATGAATACGCATTTCTCCATAGGTAATACAACAGTTCCTGCATTAGCATTATTGACTAAGGTGCATTTAACTTCTTCACTAATACTTAATGGAAGGTTAATGTATAAGTCAGGAGATTAAATGGCTTTTACTTAAAACAAGTATATTGATTAAAATAACTTAGTGAGATTTTTAGGGCTGATGTTATAAAAACAGTCACACGTTTTAATATTTTATTTAATATTAAGAGCAAATTGTGGAGCATAACAGATCAAGATCAGTGGGAGTTATTGCACTAATTACTCGTGAAATTAATTCTTGCTCATAGTTAACAAATGGATATTGTATATTGAAAGGCAACAAATCATCCTGGTTAATTCTAGTGTTCAAGAAGTCCCTCTGTTTAAAAATTTCTGTTGTTTCTTACATTGTCTTTCAGGTATGCTTTCCTCACACCTGGCACTGTTGAAAGATATAAGACCTTTCAAAAACAAAGTTACTATTCAATATTAGAAATGTAGCTTTATTTCTTTTTTCTTTGTATCCTATTATTATTTAAATCTGTATCAAAATCAATACATCAAATGCTTGTAGTGAATAATAACCTAATTACTTACCATTTCCTTTCTTTGATCAAAACCTAATATTCGCCAGAGATACTAGACTAACAAATTGGCCTATATAGTAGTATGACATGTGATGCCAGAAACTGTTCGTTTCTTTGACTGTGTTTCCACATGGAAATACTCAGTCATCTTATCTGTTGAGTTCTTGTGTAGGAGCACCAGGTTACAACTGTAGGGTCTTGCTCAGTTTTAACCTGAGCTTTATATTAGAGGGATTTGATTTGAGAAAAAGAGACCAGGACCCATGTAAACATTATGCCCGTGTAACTACAGAGTGAAGAACATATAGCAGGTTTGCAGTGTCCTCATGAACCAAAAGCAGAGTGGTAAATTAGGCAATAAAATTTTTAATGCTAAATATATAGTATAATGTGAATGCAATCTATAGTCATAAAAATGCTCACACTTACATAGTACTTACAATGAGCCATGGTTCTAAGTGCTTTGGGTATAATAAATCGTTTACAACTCAACACAATTTCATGAGTAGGTAATTCTTACCATCTCTTATTTACAGATGGGAAACTAAGGCATAAGGGTGTTAAGATACGATGTTTAAAGTTATTCCATATATTGCCCAAGGTCATGCAGCTGGGAAGAGGCTGAACTGAGAGTCTAACCCATGCTGTGTGGTTCTGCAGGGCAGGCTCTTAGCCATTGTACTATATAAACTCTCAGGGTCTGAAAACAGAAAGACTTCACTTCAAATCCCTGCGCTGCCATTTACTAACTGCTTCAAGTCTTGTTATCTTTGTCTGTTAAATATATAATGATAATATCTACATTTTAAGGTTGTTGAGAGAAGAAAGCAAATTAATCCACATTAATAGGCTAGCATGCTACCTGGCACATAGTAAGATTTCACTAAGTTGCACCTTTTACTACTATAATTATTTTAATCATTGTATTCATTTATTTATGCAACAGACTTTTTAATTAATACTAACTGTGCTAAGCTTTGGTAAATAGGAGTGCTTGGGCTCATAGTTCACTGAGGGGCAACAGACATGTAAACCATTCATTGCAATTAGATAAAGTGCTGCGATAGATGTATTCAAGAAAAGCAGAGAAAGTAAAACATCTAGCAGTATCAAGAAAGGCTTTATAGATATGATATGTAACATATTCCTAGGTAATTTACATTAAAATGTTATTAAATCTCCTTAAAAGTGTTATAATGTATTTCTCTTTTCTCAGAATATAAGGGGATAAACAGAGATTTGATTCTTAATGTGTCCTAATGAACAGGATCTGAATTCTGTGTTACACAAAAATGATTATTCCTGAGAGAATAGAGATAGTCCCCCGAAAAATAGCTTTATTTTTAAGCCATGGCTTTAAATGAGCATTTTAGAAAAAAAAAAATACTTTCACTATTTAAAGTGAATTTAAGTATATCCATTAAGCATTCTGGATTGAAAAACATTTAAAGATATGATTCCAAATTTATTCTCTTCTTTCCCCATTTTGGTCTACATTTGGAGTCATCACTGAATATTAGTGAAGAAGCTGAGATAATACGTTTAGATGTTGAACTATCTCACGCACAAGCTCTCTTCTATTTTTTTTACACTGAGATTTAGTTCACTTGGAGTGGGAATCTTGGCTCCACTGAGACTTCTAATATCGAAGTTGAAGAGTAGGTGCTAAGTGTCTTGAATAACTAGCTCTTAAAACTCATACTGGCAAGACAAAAGCATATTTAAGTTGGAATACTTCCTATGCATAATATAAAAACCACACTCTATTCTTATTCTCTTCATTGCCCATATTTCATTCACTCCTTTCTTAGTCTTTTCTAATTCACTTTCCAAGGGGTTATGAGCTAAACTGTGCTCACTAAAGTTTCATATGTTGAAGTCCTAAACCTCAGTACCCCAGAACATGATGTATTTGAAAATAGGGTATTTAAAGAGGTAATTAATTAAAATGAAGTCATTAGTGTGTGTCCACTGTGATTGGTGTCCTTATAGGAAGAGGAAATGTGGACGTAGACATGTACAGAGGGAAAACGATGTGAAGACCCTGGGAGAAGACAGCTGCCAACAAAATAAGGAGAGCGGCTGGAGGAGCTTATTCCCTCAGGGCTCTCAGAAGAAACCCATGCTGCCTACCCTTGATCTCAGATCTTCATCCTTCCCTGTTATTTAAGTCACCTAGTCTGTGGTACTTTATAAGGAAACCTTATTATGTGTGTACACACACACACACACACACACAACACACACACACACACACACACACATTCCTGGTAGGGTTGCTAGATAAAATACTAAAACAAAAGATATATGGTTACATATAAATGAAGAGAAAATACATTTTTAGTGTATAATCCAAATATTCATGAAACATGGTTATACTATAAATTTTTTGTTTATCTAAAATTCAAATTTAACTGAGGGTTCTGAATTTTAATTTAGGAACAACCATACTTACTATTTAGTTAATTTATTAATTCTTTGTGGTTTTATTTATTGATATTTATGACTGTCCCAAATAGAGCTATTTCTTTCTCTTTTTTTCATCATCTCTCTGTAACAAATGAGTCTCAGACTCAGTCATAGTACCTTTACTATTTGCTATATCATACTCAATTCTCAATTATAAATTCTACACTTAGAGAAAAGGTTTGCTATATTTAATTATTTAGTAATTTTTAAAACTCCATTTTAAAGCATGGACTCTTAAACAAGTTAAAACATTCAGAAGAAATTAATAACTCAGTTTTAAAGTGGAAAAAATTTCTTCATAAGCTTTCCCAGTACAATAAAAAAAATGTGAATCATAATGTCTGAATAAAACATTTTAACTCAAATGACAAATGGAAATATACAAGAGAATGAAATTTGTATGTTAGTGAGATTATAGACCTTAAAATATATTATCCTGGAATTTAAAAAAAGGAATTAAAGAAAAAGAGCAATTCTCTAAGGGAAGACTTCACATTTGGTTTTATTATAAGATTGAAAAACTATAATAAGATATCACATCATCCCCACTGGAACAGCTAAAATTAATTTAAAAAAACTGAAAATATTAAATGTTGAATGGCGTGGAACACCAAAAACTCTCATATAGTCTTTGTAACTTTATGATTCAACAACTTTGGAAAGCTACTTGTTTCTTATAAAGTAAAATATACAGGTACCCTGTAACACACAATTCCACTGATATTTAATTAAGAAAAATTAAAACACATGTCCACATCATGAATGCTCATGGTTCTTTATCCCTAATAAATTCAAATGACCAGAAAATTTAATCAACAAATTTGGTATGTTGATAAAATAAATACTACTCATCAATAAAAAAGAATGAACTATCATACTCTCAATATTATGGATGAATCTCAAAAATAATGTACTGGGTGAAAGAATTCAGACACAAAACAGTGTAATTTGTTAATTTCCATTTATAGAAGATTCTAGAATATGTGAAAGTAATCTTGGACAATTGATACCAGAAAGTGGCTGCCTGGGGCAGATAGAAGGTAAGGTTGGTATTGACAGCAATGAATCAAGACTGATGGAATTCTGGGGTGACTGGAGGGATAGTTACATGGGTGCATACATCTCTTAACATTTATCAGACTATACTCTTAAAGCCTGTGTATTTGACTGCATATAAATCATACCTCAATCTAAAAAGAGTATTGGAGGTAAAATAAACCCAAACAAAAAGGTTTAAAGTTTTTAAAGCTTTATTTACCTATATATCTAAACAGCCATGTTTTGTGTAAAAGGCTCTTTATAAACAGTTTAAAAAATCAAATTGTAAAACACACAGATAGGTCCTTTCTCTGCTGATTTTTTTCTCTAGTCAGATCAATAGGGATCATATCCTAAGGCTAAAATAAATGCTTTCTAAGATGTGTTCTCCAAGTGTTTTAACTCATTATAAAACTTACCATGCCTATGACAAAGGATCTTGAATCTCCCGAATGCTTTTTTATGGAAAGTTTATCTTCTGAATAAAAGGAATTTTTCTGGTTTATAGGCATTCTCACTTAGTCACTCTTCTTACTATTTGTTTTACCAGGTCAACATAATTCAGTACTATAAAATAGGTCTTATAGATTGCATCATTCTTTCTTGTGATACATAGCAAGCAATTGTAGATGCAATTGCTCTCAAGTAGTATTTACACACTACATATTCATGAGTCTATTCAGAGTTCTGTAGAAAGCTGCTTAGGTAAAAGCTGTGACTTCTAAGAGTTCATAATCTCAAATAAATAATAAATATATTCTCACCACTCATATGTAGGTGAGAACATAAAATAGAAAATGATATCAAAGCACAGCTTAACAGAATCATTCTGGACATAATACTTGGGACTTTCCTGGACAAGAAATATAGGAAATTGAAGCACTTGGTTTGTCTGTTTTTCAGTTGCTTTTGGAAACAAAACAAAGCAAAAAACAAACTTAACTTTTATAAACCAGATTTTCCATGTTTTCCTTGTATTACAGCCACATAATACATTTAATATTTATTTTGTGTCAGGCACAGTTCTAAACAGTCTGTATGTACTTATTTAATTCTTATACCAAATCCTCATAAGGAGATTTTGTCTCCAGTCTAAAGGTATAGAAAATGAGGGATAGAGAAAGAAAAGAATAAAGAGCAGCTTCTTTAGAGGAGTACTGAAATAAATCTTAAAATACATGAATTATCTTAGTCTGTTAAGGCTGCTGTAAAAAAAATATCATAGACTGGGTGGCTTAAACAATAAACATTTATTTCTCATGGTTCTGGGGGCTGGTAGTCTGAGATCGGTTGGGTTGTGGTACGAGCACACTTTCTGGTTTGCAGATGGCATCTTCTCTGCGTCCTTACGTGGCAGACAGGAGAGAGAGGAAGCTCTGTCTTTCTCTTTGAGGACACTAATCCCATCGTAGAACTCTACTCTCCTGACCTACTAAATCTAGTTACCTCCCAAGGGCCCACCTCCAAATATCAGCATATTCAATCTTCAACATACAAATTTAAGGGACACAAACATTCAATTCATAACTATTTGTGAAAGGTAAAATACATCTTTGCACATGTACATGTGAGAGAAAAAATTTCATAGCAAAAACTTGTCACTGATCTCCAAATCATTGTGCTCCTAAAGATTTCTAAATCCCTGAATAATTTCCTCCAAAGCTTCTGGTGTTGCTTTTGTGAACCAGTCTGATCCCGGATTGGGTTCCTCACTTCCACTTCTCACAGAGGCGAGTGTAACAGCCATGACAGGGGTGATAGGAACGGCATTCATCTATATCCCACTATTCCTTTAAAGGAAATGGCCTTATTTTCATCTTGCAGACTCAATATTTGTGATAAAATTTCCGTATTTGGATGCTACCTGAATGAATGTGGGTCTGGTCATTTTAAAACTACACTCTGAAAATCGCTTTGTATAAAAAGATATAATTACATTTAAAGAGAGATACCTAAGCGGGTGTTTAAGAGCTATATCTTTATTTTTAGTATCAATTGATAATCTAGGATATTGGGAGGTTTTTATGGCCGGACTCTTCTAAAAACTTACTTTTCATGCCATATTTTTTCAGAGTAAATATTTAAATAATCATTTAGAAATAATTTTGGAAATATTACTTTTTATATACGGCTTGAATATAAGCATCTATTGATGTTTATTTTTCCAAAAGGCACATAATAATTTGTATTAAAATTTAGTATTATCTAAAATCCTCCAAATGCTCCTAATATTGCCTTTATTTGTGTACCACATTCAAGATTTTAAACCTGCCATATGATCAACTTTTCTTTCTTTTGATTTGAAGTCTTAATTACCAGTAGAAAATAATTGTCACTAAGAATTTGACAGCTGAACTGTAGCTTTGTTACTTTGTTTTGGCAAAAAAAAAAAAATGTCATCAAACTTTCATTTACAATATAATATTTTCTTTCAGAAATATCACCGAAGCTTTTATAATAATCTTTTTTTAATTTGTGTTTTTAAAATATATTTAATCACTTATATACTTGATTGATATGTGATATTCACATTTTAGAAGTGATAAGAATATATTATAAGCATTACATTGAATATATTTTAGTGACTGATTGGTTCTGAAAGAAAGAACCCAAGATCTTTAGCTGATTTACATCTTCTTCCTTAAGATGTGGTTTCTCTGTCCTGTGAGTGATTTGGATTCTCTAGGTAGTTAGAGACACTGCAATGTACTGATTAGAGCATGCTCTCTGGAATCGAACTGTCAGAACTCAAAGAATAATTTGACTATTTACTGTATCCACAAATAATGGCAAATGGTTTAATTTTGTTATGCCTCATTTTCTTCATCTGTAAAATGGATGTAAATGAAATGGCTTCAGAGGACTGCTGCAAGTATCAAATTAGATAATACCTATAATGTGCTTAGAATAGTGCCTGGCACATAGTAAACATGCAGAAAGTGTTAACTCTTATTTGATGCAAAATTGATTGAATAATGTAATCTTTGTAAAGTATATCACCGTAATTTAAAGACATATCAATAGAGGTAGACCAACTTTATTTTAAAAGTGAAGACTGTATTTTAATTAAAAGAAAAAATGTTATACTTCTAAGTTAGTAGTACCAAAAAGTTTGGAATGCTCCATCTTAACCTTTAGATTCATAAAATGCTAATTAATTTAATCGGTATTTCATTAAATAGCAATAATACTTGTTTTAAATTCAAACAATATAAATAAGTTTTAAATTCCTATTACACTGAGTCATCAAACATAAGATGATTGGATTGGTTATAAAGTACAAACACTGGGAGAGTGACTGGCATGTAAAATTATTCAGGAGAGTCAGCTCCTAAAGAAACAGACCAAAGGATGAGACAAACAATATAGTCCTAGTTAGGTAAGAAGGAGTCATAAGCAGAAAGAAAGGCCATCAGGAGATGAAGAACAGTGTGTTTGTTTAAAATAAAAAAGTGCTATTTTATTTTGCCTGAACAACCTGAATGAGTAGCCTTGGAGCCACACGTGGATAATTCCACGATAAATCCCACCACTGGTTGAGTTCTAAATAGAAATTTTGACATTACATTAATGACCCTTGTCTCCTTTTGGAAGTCCATTCTGATTGTCTCCGACTCCTCATTTCCATCTCTGCCGGAATCAGGCATCCTTCCTCGATGCCCCATAGCAGCCACTAAATATCCTATTAGATTATCAAGTTGCATTGAACTGTCATCTTTCCTTATTTATCTTTTCCAATATGATAAAAGTTCATGTCTATTATTCATTGTTGAAGACCTTGAAGTAACACATGGCCTGGCACATAAAACCACTTAATTAACACTTGGCGAATGAACACTTAAATTATTTATTCTCAATCCTAACAACTTGTGCCTTCAGGTCATGGGTTTAAGACTACAAACATGACAGAGGTGGGTATGTAGGTACTGACACTTCTATGCTGTACTGGCCTGCTGAACAAAGAAAATTACCCTTCTGTAAAGTAATTGGGGGATGACCCCATGCCCCCTATTAGTACCTACTGCGTTAAAGCTTCATTCCTTGGGTTCAAGTACTGAATGTTGGAATTTTAGGAAACCTCTGTCAAAATGTAAGGTGAGAATGTTCACACACTAATCCCCTTTCAGCTAACACTTCAGTTTTTAGTTTTATCAGTTAATGCCTTAGCAAGGATTTGCAGAAATGAGATGACAGGCCAAGTGAGGGGTGTTTGTATGTGTGTGTGTGTGTGGTGTGAGTGTGTAGGGCGTATAGTCCGAAGTTATGGTATATGTTGGTGTTGTGTGTGTGTGTGTGTGTGTGTGTGTGTGTGTGTGTGTGTGCATTTCAGATGGGGAGATGTTCAGAGGGTGTTGCCTGACACAGAATACCAGACAGAGGACAGGCACTGGACATAGGATACAGAGGATGCCAAACCAATTTTTACCTTTTCCACAAGTTAGCTCAAGCATGGTCTTGCTTCTAAGTGCCCTTCTTTACATGGCTTTGTGTGTGGATTCACCTTTTGAACTGAAATAGCTATTTTTCAAATTTTAATAGAAAAAAGAAATTCACCTTTTTTTTTTTTTACTTCAACTCTTATCTAAAGATGTAATCTTAAAATCTTCCTCTCTTACCAGCCCTTGCTCTCATGGCTCCAACTTTCTGCAGAAATGTTTAAAGTAGATATAGTTCTCTGTCTTCAAATACAAAATGAGTTAAAGCACATTTGCTATTTTTTACCACCAAATAATGTTTTGGTCAAACTACTCAGGTTAGAAAACTCTATGTCTATGATTCCCAATTTCTTTTTCTTGAGCCTCTATAACTAGTGTTATGTCTTCCTTTAAAATAGTTCTAGATTTCCCTCTTCATTACCAATTCTAATCAACTGGTGCTGTTCTAAGGTTGCATACCCACATGCCCCCAATAGCCAGACAGAGTGAAATCCATGTAAAAGAGTAATTCATACTTTATTCACATTAAAACTTCAAATTTTATTCTTAACTGAAGCTTATCTGAAAGCTGAATCCAAGTCTCAGAGCCTCTAATGGGTTAACATTGTATTGCACTTAAGTTACAGGCCTGCTTCATAGGCATGTGTCATGTATGGATACTTAGGACCCCAAATTTAGGAAAAAACATCCACATTTAGAAAGCCTTCTGCTGTCGCCATCCTGAAATTATTTATAAGTTTTGAACAGGGGCCCCACACTTTCATTGTGCAGTAGACTCACAAATTAAGTAGCTGGTCTGCCTGCTCAGTCATTATCATCTTCCACCTGAATCACTGAAACATCACCTCAGCTTGTGTCTCTTCCACTGAGGTTTCTGTCCTCAAGTCATCCTATATAGAGCCATAGTGTTGATTTTCTTAGGTACCATTTTTATCATGCTGGCCCTTGTTCTGCAGTTCATTCCCTAAGCTCCTCTAACTGGCACGGACCTCCCTTCAGAACTCGGCTCTTCTCTACATTATTTCCTACAGTTTCTAACACGAATCCTCTACTCTAGTTGGGCTGGTCTCACCATGATTGCCTATTTAGTGAGTCCTACTCTGTATTACATACAGCTCATGCTTCTGGTTAAATCTAAATATGTGATCTTCCTTTTATCCTGCACATCTAGAACCAGCTTCAGCTGGTTAGCCCCAGTCTGGCTTTTCACAAAATATTCTAAATTATTCTTATCCTTAAGTGTTTATCGACTGCTGATTTTCAAGATTTGTTTTCTGCATTGCAATAATTAGCATATGTGTTATCAAATATCAACATGCATGAGAATCACTCAGACTTAATACATTCAAATCTCAGAGGAAGTTCTGGAGGAAACTGCATTTTTAAATAAACACACAGGTAATGCTAATATAGATGATCTGAAAACTACACCACTACATACATACAAATACTACTATGTTTAGTATGTGCTTCATGAACCTTAGCTTGTCTATGCATCAGTATTATAAATTCCCAGAGCAGAAGTAGTATGCATGCAGCCCCTATAATTCTCAGCACAATGCTAAACTCATAAATAAGTTTCCATTTAATAACATTTTAATATGTTGTGTTAGAAGTGTTTTGGCAGGTAAGAACCTTCTCTAAAATCTCAGTACAACTAAAACCCTTCTTAGAAATTGTACATAAGGTGTAACCCAGTTTTCTGATTCTTACAAAAAAAAATGAAAATAATCTAAAGTTTTTAAAGAATAGCTAAGTTTTTTGGAAATATGATCATTTAAATATAAATGAATTGCAATCATATGGATTAAAATCCCATTTAAATATATATGTGAAGTAATACTTTCAGGTTTTGCCAGTCTTAAAATGTCTGAAAAATAGTTCAAGATGCTTTGGCAAAATTCAAGCATAGTCCAGTCTCTTGTTGTGAAACACCTATTTGCCAGCCTTATATCCCCTACATGAGGTCTTTATCTGTAGTCAAAATAATATACCTGTCTAGGTGGTTATTAAAGAGCCATTAAATCTATGTCTTTCTTTCTTTCTTTCTTTCTTTCTTTCTTTCTTTCTTTCTTTCTTTCTTTCTTTCTTTCTTTCTTTCTTTCTTTCTTCTCTCTCTCTCTTCTCTCTCTTTCTCTCTCTCTCTCTCTCTCTCTCTCTCTCTCTCTCTCTCTCTCACTTTCTCTTTCTTTCTTTCTTTCCTTATTTATTTAATTTAAAAAATCTGTTATTAAGGATTAAATGCAGTGAATATAAGGACCAGAAGTTTCAGAAATTGAGGAACTGTGATGCAGTTCCTAAAGTTAGTTCTTTGCAAGGGTTTTATAGACAACATGCCTAGAAAGATGTGAATGCCTGTGAAAAAATGTAAAGCATCAGAAGAATGTTAGACTAAATTTTCTGCCCCAGAACTAACAACAGGTGGTCCTGCCATAAGGTGTACATATGGCAGAGACATAGTACTACTACGAATTCTGCTCACAGAAATGCATCTTGTAACCCATAGGGAATAGAGTCTCTGGCTTTGTTACCAGACTTGTGAATCTTCTTCTAGGCAACAGATGCAATGGTTTATCATACAATCTTAGGATTGAAGAGCCTTCTATTCTAATTCATTCTGCTTTCCAGTAAAGAAATTTCTTCTATGGCATTTTTATCTGATTATGTACTTCAAATTAACTAATATAAATAAATATTTTATTCCTATATGTTGAATATTAATTATATCCTTTGCATAAGATAAATCTTTTAAGTCCTTAAATACGTACATAAACTATTGATTATTTACACAGATGTGTATATATTTTCCATATAACTGAAATTAATTGAATACTCACATTTATTTATTTTAAAAGATGTAAACATATATGCACATACATATGTACACACACATATATGTATATATGACCTAGAAGAAAACAAAATCTTATATTTTCAATTAATCTTATTAAATGAATACTCTTTCTCTTGTTGCATATATATATATATATATATATATATATATATATATATATATATATGCCACCATCATCTTCCGCACTTCAAGGAGAGTGACCATGTATCCATATGTGCTTTTTAAAATCTTGTTGTCTTTGATATAATTATTTGTTGTCTCAGTATGAACAATAAATTACATAGTCAGCTAAACTCAAACATGGATGATTTCATTTATTTGACCACTGCAATCACTTATACTCTATATCTACTCTTTTATATCTTAATTAAAAATAAATACTGAAGTGTTCATTATAGACAAAGCTTACTTTTGTTTTAATTTTTTAAGGTAGCCATTTTAGACACTTGAAACTAATTTCTCTTGAAGTATGTCAGCGAATATGTGAGTAGGGAAAAGGTGGCAGTACAATTTCTTAACAAATATTATAATTAAACTGTATTATGCTGGAGTGATTATATTACGTTTTAAACCTATTACATTGAAGGACAGGGAATTTTTTTTAAGAAAAAACATTAAGATGTTAAAAAAAACCTAAAAGCATAAGAATAGCTGCCAACCAGGATGTCCAACTCTTCCTACTACACTTGTCAAATGTACTTGTCCTTCCTGGTAATATGTTGAGATCATGTGATGATCATTAACTCTTTCAAACCCTTGAAGTTTATATGCAAGTTTGATCTTTTGCCCTTCTCTCTCAAAACTTGGTAAATCTACAGAGAGTTTTGGAGACCTCAACCCTCTGTCATTAATTGTTTAGATTTCCATTTGTCTGAAGGCAAAGGACTAGAGAAGATGATTTTGCTGAGGGCCTCTCTGGCTTTGAGTTACTTCTCAGGTTCCTAAGGAGAAAACAGTAAACTATATGCTCATTCTCTAGAAGCTTTCTGTCTCACTCACTAACATGTATCTATTATTAATAAATTTTCATGTATTGGCTTTCTTTTTTTTTTTTTTTTTCAGGATTCTTTTTTCCATTGCTTTTGGAGCTTCATAATCACCTGCTTCTTTCCTCATTGTTCATTCCTTCTTTGGCTTCCTCCAGTCCTGAATATTTGAAAAGAAAGGAATGGCTAAAAGAATGAGTTTCTTCAAAAGTTGAGAAAGAGCCTAATAGTTATTATAGTATAATCTCAACCATAAAGTAATATAATTGCCTAGGGTGAAATACAAAAGATCACGAAAACCTGATGGTTCTTTCTTTTTTCAATTGAAAGAACAGTAAATTGACATTAAAGGTTTTGAAAGTTATTATTGAATTCATTCATTTTATTCCAAGAAGAATCAATTATAGCGGAGGTCTGCAAACTACAGCCCTTGGGTTGAATTCAGCCTAACTCTGTTTTTAGAAAGAAAGTTTTATTGCAACACAGCCATCTGCATTCATTTACAAATCAACCTGGCTTCTTCCCAATGGCGTTGACCAGTAGTGACCTTATTATCCACAAAGCCAAGAATATTTACAGTCTGGCCCTTTACAGAAAAAAGTTTTCAACTCTTGAATGACATCACGCCTTGTTTTAGAAAGACTTTTTTGTGCCTTAGGGTAATATTTTAATGTATTTGTAAAATTTAGTTTTTTTCTTAATTTTCCCCATACTTGAAGGTAATAATATTTCTTTCTAGTTTTCATAATTAATGCTACTTAAAAAACATCTGATATTTTTATAGAGGCTTTTTCTTTGAAGCAACTAATTTCATTTTTAATTAATTCATGTTGTCAAACTTTTAATTATAGTTAAATATTTTAATCATATGATTTTCTTGGTTTTTCTCCTTTGATTCAGAATTTAATTTTTTAAAAAAATCTTAGTTCACTAATATATGATGTGGTCAGTGGTGATGGAATGATTATCTACAATGTGACATTTGCCAATTATTTATTATTAATGAATAAACTAGGGAATCAAACATTTCTTGAATTGATAAACATTTATTCAGTTTATAGAAAAACATATCTGTTTATTTTAAACCTGTGCTACTAAAAGCCATTTTAAGGTATATTCTAAATGTGAATTCTTAATCAAGTAATTTGATATTAATCTTGAAAAGAGTTTATTCTCATTTTTTTTTTTTAGAGTTTAAGGCTGCACATTTATGTGTGTTTGATAAAGATCATGGCAATATACTCCTTTAAATATAAACTAATTCAGCAAGTTAGAAATCTAGTGATTCGTAGGTCTCCCATCAGAGAAGTCTTTTCTAAATGCCATTGGATCCCTTTGGGAAAATAATTTGCCTTATGTCCTTAAATGACCTTTAGCATAGAATGTCAGCTAAAATAGCATGTTTTGGTTTGTGTTTTGCTAGTAATTTCTTTGTAAGCCATCAATACATATGTGAACATCATTGTTCCTTCTACTTACATGAGTTTTCTTCTTTTGGTAATTCTCAATCTGAAATTAAGAGATAGCTAGCAGTCACTGTAATTAATATGCATAACTTCTGGTGAGCTGCATAATTCTAAAGATCATATATTAATTAACCCTGTTTTTAAAAATTTACTATAGTAAGTACCTCTTCTATTTATTTGTTGATATGGACTAATAAAAAATAATTTATTGATAACATATTGAGCACATGTTATGGGCCAAGAAATATGGAATATGTTCTTTATGTTTATATTGTAGGTACTTTATGTCTATTATTGTTGGTGCTTGAATCATCTCGGCAAGTTAGATGTTATTATCTTTCTTTAACATTTGAAAAAGGAGTCTTGGAGAAGGTACTTATTGGTCTTAGAGTCAGGAAATAGTAGAATTAAGATTCAAATTCTGTTGTTTAACATATATCCATTTATCTTTCGATATTTCATTAGCAAGAAAATCTCCAATATATGATTCATAGCTCAAAGATTTGTAAATTCAATTTATAGATTCAAGAAATTATAAAACTGGAGAATATTTCTTAGAAAGTATTCAGCTCAGGCTCTTTATTTTTACAAATAATGACATTGAAGTCCCTTCATTTGTATTGAGGTTTTAAGAAAAAAAACATCTTTGGTTAACAAATTACTTTCTAGCCCAGCCAAACTAAAAGGCAGTTCTCTTGCCTCCCATTGTAGAATTCTTTTCACTAAGTAGCAAGTGTCTCTCCCATAAATGTCCTTCCTCCATATTATCCAAGGTACATAAACAGAAGTCTAAAATGTGATTTGTATCTTGTTACTATTTGCTGATAAATTTAGTATTCATATGCTGATGCCACTAATATATAATTACTGGAAAAGTAATTTGTACTTCTATATCCTTATTAAATTTCATATGACTATGACTCACACAATGAGGACAGAGTGTTTGTTTTGAAAATCTTAAGCTGAGAAAAAATAAATATCACCCTTATATTTCTTCTGTGAGTCAGTAGGAGAGTGAGAAAGATATTTCTGACATTCTGATTTTGAAATAAAGGAAACCAAATTACAGGAATAGTGTGTTTTCTAGACAAATGGAAACTATAGAACACAGTTGAAACTTTTGAGACTTTTATCCCAGGACAAAGAATGGCCATGGTTTATATTATATTCACCTGCAGAATAGTGAGGACTTATAATTACCTGGGAACGCAAAAGATATTTAGGATTTTTCCTTTTATAGTCCTATTCGATGATTATTGATGTTGACATTGGAAAAGTCGCTTAGGCTTTTGACAAGTTTTTTTTTTTTTAACATTTTTTAGTGAAATAATGAAGAATCAATTAACAGCTCAAGATTCCCCATTAAGTTCAAGTTTTCTTGAATTTTATTACTTGAAATAGAACCATAATCATGAGTAATTATGAACATGAAAATAATATGAATGACTCGCACCTCAGAACACTTCATGTTAATGAGTCCTTCAAATACAATGTTGTTTGTATACTAATGGTGAATTACATAGTTGAATAACATAGGTTTGCTAGCTATACACACACACACGCACACATATATTTGTCTCTATATAGTAGGCATCAGGTGCAAAGAATTAAGATAACAATTTTCCATAGTTTCCTTTTTATTTTCATCATTTACTTATATATTTTATTCCTTCATCTACAATCCCAACTCATATATTCCTTTCACTCATGGTCATAGGCAACTAATCTAATGTGTTTAATATAATGTGTGAATATATAACTATATATGTGTGAGTGTATATATAAAAAAGTGTGTAGTGTTGTTTTATTTACATGTGTCTTAAAAAACATCCTCATGCAAAAGTTCTTGTCCTCCTTAGCTTTTTATAATATTTTAATGAAAATGTGGCTAGAATCATATATTTAATAAAGACATAAAATATATTATAAAAAATAAATATACAGATGACATACCATATCCTAGGAACACTGAAAAATATAGAAATGCTAATCATTTAAATTTCATGCAAGAGTGATGGTTTGCATGTATTGAAATTGGCCACCTCTACCGGAAACATAAGAAAAAGTAAAAGAACCATTGAAAAATATTAAAAAGTGTATAACCATTTTCCAAAATGAAAGAAAAATCTCCATAAACTCTAAATATAAAAGAAATCATAATAAGAAGTCCCATGGCAAGCCAGACCACATGATGAGAACAAGGTCTCCACCGAAGGGAGAGCAGAAGGTTAAAATGTGCCTCCGGTAAGAATGGTATCAAAGCTGAGCATCCAGAATACGGTCTGATGTTTTTCAGGGAGTAAGATGAAGATATTGATTAACACTGGGATCATGTTATAAAAATAGTTATATACTTTTAAAAAGAATTAGTAGATTTAATTTAAAACTATGGGAGATTTTTTTAAAAATTAAAAACCTCAAGTCAAACAGAAGCAGGAAGTGATTTTTAAAAAGCGAAGAAGAAAGCATGGTTAAAATACAATGCAAAAGAACAGGAAAGAAATAATCTCAAAATTTCAGTAATCACTCTAAATATAAATGGCTTAAAATTTACTGCTAAAAATTAAATATCATATTACATTAAAGAAGTAAACTCTAAGCACAGACATGTATTAATAAAACAATTAGGGTTATTCTTCACAAAAAGAAATCAGCCCAGTCAAAATAGAATGTAAGAATATTCTCCAGCAGGAACAGTGGTTCAGGTTCCTGAGCCTTAAATCCTACTTAGGAATTTGTTCCACTGAAGATGACTGCATCAGATCATCAGGAAGTAAAACTGTCCTCTCTATGTTCAGCTTTCTGTATATAGGGCTAGAGCTGTTCCGCATACAATGTAGATAGATCGTATGTGTTTAAGGGGCCACCTTATTTGGAACAGGTAGCTGGCACCTTATGAATTTTCCATTATGTTTCATAACATCCTCCTAAATGTTTGTCTCATCTTATGGTTCTTCCTGAAAAGGTATTTTAGGAAAATATTTTTAGAATAAAGATTTAAACCTTTCATGCTTTCACATTGTTGTACTTTTACATTTAAAGGAGAATTTGGCTATGTATAAAATTCTAGCCCAAAGCTCTATTTTTTTGTTTTTAAAGAACTTTATAAATAAAGTTTGGGAAGTTTGCATGAATCTAATTATGTTTCCTTGGTGGATTATCTCTTTCTTACTAGAAACTTTTAGAATTTCTCTCAGTTTTGTTATTCTTATTTTACACTGTAATCTATCTAGATGTGGGCTTTTCTATTTTTTCTGCTTGACTGCATTGTATCAATATTAGTCATCCTTTACTCTTTGAAATTTCATCATTATTTCCTCAAATATTCTATACGATCCTTTTTTATCTCTCTATTTTTCTGGTCTGTTGTAACTTTGCTATTTCAACTCCTATTCTCACATTTGTAATGTAATTTGTTTATATTTTCTTTTTTGCCTTTCCTAACTGCCTTCTACAATTGATCTTCCAGCTCCAAAATTTATTCTTTGGCTCTGTCTTATTTCCATTTAACTCATTTGTGTGTTCTTTATTTCAACTATTACATTTTTGATCACCAGTGTACCTTCTTAATGACTACTCCTTCCTCAATTTATCAATAGCTCTATGGATATAGTCTTTTAAAATTCTTGACTTACCTGATCTGTTAATTTTGGTTTATCAGGTATAACATATATTTAATTTATTGTTTCTCTTTTATTTCAGTTGTACTCTTCTAAGTCTGGTTGCTTTTGTCCATAAGATTATTTTAAGAATCTTAACTAGTATTATAAATAGTAGCAGGGCAAAGATGTAGCCTTAGCTTGTGACGTTTTTCATGGGTTTAAAGGTAGAATATGCCCATGGAATAAGTCCCCAGAATACCATAGACTGATTGGGCAAACTTTAGCTGTTCTTTCTTCATTAAGTGATTCTGTCCCTCAGGGAACTTTGATATCACTGCCTGACATCGCTCTGTGTTGAAAAAGTTTTCTCATTGATTATGACTGTCAAGCTACATTTTGAAAGGAGGATAAAAGGAAAAATAAACACTGAGTAGCTAGCTGGTTTTCTCTTACTTGCTTTCTACTGGGCCAAGGCTACTGGGTTGGCCCTGCTACTTTTCTCTTCTGAAGTTCTGCGGTAGTAGGGAGTGAGCCACACAGAAAATATGGTAAAGAAAAGAGCACTGAAAAGCTCCCCTATTATTTCCTGCCAACGATGATGTGAGGCCTGCCTTTGCCTCATGCTGCCATTGCTCTTCCATTGGACCTTAACAACTATTCTTCCCTGTCCCCTTCCTCAAGTATTTCTTACAGCTTTACTTTAGTTTTTCAAATCAGTATGCTTTCTTTTATTTTCTGTGAGATTTTTAGGTTGGATTGGGGAGAGTCAACAGGCTGTGACATAATCTTCTAATTAGTAACCAAAGGTCATAATGTACACACATTCACACACTCAAAAATGGGTATTGTGGCATTATTGTGAAGTAGGAAAAAAAAACTTGAAGCAATTTAAATGTCCAACTTTAGGGTTGTGAAAAATTAATTAGGTTAGTTATTACTGGAATAAGGTAAAGATTTAGATATTCAAGTGTTACTCTAAACAGCTCTCAAGAAACATTCTGAAAAAAAAATATCAAGGTGCAGAACATTATAATAAATGTGGGGAAAAAAAAGAAACGTATATGTTGATAAAGATATCTTATTTTTCAATTTAACATCAACCCAGAAAAACTAATTATGCTGACCTTTTATGGGGGGCAGTTTCTGTAGAGTGGCATTTATACATTATGATTAAAAATTTAAATATATAGATATGTGATTTTTAGTTTACTTTGCTAAAACCATACGAAAAGATTTGCTTTATAAAGCATATATGTTCTCACACATGTATACAGACAAAAAAATACTAATTTAGTATTTTATATTCTGGCAGAAGACATTATATAGGATTGTATTCAACCTTTTACACTACTTAACAAAAATCAGAAAGAAATGCTGAAGAGGACAGCTTAAAAATATCATTTAAATGATTATATAGTAATAATGCCCATTTGTTTTATTAGAAATTATTAAGGGTTGGTGGAAGCTTATACTTTATTTTGATTATATGTTTAAGTTCCATGCTAAATAATTTATTCACATTATATAAAATTCGTGTAGAAAAACAATCTGCATGCTAATGTAAATGTGCTTGTGAAAGGTGTCAAGTGATATTATTGAACAGAGCAAAAAGAGATTTGTTGAGATTAGATAAACCAAGGCATCACTTGTCAGTTCATCTATTTAGAAAAGGTAGACAGAAGGGAAGACAAAAGCCAATATTCAAATTATGTGCATGATTTGTTCTTTTTTGACTACAAATTGTCAGTGTAAGAAGGATGGTGATAAAAGACAGTAAAATCAAAACGTCACTTTTGTTAACAGATCAAAATTCCATTTTAATGGTATGGGAGCTATAGTAAGCTTTAACAATGGAGCCACACTTATTCTCCCTTGGCTTGTCAGTTTCCATTTTGAAGTATTGTTTTTAATGACCTATCTGGAGATTTATTTTTTAAAGAACAAGCACATATTTAGGTGTTTCATCTATCAAAAACTTCCTTTGTTATTTTGTGATCAGACTGTATTCTATAAGTGTGGTGGACCTTGACAGATAGTGTCAGTTGATACATGGATAGCAAAATTTCTGAAAATGTTCTCACTCTAATCTTAGGCAAATCAATTAGTGCTAGCTTGCTACATGCTGATTCAATCAGAACGTATAATTCTGCATTTTCCCACTAATTTCACTTGGTAGATTTGATGGAAAGTAATAGTTATAAAAAGATTCTCAGAAGTGTTTGCAAACAGAAGAAGACACAGTAAAATTAAGTTAAAATTAACATGACTCTAGAGTCAACTCATTTTCTCAAAGAGTGTTTATGGTTGGGAATATAGGAATAGACTTTTTTCTGAGTAGTTTTCTGCTCCTGCATTTGCCATCTTCATTCTTAAGAGACTGATTACTTTAGTAAAATTATTTATTTTATTCTAGAATATTCACATTGAATTTTGAGTTTTGAAATATGAAACTAACAGAGCAAAATAAACTTGAGAAATGAGAAAAACTGGCCAATGAGGAAAAGACAGGATGGAGATAATTGGGAAGTAATGAGAACAAGAACAATAAAACCAAGGAGAGTGACAGCAAGAGAGAGAGAGAAACAGAGAGAGAGAAAAAAAAAACAGAGAGAGAGAGAGAGAGAGAATTTTTAGATTCTGAGCAAAGCATTTAGACAACTGGCCCGGCCTTGTTCAAACACAAAAATTCTTGGACTTTTAAATCCTCAAGCCATTAGCATAATTACCTATATATAATCACTTAAATCCCTACATTTTTAAATGCAGAAATATTTTGTTCTTTTTAAAAAAATGTTTTTTGTTTTTCTTATAGAAATTACAAAGGAGGGTGTCTGTTTGTCCCTAAATCAGTGTCCTGGTTATTGTTCACTCCCATCAGCAGGCTAAGTCAGAATCTATGGCCTGACACCCTTGTGTTTCTCTAAAGGTGAAGTTCTGAGTTGGAAATTAGCTTCTCTCCAATCTCTACCACTGTCACAACCATAGGATGGACTAACGGTTGCCAGCTTCCTAGGTTTCTATAAGGCTGTGTATAGGGCATACTTGTGATGACAAAACTAGAATGCTGCTTTTGGTTTCCAGTGCCAGAGATCTGAATTGGCCTTTGGGAGAATCATGCAGGCAGAACTATTGGTTTTGCCTTGCATGTGGCTAGGGGATGTCCTTCGGAAGTATTTCTAAAGTACTGAACTACAATAGTGTGAGGCATCCAGCACTTCCACATTCCGCCAGGGCTGGCTGGACCAAAACCTCCAGGATCACCAATTATGCACATGGGGCTATACCTGAAAAGAAGCCTGCTTCCAACCTCTGGAGAGGTAGGAAGTTGTGCCTCTGTGGTGCTGGACTGATGTGGATCTTGCAACCTACAGTCACACCTTGAGGACTCTGATGTACTTAATTTCCCTCGTAAAGTCCGAGGACAATAGTGTTCTTAGTTATGTGCAGTTAGAATGCAAACGGGTTCCTGAATGGGTGCCCCTGGCGGAGTGACAGTGTTCAGTGAAGCACTAATTACTCCTTTCTTCTAATGCTTTTGGGAAAATCATCTGTAACATTTTCCTACAAACTACCTGCCACTGTAGTTACCCAATATCAACTTCATCTCTTTCTCATTTCTCCTTTGCCAAGCAGGGGTAATAATAGTTCTTATCCCATGGGTGAGAATTAACAAGGTAACATAGGTAAAGTGCTTAAAACAATGCCTGGTATATAAGTGCTCAGTAAATGTTAACTATTACCATTATTGTTATTATTTTATTGGTGTTATTACTTTTTCTCTTTTCTTTTTTCTTTTCTTTTTTCTTTATTGTTAATTCTGAAATCCAAGAAGATCTCAGCCCGGTTTTCTACAATCCAGAGCCTAAGGAAAAATCCTACATAATCACGCTTTATTTGGAGAAAGAGAATACAGTGTCAAGAAAGCAAGAATTAAAAACAAAAAAAAAAAACAAAAAAAAAATGGAAATAAAGAGGGAAGAAAAGATTGTCAATAAAAGGGGAATGCACTAAATAGCTGTACAAACCTGCAGAACACA
This sequence comes from Eonycteris spelaea, assembly GCA_003508835.1. Classification (NCBI taxonomy): domain Eukaryota; kingdom Metazoa; phylum Chordata; class Mammalia; order Chiroptera; family Pteropodidae; genus Eonycteris; species Eonycteris spelaea. The sequence goes on from PUFA01000011.1 coordinate 2,864,641, forward strand.
ATTGCTTTCTTCAAGAGACCTTATAGACTGCATCTTGAAACATTACATCAGGAGAGGAAGAGAGAACGGCTGTGTCCACTCCCTTGGCCAAAGTTTGTTATACATTGTGTCAACCATCCTGAGTTATACCATCTGCCCTTGTTACACAACTGGTAGAGAAAACCCCAAAATAGCAGGAGCATCAACAACAGCAACACAAGAGGCAGGATACAGGTGAGCCAGAAAGCCAGCAGTAGTCATCCTTCTTGCACACAGCCTGGTAAGCCAGTATTCATGAGTGGGTGTTGAGTGAATTATGGGGCATTTTGAGTCTCAGCAGCAAAGGGAAGTCTTGAGGTAGAAGGCAAAAGATGCACAAGGTAGAGCTAAGACTCTGGTGTGTTGTGTCCTAGACAAGAGTGCCATGAGGAAACTGAATTAGCTACCAATTGAGTCCTGATCTGTTAACCAAGTGACATTCTATGCAATGCCACTCTCTCCCCTTCTGTTCCACAAAGGTGGCCAGGACGCCATTAGTAAAAAACAAAACCATTCCTGAGTGGCTATAAGAATGTGGTTAGTACCAGGTGATCTTCCCAGAGGAACACAGACACGTCAAGCAGAAAGAATAACCGAGTAAATCTGGAAAGTCAAAATCAAACAAGTATACAACACACACCTTAATGCTAAATGACAACCAGTTTTTGTACCTTACAATCAAGGAAGAAGCGAGATATTTTCTTTCCCAGAGCTCTGTTATACCCTTGAAGAATGACTTTGGGGAAACTTATTTAGGTCAAATGCACACTTGTAGACTAATAGTTTTATTCAAAGGAATAAGGGCTCTCTGACCAGACAGATTGATTTGTGTGTTCAAATTTAAGGAACCCAGAACAATGATTGACAAATACATGTAGAAAGGCAGTGCTCAAATGAAAGGGATGGGAGATAGAACAAAAAAACCAGTTGGTAATCAATCTCTCCCTCTCCTTCTCTTTCTCTCTCTCCCTCTGGTTCTATCTCTTTTAGGGATTTCTTCAATTGTATTTCTACATTAAAAAAAATTAGTATGTGTTTATTAGATTTATTTGTGTTTAAAGTATTTCTATAATGAAGTATGTGGGAGCTTGCCACATAAACAATCAAGTCTTTCAGGGAAATTTTCCATTATCTTCTTGCATATGGCATAGCAACTGCTATGAAAATGGATCCCAGCATAACTGTTTCACTGCCCTTTAACTTCATATGTATCGATCACTTATCACTGATCACTATCTCATATGCTGCTCTTCGCTCCTTGGAATATTTTCGTGTTTTTAATTGCTGTGTAAATTCATTTATTTGGAAGCTTTATATGTCCTCATGTAAAGTCATAGATCCCTAAGCCCTGTGGAGTTTTACCACTAGTTAGATTCTATTTGCATTATATCTTCCAGAAATTCCTTAATATTTGGGCTGTTTTTTAGCACTGTTTTTGACTTTAGAGAAATATATAGACAGTTTTCTTCTCACTTTTATATTTATCCTGTCATCTTAATAGGATTTAAGAAATAAAGAGGCTAAATAATTGTGCTCATTAGGTATCACGAGGCAATAATTCTGATTCATCTTTGAAATGCAACAGTAAAGTCCTTACAAATAAGTGTTTAATAATAAAATACATATGTTCTTTAGGAAATTTTCTAACCAAAATGAAGATGGGTTTTTAATTTCTGGACTTTCTATTATATTTAATATTGACTGATGACTAAATAAATCATGCACAGAAGATTGTACCCAAAGTATCACAATCAATGAGTACAAACAGATAATGCATCATCATTAATGATTGTTATTATGTTTCCAAAACACAGTTCAACAGCCATCTATTTCTTCATTTATATCTATACAAAAATGTAATTATAAAAAGTTCAGCTTCAATGAACTGAAATAAAAACATAGGTTTAATATGAATGATAATTTTTACAAAGTCTCTTGTAACTGCACTAAGTAGGAACAAATCAAATTTCTCTTTGGATCTGTCCTTCAATAAATTGATTTGCATATTGTTTAAAATCTTTTAAAGAATAACTCATTAAATTTTTTTTGGAATATTTTTAGTAGATGAAGTTATAGCAAAATGGAATAAAATACATAAAATAAAATCTTGTATTTAAATTGTAAAACAAAACTTGACACCTTGTTGAACTGCATTGATTTTCTTTCAATATTACAGCAAGAGACTCGTGTTTTCGAGAAGTTAACTTATTATATGTTGCATCTCATATATTCTGGAAACTATAAAATAAAATTTAATAGAATAAAGTTGATTGTGTTTTCTGTAGGAACAATTTTGTATTTTCAAGTTGAATTCTAGATCAAGAACTCAAAATTAAATAAAACTTAACAGAGAATAATTAATAACAAATTGCTATTAATCTAGATGTCACTATAACAAAAAGAAAAGGACACATGTAATGGCACTGAAGAATCTTAGAAACACTTTGATAAGTGAATGAAGCCAGTCACAAGACAGTGCACTATATGATTTCATGTATGTGAGGTTCTAAAGATGAAATTACTATAAAAAGACAGAGGTGGAAGTTATGTACATCATGATTCTGGTGGTGGTTCCATGATTATACACATTTATAAAAGATCATTAAATTATACACTTAAAATTTATACTATTTAAATTGCATCTCAGTCAAAATGGAGAAACAAAGTAGAAAAATGATCTGCATTGATGATTTACAGTCATTCTTACAAAACAGATCAAAACCTTTAACATATCCTATATGGATTTGCACTATTCTTTTCATGTCACCCCTGAAATTCATCTTATTTAATGTTCCTTTGTTTTTGTCTTGTCATACTAATGGTCTTTCTAAGTTTCCATGCTCCAGCCACCCTGCGCTTCCTTCCCTATTATAAGTGGAAATATGCTGTTACCTCTGGTTGTAAAACTCTTCCCTAACTTTTATCTGCTATACCCGTCAATTATTACTTTTTCTTTAAGATAAGAACAAAAACTACTTCCACAGGGACCGTCCCTGACCACCAATATTAGATTAGTTTCTTTATAAAAGACCCTCAAAACCCCCTCTTTTACCTCTGGAATGCATTTCATAAGTATAAGTCATATAAATTTTGTTTCTTTCTGACAGTCCTGAACACCTTCCTGCATCCTAACATTTGCAATGATAAGAGAAGAGGGTTTGGTAATGGAAAGCAAGTTAATCGAAACATAAATTTCTTTAGTACAAAACTACCCAAGAGATATGCCAACAGGAGGTTAATCCTGGCTCCTTGAAAGGTTCACTCTGAGGCTAAATGACAGAGAAATCCTCTCCCATCTCTCCTAACTTCTACCTTGAGGCCTCTATCTACTGGTAGAAGTGATAAATAAGTGAAAATTCACATAAAAAGCTGAGCTTAAAAGAAGGGGTAGAAGTTAAAGAATAGGGATAAGAAAGAAAAGGAGGATAGAGAGAACCCACAGAAGAGAATCTTTTTCTGGCACTAATGTGTTTGTTATATGGGAGCATCCCTGGAGGCAAGAGTTAAGGCCTGCCCATTGAAGAAGCTGCAGGCATGTGGCACAGGTGAATCGAGTCAAATATTTGAATCTCCACCCACTTCTGATTGTGTCTGGAACAGATATGACTCATATCCAAAGGAAGAAACTTTAACATTATAAGGATTTTTTACTTGTGTTTGTAAAGCAACATTAATGTCATGAAATGTATCATTCCCCCTTTTAATAATACAGTTAGAACAGAGTTTAAGTGTTATTAAATACTTTTTTTGTAGAATAGGTAGATTTCTATTTATCTCCCTGAGGTAAGGATTCAACCTTTCTTGTTTGCTGTGATGTCCTTCAGTCCTAGCACTTTGACCTCAATGCTTATCATTAAATTAAATTATATTTTGAATGAATAGAAGGTCATTTTTAACACTGCTCAAACTTCGCTTGTCTGCTCCATATCTAGGTTAGACTATAAATGTTCAAAATTGTCTCACTATTAGAAATTTGAGGAATGACATGTTGAATCAAAGCAAGTCTGGTTTTAATCCAGGATGATTCAATTTCGTTTGTAATTGGGCTAGTCAAAACCTGTCAACATTGATGCTTATTTAAATATTTAAGAGATCTATTACTCAAATTAAACAAATTAAGCAAATAAATTATATCTCTGGAAAAATCAGGTACAAAAATATTGCCTGAAAAGAGAAAGATGATTTACTACTTTGTGTTTTAACTATACAGTCTGAATTGTGTGTCATAATTAATTAAGATTTTTTTTTTAGAACCTAATGAGTAAAACATATTTTAACTAATGATATTTTACAGAAATTAGAAAATAAAAGAATCAGACATTTTTAACCTGGAATTGACAAGATCATAATTTTAAAGTTCAAACTGAAAATTTTTCTTTGTGTGGATAAAAAATGGTGGAAATAGTCAATCTACCTAATACTCTTGCTCTCCTGCAGAATATCACTGAAATGACAAGAAATTTTTTTAAAGAGGCAAAACAGAACAAAATGAAATGAAGAAAAAAAACCCTTATAAATGAACAGAACAAACACAGAGAGAATAGGGTCAGGATGTATTATGGCACTGGAAAAAACGAATCTTAAATATGCTGTTAGATTTGTGTGGTAAGAGTGTATTTAGTTTTGTAAGAAATTGCCAAACTGTTTTCCAAAGTAGCTGTACCATTTTGCATTCTCACCAGCAATAAATGAGTATTCATGGCATTCCACATCCTCACTAGCATCTGGCATTATCAGTGTTCTAGATTTTGGCCATTCTAACAGACCTGTAGTGGTACCTTGTTTTAATTCATTTTCCTAATGACTTATGATATGGTACATCTTTTCATTTGCTTATTTGCCATCTGTATATTCTCTTCAGTGAGGTGTCTATTCAGGTCTTTGCCCATTTTTTGAATCAGGTTGTTAATTATCTTATTGTTAAATTTTAAATTTTATTAGTGTATATATATATATACATATATATATATATATACACATATATGTATACATTTTTAAAAACAGGCTTTTATTGGATATCTTTTGCAATATTTTTTTCTCCCAGTCTATGACATGCCATCTTATTTCCTTGAAAGTGTCTTTTGCAGAAAAAAGAGCTTGATTTAAATAAAATCAGAAAGAGTGAGAGAAAGAAAGAGGGGTGTGTGAAGAAGAGTGGTGAATGTGATTGGCACATGGATTAGATGGAAGAAAATATATAAGAAGTTGAGTACGTTTTTAAGAGATATTGTGAAAAGGAAACCTTTGCTAGTAAAACCGGCTAAGAAAGATATTCAATTCCCAAGGAATTTCCCAATACCCATTCCATGTGTAGCTGAGGAAGATAATAAGAAAGAGCTTGTCTAAGGTTGAAGGTAAGGGCCATGAAGAACAATGGCTTGAGTGTACTCACGTTCTCATAATTTCTGCCTGACAGATTTTTAAATTCTTTCTGCTGACTGCTGTGCTTTTCTCCTTCCCACTTCTGAAAGTGAGTGGTTTTGTTTCTCTTCCACAATTGCATATCATCTATGTGTATAAAAGTGGTGGGTGAGGGAGATGCAAAGTAGAGCCGATAATTTGCCTTTCATTGTTGTTCATAGATTTCTGGACTAAGAGAAGTCATATCTGTACTTCAAGTACATGATCACACGATTCTCACTTTATGCTCAATACTATGATTGACAGGAATTACAGAGTTTCGTCCCTTGGGATAAGGGAGTGAACTTCACTCAGTGATTGCAGTATATCTCTCATTTTCTGGTTACTTGTGGCAACATCTGTGACCTTGATCCTCCCTCTACCTGCCCCAATCTCATATGTTGAGTGTATAGAGAGAGGTTAGATAACATGTTCTTCTGTTCACAAGTCTTCTGATCAAGATGAATGATACTCAAAAGCTGTATCTAAGGAACTATACCTGAGAAATATTATTAGCATCTAGACTAGATTTAGATAATGAGATCCTGGATCTCAGGCCTGAGCCCAATGCTGTAACTTGATGAGAATTTGGGAGTACAGGATCTTCCAACAGGTGAACTTAGGTTGCGTATATGGGGAACGTAAATAACTGTAGCCACAGGAAAACTGGAGAGTTTAACATGACAGAAATTTTTTGTTACTCCTCTCTTGAACCTGGATGGGTTTGAGACTGCTTTACCCACTAAACTATGGAGGAAGTGATGCTGTATGACTTCTGAAACTATAGTATAAAAACCACGTAGTTACTACTGTACTCTTGAGACATTCCTAGTAAATCTAGATGCTATATAAAAAGTTTAAACCATCATCCTGGAAAGGCCAAATGGAAGTGCTTTGGTGGTCAGCATCAGCTAAGCTCCAGCCAGTAGCCAGGATCATCTTCCAGCCATGCGAATGAGTCATCTTTGATATTCTGTCTAGCTAAGGCTTTAAATGAGTCCCACCATAGCCATTATATGCATGTAACTGCTGTGAGAAATGCCACGTCAAACCTGCCCAACAGAGACCTTCCTGAATCTGACCCACAAAAACATGGTAACATTAAAAAATGAGCATTTTAAGCCTTTATGCTCGGAACAATTTGTTATATGACAATAGTATCCAGAAAATCTGCCTATAGTTTAATCTCAACACAGCAGCGAAAATGATATTTTTTACAAATTAAGTGAGACCACGTTACATCTACACTGGAAGACCCTGCAGTGAAGTGGCTTCCCTTTTCACCAGAGTAAATGTCAAAACCCTTGTCTGAAAGGCCCCATTTTCTGACCTCCTTAGCTTTTCTATTCCCTGAGCTCACTCGCCTACAGCAGTACTAGCCTCCTTACTATTCACATATCTGCCCCCGATACACCCAGTTAAGGGTGTTTTCCACAGTTGCTCCTTCTTCTTGGAACCTTCTGAATCCAGATGTTCACTTTGCTAACTCCTTCACATCCTTTGGGCTATAAAAATCTCACCTTTTAATGAGGCCTGCCCTGAGCCTCACCTTCCCTTATCTGATCCTCCAACTGTACTCTCTTTACTCTAACTTTATAGTACTTACCACCTTCCTACATAGATATTTATTATAGGTATCATTCATTTTCAGTCTTCTTGCTAAAATATAACATCATTGAAGGGAGAGGTATTTGTGTGTATGCGTATAGTGTTTTTCCCCTTTACATCCCAAATGGCTATAACAATACATGTCTGGAACATATAAATGGCTTAATAAATATTTTTTAAAGCATTAATTAAGGGTATTGAAAGTATTTTTAAGAGGAAAATATATTAGAAGGTTTGCTTTTCTCCAGTTTAACCTGTTTATGCTTTTCTCTAAATTATCTCTGACATTTTAAATTTTAAAGTTTAATCAATTTTTATGTTGCTAATTTGTCATAGCAAGAGCATATTAGTTTTTAAACAAACATGCAATGAATGTTATTTTGCTTAAAAAAGAAAAAGAAAAGAGATACTCAAGCCCCAAGATGAGAAATTGTTCAAGGTTTCATTTAACACACACTTAAATGATGCTATTTCACTTTTGAACATTCTGGCATTAAAGCCTACGTCCTCATTTTCTGATAAACTGGGGAATATTATTGTCCAAATTTAGATTTTGGATTTTTTCTAGGGCATTATTAATCTGCCATAAATAATAAAACTCCAAAGTAATACTGATATACTGTCCTCATCTCAACCATTAAGTTACACCCATGATGTAATTTTAAGCTAAAATTCTTTTCAGTCATAGCAATGCTCCCCAAGGAGTATCTTTACAGATAATTCCTTTTTTTAATTTTTATTTAAAATCATCAGTAACTGATTTTTTTTGGTATTTACCCAGTTAAATTCTAATGGCTGTGTATGAAAATATTTTTAATCAACCATAATAAAAAAACCTTTGCATTCTACACAATTTATTTGCTGACCTCACATTCACAAAAAATTGTAAATGTAACTTTCACAACTTTCTGAAATATTTTCAATTTTAAACTTATTTTGAAACGTGTGATATGTATATGAATGTTACTTAGCAAATTATGGGTGCCGGTAGTAAGAGTTGAAACTAATGCTTCATTCTGTAAAATAGAAGCAACTATCTGATATCTGAGAGAGCTTCCATAGAGAAGATCCACTTATCCTAAGAGTTCAAAAGATATCCATTCTTAATTGAGTGACATAAAAAAGCATTGTAAAAATATCTTGTCAAGCAGCATTTTTGTGCTGTGTAACTTTTTAATCAAACCATAATATTAATGCTATTAATGCAACTGCAAAGACATACAGAGGTCAAGGATGATGAGAGGGAGAGAAATAGATAAAGAAAGAGAATGTGTGTTAATAGATTTTCTGGGAGTTTGGAAAGACGATGTGACTGCATTTAGTAAACTATATTAATATTAATATTATATTTATAGGCATATAATTTTATTTTTAAAAATTCCTTGAATATAAGTAATTAAAAAGACTACCTGGACAGTAGTACACCAAGAGCAAAAATATAAAAGACTTTCATTAATAGTTTTGAAAATATAAAAATGTGTATGTAAAGACATTGAATTGATAAATTGAGGAAGAGATTTGGTCAGTAGTGTACATATTGGCATCAAGTTATGTTTCCTAGTTTATTTTTTGACTCAAATCCTTTAATACTATAACAATAATATATGTAATTGAGAATGCGTCTATTTATCAAAATGATTAGAATTAACATTTGTTGTAGGCATATGCAATATATATCCACATCTGGCTATATACCTAAATTATTCTCTATCCCTCAGAAATGTATACATGCATACAAACTCTAGTACATATGTGGTTATATACAAACACATTTTAACCTCATTTACTCAAGGATAAGTATCAATTACAAGTGTTTGGCTTACATTAAGATAGTTTGTTGATTATTTCAACCTAAATGGAACAACATTTCCCTTTAACTTAAAAATCTTTATGCTTACAGGCATTAATTCTAAAATATGTTGATAGCTCTTTAAATTAAATGCAGTTGAAGGGTTTACCTTGAGTTAAAAAAAGCTCTAATATAAATTTTATATTCATACTTGTATATTTTAATATTGAAAGTAACAAAAAACTATCATTTTTTATTAAATGTATGATGTGGCCTAGAGTTAGCTTTTCTGAATATATAACTTTCCATTGTAAAGAAGAGACACCTTATTTTTGTCTTTGATCAAAAATTTCAAGCTCTATAATTTTCTTGCTGTTCATAGAAACAAAGCAAGCCGAGCTTATATGGCAAGTGTATTCTAAAAGCTACAAATATTTGCTATTCAGAAAACCTCAATGAGGATTTAGTTATTTAAAACTAAAGAAAGAAAATTACTATTAATAATTGGTTTCAGCTAATGAAATGTTTTTATGCAAATAGGTGAACCCTAAATATGACCTGGAAACAAAAGACTGCTTAACAGTTACTATTAAGCAATACATTAGTAGATCAATTAAACAGAACTTCTTTTTAATGAATGTGCTGTACCCTTGTTGCCATAGAAACCTGGAAAGAGAAAGCTTCAGGATGCTAATAGCATGAGAAACACAACAAAATGTTTGTAAACATACACCTTGAAATGTGTGTGATCAGTTAAGTAATAAAAGGTCGATGCAAAGAATTTCCCAGTATAAGAGGAAGGACACAATTCAGAATTCAAGGTATTACATTTGTTTTCATTATGCAGATCAGCCAAGAAGCTGCCAACATCATTATGGGTCGCACTCACATGCATTAGCTGATATAAAGAAACAATCTGTTTTGGGGATTTGAAAAAAATTATATCTGAAATCATCTAACATTAAGGGCCAGTAAAAAAATCTATGTAGGCTATTTTTCAGAATAAAAGTGAAGCCAAGATAGGGTTAAAAACAGAAAAAAAAATTAAATTACTAGGCCCATAACATTTTCACCCAAAGATATAATCTGTATAAGCCTTTTTTTTCTCCTTTATTTTTTTCTTCCTCTAATTCTCTTGTTTGAAACCTATTTTACCCTTTTGTTTTGGTGCATGCATTAATAATATTTGATTTGGCTTAAACAATTCCTAACAAACTGAAATGTCTGAAGCTCTATAGACAAATACTGTTATTAATGCAAGTACAATTACTGAATTGAACAAGAAAAATAATTTGGGCCACTTTAGGTTCCTGACTTCCAATGATAATTACTCCAATTTGGGTTATACTTTAAAGAGAAACAAAGCAGCTAAATAGCAATTCTATTCAGCACAGAATTAATTTCTTTCCTATTCACTATTATGACAGAGTATTGGATTCTTTAAGAATCGAATAAATCAGAAATTCCACAACCATTTTGTACCGAGTTTCATTCATAATTATTGATAGCAGTTGCGACAAAGACAACATTCTAGTGTAAGTGAAAAGAAAGCTAAGATAAAGAGCTTAGCATTGTCCAAGGACATGAGGTTTGTGTTCTGTGCTCAGGAACCTACAAGTCTGACAGAGTGGATTCTCTGTACAGTGGGTCCTGGCCACTCCCTGATTGAGAGGAACAAAAGACCTTTCTGTGTCCCCCTCCATTGTGTTCACTCAACCTGATCTAATTATCCCAGCATAGTTTAGTTTTTGCTAATTGCATGAGTGTGGCTGATGTGTTTGCTGCTTCACAGAATATTGATCAGAGATGTATGTTCCAATGATACATTTCCTTAAGGAAAATCATGATATTTCCCCATAATCTTGTCTTGGGACATATGTATGGTATTATATGTACTGTGTACACTTGTCATAAAGTCTATATTTTCTTCCTGGCCCCATATTTATTCAGGCTCTATCCTCTGAATACTTGATTTGAAACTGGGACTATTTTATAATCATCATCTATTATCTGATCATCCAGGTATTATAAATTTAGTCTTTCAAAGGCCTGAGGGCAATAAATGATGTGACAAACTTCACATTAAGCATATTTGATTGAACAGCACAGTAGCACTGCCAAGTGTATTACTCTTTAAAATAGTCATCTACCAAATAACCAAAATTTTAAAACATGTAACTTTTGTTACATTTCCTTTAAATCTTTATTTGTATACAAGAAAGAAAAACCACCTTATAATTAAATTACCTTTATCTTTCTTAGGTTCAAACATTTCTTCCATTCCAAAAAGCAGCCATGATCTTGAATTTGGTTTGTAACAATTCAAAGCAAAAGTTTTACATGAAAGTACTCATAAATAACTTGGGAATGTTTTGTGTGCTAGCTATTGATGTCAAACTGTGTTTTAGTATCTTAAAATCTTTTCGTGTTAAAATGTAGTAATCTAATTAGGTCATTCTAACATAGTATTTCTGAATATGACATATAAAATATTATTTATCCCTTAGCCTATTAATAAATATTTCGATCATTTTTAGGTTTTTCCTTATGCAAAAATTACATCTGTACAGAACATCTGCAGATGTCATCTAGTGGCCTGTGCTATAGGTTAACTGGGGAATACACTCTGGGAGTGAAATTGTTGGGTTCATATAATTCAGTCTTGCACAATATTGTAAAATCAATATTAAAATGTTTTTTTAAACCAATTTTCATTAGTGAATGAGAAATCAAATTCTGCCCCAATGAAATATGCATGGACACATACTCACAGGTTTTTATTTTCAGACTTTTAATTATTGCAAATATGTTGGCTGAAAACATATGATATAATTAGTTGTTTTCGCTTGTATTTTTGTGATCGCTGATGAGATCAATTGTCTGTACCTGCTTTTTGGCCATTAGGTTTTCCTCTTCTGTTTATTCTTTTACATTGACCAGGTTCCTATTTACTGGATTGTCTGTAATCTTTTTCATTTTGATTTACAGGAGCTCTTTATATAGTTTAGAAACTTACATTTGTACATTATATGTGTTAAATATCTTTTAACATCCTTGATTTTAAACTTTACTTATAGTGTATTTTATGACACCAAACTTTTTAAATACTGATGTAGTCAATTTATCATTTTTTTCTTTATGATAGTTTATTATTCATTTGAGAAATCTATCTCCTTGAAATAGTAAAACACTCTTTTACATTTCTATCTAGAGTTTGAAGTTTTGTTTGTTATTTAGGTTTCTGATACCTGTAGAATTTAGATGCATGGTTGGAGCTAGGGATCTAATTTTACTTTTTATTCCACATGGATAGGTAATCCTAACAGCACATCTGGAATAGATCATTTGCTTCCAATTGATTGGTAAGGCCACCTGTATCTAGACTATATTTCTAGATACAACTAGATTGATAACTGATTTCTTGTTCTGTGCTATTAAATTATATATTTATTTCTATACTGATATCACACCATTTCAGTGCTATAATTTTATCATAATTTTACTATAAAATGAATTAAGTTCTACCTGTTGCTTTTCTTCTTCAGCATTGTTTTCATTATTCTTGAAACCTGATTCTTTCATCAGTTTTTCAATTTCTAGAAAAAAATTCCTTTTGAGACAGTGGATTGAATTAAAATTATAGATAAATTTGTGAAGACTCAACATTTTTATGTCATCCACAAATATTGTAAATTCCTCCATTCATACACACCTTTTAGGTCCTATAAATTCCTCCATTTATACACATCATCTTTTAGATCCTTTTTTCCCCATAACGTTCTCACTCATATTTAATTATATTTATTCATAGTAACCTTAACCTACTTTTTGGAAACAAAACCTTTACTTGTTATATTTTCTAATTGAAGATTATTATAAGAATTGCTTAACTTTTGTGTATTATGTCATATTACCTTACACAGTAACCTTGTGTTTTTAGAATCTTAGATTTTCTGTGTAGACAATCATGTCATATTAAAATAATTTTGTCTCTTTTTTCCCAAGTCATATACTTCTGATTTCTTTATTTTGTTTTATGGAATTGCCAAGCACCTTCAATGTATGTCAAATACTTACATTGATAGCCAACATCCTTATCTGAATCCTGATTGAATAGGAATGCTTCTAAATGTTAAATAGTTAAGCACTATTCTTGTCGTATGCTTTAGGCATATGATGCTACTAGGTAAAATTTATTCCTAGTGTGCATTTGCTAAGATATTTTATGAATATTTTAAATTTGAATGTTTTTCTGCATCAGTTGAAGTAATACATTTTTTTCTCCTTTAAGTTTTCAAGCTAGTATATTCCACTAATAAATTTTTTGATCCGTTAGGTAATAAGGTTTTATTGAACCTTTACATTTATAGCCATTTACAGCCATTGTCTTTTGAAAACCTGCTTTATTGCCATCTGAACTACTAATTCTTTCTAAAATTTATATTAAAGACTTTAGAGTTTCTTAGTGTAATTTCCAGTTCTCTTAACTTCTCTTCTATATTTTCCATTTGATAGCTATACATGTTGCTTTCTCCGTTCTAGTGTTTATTCTGTTTATAGAGAGTTTTAGTATGACTTTGCTAAAAATTTTTTCATGTGTGTTTTGACTTTTATCAAAATATATATGATAAATTCAATTGATCATGTCATAGCTTTGATAATTTTCTAATTTTTAGATTTCTGATAATTTCTTTTTTATTGTCCTGTTCTTGATTGAAATTTTGCCATGTTTTGTTTCCTGTTAATTTTCATTGCTTCTTATCTAGTTTTAAAGATCAAAAACATACTTTTAATAGTGTTCTCTTACTTCCTCTTCCTGGAAGTAAATTATTACATTTGTTGGATTGTTGGCTTACATAATATTTTTTCTTGTGATTTTTCAAGATTAAATTGACAAATAAATTTTGTTTTTGTCTGTTGAGAACTTTTTTTCTCATCTTAAACTTATTCTTCTGGACTTAAAAGTTTTGATTATCTTCCCCCTGTCACCCTTCAGCACCATAAACTTCCAATGTGCTCAGGAATCATGTTCGTGAGTCTTCAGTTTTCTTTCTTGTAGGTAATCCTGGAATAACAAATATTATTAGGTCATAAATTGGCAATTAGAGGTTCTTTTGTGGGTATTGCAAATCCAGGTGTTGACACATCAGATAGTTTGTCCCAGTTTAAAGCTATGAGGCCATTTTTGCTCCTTCTAGCCTTCTAAGTCAAGAAGCCAGTCCCTGACCTGAGCTCCAGATAGTGGTCATAGGCTGTTTTTGGTGTTACTACAATTGAAAGCTCTTCATCTGAGTCCCCAGTTTGATACATTAAGCCTGACTTCCTGCAGAAGTGGAAGTACTTAGGAGTTGAACTTTTCATCACTTCAACTCCTGCTTAGACGATACATGTGACTTCAATTTTTAGTACATGATAATTTTATCATGTTTTTAGAATAGATATGTGCTTTTGAATTTTAGGTTTTCTATTTTATCTGATATTGGTACAAATTTGAGTAGGTATTCAAAATGAACAGGCAGCATCAGATGGTCTAAAAAGTTCATGTTATTTTTAATCCCCAAAATCATACTTTAAACGAACAAAAATAAAGTATTTTATCTTTATTTAGGGTGTGTGGCTGTTAGCTTCATTGAAATCTGGAGGATATAAAATATTTAGTAGCTATATCATTATGATCATTTTCTAGAAGAAATTACTTTGAGAATGTAAGTAGTAAACTTCGGGGAATTATTTGTATTCTCCATGAGACAAAGCATTCAGAGCAGCTGTCTAACAAGGCCTTGTTGACCGTTAGCCATTCTAGTGAAATGTTAGGTACATATAATGGTCTCCTTAGAATAATATATGGAAATGACATGTATCATTTTTGTTTATATTCCATTTTTAAAAACTGAATGGCATGGTCTCAAGTTAGCTGCAAGAGAAGCAGAAAAACGTAAACTTCCAGTGTGCTCAGGAATCGTGTTTGTGAGTCTTCAGTTTTCTTTCTTATAGGTCATTCTGGAATAACAAATATTATTAAAGGGAAAAATGAGATAGATGTGTGAAGAGATATATGAATAAGTCTATTTTTATGATTTTAGGAAGAATTAGTTACTTCACTCCATCCACAGACAATTTTTTTATTTTCTTCACTGGTGTAAATTTTCAAAGGGCATCTGAGGATACATTTATCCAATGTAGTGTTGAATTTCTATTTAAATGTATAATAATGTTTCTATGACTATTCATTGTTTTTAAAGACTTGAGAGTCTAAATGATTGAAATGTCCCCACCTTCAAAAAGTAATAAATGCAAGTATATTTATTTGTTTTCTATTGCCGTGTAATGAATTACACCAATTTAGTAGCTTAAAATGACACCCATTTATTAGATCACATTCCTGTAAATCTGAAGTCTGGGCCCACTTGGTTGGGCCTATGCTGAGATATCACAAGGCAGAAATCAAGGCGTTGGCTAGGCTCTTAACTGGAGGCTCTGGGAAAGGATCTACTTCAACACTTAGTAAATTTGTTGGAATAATCCAGTTCTTTGGGGTTTTAGGTCTCAAGTTCCTGGTTCCATTCTAGATGTGAGGTAGAGGCCATTCTCTTCTGTTGGAGGTTGTTCAAATTCCTTTCCATATGTTTTTTTCCATCTTCAAAACCAGCAACAGCCTGTTGAGTCCTTCTCACTTCAAATCTTTCTGCCTTTCCTTTCTACTTTCCTCTTTTTCTTTTAAGGCCTCAAACGATTAGGTCAGGTCCACACAGAAAATTTTCCTATCTTCCTAAGGTCAACTGGGTTAAATAATATAACATAATAATGAAAAAGATATCTCATTGTATTAATAGTTTCCAGGGATTAGGTGGCAGGACACTGGGGAAGAGTGGTTTCAACATTTTGTCTATAACATGTATATTTTTAAAAATGTATTTTAAATTCATGAGGAAGGAAGCAATAATTTTGACCCAAAATAATTATATTGAAGTACAATTTCAAAGTGAATGTAAATATAGTTTTTTTTCTCCCCAAAACACCAAAAACCAGTGTCTTGATTTGCTTCTATTCTCTGTACTGAACTGTCATTTTATTTATATAGAAACCACACTTTATTTCGTGATTAACTACTCTCATCACAAGTACTAGAATATAGTATTTTCTCAGTAGGAGATAAGTGTAACACTTGAGAATACTTGGATGTTTCCTCCTGTGCAGTCAGGGCTGAGAATAAGAGGTAAAGAGACTTAATGGTTACTCTAAAGCTACAAAGGCTATATATTGTCTTTATATTCTAGAACCACAATAAAGGAAAGAGTCTTGAACATGTAAGACCCCCATAAATGATTGAATGTGCTGGTTGTTAAAACTCATTCTCTTTAAAGTTCTGAACATGGAACTATGAAGATCAAGGAAGGCGTGGACTGAATTGTCACTCTCAAGCACACAGTTGGCATTTACATATGAAAAATACATATAAGAATGGTATCCAGGTATTTTTTGTGAGCTAAAGTAATATGGTCTAATATTAGGTGGAACAACTTCAAAAGTTAACAGAAATATCAGAAAATATATATAGACCTTTTTTATTTATTTTTACACTTATAATTATGAAATCTGTCATACCTTGAACTCCTGGGTGACACCTCAAAGAAAAGAAAAATTAGTTTTATATTAGTTACATATCAATTTTTAGTACTAACCATCATAATTTCTCTATACATCATCCACTTGTGTAAGTTCTATGATATCTAGAAGTTTCTGAGGCTCTTTTCCGTATCTAATTAGCTGTAGTGTGAACAAGAAATACAAAATTATTTTAAGAGCAATATAAAAAATATTAATTATCATTAAAATTATACAATACTCTAAAAAGTATAAGGTCTACCTGTGTAAAATACTAAATTTGTGGTACAAATACTAAGACTTAGATATTCAAAGGCATCTTCTTCAAATAATTATATAAGATTGTTATCCAT
Organism: Eonycteris spelaea; assembly: GCA_003508835.1. Lineage (NCBI taxonomy): Eukaryota > Metazoa > Chordata > Mammalia > Chiroptera > Pteropodidae > Eonycteris > Eonycteris spelaea. Next base: position 2,881,414 of record PUFA01000011.1, read on the forward strand.
AGAGTTATCTTTATTAATCTTGCAATTAATATACTTTTGTAAAGTTACAATTAAGCAAAATACTTTTGTGGCAATTCATTCAATTGATACTTATTTATGACAATTATACGGTACATTTTATTTCATTTTTTATTTTATTTTATTTTATTTTTTTTATTTTATTGTTTCATTTTATTATTTTATTTTTTGCTGTTGGATAGGTTGATTTTTTTCCAGGCCCCAAAGGTATTTGTGTTAAACTTTTCACTGGTAGCAATTTTTTCCTTTGAGAATTTTTTTCAGTAATTACACATTTTTAATTTGGCTTGCTCTTAAGCCTGATTTCTAAGGTGAGTAAAAAAGATATTCTTGGTCTCAAATATTGTATTAACATCTTCTTCTTATCCAAAGCAACTTTCAGATCATTTAGCTTCCAGCTTTGTTTAAAATCCACACCACTTTGTAATTCATGTTTCCTAGCTAACCCAACCACTACTTCCTCTTCTGCCTCTATACTCTCTGGAACTTACTAGTTGCATGATTTTGGACAAGTTAATATTTCTAAGCTTTGTTTACTAATTGCACCTACCACATTAGTTAGTTAGTTAGTTAGTTAGTTTGTTTGTTTGTTTTCTGGACAATATGTCTTTTTTTCAGGATCCAAACTAAGATAAATAATACTAATATATTTTTCAATTTCATGATGGAGTCCATTCATGTGCTAGCCTGTATCTGTGAACTACTGCATTCATATTACTTATAGAAAGTGCATTTGAGTTTTAAACAACAGACTTGTAAATAAATGTTTATTTTACAATAGCTTAATGAGTAAAATATTTTTTCCTGGATCTATATCAGATTAAATGCCAGCATCTTTTGAAAGAAACTTTTATAAAGTTAAGAAAATTCCATTATTTATAAAAAACTCATTACTTTAGCTTAAGGTTCTAGGTGCACAGCAAGAAAGTCAATTAGCTCCACAAAGAAACCATTACCTGTCCTTATTAAAGAATAAGCAGTCTTTGCAAAAGAAAAATATGAGCTGCAGTGTTTCTCCATTTAACATGAATAGGAAACCATGGAGGTAAAATTAAATAGCAGAAAAGGCAAGTCCTTGGGGGAAAATAATAACCCAACTATATGAAAAAAAATTAATTAAGGTCCTGGTTATTTTTTAATTCTAACAGCTGATTCTTTCATTCTTCTTTTTACTGTAAAACTTTCTGCTTCCTTTGGATTCTTAACTTTCAACTTGATCTGTGCAGAGGATAATAGTTTCAGGTTTTCAAAGACTATATTCATCATCACAAATTTTATTCAACCTCTCAGAAAACAATAAATGCATGAAAGTGTTTATAATGTCTTCAAAATATATTTTAACCTTCTTAGCCTTTCAATAATAGATCCTGAAGTAAGCCACTTTAATAACCCAGTTATGATGCTATGAACTTTGCAGACTGAAGCAGAAGGAGTTTTTTCAAAAAACAGCAATAGATATGTTCTCCTGCTCAATTATTACACATGAACAGTTATAGAATACAGAAGAAAAATCCTGTTACTATGAAAATAACTGTGATAGTTTTCCAATGTTTTCAACATGGCAGAAGTCCCAGTGAAATGCCACACTATTCTGTTGTACATCTGTTCCTTTAGATACCAAAAAGGAATACTCAGACTGTCTCATACAGTCAGATACATAAAAAAGCTCTGTATCCTATTTTTCAACTCTTGGGGAGTCTAATTTCTTAACACTGAAAACTATAAAGAAGGGTGTATAGTTTCCTTTCACATCTCAGTTTTACACCAATATTTAATATCCACTAGGCAACTTAAAGTAAAACCTGCTCTAAAATAGGTCTGCAAGTGTTTGCATGACTTCCCTCTCTTGAAACAGACATCAAAAGCAGAAAGTGGTATATGGGAAAAAGCTTCTCCCATTTTTTGATTAATCAAGAATATCCATAATACTAAATGCCAAACAGGGAAGGGAGACTGACCCAAACTGGGAAGTTTAAACTTGAATAAATGAAAATGACAAGGGACACAAGCAGACATTCTGAGCGGTAGAGGTACTTGTTCTGAAAAGCATATCAAGTGATATGTTTATTAAAGTTATAAGATACATGGGCATGAGAAATTACAGTTGGTCTTAGCCAAAAGGCCAAGAAGTGATGGGAGAAGCTATAAATGTCTATTTAAAGCTCCAGCTGCACATTTCAGAACAGGCAGGAAGATCTGTAAGAGAAAGCACTTTGTCTCATCATTTGCACAGTCTATAAGCCAATGCTGCTAATGTAGACCATTAGAAGTGCAACAGAGTGAAGGAGGGAAGAGAGAAAGCAGCCTATGATAAAGGGATTCAATGTGAGACATGTGAATCACCAATTCTAAGAGCTACATTCCAGCTTTGAATACCATGTCTAATAGCCCTGAATCTTTTATGTTTTAGTGAACAGTTCAGCAAGAAGCACCTCAAATTTACATTCTTCACCCCGATGCCATCTTGTCCTAACTATATATTCCTGTAGGACTTAATGTTATCACCATACTTCCTAGTCATCAAAGCCTGAAAACTCTGAGTTATCTTTGACTCCTTTTTTTCTCTTGCTCCTTCAAGTTAATTACCCACTAAATGCTGTTATTTTATCTGCCATTACGTCTGTCATTCTTCTTGTTTCTTCCTTTTCTTTTCCATAGCACTTAATTATTTCTTAGTCTTTATCTGTAAGCTTCTTGCCTCCATTATCTCTTCTACTTAATCCATTCTGTATAGTGTTACTCAATTTGAATTCCTAAAACATTGTTCTAATATGTTTCTCTCTCTCTCAAGAACTTCTCTTAGGCTACATTAAAAACAAAACAAAACATTTAACTTGCTATCCAAAGATCAAGCATTTAAAATTTCTAGATCATCTACTTCAATCTATTTAGACCTTCACCTAGGAGAAAACTTCGTATGGAAGATCTTTCAGGTTTTCTTTTTCTTTTTCTTTTTAAATTAAACTTATTGGGGTAACATTGGTTAATATAATCATATAATTTTCAGGTGTACGTTATCATTTGACATCTGTATATTCTATTGTGTGTTCACCCCTCAAAGTCCAGTTTCCTTCAGCTACTATATATTTGATCCCCTTTACCCACTCACCCCACCCCTACCCCCTATATTTGACCCCCTTTACCCCATCTACCTCACCCCTCCTTCCCTATCCCCACTACTAACCACTAGTCTACTGTCCATGTCCATGAGTCTCTGTCCTGCTCATTTGTTGATTTTAGGTTTATATCCTACATATAAGTGATATCACATGATTTTCAACTTTTCCTGTCTGGCTTATTTTGCTTAGCATGATTATCTCAAGGTCCATCCATGTTGTCACAAATGGCAGTATTTCATCTCTTCTTATGGTGGCCAGGATGTGGAAGCAACTGAAGTGTCCTATGATAGATGATTGGCTAAAGAAGCGGTGGTACATATGTACAATGAAATATTACTCAGTCATAACATTCTTTTTTAAGGTCTATTATTTTTTTCTAATGTCCTCCCCAAACCTTTGCATCCATATTGTGTTTTCCTTCTTTGAGTTCCAATAGACCATTTGGTTTGATACTATTTATTCAACAGCTATAATGGACTTCATTTTAAAATAAAGCCTTATATAAGGGTCTAATATATTGACATTATATAAAGAATAATGTAAATAAGATAACATACCTGCTCTTTAGAAAATCACTCCTTAAAGTGCAAATAGAAGTGCGACAGGCAAATAATCTAGTCATTAAAATTTAATGTGTTTTTTATGTCTTTACATCTATATCTGTATTTATGTAAATGTGTATCAAAATATACTTTAAGTCTATTCAAGGCAGAAACAACACATTAATAATTGTGGTGGATAATGATGATGATGACAATGACATATTTTGGATTAACTTAAAAATTAATATCATCTATAAAGTTTTGTGCTAGGTAGCTTAATTGATCTTTAGTAAAAGGATACAGTGTCAGTGTGTGTACTTTTGTTCTTGAGGTCCTGATGTAAAAAAAATTCCATCTGATCACCTTATAAGTTATATAATGTCTAATCATCATGTTGTATGCCTGAAACTGATTAATATTGTATGACAACTGCATTTAAAAAAAGAAAAACCTAATAAAAAGAAATTGCTTTTAATTGCACAGCACAAGGGTTCAGGGAGAGAGAGAGAGGAAAAAGAGTTTAAAGAGGAAGAGAGAATAATAACTAAACACTTCATTGTGAAGATTGCAGACCAGGGGACACCCTTGACATACCTGTAAGAAGATGGTATCAAGGATGAAAAACTTCTCCTACATCTTCCTCTATCTCTAGGAAATACATTCCAAGCCATCATTTTCAAAGTTTACCTCGTGAGCCAAAAAATTTCCCTAGCAGGTGACTAGGAAGCCCAGTTGGTTTAGAAGGAAGCTCAGGCTGTCCCTGAGATGGTGCTTGTCAGCTCCATCAGGTCAGACACACACTTGACCTCTCCAAATCATGTTCTCGGTGCAGATTTCTCCTACATTTGATTTTTCCTCATTTCACTAGCCTCTAAATTATCCTTAGGGCGATTGTTCCAGATCCAGAAAGCCCAGGAGACTCAGGCTGCTATGGAGAGTAAACAATTCTAGTTATATTAGTTATTGGAAAAAAGAATATATGCCACCAGCAGATTCTCAAAAAGAAAAGATATACGTTCACTTAACAGAGGGCTGAGGATGTCTTCCTGAGAACCTTTCCGCACACATCTCTTAGACAGCAGACTGGCTTTTGTGATTTCTCTTCCCTTCCGTGCCACATGTGCTTTCACTACACTTCTGTGTGGAAGACAGGGACAGAGACCATAACTTAATGCAGGTTTTGTGCCTATTACCTCAGGAAGAAAAACAGAATATGGCAGTCCCTCAAGAGGCTCCAAGTGCCGCATGTCAAAATTTGATCAGAGCCCTAGTTTTCTTCATGTCATGGTAAAGTGCCGGCTCAGCTCTAGTTCAGTTCTCTTGGGTTCAGAACCAATTGGCAAGGGTACATTTTAAAACTCAGGAATGCATTTCTCTTATGCTTTTGCAATTATGTATGTTTTATTCACCTGTCAAATAACTCTTTTTATATGCATATATCTCATGCAAGTGTTATTTATTTCCATATGCTCCTAAATTAACAGATTTGCTCTACACAAACACAGAGTAATTCACTAAATGAAAACATCCCTTTTTGCTACATAAACCTGTTAATATGTGTTTTTCTGTTTGCTTTTTAATAAATCTTTCAGGCATTAGACAAACAACTTACATATGTATAGGAATGTTTTGTAGGAATCTTTTCAAGGTAGAGTATTATTATGTTTTCAATGACTTTCTAAACTCTTCATCAGAGTAAACAGATGGATAAGTGATAATGATAGAGAGATAGATTATAAGCTAGTAGGTAGATGATAGATGATAGATAGATAGATAGATAGATAGATATAGATAGACAGACAGACAGATGGACAGGGAGAAGGAGAAGAGGAGAGAATTTATACTTTGTGAGAAAGAATGAAAATGAGAGCAGAAGCAAATATGGCAGGATATTAATAAAAGGTGAATCCAGATCATGAGTATACAGTATTTATCTTACTCTTTTCCCCTGTGGGTTTGGAATTTTCCAAATAAAAAATAGAAAGAACATAAGACTCCATGTAAATACAGCATAACTTTGAAGAACACTGGAAGATCTTAAATTTTAAAGAACAGAAAAGACCCTGAATATCTAGAATTGAGCTTTTCTATCTACCTTGGGTTGGATTCAATGTCTTCTGGAGTTTTACTATGGTTCTAGGTACTTTCAAGTAACTGGAAACTACAAATATGGACAAAGGGTGAGAATGTCACTAGGGAATGGGATCAGGTAAAGGTATTGCAAAGAATAATTTAAGTCAGAAAAAGTTTGGGCTTCTATTTGGTTTCTATTTGACAGAAATATAGAAAAATAAAAGCTTTATAAAGGCTGGCCAACCACAAAGCACAGGAGAAAGAAAATAAAAATTAGCGTCCACTTAAACTAGCGTATTGTTAAACTGTCCCCTTTCCAAATCTGTAAGTAGGAAGGAGGGATTCATGGGGGTGGGTAAAATGAAGATTGTAAAAAAATTAGTCAAATCTTAAAGAGTCCTTTGCAAGAATAAAATAAAAGAGGTGGCATTGGGCTCTTAAATCAAATGGACAATCAATCAATGCAGTCAAATCCAACCCAGAACAGCTACTATTCCCTCAGGGGAGTGTCAAAAAATGGAAGTTCTTGACACTCTTGTGTTTGAAATTTGGGCTTTCCTTTAATGACTAGATTTGGGGTGCTCTCAGAAAAAGTGAAGAGTGTTGGAGTAATAGCACCATTCTATGTTCTGGGAACCACTTTGCTCCCCTGCAGAAATGAGGAAAACATCCTAGTATATAAACTAGCAAACTTGCACTGGGTTGACTGTGCCAATAAAATCCAATTGCACAAAGGCTTTAAAGCTAAATTACTGTAGCGGGAGCTCTAAAAACTATTGTGCTGTTGCATCAAGGGTAGAGGTGAAATAGGAAAGACACCAGGAATTAAATTTATTTCCAAAACGATCCAGTAAACGTATCTTGAGAGTCTAATATGTTGCTGCTCTAGATGTTGAGGGTTTCATAATATAGAAGGAAGTCTGCTGAACAGAGATGGTGGTGAGTCAGTTATATATATATTTCAATGTTTAACAGAAGCTTCTGCTGGTTCATGGTTTCTCTGATAAGGTTCCCACAGATATGCAAATGGTTCTGTCAGACATACATGTTCAGTTGGCTTCTATGTAAACAGGGGCTATTGTTGATAATATCTTTGAGAAATTCTGAAGAACCCAAATTGAATCCGAACCCTCTAGGAACCCCCTGGAATAGATTAGAACCTCCAGATAAGACTCAGTAACTGACACAAAGATCAAGACTTCCTTTAATTTAGAAATTTACATCAGCTCAGAGTAGTCATTTATGCAGATATTCCCTAATTCCCAACCTGTCTGAAGATTCATTTAACTTCAGAGTAACAGGCAAAATCCACCCAATTTTATGTTTTGCTTTGTTTTGTTTTGTTTTGTTTTTGTTTTGTATTACAATGGTTATAGGATACTAACTTGGGTTATTTTCCCATGTTATTTTCTCTTGATTTTTTTTTTCCATCTTTGCCCAGGCAGCAGGTAAGCATTATGTATTCTTTGGTTAAAGGATGTGATACTATATATGTTTGCTCTTCTCTGAGAATTAGCAGTTATAGCATTTTATTAAGGATCTGCCTCACTGTGAGAGATTTCACACAGTTTTCATCCACCTTTTTTATCCACTTTCCCTTACTCCATCCTCAAACCTAAAGAACAAAGACATAGTAAATTCCAAACTACGAAGTTCAAAGGGCATCTCAGTTGTAGTAAGTGAGGAAAAAAAAAAATGATTGAGAAGAATATGCACACCGGTAAAACTAAAGTTTTTTCTCTCCTTGAAGACCTCAATGTACAAAGCAGGTGGAGACGAAAAGAAGAAATGGAGCGTTGGTGCTGCTGCATGTAAGAGTGCATCAGTCATTCCCTTCTCACTCCATATGCAGGTCTGTTTATGGGGTTGGGAAGACCCGAGAGGAGTTGGAGAGATAGGCACATCTCTCCAACTGTGTGTAGTTGGCATGTCCTCTACACACGCAACACACACAACACACACACAAACACACACGCACACATTTTCATTATGTAAGAAAAGAAAAATTGGGTAAACTATAACAAAGTTTAGTCATCTCTGGAATAATTGATGTAAAATCCCTACATATACCACAATCTATGAGCCAACACATAGTACTAATCAGTTGGGACTCCTGAATGTTTTGTTTATCTTCTAGGTCCTACAGACTTACACGTGATATAGACTACAAAGTTTTCTGTCCACAAACGTATTTAAAGAAATGTCTATGAGTAAGAAGGAATTGTCTATAGTGGATCTGTCCTATGTTTATCATTTTTTATGCTCTTAATGCTCTCTCTCCATCATCCATCCTTTTTCTACTCCTATGACTCATCTCTGTTAGTTAAAGTCTAATTATTCTTACATTTAATATAATAATGGTTAATAGATTAGTGATTTTCATGGTGTTTTTTTATATTCCTAGTCAATATTTCTGAATTATTATTTAAAAACATGTATTTTATGACTAGTTAAATAATACTTTTATTGTGCAAAATTAGAAAATACAGATAAGTATGAAGATATAGGAAAAATTACTATCAATATTTATTTAATGATCATTTTGGTGTATTTAATTTGTTCATTTTCTATGATTTTATTTGTAAGAATGTTTTTTCCTTCAAATTCAGTATTAAAAGGTGTATGTAATTTGACACCTTATGTTATTTTAGTGTCTTTTAATTTATATTAAAATTCTTAAAATTTATGAATTTGAAATGAGATGTTATTTAATAATTCTTCTATTTTGGGATTTTTAAAGTTATTTTCCGGATTTTCTCTTATTATAATGGCATTAAAACTATCCTTGTACATAAATTTTTTCCTAAATCTCTGATGCTTTTTTTAGGGTGGGTTTTTAAAAGTGGCATTATTGGGATAATAGGTATAGATATGAAGTCATCCTCCCACAAGCAACATTTGAAAAAATCTTTCTTATGAGTCATGGAAATCATCTATTTTTAAATACAGGTTTTAAACTGGACCTTTGAATGACTATGGGTATGAAATATTTTCAAGCTTAATGGTCACATGTATTTCTTCTGTAAATTGTTGGCATGTCCTCTACACACTTTTTCTAAATGGTTTTGCTTATTGATTTATAAAGCACAAACATTACATTCTACCAATATTTTTGTGACTTGTTCATTTATGTAGATGATCCATCCCCATCCATCACCCTGGTCCTCCAGCAACTCATTCTCTTCAAATTATTATTTTTTTCCCTCAGTCCAAATTCAGCCAATCGTTGTTATGATCAGTCTTGGAGCTTGTCATGCCCAGTAAAGGTACCCCCTCAGAAACACTGATTCCAAGAATTCTTTTCTGTGGATATCACTTCCTTCTTCTCCTTTAACTCATATAGAGCACCACGGTCTCTGGAAGCAGACTGACATTCTTTAAATACTGACTCATCACTTTCTAAATATGGGACCTTTACAAGTTACTCAGCTGTTTTGTGCCTTAGTACTCTCATTTGTAAAATAGGAATGATACTAGCCCTAACTTACAACATTGTTATGAGGCCAGCTGGCACACAAGAAGTGTTCAGTAATGTTATCTATTATTATCACAGTAATGCCAACTATTGTGATAATTCTTTATTAGGAACTTCAATTCATAGAGCCTACTTTTTATATGATCTCCAAAATTTACTTGACCACTCTTAAATTTAGATTCTGTAGTCTAGCTTCATTAAAAATAGCCCAACTCCTTTATCTCTGCTCTTCCTTTTTCTCTGCTAATAGGTTATATCCAACCCTAAATAAACTATGTGTTATTATGGACTGAGCTGTGTCTCCTCAATAGACATATGTTAAAGCCTCAGCCCTCAAGGTGGCTGTATTTGAAGACAGAGCCTTTAAGGAGGAAATTAGGTTAAATGCAGTCATAAGGGCAGGGCCTTAAGCCAATATAACTGATGTCCTTATAAGAAGAGAGAGACACACCAAGGACGTGGGTGTACAGAGAAAAGACCATGTGAGGCCAGTGAGAAAGCAGACTTCTGCAAGGAAGACTTTCAGGAGAAATCAAACCTCCTGATACCTTGATCTTAGACTTTCAGCTTCCAGAACTATGACAAATAAATTTCTGTTGTTTAAGCCCCCTAGTCTGTGGTATTTTGTTATGGCAGCCCTCTAACTTTCAATCGAGTAGGTGACAATAGCTATAGGAAATTAGTCATAGGTCACATATATATATAAAACCTTGTGTGTCATTTAGTTTTATTCAAATTTATGATGACTTATGCCTAATGTGTATTTACCAATAGGTGAGCAGTCATACAGCATTTGCCTCTATGCTCTCTGTGCCCATTGAAACAGGTCTTGTCAATTTCACCACTGTCATCCATCTTGCTAAATCCGGTGGTCAGTTCTCAGTCCCCGTAACCTTTGTCAACCTCTCAGGAATGCTTGACACAGTGAGGTCCCTTTTTGTTGAATCGTTTTCCATGTTTGTTTTTTGATGCCTTTGATGTTTTTCACTCTTTCATTTTTCATTTCCAATTCCACCGATCATTCCTTTTTAAATTTTTGTTGCTTTGTTGTTAACTCCTTCCCCTTTTCCTCTAAGTATCAAATGTTAAAGATGTGGGCTCAATTCTGGTTCCTGTTATCCAGTATATTTTAATTTTCTCTCCCTAGGACCCAATCCTATTCTATGAATAAAAAAGTAATGTATTTGTTGTTGTTCTTAAATTTACATTTTTTGCTCTAACTTCTTCCCCTGAACTACAGACTCATGTAACTCACCAATATGTGAGCAGTCATATTGCACTTGTCCCTATGCTCCCTGCTCCCTTTGAAACAGGCCTTGTCGATTTCACCATTGGCATCCATCTTGCTAAATAAAGTGGTTAGTTCTCTGTCCCTATAACCTTTGTCACCCCCTTAGGAATGTTTAAATTAAATACTATCAACATTTGTATAATGTATTTGAAGATTAAAAAAATATATCAGTTTAATTATAATTATTTCTATGTGTTTGGAATGAGGATATTTCTGAGTATGTTCAATATGTTTTCCTGACCTAAAAATTAGGTGACTTGGTAAGAAAAGGACAACTATAAGAACTGAGTCTCCAAGATATATTATCTATAGGCTTGCCCAGGTTCTAGGGCATACATTTTAATTGTCTTAGGAGATACGTATATAAGCTTTCCATAGAACAGCCTGTGAGGTGTTACTTAATGTTCTCTAATTTCATATCTTAGAGGGGAAAATAAAACATAAAATTGCAAATTTTATGTAATGTTAGTAAAGAGGGTGCTAATCAGTATAAAATTTATTCATTTAACATAAATTAATATTAGTACATTATCTGTATGTATTTTGGTTGGTGCATTTAAAAAGTTGATGGATTAATTTTAGATTGCTTTATTATTTTTCATGAGTTGTTTTGGGAATCTACAAAATTCTTTAAACCCAACTCTGTTAAGAATGCGAGATTGTATGTGCCTACACACATTAATAATGTGACATATAATTCATTTTTATAAAATGAATAAAAAGCACATATTAAATTAGTGAGTCCATTTTCACATAGAAGAATAAGCAAGGGGCTGATTGGCACTTGCAAAGTTTCATGCATTGATCAAGACAGGATACACCCTTACGTCTTTATTTATTTGATCATTCTTACAAGTAAATTGTATGTATTTTCATGGCTACTTTATACAATAATATCACATAACTATTACTTATATCACTAAAACAAATTTAACTGACAGATGAAACAGCAGCAAAAAGCTCTTGAGGTTTCCAGATAAATAATTTACAAAATGACTATATACTTACTCCATGGACTTTACTGGTATTTCTCCCATTTAAAATACACATAATAAACATGTACAGTTAGTTTATCCAAATGTGTACATGAATCTGGGAATAATATTTTAAAAATATAATCAGAAAATCACCCAACATATATTTATCTAATCTCAAGTAGTGTTTCTGCACATTTCTCCCTTTCATATTTCTTGCAGGAATAACGTAATATGTAAAGCTCTCCAAAAACTATTTTTGTATGATAATAAAACTGGGTAAACTCAATACAAATATTTAAATTATGCAAATAAAATGTTAATATTACACTAGAACCTACAAAAGACTAGAGATTTTACTTTTCTTGAAACATCTCTCTCTTAGCTACCATAATGTTTATCCCTGGAGCTAGTTCAAGTACATTAAAAACTGAACCACATTGCCCCCATTTCTCATATACAACAATAAATTCAAGTATATCTAGGTAACAGAATAATAAAGGGGAAGGATTTAAGCAGGTTATTTAAATTAACATCTAGAATTTAGTTGAAATGTTTAGATAATTGCTTGCTTTCTTCTTATATTTCCTAAGGTATTGTCTCAGTACTTTGTTATTCTGATGATCATTCATTTCCAACCAAATTTCCTCCTAAATTATTATTTTTGAAAAGTCAGAATTTGAAAATAGAAATGAAGTAAGTATGTAGTTAAGGTCATTTTATGTCAGGCATAGGCCTTTTGTGGTTTTTTTTTTTCTTTTTTTCTTTTTTTGGCCATGAAGCAACTATCTGCTAGCCAAATCAAAAGCCTGAAGACTGTCTATTTAGAGAAAGTATATATTTTGAATTTCATTAATTAGAATCTCTATTAGCAGAACATTGGATAGCAAAGGCCTATGCCTGACATATCTGTATGCATTTAGGAAGAGAAGAGGTGAGTAAAATGAAAAAAAGGAGGAAAAAAGCTTTATAACTGGATCGGCATAATCTAGTCTGAGCATGATTTATCCTGAAAGGATTGTTGGTTGATTAGCTATTACACAGGTGCTGGGCATTGAAAATGCAGAGTTATTTGTGAATCAAAATAAAAAGAAAAACAAGAAGTAGATATCACAATCATTTTTCCAAAATGTGTAAGTAGTTGTGAGCATTATCTATGGGCATTTCAGAATTTTAATTGTAATAAGGAGAAAGAAAGAAGAGGGAACAAAAGAAGGAAGGAAGGAAGGAAGGAAGGAAGGAAGGAAGGAAGGAAGGAAGGAAGGAAGGAAGGAAGGAAGGAAGGAAGGATGGGAGATGTGATTTGACAACATCCCCACTGTATTAGCAATAAAATTTTAGACTTGGAATAGACTTTTACGATCACCAAATATTGTATTTCCAATTTTCAGACAGGGGGGGGGGGAAAGCTCAACAGGAATATTACAAACTTTCTAAGCTAGATAATAACTCAGATAAGTTTTCTTTTTCATATTTGAAATTTCCATTCCATTATTCTTTCCCATATACCCTTATAATAATTGCTACCATTGATCAACACTTTACATGTATTAACAGAAGGTTGGTACTTTCTTTACCATCATTTTACAGATGAGGATGCTGGGGTACAAATAATTTAAGTTACCTAAAATTGCACAGGTTGATCAAAGAAGATTAGTCCAAAAGGATCGACCAAAGAAGAATGCAAGATCAGACAGTGTGATGCCAGAGCCTGTGAACTTAACCTTAACATTTTATTGGTTTTCTTAAAATTTGGTTGAAGAATTAGGACATTAACATGTAAAATAAAGAACTCATTCAAAATGATGTCCTGTAAAACTGATGTTTATGATATCTGTATAGGGGTTCTAAGAAGGGACTCCACATGAGTAAAAATGAACAGAAAAGGCATTCTGCAAGTGATTTAAGTTGGACCTTGAAAAAAAGAAAGGGTTCATCAAGTTGGATAAATGGTATGTATTGGTAAAGAAAGAGAGCATTTTGAGTAAGGAAATAACCCGTTCAAAAGAGTCAGGAGTTAGTTTTATATTTAGGAGAAAATGGGATCATTTTATAGATTTCAAATTTTTGAAATCCACGTAGAAACATTTTTATTTTTTATTTTTCTGACAATGAATACGATGAGAAGAAAAGAGTAAACAGAAAACATGTAATGAGTCATGGCCTTGTTCTGGCAGCATTATTTGGTTTTGATTTAAATATGAATGTATTGAGAAGATAGAGCAAAATTTTTATAATCATTCAGCAGAAAAAAACTAAGAAATAATATTTGTTAATATCTTTCCTGGGATTATCCTTCTTATTATAATAGTTTTACCGTATTTTTTAAAATTTTAAATGCAATAAACTCAATTTTTTAAAAAGTGATGACATCATTCAAAACTGTCACTGTGAATTAATAAGGGCCATTGGCCAAATGATGTAGCATGTACATGAGCAAGAAAAAATTAATTTGAGTCAAATGGGCTTTTAAAATGAAACAAATCAGACACTGGGAGTTCCAATTGGATTGAGTAGTCAAAATCATAGCAATTGGTTATTTCAGTGTGGTTGGTAAATTTCTCTACTCTGGTATGCTTTAATCAGTTTTTAAAATTCAGTTTTTCATTTGATTATTTAATAAAAGCATAATGTCTATTTGGTAAATAGTACAAAATTCAATATGTTTGACATCAGTTAGTATTTATCATATTGGAAAGAGTAAAAAAATCAAGTGTTATTTTCAAGTGTCACAAATATCACAAATTACAAATTATATAGTAGTATAGCCAACGTTTATAGTGGCTAGAAATTAAAGTATGTAATTTTTTGATTTAATGTTTGATAATGTTCATCTGACTCAGAAAACTTGTTTTGCCATAATATACTCTGCTTACATTAAAAATAATGAACAGAGATCAACTCCGTAATTTCCACTTATAGTTTAAGTATAATTATAAGTTAAATTTTGATTAAACTATTTAAAAAATATAAATTAGCAATTTAAAATCCATTGAAAGTGGTTTTTTAACTTACCCAAAATAAATGTTAATGGTTTTATTAAAACTTTTAGATTGTAGAAACAATAATTTTAGAATATTAAAATGCTTAATATAAAATGCAAATGATTCAAAAGAATTAGGTAAAGAGCCTCTTGGATAGCCCTACCAGGTTAATTAGTGAATTACCCATTTAATTTGAGAATTAAAACTTTAGCATGCATCATAATTATCTGGAGGGCTTTCAGAGCTCTATCTACAGTTTCTGATTCAGTAGCTCTGGGACAGCATTCAAGAATTTGTATTTCTACCAAGTTCTCATTTGCTGGCAATACTACAGATCTCATACCTTTAGAGCCATTGTTCAAGAGCAGGTAAAACCCTAATATGTATTCTGAATTAAGAAAAACAATATAGTCATAATGATTTTTCATTTACTTTTTTTGCATCAAACAGAGATGAGTCAGATTAAGAATCAGTCATATGACAAAAAAGTCACCTCTGGTATAATGGAAAAGCGTCTTTGGTCAGAAGGAGGAAGATATGGGTCATGTCCGGTTGCTAATATGGTGCATGTATGGCTTTGTGTAAATTAGTGTCTTTGATTTTTAGTTTCTCCCTTGCAAAGAGTAGACAATTCTCAAATTGCAGACTGTGTGTATGAGTATTCAATAGATATATATTTGCTTCGTAAGTTCTATGTCATACACAAAGGGAAATTGCCAAATTGTTCAGAGCCCAGAATTTTATATAGGAGCAAGTTTATTAATGGTACTTAGGTACACAATTTAGCCCACCAAAATCTGTTTGCTTAATTCTGAGCACTTTTAAAAAAGGTGTTGAATGTACTTAAATGTCAAAACTCTTTTCAACCCATCTGTATTCCTTTCCCCGGGTGTAACAATTCTTTTATATATTACTTTCTAGGGAATGTTTGAGTCTGATAAGTTTCCATAGAACCCATCACAATTTCTCAGAATAATTTCTCAAAAATATTTGTTGAATTGAAAACATATACGTCTTTTGAAAGAAACAATTGAATAAATAGAATGTTTAATTTATTTTTAATATTGGTATTTGAAAATAAAAGTGCTTTTATTAGTTGAGGAAGAAGTAGATACTGACTCTTTGAGTTTCTGTAAGGCTTCTGTGTGCTTTGAAGGGCTTCAGAGGTTGATGCCAATATTATCTTATTGTGTCTAATTTCACATGAAAACCTGTTTTTCCCTAACTACTGAGTTATCACTACTATTCCAACAACTTTCAGACATGATTAGATACTTATCGGACCCACATATTGACTATACACACACTACTTTCACTCCAAATGCTCAGCAATTTCTTCAATATCCAGATAATGTTACTTTTTAAATTATTTCTTGGATTCTTAAGCTTAAGTTCTATGTTTTTTACTCTGAATTTGTTAGTGATGAGTATCATTGTCTCTTTAACTGTACAAAGTATCCAGGCCCTAGCAAAATGGTGCACCTTGAAAGTAAAAAGCAGACACTCAGTCTTTGGGCCTACACCTAGCTTAGGGTTATATTTTAGAATACTACCAAAAGTATCATGCTGGGTACAAAGGTGAAGAGGGCCTGGTCCTCTAAACTCTTATCACCAATTGGAAATTGTGTTCTGACTTATGTTACCTACATAACTTTCTAAGCCACCAGGGAAGCCATATTTAGCCTTTAGCAGGGTACTAGTTTCTATTGTTTCTACCCTTAGGAGCTTCAAGGTGAAGTTCTTCCCTCTGGGGAATGAGGGGCTCAAGTTAATGCACTGCAAGAAAGTGGGGAGCCACATTTGAAGGAGTAATCTTCCAGGTACCTACCCCACCAAAGAAAACAGTAGAGCCTGTATAAAGCAAAGAGGAAAAAAATAGATAGTGGTTGTAATGGCCAAGTTACAGAGGGAAGCATTGGTTCCCAGGGATTAGGAAGAAAAATGTTTCTGAATCTGTGAGCCATTAATAAAGTCAGGTCACTAATATCAGATTTCCTAAACATGTCAATTGGTGCATGGGTTTAATACAATAAGGTTAACATAGCAGATAGTACTTTGTTCTGGCTTATGTCTGTTGGCACATGAGCAACCTGACCATGAGGGGAAAAAGGCTCATCAGAAATGGAATTAGCACTTGAATAAATCCATTGTGAGGAGCTGGATTATTCCATTTATTTGGAGGCTGAGGAGCCAGCAGTGTGTGTGTGTGGTGGTGGGGGGAGAGGGAGATGGTAGCCCACAAAATAAACATGCAAGAGACTTCCCATTAAGCCATTTCTAGGGAGGAGATTGTCACACATAATAATTCCAAAATGTACTTAATTCATATAGACAAAAAAGGAAGACAGCTCATAAAAAAGGTTCAGCCTACCAATTCACCATCTCAGTTTCACAAGGCATCATTCGCCAGTGGCTTGCTGAGATAGATCTCATCAAATATACAGACTCATAAGTATGAGAGGCTACCCACTCACTCTTCTGTTTCCTTATATTCTCTTTCTTAGTTTATAACCCATAGTAAGTATGTCTTTTCAATTGAACAACACATCTATATATAATATACTGAACTCAACAGGGTACATATGCACAGAGGACACTTATACAACTATTTTTACTTCCCCAAATGGATTTTTACCTCTCAATCTCGAGTACTGATGTTCCTGCATGCCCTTCATATGAATACTCCTTACCTACCCACTCTAAAATTCAATACTGTCAAGTACGAGGGCCACAAATAGCTTATGGTTTGGGGTTCAGGGAGGCCGAGTGCTTGCTGCTAAGGAAAATAACTGTGTCAATGTGAACCCAAAGAACTTTCTCCCTAAATTCTCTAAAATGTTGCTGTTTAGCATGAAACAGAAGGAAGGGTGATTGTCTATGCAAATTCATGTTTGGTTGGGGTGAATGGTAGAAACGTGCATTGCAGTGGTTATGTATTTACAGCTAGATTGGAGTTAAAGCCAAGATGGGGAAAGTGGCAATGAAGTCCAGCTCTCTGGACTCGGGTTGTACTGGTGAAGTACACCAGTACCCAGTATAGATTTTCAACCTGATTAGAGAGGCTATAGAAAGAATGATGCCAATTAATTCAGTGTAAGTAGCGTTCTCCTGAACTTCAGTTGAAGCCTCGGCATCTTTGCTGTGCATGCCAATTGAATTTAATACATCAAGAAGAAGTGTTGTTTTCACTTTACAGTAGCCTCTTCAGCAAGGGTAACACAGACGTGACAGTCAAAGAGCAGTTTCACTTCAGGGGTGCCTCAGGAAGGAGACGGTGGTGACAACTGAGCCTCAATGTGGGGTAATGTTCTCAGGTTCAGGGCCTGAGCAGTCCTGGCCTGGATGGCTAAAGTAGCATGTGATAACACAGACCAACTTAAGGTCGTTTGGCAGAATGCTCCACATAATGAGGAAGGAAAATACACTGCAGGGGACTATGATGCTTACCTGAGTAGGTAAGAGTTCAGAACTACCAGTAATGATATATGCATTAACAGATTTGAAAAAAAAAAAAAAAAAAGGAAAGAAAAACTGAGCAACAATTAAACCTGGGCTTAATAAACATAGTTTTATTTTTTCCAAAGGAAAGATGAACTTTAACTATTTGCTAGTTAGCATGGTACTTATGCCATCTATGAGTTTGCTGCTCTGGAGATCTCTCCTTTCCCCCTCTGACTTCTAACCAGCAGACTACTAATACTAATAAAATAACTTAATATTATGCTCGGGTTAAATAGATCAATATAGTAATAAAGGCAAAAATAAAATTGTTTTAATACATTAGAGTAGGCATATTATATTTTTGCTGTATCTTTTAATATAATTTTCTGACTTATTATGAAAACTTCCAAACATACTACAAAGTTGAAAGAATTTTATAGTGTATACCCATATACCAATCACATGAATTTTACAAATAATGTTTTGCTATATTCACTGGGTCATATATCTATGCATCTATTTACCTTTCTATCTATTAATTCATCCTATTTTATTTGCATGTATTTCAAAGTTACTTCAATTTTTTAAAACCATATAATACTTACCTATCAGTAATTGCTTATTTATTAAACAAAATTTAGTTAATCCTTAAAATTCTACCACCCAGCAATTACTATTACTGACATGCTAATGTTTTACTATAAATATACACACATTAAATACATTTAATATATTTGGAATTTAGTATACAAACTGTGTTGTAATCTGGTTTTCTTTACTTACGACTATATAATAAATATTTACCCATGTAATTATTTTTCTTAGAATATAGAATCCTCTATTTTATGTATATATTATACTTGATCCAATCAAGCCTTAATTGATTGGTATTTAGATTATTTCTCTGTTTTTATTATTACATAAGACTGTTGTGAATGACATTGTAGAGAATATTTTTTATATGGGGCTCATGGTTTCCTTATGACATATTCCTGTTACAAATTGCTTTTGATATAGAATTCAAATACTTTCTTCTAGGATATTACATCAATGTAGTGTGAGGATACATGCTGCCCTACATTTTGACCAATACTAAATACTAATTAGTTTGAATTGCCATATTGATACCAAAAAATACCTCATTTGGTTGAGTTTTGCTTTTTATTTCTTTACTTACAAGTAATAGTAACTATAGTTTGCATCTGATGTCTTTTTGAATATATATTTTTTGAAAAGTGTAATATTTTTATACCTGTGTGCTTGTGCTTGTGTGTCAATGTATATGTCTATATGTGTTTTAGTGATTGTAACTGCTCTGTATATATGAAAGATAACTTTGGTATGTACAATGCAAATTATTTTCCTGCTGTGTTATATGTCTTTTATTTTAGTGTTTAATATTTTGCTCTTTTGACCTATTAGTTTTTATCTTCATAATTAGCTCAGACCCTTTACAATGTCTTTTATTCTCTGAGAAAATATCATGGGACTACATACTTTTTAAATATATATATGTATATCTATATTTACATATATATAATTTATACATATATACATATATATATGTAGCTGCTTGAACTCACTGCTGCTTATTTTGTACAGCATGAGTTAGTTGTACTAGCTAAACCTAATCCATTTCTCTTCCTGAGAAGAAAACTTCCTTTGTAGTGATATTTTCTACCCAATATTGCATCATGCTTTGCATATGTCTAAGTTCTATTTCTCTCTATTCAAAAAAGCCTATCTTCCACATTTTTCTTCTTCTGATCAGCCCTCTTCATCATTTTACACTTGAAACATGTGCTTTTTAAGCTTGTCCACCATTTGGGATTGATAACCAAATTGTTGATCAAAATTTCTTTAAGTTACTCACATTATTTATGTTGGTCTATATATGACATTTTGGTTTGCGCTATGGGACATTCATGTGTGTATTTCAAAAAGCTTTTATCACATTGTACCTGACTTTTCACTTCTGTAATAACCACTCACAACTCCTTTAAGCAATTCAACCTGTTTCGATTGATTGCTAAAAAAAAAAAAAAAAAAAAAAAAAAAAGAAGAAGAAGAAGAAAGAAAGAAAGAAAAGCATCCTTTTTAGCTACTGTGTTCTTTCTTATATCCCCTAAGCTAGATATTCTAAGCTATTTATCGTCATACCAAATTATGCATTAAATTAGAGTAAGTTTTCTCCAAATTTAGAATTCTCCATATTCTTTTTTTTAAACTTTTGTTGAAAATTCTAGAAAACTGACTTAAAAGAGTAGAAATCCCAATGACCTTTTGATCAGTTATGTTTTAATGGCATGTATTTACTGAAAAAGGAAAGAAAATCAAAAGAAATTCACATGTAGTACTACAAATAGATATATCATCCTACTAATAAATAATAGAAGAAGAATATATTGAGGTATTAGCTAAAGTCCTTTGTTAGCTCTTAGACTCTTTTTTAAGCTCTTTTTTTTAAGACTCTACATTTAAATCTGTTACTTTTTCCTGCTTATGATTTTCCACCTACTGTTGCCATTAGTGTGTGTGTGAATATGTGAATTTAATATGCTTTTCTTAATTGATCAACCTCAACTGGGCTTCAGTCCTGTTACTTAGTGTTATATAATTTTAATTTCCCTACATGTGTCAGTTTTAGGATATATAAATTAATATTCTTAGTTATAAAGAAACATGAAAATTATATTTAAAAATTACCTCTTAGCCAAGTAATCTAGAAAAACATTGTATAGGTCCATTCAACTTCTTACATATTGACTGTACTGTGCTGTGCAAAAGTTATTCACCAATGCAATAGCAAAATCAGATAACAGCACATTCTCGTTAAAATTTACTAGACACATTAGCCCTGCAGAAACTATTGTCAGTGATTTCCAAATAGATTTAGGGCATCTCCCCATATACTTGAAAACTGAAGAATGATTTGTGATGCTATTATGTATTATTTATCTCTCTGTGTTGCATTATAAGTGATATATAAAAACTCTCCTCAATTTCTGAAACTTCTAATTTACTAAACCTATTACTTAAAAAAAATTTGTAATTGATTATTTGGGGTTTTCTGGATAGACAATCTGTCCATATTGCCTGTTTTTTTCTTTCAATGGTTATATTAGTCTTCATTTGTAAGAAATAATAGCTTGCTCCCCTGGCAACCCTGGCCCAGAAGAATTAGCATAAATGTAATGAGATTTTGGCTATATTAAAACAGAACCCCAGCTACTTAGTTTGTTAACATTGTGAGATATTATTACCGCCCATCCTTTTTTTTTAAACTTTGTCATTTAGCTTTAGATTTGCCTCTTATAGATGGCATACAGGTGGACTTCTGGGTTACAAATGAGGCTGAAATATTTAATTTTAAATAGAAGACTTAACTCCTTAATGCTTATGTTCACACTGGTAATGTCACATGTAATGTATGTCACATATTTATGCCTTCCATTTTGCATAATTTTATCCTTACTTTCAGAAATCATTCTTTGGATCAAACATGCATTTCTCTATCCTTTATACTGATTTGATTAAAAGAGATCCCTGTTATCATGCTTTTAGTTTTACCTCTTCACTAACGTCTTTAAACAATAGTTCTCTACTTATCAGATCCTCAGCGAAATACTAACTTTTGAATTCCTGTTTATATGAATTTCTTTACTCTTTTCACCCATTTTCTGGTATTGTTTTTTTCACTTAGAGATTTCAAACCCAGAGAAATAAATTTTATATTATTCACTTTTTTAATTTAGCATCTAAATGTTCTGAAATTGTATATACAAAATTAAGCTTAAATAAATATGTGGTTGCTTTCAATGATCATTACCAGTCTTCTAATACAGCTTTCTCACTTTCAATCTATTTTAGTTTCAATTTATTTAGTTCAACCTATTTTAGTTCCTTTCTCACTCAGTTACACTGAATCTTTGAGACTTTATTCAGAAGGATTTAGGAGAAATACTTTCTGGATCTTCATATAAACCAAAGTATCTTTTGATGTCTTCATTTTATTAACAATAACTTCACAAAATATTGAAAACTGAGCCATACAATTTTGTCCTTTCGTTAATCCATTGCCTTTTAACATTTAATGTTATAAATCATGTCTCGAGAAAGCTTTTTTTATATTATTTTAAGGGTAACATTTTTGCTTCTTTATAGTTTTTTTTTAATTCTTAAATCTCAGAAAATGTAACTGGTAGACATATATTTTAATTATCCTCATAAATTGAAGATGGGTGTTTATTCAGTTTAGCAATTTTTCTTGTCTTATGGTTTTGATTATTATGCCTATTTTATTTTTCTCATCTTTTATTTAGAAACATCAACTTTATAAATATTTAGACTATCTTTTTCTCCTGTAGCTTTTAATAATTAATTTAAATCTTTTTATTACACACCATTTAGAAGTTCTAATCTTTTTTTTTTTACTATATTCTCTGATTTTCTGTAGTTTTTCTGCTATTAATGTTTGCTTTGGTTTTCTCTAGCTTTGTTTCCATTATTAACATTTCTTATATTATTTAAAACCCACTTATAGAATGTTTTGAGAATTTGAAAAAGAGTAGTAAAAAATGACAAAGTTTTGTTTAGCTAAATATATCCATATTTGTATATTTTATTATCTTAATTTATTTTGATCTATGCTCATTTAGATTTACTATCTGAATTTATCAACTTTTTTATTATTGTTACTTTTTGCCTCACATTTTTTTACTTCCATTTTTTCTTCTTGCTTCTTGTTCAACTGAGAAAGAGGCATCCAGAGAATGTAACAAATCCCATTACATTATCCCTCTGAAATCATTATTTTGTTGGTAAAAAAAAATTAAGTTCATGTGTTTTGTTTCCTCATAATGTTTTTAAAGCCATCACTCTACTGTATTCCGGCATCTTAGTTGCTGATGAGAAAGTTACTATTGTGTTCTTACCATTCTTTGTAAGTCATCTAATTTTTCTTTCTTTGGGTTTTTAGAATTTCTTTTATTTCTAATACCCTATAATTTTGTTATGATATGGCCAGTACTTTGGGGATTTTTTCAATAAGAATAATATTTCAGTATGGACAATTCTTAGCCATAAGCAAGTTTCCATTGTCTATTTCCGTTTTCTTCTTCTGAAATGTTAGATATAAAATGAAACTTCTTGATTAATCTTGTGTGTATCTTAATTTTTCCTTCAGATTTTAATCTTTTTGTGGTACATCATTGCAAGTATTCTAGGTTCATCATCCAATCCAATCATCATTTCTTTAGTTGTTTCTAGGTGTCTTTGAAGCTCATTTATTATTTAAAAAGTATTTTGACTGTATTTTTCATTTCTAATATTTCTAATAGATTATTTTTCATAGACGTCGACATTTTTTAAATAATAATTTCTTACTTTTTAGTGGGTTATGTTTCTCTTATTTCATGGAGACTATTTCCTCTACGACAGCTACAGAAATTTTAAACATTCTATGTCAAGTTTTTTTTTCAAATTGTTTTACTATTATTTCCTTGGATATAAATTTATTCAGTGTGTTGGGTCTACCCTCTCTCCTTCATACCATTGGTTTTCCTCCTGTGGCTTTAATTCATTTTAGTCATTTGATCTTCCCAGGGAGTGTTCTCTCTTGTACGCGGTTTTTAAGTCACCAAGAGCCCAGTCCTACAGTGTGTGCAGATCAGGCTCCACACCTGGGGATTATTTCTTCTGGATTATTCTACTTCTTCCCCAGCTTGTTAAGGGGTATTCTAGGTCCTTTCGTAAACAGAGTGAGGCCATAGGCTTCATGTGGGAATCTGCTGTTCTTACCATCCAACATAAAGTGTGTACATAGAGTGATATCACCCTCACATGGGCCTTGGGACCTAACTGAGTTGACTTGTTTCAAGGTTTGGCTTTCACTGAACAGCGGAACTACAGTCTTTACTTACACCAAGCACCAAGTTTCCCTCTCTATTTCTGGTCCACAAACATTTATCTTCTCACTATACAAACCCAGTTTTATTTCTATATTATTGTTATATTTTATCAATTGAAGTAGGAAGATTGATAAAACTGTCATTGACTTACAACTGCTACCTTGTTGAACTTTTACTTAAGAAAATATATATTTACTCATCTCATTTAATTCTTTTTTTAAAAAATCTTTTTCTCCATCTAATCATTTTATCTCGTTTTTTTCACTGTGAAGAATATTTCGATATAAAAATATCTCATCCAAAAACTCTTTAAATATTTTTTATGATTTTTATGAGCCTGTTAATAAAGGAAAAACTTTAAAATTCCTATAGAAATCTTTTTAAAGTAGATGCTTTCTCACATATTTAACTATAATATTGCTCATTTCTTTTGCTAAACATTAATATATTTTCTATGATTTTAAATTTGTTTACTCCACAGCAAACATTAGTTTTTATATGCAATTTCAAATAAGAGATTATTTTAAGGTACATAAAAAAATTTAGAAAGAGTGTAGTATGCTGGCACTACAAAATTAGTTCAGCTGACTTAGAATGCCAATGTAAATAAATCTACAACAGTGCTAACAGGTGAAACAATATGTTCTCACTTTGGTAACACTGATATTACAATAAGTCATGTCACAACTGCAACACAATAAGAATAGACTACTCATGACAAAAATATTTAACTTAAAAAATACAATTTGTTGCAGTTCTAAAAATGAAAAAGTTATATTTCAAGTCAAATGATTTAATATTAAATCACAAGATAGCTGAAAAGCAAATTAAAGATTAGTGACTATTTTATTCATGTATTACATGTGCACAGGAATGCTATGATCATATACATTTAAATATGCTTAATGCTCTAAAATCTGCAGAGGCAATTAGTGGCAATAAAATTTGTATGTGAATTGGATAAATTTTAGACAATTAGCCATCTTCTAAATGTGATTTTAGCCAAGTAATATCCAATGGGGCACATGACTTATCCACATTTATACTCATTAGAGGAGAGTAATTCCTATCATAGCTGTGAACATCAAGAGATTTATTGTTATAAATTCAGATCAGCTAATGGACTCTCTAACCCTTTTCGCCCAAGTACAAATCCCTAGGTAAAACATATGAAATACAAATTGATCACAGATATGTGCTCTCACGTAGATTAAATGTGTACATACACATCAACATTTCCAGCCATATGTTTTAATATTTTTCAGTTTATGACCAAATATGTATACTATGTGAATTATATAAATGCAAACAGCATGCATATTCATCTTATATACATACACACACATACACATATACTCACAGGAAAATTGCAATATTTCTTCTTAATATACACCCAGTTGTTTATGGCTAGAAAACTCTAGGTGTTTTATATGCTATGTAAATGTTTGCATGTAAATCATATACATACACGGATGCACAAACCTGCATATTTTTTTCAGGTGAGTTTCAGTATCACACATTGTACAAAAATGTCTCTTGACTACTTGTTACCTGTCCATGACTGAAAATCACCACCAGAACTCATATAGTATATACTACTCTTACTCTTTTTCTTCCTCTTATTATTAATTTTTTTTTTCCTGAGAATGTGCTATGATGTCTTAAGGAGCAGAATACTCTCCCCTAAGAATGTTTCAATGCCTTTCCAGCCCAAAAAGATACAAAGAGTCTCCTGGAAAACACACGTATTCTTCTGGGGCACAGGTCATTTCTGTTTACACATGGGCCCCTTCACCTCATCTGTCTCTGAGGTGCTGATGCTTTAGAGCCAGCAGCTTGCTGCCGTATTTCCTCGCAATGACATTTCCTGTCAGCAGCAAAAATAGAGAACTGGGTTTGATTTTAGAGAACTAGCCTGTGGCTTTCCGTCACAGTTAAGCCATACTATACCTACATGTGTGGAAGGAAATAGCAGAACTTTTATTTTACATTTACAATCCTATTATGCCATTTGCCATTTCGTTTGGAAATCATCAAAATATAAGAAGAAATACTTTAATTATCCTCTTTAACTCTAGACTTTTTATCCTCTTATACCTGCAAGTAGGTGTTTTCAATTTAATTTTTTGAAGTTTTATTCAAATTAATGTTTAGGCACTAATGTTCTCTGTGAAATATTTGTGGGAGATTGTCACTAACTACTAAGAATTAATAAATCCTAAAACCAAAAATTTTAGGCAATTGAAACTACTTCTCTTACAAAAATAAATACCATACCAATAACAAAATACTAATTAAATGTGAGAAGACTCCTTTTATACACAAATTGAAGAAAGTTATAAATGATAAGGAGGAGGATTGACCTATTTGAAAGCCAGTACCATAGAGTTATTCCGTATTTTTGGTACTCTGCTATAATCATAGTCAATTTAGTTTTTCTCTGAAAAAGAGTAATGTATTCTTACCGTTTCCAAGAATAAGAAAATGGGCTCACATGAACCAGTCTCAGCTTATGTAAAGATGATAACATAAGTCATCCAGGATATCTGTATGGCTCAAAGAGGGCTTCTGTACCTGCCCACCTCTCCATCCATTTTTATCTGCAGCCTTTTAAAA
Source organism: Eonycteris spelaea (assembly GCA_003508835.1). Classification (NCBI taxonomy): domain Eukaryota; kingdom Metazoa; phylum Chordata; class Mammalia; order Chiroptera; family Pteropodidae; genus Eonycteris; species Eonycteris spelaea. The sequence goes on from PUFA01000011.1 coordinate 2,907,856, forward strand.
ATTTCACTGTGCTTATTGCCACGTGGAATATGACATATTTTTTTTAGTTATATATTTTCTATTCTCCTCAACAGAATGTACATATCATGTTTCTACAGATCTTTTCCCTCAAAATCTACAGCATCTAAAGTAGATTCAGCACATTGTAGGTCCTTGATAAATATACATCAAATGAATGAATGAATACATAAACCAACAAATTACATTTCTATAACTCCTGGCTGTTTAAAATTCTTTCATTCTCTATACCTATTTAATTACATTTACTTTTCTTTATAATTATCTTACTTAGTTTCTTATTTACTTTTCTTATTTAATTCTTCCCAAACAAGGTAAATATGATAGAATATTTGATAATAATTTAGCCAATAATAAGAGATCATATAGGGAATGAAATAATTAATTATAAAAATTAATTATGAAATGAATGAGTTATGCAAATATTAATGCAGAATAGTGATATAAAGGCAGAAAGGCAGTCTGGGGAGCTTTCATAAAAAGAGTAAGAAGTGAACAGGGTTTGGAAAATTGGATAAAATTTGGATAGAAGGTAAAATGTAGAAAGGGGACTAAATAAATGTAAAATTTTATAAACAAAAGCAATTAAGGGTCAGTTAAGAGAACTCTCTGCCTAAAACTGAAGACTGTGAGGGGAGGAAATTATAAAAGGTAAACTGAGAAAGATCTTTGTGAAGAACTCATCAAAAAAGATGACTTCTCAGCAGTGATCACTCTATGATAGAATTGGATGTGAGAGGCAGGCACATTATTTATTTATTTATTTGTTTGTTTGTTTGTTTAGACATGAAGGAAGATCTTTGGTATTGGGCACTTACAAAGTATGAGTAAATATCTTAGTGGGACTTCCAGGGTAGCACGAAGACACTAGGCCTGAGGTGCAGGAATGAGAAGCGCTGCCGGAGTGGAGACATTGTTGCCCAGATCATCTGCTATTTGCAATTTATGCTTGGGTTAGTCTTGAATATCTACTTCACAAATGAGAGCGACCTTAGAGATCATCTCATTTGGTAATAATGCTCAACCCTGGATACTCATTAGAAACACCTAGGGAGCTGCTGATCTTATTTTATTATTTTTTTAATCCAGCTTTCCCCTAATACACAGCATAGTGCTCCGTAAACTTTTATTAAGTAAAGATAAATAAATGCAAGCCAGCCCCTCCCTTGGAGGTTTATTTTAATGCTCTTCCCACTGCCTCCATTAATGTCCCTATTCTCCAGATCATAACCTCAAATTCACAAAACAGAGAGAAACTCTCGATTCAACTGTTCTTCCTTAAAGGCACTAGAGTCATTGTTGACTGGCAAGCTATTCTCACCTACTTCCCTCATTTTCTAGGGAATAAATCTTAAAGTCCATATACGATATCCAATGTCCTGAACAACCAGGTCACAGACTATCTTTCTAAATTTACATTCTAGAATATCATCGTCCCATCACTTCTTATTCCTTCCAAAAAATGCTTATGCTCTCTGGTCAGCTGCCTTTTCCTCCTCTTGGAATTTCCTTCCCCCTGCCCCTTTTCCAACTAAGGCCCATCCATCCTTTAAATTGCAGCTCAAATATCACTTCCTTTGTGTAACCTTTCTCTGACCTCGCAGACAGAACAGATCACTTCCTATTTCATGATCCCTTAGCACTCAGGACATTGTGATATAGTCAGTGGCTGCCCCTCCTCCCCTCAGCCCAAGTATAGCCTCTGAGAATAGAAGCTTCCATGGTTTGATTTATTTCTACATTTCTAGCACTATTATGACAATAATATACTTGGTACCTAATAAGCGCTTGTTGAGTAAAGTCAGATAAAAACCTATTTATTTTTTCTTATGTGTTGATCTCTGGTTTTAAAGTATATGACTGCGTAAAGAATCTAATTCAAATTTTAAAATTAGCAACAAACCAAAAAGAACTATACTTTGATACTCAATCTTGGTACTGTTAATGGAATTCAAGGCGTTCAATATACTGGTAAAATTCTGAGTCTCCAGTTTTCAAGTACCAGGGTGGTACTTGACTAGCTTTGAAACAATGAGAATGCCTTGTCTCTCCTTTTTACAATTTATTAATCTATAGATGTGCTTTTGATCTATGCTGATGTCTGTCCTCTTCTGTCTATTTTTTAGCTAAATGGGCTATATGAATTTTATGAATGGTAAATTGCTAAACACTGAGCAAATGCTGTTGCTATTTCTCAGAATAAAGATTATGGGGGACAGGTGGGCAGCACGGGTGGGTGCAGGATAAATTATACAGGTTTGGGTTTGGAGCACCAAGTAGTTCTGTGCATGTGGTGGTTGAAGCCATGATGGAACAGCACATCTGAAAGCTCAGCATGGAATAGAATAGAAATGAGACTGTGTTATAAATTTCTCTTCCACCCAAACTTTCATTGGTGAACTATATCTGTAGTTTTGCAACAGGATTTTCCTGGTATCCTGGAAAGTGATTGAAAGGAGTTTTAACTGAAGCCCCCTTAGCTTTTGGTACTTCTCCACCTTGGTGATAGACTCAGGCCTCACACCACGGTGTGAAATAAGTTTAGCACAACATGAGGCACAACTGTCATTTCCCTAGGGCCATGTATTCAACATATGTTATAATTAAAAATTTATTATACTCCATTTAAACTAAGTTCATATGTCATGCTGATTGTCTATTTCTTTCCATCCTTTGTCCCTCAATTCAGTGACTTGAATGTCGCGTGTCAAAGGCTGGAGAAGAATGCATCTGCTAGAGGGGAGGGGAAGCACTTTTACCAAGGGCTGGAAAGTGAGAGGTGGGACAGAGCAGAAGAATCCAAACATTGCGCCATTACTGCCATTGTTTAGTGCAGGTATGGAGCAACTCACACACAACCATGTAAGATTACCTTGGGAGTTTGGAAGGCTTTCTAGAATCAATGACCAGTCAACTCTAAATGCCTATAGAGTGGTCTAGAATTCTGGGAGCTTTGACATATTCAGTTTGGGAAACTAGGAGCAGGAAGTTGGAACAAATTTCTCCTTATGACTGTTACCTACAAATTATTAATTGATCCACAGAGAATATTCATCATTTATTCGAATAAATATGAAGGGGAAAAAAAACCCTTTTCTGGCTTTTCTGATTTGCCCAAATATATACAAGATTAAAGATAGATAGAACCAAGTTTAAGTTCTTTCATGATCATAATGATTTTGGATTAATTACTTAACCTCATTCAACCTGTTTCCTCATTTGTACTGAATAGTATGCACTGTATGCTGGCCACAGTAAAGCGAGGGACTCCATATCAGTAAATGTTGGAGAGTAAGGAAAGACTTTCCTTTTTTAGCTTCCTTGTGGTTGTGGCACAGCAGCCAGTAGTCACCTGGGCATTTTTGAGAGGGAAGAGAGAGAGAAAGAAAGAGAGAGGGAGGGAAGAGGGAGGAAGAGAGAGGAGGGAGGGAGAGAGAGAGAGAGAGAGATTGGGAGAACTGAGGAAATATCTTTGCTTTTGGACCCAGAAGCAAACATGATGTTCAGTGCTCCCTGGAGAGGCTTTGAAAGAATTGAATTTCTAAATGCTTCAGAAATTTAAAGGTATTATTTGACTATGCTAAATATTTTTATCCCAAAATTTCATTTTTATACATGCCTACCTTATTAGCAAAGAAAAATTTATACTTTAGAACTGTATGCTTTTCAAAACTTTCTCACACAAAATTCACAATTTAGTGGGGGGAGCAAGGGCAGCCTTCCCCACCCCCCCACCCGATTCTCTTGAGAGAAAATTTAAGAGATTAGAAGAAAAGAGGGTCCTCTGTCATTCAGAAGATCAAGGTGAGAGTCAAGATGAATCTCCAGATCATTATCCAAATATACAGACCTTCCTGACCCTTACAAAGGGCTAACTTATCACTTCTAAATATTTCCATTGTCTCTTAAGCAATAGAGTACAATTCAGTATACCACAATTACTTGTACATTACGCAAATAAATTCCTCTTTGAATATGCCTTATGGCATGATTTTAAACAACTCACAGAGCTTCCTGGGTCATCTCATTAATTTCCTCCCTATCTCTGAGGTGGAAGAGAGAATAGCATCAGCATTACATAGCACTGGCACAGATGCATTCTAAATGCTGTGGTGGTTGTTATTGGGCTTGAACACACAGATTTTATGGGTCATTGAAAATCCAGTCAACCAAGAACAACATTTTAACTAAATTTTAATTAACAACTTTTTATTTAAAAACTAAGTTTGGTGATATCTTTGTTGAATGAATAGCTTACTCAAATACTTAAATTCTAACTCATGATCAAGGCAAGGATATAGAACATCCTGACTTATTTTTTCTCATGTTCCATATTTTAGGGCATGTTTTTAGAAATTTCTTCCTTTTTACTTCATTTCATTTTAGAATGGCTATAAATCTATAATACAATACCACAAGTATTTTGGATAAAATAACATAGGAACTTTTTATTTTAGTTAGTGCTACATTAGCTTAGTTACAGTTTATAAAAATGGTATGCATACCACAAAATACCTTGTTAGTGTTTATTTGATTTTCAAAGAATTTTAACTAATTGACAGCAACACAGATTGCTTAAACTGATTTATAAAGCATCCTTGAACTGGATATTCTAGCATATAAAAAACTAGTAACAGTTTTTGAAAGAAACCTATATTAAAATGTTCTGAGGGCATAAATATTTATAAATTATTTACTTTCATCATTAAAAATCATATTTAGTTTTTTAGGGTAAATAGATTTTATTTTTTAAGTAACATGTAAAGATTTTCTTTCCTACGTCTGATCCTATTAACTTAGAATTTACAGATATTTGAAAATAACACTTTACTTCTTTCATAATAAGAAACAAAGGGAAACAACCACCGTATTTCTACTAATATCTTCTTTAGCACAGTGCCAGTAATTCCAGATCTTCTGTAATACCTCTGGTGACTGGAATCATTAATCCCATGTTTTGAAAATTATTTAAGATTGAAGTTGCCACAGTTGTACATATTGGTTCAGTCTCTAGAGCCCTGAGAAAAGATTTAGTGCATTTTCAAAAGAATTTTGCAGGTAGGAGCCCAAATGGATTTTCAACTAGGCCTCAACCTTTTTGAAACCTACTGATGTTGAATAGTCTTTTACTGGTTGCCATGCCAACTGATACCAGAGGAACACTCTGCAGTGTGTTCATCCCCTAGAAAGCTTCACCAGATGTCTTCAACAAATTGCTACGAAAAGACTTTGGTCTGTCAGGCTTGTTAGGAGATAAAAATCAGGCTGAAAGACATCCCTGCCTCCACCTCTGATAAAACCAACCCATAAAATATGTAGACTTGTTCTACTCTTACAATAAACCAGTAAAATCTTTCACCCCCACCCCAACCCTCCTTACTTCCTGTAGCAGGATTTTTAAAATATTTATGCTCTTATTTCTACATGAAGCAGAGGCCATTATGTGTTGCAGCTGACATTGTCTGGCCGAGCAAAGCGAGAAGCATCTGGCTGGCAGCAAGGAAAGACAGCAAGTTGATAAATTATTGATTTACATAAATCAACACCCTTTAAATATTGGTCTTTGGAAGAAAAAAGCTTTTACGTTATTTCAGGTTGAAAACTGTTAAGATGATAAATACAGAATCAACTGTGTCATGATTTTATATTTATAATCAAGCATATACAGGCATCGCATGAATACATATAGTACATCTGATACATTCAGAATTAAAATGACCAAATTTTGTTTTCTTGAAGATAAAATAGGTAAAAAGGAATATTTCTTTCAAACACGTTTAAAATTTTAAAATATTTCACACCTGAATATTCCTGGTATATGAACAGATTTTCTGTAATGAAAAAAAAAAAAGCTATTTAAAGGGCTGATTTCTTTAAAAAGAGAAAAGAGACTGGGTAAATAGGGTCTACATGAAATATTATTTACATGTACCAATTGGCATCTGTATGTTAAAATTGTGGGGTTGCACGTGCAAATGAATCATTAACTGTCAAATTACCTGTTTGCATATGCAGTTATTCCACACAGAATGAAAATGTGTGGTATTTGCATAGACAATTGAGGCTTAGGCATTTACAAAGCCTGATTTTTAAATAGGAATTCAAAATCTTACTGCTAATTAGCAAGACAGGGAATTACAAAATTGAATCTAAAATGTATTTTGGGCTACAATGTTGTACTACAGTTTAAATTCAAAGCCCAGACAAAACACCTAACCTTAGACTTAATGAGAGATAATAATTTGTATTTGCAGGATTATATGGCCCTTTGCATTCTGTGTATGTGTATGTGTTCGTATGTGAGAGTCTGTATGATATGTTTGTATTTTTGACATGTGCAGAAGGAACGTTTTTGGAAATATGAGAAAAATTCATAGTCATTTTAATATCTTATCAAACCTTTCCAGGAATTCAATTATTTTAGTATCAAATCATCTGGCTAATGTGATTAAAAATGCCACCATTTCACTTCTATGTTTTGTTTTGTAGATCTATAAAGTCAGATTGATGGAATTTTTTCCAGGATTTCAAAGTGGACTAGAAACACAGACATCCATGATGTGACTCCTTATCAAAGTATCAAAATAGGAGTTTGAAAAAATATATATGAAAAAATAAATTAGAATTTTTTAATATGAGAAGAAAATTTGGTCAGAATTTTTACTCTGTTAAGGAGACTGCTTTTCACAGAGAGAAAGGGACTCATTACTATATGTCTCCAGATGACTAAATTAAAAGGAAATGAACAGAAAATATGAACACTCTGTATGTCAAATATATGAAGCATTTTTCCAAATTAAATTAAATGTCTTGTTGTGGATTCCCTTATTATACATATTTAAAAATTTCTTTCTTTTTTTTTTAAAACTTAGATATTTTAAGAGAGGTCCTGAAAGTTGGTTTATTTGGGAGCTAAAGAAATTTGGGGACTTGAAAACCCATATCTAAAAAGATATTTGCACACTGGCGTTCATAGCAGCATTATTCACATTGGCCAGGACATGGAAGCAACTAAAGTGTCCTATGACAGATGATTGGCTAAAGAAGCTGTGGTACATATATACAATGGAATATTAGCCATAAGAAGAAATGTAATACTGCCATTTGCCACAATGTGGATGGACCTCGAGATAATCATGCTAAGCGAAATAAGCCAGACAGAAAAAGTTGAAAATCACATGATATCATTATATGTGGGATATAAACCTAAAAGCAACAAATGAGCAGGACGAACAGAGACTCATGGACATGCACTATAGACTAGTGGTTATCAGAGGACTATAGTAGTGGTTAGTAGTGGGGTTGGGGAGGAGGGGAGGTAGATGTGATATACCTATATGAAGCGACCCTGTAACACAAAGTGACCCTCTTGGCATTTATTTTTATGTATTTCTCTCAGTAGATTCCAAGCTCCTGTAGGTGAGAATTATATTTTATTAAACTTTATATTTTAGAAGATCATACTTTGGAGCCTGAAGTTTGGAACATAATAAATATTTGGTATATATAACTTGAAGTAGTCAGTGTTAGATCTAAAAGTATAAATGGTGAAAGCAATAAAGGTGGCCCCTGTCACATAAATTCTTATCCAGTTGGTAGAAAATAATTAGCACGTGTAAAACAGTTGGAGAGCTAAAGTGTGTGGTAAGCTACTGGCTAATTGTTGAAGAGGAAAGAGAATGAGAGATCAATAGGTACTAGATTAGTCAGGGGAGAGTATCAAAGAAGTAGGACCTGGTGGACGTTGAAGACTAGGCCAGTAGGAGTCTGTCTGGGGAAAGCACAAAACAAAGTGAGTCCAGAATGAAAGTATGTCCAGGAAGAGTGAGGGACTTGAAGTGCCCTGGAGACCGAGAGTGGAGTAAGCTGACTAGATCACGGAGTGCAGAGAAGCAGTACAGCAGTACCCCCCTTATTCACGAGGAATACATTCCAAGACCCCCCATGGATGCCTGAAACCACCAATAGTACTGAACCCTATTTTATATATATATATATATATACACTCCTATTCATACATATCCATGACAAAGTTTATAAATTAGGTAGTAAAAGATTAACAGCAATGACTAAATACAACATTTATAACAATACACTATAATAAAAGTCATGTGAATGTGGTCTCTCTCTCTCTCAATATCTTATAGTACTATGCTTACAATGCGGATAGGCTGGAAAAAGGGATGATTCATGTCCCAGGCATGATAGAATGGAACTGTGCGAGATTTCGTCACGTTACTCAGAACAGCTTGCAACCTAAACTTATGAATTATTTCTGGAATTTTCCATTTAATATTTTCAGACCACTGTTGACCGAGTATCTGAAACTTAGAGACTCAAGAAAGGACTGCTGTATGAAATGTGGTCAAGAGCACAAACTTGGAGTCCTTATGCCTGCCTTGGAAGAGCACTGGGCCCTTGCTATAGTAGACAAAACTTCATTTCCATATCTGTATTAACAGGATAATAAGACTCAGTTCTAATTTTGTGTGAAGATTAAATTTTATAATATACATGCAGCATTTAGTGAGGTACTTGTCACGTCATTATATATTACACAATTATTATATCTTTATTGCTATTATCATTGTTCTATTGGTGAGTGGTAAATATAGGCACTCTGAATTTCAGGCTTGAAGGGTCTTCTAATTCACCATGAATTTGATATATTTGACTTCTGACTTTCCTCCTCACTTCTATTGCACTACTAGAAACAAACAAATAAATACAACATCCTAAAAAGTCTACTGAATTTTCAGAGCACCTGCTATTGCTATATGTATTTTCCCAGAATTTTGAGAGGAAAAAGGTGTTGGTAAAAGGGGTGTTGTGTTTCCCAGAAAGTGAACACTAGTCTGCTTTCCAGGTTTCTAACATGCCTTTCACTTGCAAATGACACCTCTCATTTAGGGAAGCTTCAGGATGAAAGGCTATGGTTGAACCCAGAAGTGATTCCTAGTAATGTGTTTGATGATCAGTTTTACTGTCACGTTAAAAACTAAGTGCTGTTATTTGGAGAAGAAACAGAATTGATCCTATATTTGAATATCACACAAATAAAGAGCTGCAAGTTGTGCACAAGGTTGTATTGCCTTCAGTGACCTTCATCATAATCGTATTATCCAAGTTGGGAATTTTGATCAGTTATACCCAGTAATTATGCATTATTAAAAATATTGACCTGGTTTCTCAAACTGAATTTTTGATGTGAGACTTAACACAATATCTTACTTCATTCAGAAATTCTTTTCAAGCTATTTCAAATATTCTTGGAAAAATACTCTTCTCACTAGAAATAATCAATTGTAGAAAAGAAAGAATAACATATATGTAAATATTCAATCTACATTTTTGATATATAGAATATTCTACTTACATCTATATTTTTGTGGGACTAGTAATATTCTTCCTGCTTTTACTGGAAGACACCGCAACAATTGTAAGTCGACTTGGTTTTATTATTGTTGAAAATGAACTCATCAGTTTTAATAAACTTTCTTACTCTAAAACCAAAAGATTTTTTTTTGAAATATCTATCAACATAAGACTGGATTGTGGTATTTTTGATTAACTGAATAATATATAGTTATGGTAATGAATAAACTGCAGTTGAAAAAACAAATAATATTTAAATTTAGAACTAAAACAATGCTAGATTTAGGAAACAGTAAAAAATATACACTATAATTTTATTTATATAAAATTCAGAAACAAGTAAAATTAAATTATACTATTTAGGAGTGCATAGGTAGGTGATAAAACTAAGGAAGGCAAGGAAGTGCTTGTTATAAATGAAAGGATAATGATTATTTATAAAAAGACAAGAGAGAGCTGTGATCAGAAAGGACATATGATGTGTATCTCTCATACTAATCACTTTCCTGCATATATATATCCTCCACTCCTTGACCCTCTCTACTTAGTCCCTGTCAGCAATTCCTAGTCTGCTCTGTACATGTATCAGACTAGCAGAAACTACCTGAGGAAAAACAATTACCATGCATTGTCTCCCTTTATATATATGACCACTAATCTAAGTGATCCCCTGTGTTGTCCAGTCATCCTTCCATATTTCCATATTTAGCACGCTCTAGGATGAATATATCATACTTTCCCTTTTCTCCTCATACCTTTACATTCTGTCTTCCCTTCACTCTTAGCTGAGGGTCTCATTTCCCTGGGAAAACCAAGGCAAGCAGAAGAGAATGTTCTCATTAGCTCACCTCTGAATCTATCAATCTGCGCTGGCACCCATGTGCTCTGTCTTCCTTGTTGCAATAAAAGGAGCTGTGCCGTTCCTCATTAAAGCCAAACCTTCTGTAAGTATTGATTCCAAGTTCTTCCAATCTTCTTAAGATCCTTGCTTTGGCTCTCTTACACTATCAATTTTTCTGAGCTGGATCTCTCTCATCATCCCAGAATCATGCTGTGGGTTTCTCATTTATCAAAAAGAGGAAAGAAAACTTCCTTGGCCCAGTATCTGCCTCCATCCAATAACTCTTTTACTTCATTCCCTCTATTGCAAAAAAATGTTTGGAAGAAGTACCTTATCCTCACTGTGTCCACTTGCTAACTCCCATTTGTTTTCTCTTCTGAATCTAATCAAGCTACCCTTTCCTGTATTCCACTAACTATATTTTCCAAGCTAGTGAATATACCCAATGGGGCAAAATTCAAAGACCTACTCTCAATTTTTATTTTATTTAACCTCTAAGCAGCATTTGTTATGGTCGATCAAGTGTTCAAGACACTGTCTCTCCTGTTTTTGTTGTTCTCTGCATCTGTATATTATTCTCACACACTGGATTTTCCTCTTTCATCAGGATCTCTATATTCTGGGGTCCTCAGAGCTTCAATCCTCCGATGTTTTTATTCTCTACACTCCCTCCAGGGATGCCTGTATCCAGGTTTATAACTTTAAATATTGTCTATATACTGAAAACTCAAAATTTATGTATCTAACCAAGACCTTTTTCCTAAATGTCAGACTCCAATTTCCAAATGATGATTTGCTATTTTTATTTAAATTTCATATAGGGACTTCAAATATAACTGTATGAGTATACCACAATTTATTTACTTAGGTCATGAATTTTTGTGTTTTGTAATGATATTTGAACATCTATTAAGAGAGTTTGGCAAATAGTAGGCATTTAATAAAAAATTGTTTCGCAAGTGAAATAATTCATATTTCTGATTATGGGTATTTTAGTTGCTCCAAATTTTTGTCATTACAAATAAGGTTGCAGTGAATATATTAAAATATGTCTCTGTATTCAAAATAACCATGAGAATTCTTTAGGCTATCCACCCTGAAATACTGTTAATAATATAAAGGGTATGAGTAATCTCAACTTTACTGTGAAGTTATTCTCCAAAGTTTATGAGAAATTTCCTGTCACATCTTCACCAACACTTGATTTTGAAAAACATGTTTTTGCTTTTTGTTTGTTTTCAAGCAATCTGAGGGAGATGAAACTGTATAGGTTGGTTGTGCTAGTTGTTTTAATTTCCCTATTTTAATTTTCCTATTAATTTGTAAAATTAAGATCTACTTATCTTTAGATTTGCTTGTAGTGCATTAGTGGAAAATTTAAGTATAAATTTAGAGCTTAGATCTTTGATAGCTATATTGGCCATTTGAACTTCTATGTTCTGTGAATTATGTTTTTATATATTTGTCCAATTTTTATCAGACTCTTTTTCTTATTTTATTAATATGTAAAAGTCTCAAATAAATTGGAAATTAATCCTTTACCTATTATATATTTTTTCTTTTATTTAAGCATTTTTTTCCTAGAGGCTAAAAGTTTTGATATAGTCACATTTGTTAATCTTTGTTTTTGTTATTTGTGAATGTACAATTTAAGGGACTCCTTTTAAACTCATATTTTATTCAAATAATCATATAATTTTATTATCATATTTAGATTTTTAATCTGAGGTCAAACAAACCGTCTTTCTGCTGATTTTTTAAAAACTCCACTATTACATACTGAAGTTCCATGTGTATTTGAATATCTGTTGGTTCTTTATTCTTCTTCACTATCCTATACATAAATCTATTTGTAAATACAATTCTGTGTTAATTGCTTTAGCTTTATAAAATTCTTCAATCTCTAGTATGACAGTACACTTACTTATTCATTTATTCAAGATTGCCTTAGCTATTGTCAGACATATACTCTTTCATACACTCTTAGAATAAATTTGGATAGTTCCAATAGTAAATCAATGGGTATTTGGGGCTGGAATTGTATTGAATGTATAGATTTCTTTGAGGAGAATGGATGTCTTTCTATAGCATGGATTATGATCTCATTTTATATTTTTATGCCTATCAGGCCATCTACTTATGGTGTATAAAAATTTAATGGTGGAATTTTAGACACATTTTTCCTTTTTTATTTGTACCTTTTTAAATTGCATGGCATGTAGCCTTTTTTTAAAAAAAACACACATCTTCTAAAAGTTCAGAAGAGTATTATGATGTTCCAAATACATCTTAAATTGACCTTAGGGTGAACAAACAAATGATAAAACATATTTCTGAACAAATGACACTGTCCTTATAACTAACTGCCCACAGGACCTGTTAGAATGGAAAAAGCTGGTGCCCTGCCAGCAACATCCAGTGTCTTATTTACAAACTCTCTGCAGGACTATGCATAGGGTTCCCAGAGTGCTTTGCTTGCACACACAGTCAGAAGTATATGAGACATTACCTACTACCCTCTTTTTTTTTTTTTTTGTGGCCAATGGACAATGGTGCAAGGTATGAAAGTTCAGAAAGGACGGTTTCCTCTCCTGAGCTGGGATAAACTCTAGGGCACACTAGGTACTCCAGAGCTCCCAGAATGAAGAGGCTGAGACTTTGCCCGATCTGTACCTTGTGTACCATCCCTTTCCTATCCCGTTTTCACCCAAAAAGTTTCTCTTAGGAATACTTCCTTAACAAGTGTTATAGGCGGAATCATGTGCCCCCAAATTCTTATGCTGAAGTCTTACATCCAGTACCTCCTAAGGTGTCTGTATTTGGAGATAGGGTCTCTAAAGAAGTAATTAATGTTAAATGAAGTCATTAGTGTAGAGCCTAATCCAATATGACTGGTGTCTTCTGAATAAAAGGACATTAGAACACCAACAATGCAGAAGGGAGACTATGTGAAAACACAGGGAGAAATGACCATCCATAAGCCAAGGCGAGTCTTTGAAAGAAACCAGTATTATCAATATTTTGTTCTCAGATTTCCAGCCTCCAGAATTGTGAGAAAATAAATTTCTATTGTTTAAGACACTCAGTCTGTGGTACTTTACTATGGCAGCCCAAGCAAACTAACACAATAAGTTACTTGTAGTAAATCCTCATCTAATACTCTGCAAATGATTCTTCTATATGCTTTTAAAAATATTAGCATTATTTTTAAAATACGAAATAACCCAAAACTTAGTTACAGGATTATCTTTTGATTCATATACCTCTCTCATGGAAAAGTACATAGAAAATGTAACCAAGGATGATATTTTTTTTTCTGTATCTATTGAAATGATCATACGATTTTTTAAAAATTAAAATGATTGGGGTGACATTGGTTAATCAGATCAAATAGGTTTTAAGTATACAATTCAATGATACGTCATATGTATATTGCATTGTGTTTACCACCCAAAGTTAAATTTCCTTCTGTCACCAAATATCTGAACTCCTTTACCCCAATACACCTCCTCCAGGGTGATTCTTAAAGTTTAGCCGAATTTACCCTTACAATGAGGAAATGTAATATTTTCAATGTTCTGAGGCTTATAATATTTATAATGAAAATTCTGATTTGTAATTTTGTCAATCACGTGAATTATAATGTTTCCATCACAATTTTGAATCTTTACTCCAGAAGCACTAGGCATGTAATTTGAAATACAGGGGATGGACTGAGAATGTTGCTGTTAAGTACCTTAAATGTCCCTCAAGAAAAGCAATGTTAATCTTAAAGGCCAAGTGATATACAAAGTGTGTGATTATGGAATATGTATACAAATATCCACACACCCAGGTAGACTTTCCAAAGTTACTAACTTTAAATCCAAGGTATAGAGATTCCATTCAACCCTTTTCTCAGTGTCAGGGTTGACACTGAGGTCCTCATCATCCACCATTTTGCTTCATTCAAGGGCAAAAGAATTGAGCAATGAGAAAAGATAACTGTGGGACGAGGTGCTATTCATTTCTATAGTGTAATCTGTCTCCCGCTGCTTTTGCTCATTACTGCCCTCACTTCATTTTATTTCCTGTAGGAATGTTCATGCAGACTGGCCAGGGTAGTAGAATTATCACTAAAATCAGCCCCATTGCTACTTGACCAATGAATAAGACGCTGATGATTCCTTGATCCCTGTTTGGATTAATACATTTTATCAATTGTTAATGTGGCCTCTGCCTGACCTTTCCCATCCCCCACCGTCACACCTCCTTAAAAAGGGAAAAGTCAGTACTTCAAGTATGGAATGGAACTGCTCTGTCACTTTCCCTCCTGCTTCTCATTTGTCTGTTCTCAAATCCACTAATAGAAACTATTATCTAGGAATAATTATTTGGACATTATGTTATTTTGAGTGAATGCATTAAATTTATTGCTCAATAGACTTTGACTTGCCTTGTTTCATCTTTTATTTGAGCTAAATTTCTTTTATAAATGTAATAGAGATCATAGTTTCTGATCACACCTTATAAAATTTGTAGCAATATGGAGGTTCACAAGGTGTCTACTATTCTATGTGACAGAAATTTATAAAAGATGGGATTTGGAGATAGTGGGCCTAGGTTTGAATTTCTTTTCCATTGATTATTGGCTATGTTTTTTTAAAAAAAATTTACTTAACATCTCCATAGCTTTCTCATTAATAAAATGGGAATGATAATCATTTTAAAAATTATAAAATATTTTCATAAAATTAGAAGTGAGACAATACTACAATGCATAGCACATAGTGAACACTCAATTTATTAACTATCATTTTTGTTATTATTCAGATTTTAAAGACTTTTACTAATTCATTATACTTTTATTGAAACTTACTTCTTGGTAGGCATTGTACTTGGTGTTGAAAACATCTAGATGAATAAGGCATAGAACATTTCCTGGAAAAACAATTTGTCTAAAGGAAGAGTCAGACAAAGCACAAGTAATCTCAGCACAGCATAATAACTATGCTAAAGGTTTATGCCAAGAACTTGGGGGAGTCTTTTCATACTATGCCCCCCACACACCCTGACATTCCCTACCCAGCTTCCCCACTTATTTATCTTCATAACATCATTATTACTATGCTATGTGTTTGCCTCACATATTTGCTTACTGTCTCTATATTTCCACTAGAATATAAACTCCTAGAGGAAAGGGATTTCTGTCATTTAGGTTACTGCTGCCACATCATTGCCTAAAACACTGCCTGGCACATAGTAAACTCTCAATAAGTGTTTGTTTTGTTGAGAGAATGACTTATCAATGTTCCTCAGTTTCATACCATTCTCATCGAATGGCCAAGCAGTTTCTTCCTTCAGGCTCTTCTGTTGTCTTAGAGGATGAGATTTAACGTAGCAGCTTCTCAATTTAAAACACTATTTTAAAAGTTTCAGATGAAGAAATATAGTACATATATGTCATTTTTTCCAGATGTCATTAATCTGAATAGCTTAATCACTGATTGAAAACCACAAGCTAGGCCTAGTAAGGTGAAATTTAAAGGAGGTAACTTTAAAATCTTACACTTACGGTCCAACTAGAAAAATATAGGACTAGGGAGACTTTGCTTAATAGCAATTAATGAAAAATAAGAGGTCGGATATTTAGTTTATTGTGAAGATATAATGAGCCAAGGGTTTGCCAAAATAAGCTAAGGCAAAAATAAGCTCTTAGTTTGCTTAGTAAAAACTCAGACTTAACATTCCCACTCCAGTATGTACTAGTGAGGCAACATTTGAGGAATTGTGCTAACTTTTGTTATTAAAAGTTGACAATGAATGGTCTGGAGACCAGGTCACATAAATATTATGCAAACTAAGTGTATTTTGGCCTGTAGTAAAAAAAGATTTAGGAAAATATGATTGTACTGCAAACTAAGTGTATTTGTGCCTGCAGTAGTATTAAAAAAATCTATTTATTCTAATAATTAGTAGTAGTATGACATAATGGAGAGAACACAACATGGTAGTCAAACGGAGCTGATTTCGGTTCTAGCACAGACATGGACCACCTGTGTCATTTTGGTCCCTAGACCCTTCATTTACCAATATCAAAAATAATAATAATAATAATTAAGCTTACATTATATGGTTGTGGTGGTGATTGTGAATATGACTGGCTAAGCATGTGACACATACCTGGGTTTTTTTGGTAAATGATAACTATTCTACATGGTTCTCAGGGGAAGAAGTACTACTAATGGAATTACATACAGCAAAACTCAAAACAAAGTTCTCAGTGAGTTCATTATCATGGGAGGAGCTTCAATGACTAAATCGTTACTTAACATCAACTTGTTAATTCCTTTCAATTCCATGATTTTAATACTTACTGTAGTCTATATCATTACAATGGAAGCTATTCTAGGAAAATGTAGTTCAAAATAAACATAATAAAGAGGTAGAATGTGTCCAAATAAAAACTATTATTGCACTCCAGATACTATTGAACATAGGAAAAAACTGACTTTCATGTATCAGTATACCTCCATGAATTGCAGAAAGATCTTGAGAGACAAGACAGAGTTTAAATCCTAGCTGTGCCAATTAGCCTTGAAATCTAAGGCAAATTTGTAATCTCTCTCAGTCTCAATTAAGTAAGTTGGAGGAGATATCATCTTACAGAGTCATTGAGAATGATTGTCCTGCACTTGGTATATAATCTAGCACATTGTAGTTACTCATTAAAGAATTATCTCTCTCTTGTGACTCCCCAGGGAAATAACAATTATGATCACTTTCTTCTCTTTTTAAAAATGGAGACCAAAATGAAGTTCTGATATTACAGCAAAATGAGACTTGAGAAAATGTCTATAGTTGTTTGAAACTAAGAGTTATTTATGTGGGCTGTAAAAAATGATGGACAAAAGAATCAAGCAATAAGGATTTGAAGCAGGTCTACTACTGATTCTGTCACCTTGAGCAAGTCATTAAACTCTTGCCTCTCCATATAGGGCAAATGGTGAAGATGCACTTAACCACATAAGAGAAAAACTGCAAGATAAATATGAATGGCATAATGTAATGTTGCTTTTGCTCATTAAATTTTGCATTTTAATTCAAAACAGTCAACTATTGTATAGAATTCACAAAAAAAATGTGCTATTGTATAGAATTCACAAAAAAAAATGACAAGAAATAGGAAATACTTAGTTGACTTTAAAGACCTTATTTTTTCTAAGCAATAATGAATTATATTAATCAAGGTCCTTGTTTTTATAAGAAAAAATTAAACAAGCACATTAAAATTTTAAGTGAGTTAGTTCTCAAAGTATTTTTATACATTTAGTAATTATGCAATTTATTTTAGAGTCTTTCTTGCTGGATTGTAAGTAATATGAGGGGAGAAAAATATCTCTCTTGTTTACTTCTACATCTCTAGTACTATATGAATACATGTTCCACGATTATATTTTGGATAAATCAATTAATCAAACAGAAAACCTCAATGTTTATCCCAGAAAGGCACTGGCAATTCACTCCCACCCTTTCCCTCATCTCACCCTAGTGGGCACATAATACATCCCTGCCTCCCACCATACACTTTTTATGTCAGCTTTATTTTTCTTGATTTAGCTATTTGAACAAAAGATTCATTATATTATTCTTGTGCCCAAAGTGTCTGGGAAATAGTAGCCATCAAGAAGTGTTCAATGAGCGACAGACCAAGGGACCCGATAATTGCAGGGAGGAGAAGAGTTGAAGCTGACAAACAGGCTTCAGGCACTATTCCAACTCTGACTGTGAGACATCTCAGCTGCTTCTGCATTGACTCATTATGGCCATCTTTCCCACATTTCTATTTCTGTTACACATGCCTAGAAAACATACTTAGGAACAAGAATTATATTCAAAGTATTCAACAACTGCTAGGCAGTGAGAACTGACCAAGCAAACTAGGGGCCAATCACATGCTATCCAGAGCAAGGTCCCAAAGTCCTCTTACAGTGCTAAACATTATTTTGTAGATTTTGAATAGTAGGTTGGGCTGGAGGGGGTTTTAGGGGAGATGGCCAAATGCTAAGCCAAGGCGGAAGAGGAGATACCAAGAGGCATGGAATAGTGGCTATTTACCTACTGAAATGGAAATATTTCAAAATCTTAACAGTCAGTATGCCTGTGCTAGAATGTATTGGCTGAATATCAGGTCTGCTTAGCAACACACATTAATAACAGAATTGGCAGAATGTCAACAAGTTCTACAAATTGGAATCCTGCCCATTCTTTTCAACTACCACAACTCTTAACAATCTCTGCTAACATCCCTTTTCTTGAAGAATGCAGACTGGAAAATGAATGGGGAATTTTAGTATCTGCAGAAATGTGAATGGTATAACTCACTATTTTACAGAAGCCTGATTTATAGGAGGGGAATGGGAAATTATGTGTGAGATCTAAAATTGCAATCTCTTGGGATCTTTTCTATTTTTCAAAAGAGAGGCAGGTCAGGTCAGAATTTTATTATTTTTGGCTGAAGGCCAACTAATGTCTTACAATGTGATCTTAACATGTTTTAAAAAATATCAGAACAAAGTTAGAGTGAGATTCTAAGAGCAAAAGTTGGTAAGAACAATTGAGAATTGATTTCATAAAGGACAACAGCCTAATACTTCACTGGGTTATTTTAACTTGTAGTGTCTTTTCATTAACTACTTCAAATATCAGACAGAAATAGAAACCTCAAATTCTACCATAGTCAGACAATAAAGAATTGTTTATTTTCTTAAGTTTTTCAGATCAGAATTGCACCCAAGAAGCTTCTTACACGTTCACACATCCATCTAGTATAATTCAGAGCTATACAAAAGGGCATATCTCAAGGATTACAACATTATCAATTTACTGATTTAGAAGAGTCTTGGGTTCTTGCCTTTAATAATAGCAGCTGCCATCATGACATTTTGCAGCTGAAAAAAGTTAAAACTAATCAAGTAGAATAATCTATTTTTAATTATATTTAAACACTTTAAATCAGCTGGATTTTTATCTTTTATAAAACACAGTTATTTATGGTAGAAATGGTATATATTTAAATTACTTATCTTGTGGGTCTAAAATATAGAAAATATGTCTTAATTTAAATCACATGTATTATACAAGTCATAATCAAAATGCATTTATAAAATATGCAAGCTTTTTATGTTAAATAATTTCTTTTCAATCTGATAAAAACAAACAAATAAACCAAACTTTCACAAAATGGATATATAAAACTTGAGCACTTTAAAAGAGTCAAGTATATATGTCATCAGGGTTTAGCGTATTTAAAAAAAATTTCTGTTAAGTTCCTATCAGAAAAGACAAATCATAGACTACTTTGAATATAATAGTCTCATTATTTATTCTTTTAAACTTTCTCAGTTGGTTAATTGATTTCTAAACAAATAATCTTTGACTAAAATTTCCTCTTACATTAAGAAAAATAACTGCTACTTATCTTCTTGAAATAATTTTATGATATTTCAAATAATTTTTTAATTTTACATTTTTTGTAACTATAAATTTTTTAAGAACATAGATCCAAGAAAGCATGTAGAGGATGTTTGTTTTCCTGACTTATGTTTCAACAGGTTAAAAATTTACCATTTCATTCTGCAGTAATGACTAGGCAGTGAATTCATAAATCATGGTAGAGAATGGGTAGTGATATGAAAAGGAGTCTGTCTAGCAATGAATTGAATTCACCTTATTTTCATATACGGCATTATGTTGATTTAAGAGGTAATTAAAAGGAAAGTTTTTTCTCATAGTGTCTTAGTCCTGATCTCCTGAATCACAGAGATATTGAAATTACTGCTTGGATTTTCAGTTTAGGAAGAGAGATTGATGTAATGTCCAGTTCTTATTACCCATTTCATATTTAGAAAATATAGTCTCATTTCGACAATGTTTCTTACTTTTAATCCCATATGTCTATTAATTTATTTCCTTTATGTTCTCTAGACTTATGAAGTCCACATTTCTAAGCTTTGTTTTGAGATGTTAGTTGCTCCCAATCTTTCTAAATTTATTTGTCATTAATAAGTTTTCTGAGTCCTCCACATAAACTGACCTGCATACACCATCTCTTTTCATTAGAACAAGGTGCATCACTCCTAAATTTTGCTAAAACATACCTTACAGAAGAATGGACCAAGGTCTGAGCTATATATCAAATTCTATGCTTTCTTCAATATCCTTATTCCAGCAAGGCTTCCCAACCTGCTTTATGTTTATGGTATTTATAATGCTATAATCTCACATTGCTTGCTTTCCCTGCGAGAATAAAAACCACCCAAGAGAGAATCTATGTCATATATTTTTCATCACAGCCCCTTCCTAACAAAGCGTGAGAACAGAAGGAGCTTAATGGGTTTTCTTTACACCTTTCTGCATCTCTTTCTATGTAACTAATGCAACAGTGATGAAGAGGAAGGAATCATGACTATAGAATTGACTCTGGTTTATAAACATTCTGTATTTTTTAATGAAAAAAAAATATATATAAGCAATATCAAGAATGAAAAACACATTATCAATTGTTCCTCACCTGTTAGTTATACTCTTGGTCACTGTTATTTCTTGCTCTGTGTCTTCCAGGAATGTGGTAAGTTTGCATCTGCTGGTCATTTTATCATTGGTAAGGATGATAGCTCTGGCCTGTAAATTGTAAATGAAGGTGTTACCTGGCCTGAGCATTTACTTGTAGGCAAGAGTATATATAACTTCTCTTTCCATCTAGATCAGCATTTGGCAGCATATGAGATAGTGGCTGGTCCATAACCCAGCCTTATGAACCCTGAATGGGAGAGTAGAAAGAAGAATGAGAAATGTCTTCATTGTTTTAAAACCCCAAGATTTGGGGATTACTTGTTACCCCAGAATAATTTAATCTACCTCGTGCATAACTTTACCTCCATTTTCAGGCATCATACAATTAATTTGTTATGTATCTTTCCACGTGTTGGTTCACACTTTAAAAAAATGCAAGCATATACGTAAAAACAGGGCATTTTTACAATCCAAACAGGATTAGCTTGTTCTCTTTGATTTGCAGATTTTTCAAAAATATGATTACATTGTCTACATTATATTTTGATTCTAACTAAACTGTTTTACATAAAACAATTGAGGTACTTCTATATTTAATAATATCAAGAAATGCTAATTTTATAATTAAGATCAAATTTTCTTATATAAAGGAAGGAAATTTTTAGGGAAAGTCATACCTTTTGTAAAACATTTTTCTCAATTTAGGAGAGTTCTATTCATAATTAAGTTCACTATATATACGTAGCATTTTTTTTTGTACAGTGTCATATTCTTTTCTAATTTGAATTCTTTGAACTTTGAAATAAACAAAAATATAACCATGGAAATGTAACCATAAGAAAACTTTTATACAAGTTTTGAGAATTGCATCTGGTAAACATCTAGCAAAAAAAATCCCTTAATTTTTCACGCTTTGAGGTTATATAATTTTACCATTTTAATCTATTCAAGTTTTATGTAAATGTTAGATTATTTTAAAAATACTTGCTTCTATTTTCACAAGTGTAATTTAATTAAATGCTTTATGTTGTCAAATTATGGTCAGACCAGGCAAATACTATTTTTTAGTTTTGGGAAGTGAGTATGTTGCCATGCACATTAAGGTTGGCATATGTATAGTGACTTGAAAAGTTGAAATAATTTAAGGATAGAAGATTATATAATTAAGTGCTAACTTCTATTACTATGATATTTTAAAATAAAGCTCTTTCACTTTTTAGATCAAACTTTTTCTTCTAAGAAGGAAATACAAGATGATGCAGCTTTTGCGGGGAAAAATTTTTCAAGAGGACTAATTTTTTGAGAGTTTGTTTATAACTTGGTTGTTTTAAATATGTGGTATCTTGGGACATACTCTATAATAGAAGAGTAAAATAGATTTTTATTAATCATTGTTTTTTTGACTTAGGTGATCCAACCATAACTGAAAACTTTGATTTGCAGGTTTATAACTTATTACCTATAGAAATAATTAAAATTATAAAAATATATAACTCACCATTTACCATTAGTAGAGTGGTAACTAATATTGAGATATAGTTATATATATAATTAATTTTATATTATAAAAACTGTCATGCATACCTAATTACCAGGATATTTTTGGCTTTGTGCTTTATAATACTACATCAATAGGAAATACGGAAAGACAGAAGGCAACGCAGAGTATAAAATCTTTTACTTTTTTTATGTCAATTACTTAAAAAAAAGGAACAATGTACAATAAGAATAGAAACCTTGCTGGCTATTGCAGAATGCTAATCAGGTTCATTGATGAAGAGCAGTGCTTTATTCAAGATGATACATAAACTCAGTGAGGGAACCCAATTTTGATTTTTAGTTTTGATCAATGAAAGTATAACTGCTGTGTGAGAATGGCATGCATTCATTCAAGCTAATGAAGGGCCTTACCCTCTAATTCTGTACACAGAGAGAAACAGAGAGAAAGAGAGATTCAAATAGGATACTTTCACCATTCTTCTAAAATATTTCTTGCAGAAAACCACCACCGAAGAAATAGCTTTGTGTCCAAACAAGGTATTTGATCATTTTTTTCCAAAACCCCCCCCAAATGTTTTCCTTAGCAGTAAAGTTCAGTATTCTCCAATTAAATAAAAGAACCAGGCTGAAAGAATAATTGTTTCAATTGCCAAGAGTTTGTCTAAAAAAAATCACCTGGATATCAAAACTCATGTCAGAGAAAGAAAAAGTTTTCCTTCAGGCACTAGTAGAAAGACAAGTCATAAGCAGGAAAGGCATTTCAGGTAGGAGAAAAATGATGTGTCAACAGGATAAGTATCTCTATGTATATCATTACTTATCTACCTCTCTTAGGAGCTGAGTAAACTCACTACAAAGGCTACATCATATTAAGAACAAGTGATGAAGTCTTTTCCAAGACAGTTGAGTTACATTTGAATATTATGACAAAAAGTCATGTAAGCTACCATTTTATGTATATATACGTGTATATATATAGATACATATATATATGTGTATCTATATATGTACACACACACATATACACATACATACTACACATACATACAACATGAATGTACATAAATGTAATAAACATGAACCTAATAAATGTATAACAAGGTATCTTTTGCTTATTCAATCATTTAGTTCTTTTGCTTATTCAGTCATTTAGTTCTTAATGAAAATAATAATTGGGTGGCCTGTTTTTACATACCGCATTAACAAGTACTAAGTGTTACATTATCTTATTTAACCCTCCCAACCACCTTAAATTATTTATTTTTCTTAATTTACAGATGGTGAACCTGAGGCCCACACAAGTTAAGTAAATTGTCCAAGGTCATAAAGCAAGTAAATGACAAAGCCAGTATTGATAGTAAAGATGTTTGGTTTACAACCTATATTTAGTCCATGGTGTCACACTGAAATTAATTCAATGTCAAGGTAAATATGTAGCAATAATAGAGAAGATTATTTTTATTAAAATAGCTGACACTTATTGTGTAAGTATTGTCTGATAAAGACTTAGTAAATACATTTTTCCAATATATTATTTTATCCTCCCAATACCCCTATATTATTTTCAACATTTTAGAATAAAAGAAAAGAAACTGAAGAACAGAAATGTTAGGTCACTTGCCCTATTACATGACTAGAAAGTGCTGGAGCTATAATTAGATCTAAGGCAGTCAGAAGCTAGAGCCCACAGATGTTTGTAAGTGAAGATTCTGGGTATGAACACACGAGAGTGTCTAAGCAATTATTTAGTACATTTTTTAATTAAGTTTATTGGGGTAACATTGGTTAACACAATTATAAAATTTTCAGGTGTCCATTATAATAGTACATTTGTTTTACACCATTACGTGTACCAATTATATAGGTAGCTGTCTCAAAATCCCACTACACTTTCTCTGTCCAGATAGTAACAAAAGCATAGTATAATCTCTACTTAAATCTTTTTGATTCTTTATGATCAGTAAAATTATTCAGCACTCAAGTCAGAAAGAGTCTTTAGACCACAATGATGGGATTCTGTTTAAATGCTACTGTAAAGGTTTTTGTTTTTTAAAATACCCTGAACCCACAGAAAAAAAATGGAGGGGAGGAGGGAGAGATTCCAAAAAGATTCTTAACATAGATTATTTTGTGTACTAAATCTTGGATATGAGGGAAAGTCAAAAGCAAAAATAACCAAAAGCTCTGAAGCAGGTGGCTTAGGCAGGCAGCAAAATAAAATTTTTCCCTCGATGGTTAGTTTTACATGTACCTTGGTTAGTCTATCATGTCCAGTTATTTAATTAAACACTAATCTAGGTGCTGTTGTGAAGGTATTTTATAGATGTGGTTAACATCTACAATTAGTTGACTTTAAGTAAAAGAAATTACCTCTAAAATGTGACTGCACCTTTTCCAATCAACTGAAGGAATAGGAGAAAAAACTCAAGTTCCCCGGAGAAGAAATCAGTCTCAAGACTTTAGCATCAACTCCTATCTGAGTGTCCAAACTGCTGGACTGCCCTATGCAGTCTGGAATTGCGAGCACCCACAATCACATAAGCTAACTCTTTAAAATAAATCATATAAAATATATATTTATAATTTGTAAAATAAATCATATATAATATACACATTTCTAAGATACATATACATGTGTATATGTATACATATACTATATATATTATTATTATTATTTTTGTTTTCTAAAGAACCTTGACTAATCTAAGTGTTTATTTTAATTATTTTAAACTGTAAGGGCATTAATACCCATCAATAATAGTGTATTGGAGGACACAGCCAACTGCAGATGAATCTATGTCGCAACACCCATTATCATCTGTGAATCTCACTTAATGCTGGAATTCAAAATAATCAGTTCAGAAATGTAACTTATGTTATTTTCAGCATGCTGACCCCATTTTGACAAAAAACACATTTTGATTTGGCCGTTGGTCAATATGGGTACAGCTTTGTGATCTGTGGCATTTGGGGAAAAGTTTCTTTTATCAATTATGTATTTGTGGAATGTATTTTTCTGTAATACTGAGGAAGACTATAAATACATTTTTTTCATGGTAAATATTTTTCATACAAACAGATCTAAATTAAAAAATGAAAATATTAAGATTTGAAAAATTATGGCCTTATAGCAATTTTTATTAAGATTATCTTGACCATTACCTAAGTTAAGATGCTAACTAGTTATTTAATCTACTTGCATAAACACCATTTTTGTTATTCAAATTTCAAGAAGGCTGGATTTATGTGAAAATTTTTTATTCTGAAGTTTTTGTATAATGCAAAAGATTTCCCTATAAAAATTAGGTATGTGAATGCACTATGGAAATTTGAATGAAACTATAGTATTTTCTACATATTCATTTTGTATATGAATTATTTCCTTGAACAAAAATATTATCTAGATTCTTTTCCATAGTTGAAAAACTAAGTGACCTATTTCTTAAGAAGATTCCATCAATAAATGTAAATTAATGTTGCAGTTAGAAATCAATGTGAACAAATTATTTCATGCACAGGACATTGCTAATGATTAAATTATAAAATACAATAATTAGTAAAAATGTTATTTCTCTATTTCATGGTGCCTTTAATTAGAATTATGTTTCTTATTATTTAATTAGAATTAGTATTCTTATATGGAAAGGAGCAAGCAACACAACCATAGTCTCATTATAAAAAAAAATGTTCATTAGAGAAGAGTATTTAATTATCAAAGAATGATGAACTGATTGCTCATTTACAAAGTGTTCTTATAAGTAATATCAGTGAAATAAAAAAAGAATTTTCAATATATATGCATAAACAGTCACTGTCCAGTGTTAGGTTGAGCCCAGTGTTTCTTCAATTTATTTAAGATGAAACCCCAGATTAGGGCGCCCTTACAACAAAGTCAAAGTAAATTAGTCTTAACTAACAGACAAGTAGTAAACTGCTTGAGGTCAGCTCCACCCTCAAGAAAGTGGACATTAGTGAGAGGTTTAAAGCATTGTCTGTTTTTATGGGCAGTGCAGAAAAAGGGTAAGCCAATAAAATGTAATCGTTCCAGTCTATATTTTAATAGTAACCTCCAAAGGACAGAACATTTCCCTGAGTTTTAGAGGTAAGGCCTTGCACCAAGTTAAAAAATATACGTGAGCAAAGCAAATTGTTGCCGTTTTACTTTTATCCTGAGCACTGAATGTAACAAGCAAATCCTAATCAAACTCATACCAAATCAGTGGCTTTTGGGGGCAAGACGACTCATAGCCTCAAGCCGTGTATAGACCCCAGGGACTAACTTGAGATTTGCTCAGTTTACCCAGTGGATAAATCATAGGAGTTTCCCTCAGTCTGTGTTGGGCAGGGAGAAAGAAACACCAATCTAAGAATCTTGAGATGCTGTTGGGAAATGTTAGGCTTGAGCAGCTGTAGTCAATTATGGCTTCATTTTCTCTCTAGTCGTCTTTGGTTGCATGCCATAACTGCACAGGGCATTGAGGTTTATGGCTCTAAAATAGCCTTGTCATTTCGTGAAGGCTAACAGAGCAAAGAGGTTTGATAAATGGTTAAAAAAAAATGTTACTTAGGAAGCAGCTTCAATCAGATTAGTTTATTGTTTTTTTTTTTCTTCAGAATTCCAATAGTCCTCAAGTATCTAGTAAGTAAACATTGATGGCACCGAATTGATAAGCAAAATAAAAGCTTTAAAAAAATCTATGTCTTGCTTTGTTTACAAGGTGTTTATACTACATATTATGGTAAATTACACCAATAAATTGGATATTTAGTTTACTCTTAGAGCATTTACTTGGAACTACTAGTAGGGCGAAGATGATATAAATGGATCACAAAGAAGATATGGGCTGCAACTCTAAACAGCTTCCTAGTTTTTATTTTACTTTTAGCAAGAAATACTAATGACTTGTTCACTTCTATACTTTTCATGTATGCCATCACTTAATATACAGGGAAAAAAATGTTATTCAATAATGTACCATTCATATATTCAGTGCCAGTAGGTCCATCAGCTGATACATACTGTTGAATCCTTAGAGTGGGAAAGATGGAGATGTCTATTAAGAAACAGTCACTGCTTTATAGACTCAATTATTTAACTTATTATTAAGCATACGTATCTAAACAAGTTTCAATTTACTGAAAAAGAAATCATGTGGAATTCTGAAAGCCAATGGCTTGAAAAAAATTCTACTAATTTGCAGCAGGCTGCAGGAACAACAGGGCCTTTTTCCACTAGTGTTCAATGTAATTGCAACAGTGATGGGATTCAGACTTTCCTCCCTGTGAAATTTGTCCTTCGTCCAATCAACGCAAACAACTAATGCACTGCAAGGTATATTATATTCCATCTACTTCCCAATAAAGTCAGTGGTGTCCAATCAGACACCTATTGTTAGCAGAGAATCTGAAATTGATACAATCATCACATTGATCCAAAGTTGTCAATCATCCTACATCTGTACTTCCTTCTTTCTCTTCCTCGGAATTTATAGATTTCCCATGGATATTGTCATATTTACCCCAAGCTTTATAAAGTAATTGCTAAAATCATAGATTTTTAAAGTTATTAGAAAAAGTAATTTAATTTTTCAACAAATGCTATTACTTTTCAATAAAAACTAGTTTTACTTTAATCTATTTTATCTGTTCCTTTTAAAAGTACTATATAAAGCCTATACAACATTTAAAATTTTGTGACTTACAAAGATATCTTGATATTGAATTCTATTTTTGTTATACTTCTTTATGTATACATATATACATACATACAAAGCTGAAAGCTATTAAACATGTAATTTCCATTAGAATTTATTCATGAAAAATCCATATTTTCTTATTATAAACTCTTTAGGGTTTTCAAATGAGTAGAATGCAAGCTTCTTAAAGGCAGGGACCTGAATTTTATGTTTTTGTAGTTAGAATCCTAAATATGCCAGATATTTTGGAACAGTGAAAGAATAAGACTTTTATGTTAAGTAAGTTTCTCCTTTATTTCCACTTACTTCTGAAGATGTCTAAGTTTATTATTCATAATGATGGCATTTAATTTCTCATAGTTCAGTGGTGTAAGTTTCTGAAATGTCAAATGGTATCAGGGTACTGGTTGGAGCAAATTAATAGATTATATATAGAAGACGTCTGGTCCTAAAGTAGTATTAGAATCATTTAAATATTCCTCTGGTCTTTTTTTGGTCATGAGTGAATTATGACTTTCATTCACATTTCAGCCTCCATCAAATTACTACACATATCTTTTGTAGTCCATCAAGTCTGGCAATATATTATAACATGGTTTTAAAACAGCATTTTCTTAGATTCTCTCTTATGCCCAATCAAAACAACACATAATGATCTAGGAAACCATATGTAAATAATTCAAACATAGTTCTAAATGATATATTTAATGAAATAGATAAAAATCACAATGACATCAAGATTAAGATGTCCATTTAAAAATATTTTGTGCTAAACAAACATAGAAGTAGTAAAAAAAAGATATAGGTCAGGCATGTAAAATTTACACATTCACTATTTGTACTGAGGGTGGAATGCATGAAATTTCTGAAATCTCGATTATCTGTGTCTCAGTGCATTCAATATTCCAAGGA
The DNA here is from genome assembly GCA_003508835.1 of Eonycteris spelaea. NCBI lineage: Eukaryota > Metazoa > Chordata > Mammalia > Chiroptera > Pteropodidae > Eonycteris > Eonycteris spelaea. The sequence goes on from PUFA01000011.1 coordinate 2,936,752, forward strand.
GAATATTATTAAGCATTTTATTGTAAACAATTCATTAAACAGAGGTAATTAAACCAATGTGCAACATATATATATATATAAATATAAATGTGTTTTTATTATACTCATATCTGTGTCACAAATAGAAAGATAATTACCATTTCTCAGATTCTGACTTCCCCACCCTGGACTCCAGTTGCTGTTTGTTACAAAAATGGTTTTTAAATATATCTGTATCATCTATATCTATGTCTACATTTATGCTTTACATCTATACCTGTATCTATCTATATCTTATCTATATAAATATATAATTATGTAAATATAAATATAGATGTATAAATATACATTTATATATTCATATACACACATACATACATCAATGTGCATATCAATGACATGAGGAGCAGATGCCCCCATAGGATAAATCATGCCATTGCCATTTGAGCTACTAGGTGTGAAACAGCAACAAAATTAGGACATTACTGACCAGGGCTATGCACATGTGGCAAAATTGTTTCACAAAGAAGAGTTGTAGCACCTGTTTACAGAGTTGCTATTAATATTCATATATCTATCCAGAAAATCATATGTAAGCAGATGGATGAAATATGAAACCTGTCAAAGCATGATTTCTTAATTGTTTTAAATAAAACATTTCTACAATTGGTGGAGAAGCAATTAAATGTGTACTATATTCATTACCACTTTTCAGTGTCACTGTTTTCATAATTATGAAAACTAATATGCAGGATATTCATTACAACATTAGTGATTGGTATAAAATTTAACTTTCAAGTCTTCAATGGCGGTTGTAGAAAATCCAGGTACACTTAGTACCTCAACGTTTAGTAAATGATATTCCTCTAATTTGTCACAGTTTTAATGTGTGGATGGAAAATATCAGAGTTGAAAAATATGTTGATAGTATATTAATTGGACCTACAATATGAACCTTTATATTGATAATTTTGTACCTTTTTAATGAAAATATTCTATATTATGTCTATTGGCTCTATGTCAGGTAATCTTTGCTTAGTGGGAAAATAATATATAACCGTATACTAGTTTGTGCTTTTAGCATGTGTTTAGCTTATTATAAACTTCTCTAAGTGTTTATACTTTAACAAATATTTAATTTAATTATGTTTTAGTTATCACATATTAATCTTGTAAAAATGACCCATGAAATCAATTGATCATCATATCTTCATATAATCTCTCTCTCTCTCTAAAAAAATTAGTTAGATAAAATAAAAGAAAGAATATGGTGCTAATGAAAACAATAAATAATGATTACAACACCAAAAAACAATGGACTTGATACGTACTTTCAAGAGCTTTCTTAAAAAGTATTTAAAATTAAATTGACAAAACTTTAGCATATTTAATTTAAAATAAATCTTTTTTTTTTTTATTCCACTTACTGAGTATGTCGCTTTTGCACTTAGGGCTTTGTATTTGCTTTTTATGCTCTCTAGACTACTTGTACAACCATTGTAAGTTCTCTTTCCACTTCGTGAAACAATGTTGAAGAAACAGTATTTCTTAGTCTTCAGTTATGAAGAGAAGATTAGCCTGAAATAATGCTGTAGGGGTAGGTAGTGACTATACTTGAAAACTTTATATTTTATTTCATGAGCAATAGGTCTCATTGAAGAATTTAAAATAAGGTTGGCTTGGATAGATTTTTAATTTTTAAAATGATTACTCTGACTATTGTATAAAGAATTAATTGACAGGTACACCATTGGAGGCAGACATCAGTTAAGACGTTCTTCTAATTGTTAAGAAGAAAACTGATGAGGATTTCAACTGGAGAATGGCAGTGGAAACTGAAGAGGAGGTATTTAGAAAATATTTAGGTAATAAAATTTGTAAAGAAAAATAGATGTACCTTGGTGAGAGAGAAGAAACTAATGTGAATGATTCCAATGATTTGGCTAAAGTATTTGGAAGTGGCTCCATTGAATGAAATAAGGAATCATGGGGGAAGGATCCTGAAGGGAGAGTAAATCAATTCAGTTTTATATAAGCTATTCTTGGGATATTTGTGAAATGTCTGATTGGAGAGTTGAGTAAGCACTTAGATATATTTTGGTGATCTAGTCTAACATATAAACATCAGATTAATAAAATAGTATTTGAATTCATAGAAGTAGCCCTACTCACCTATAGCTATAATAGAGTTAGGGAAAAAAAGAAGATCAATCACCTAATCCTGAGCATCCTATACAGAAGAGAGGAAGATAAGCCAGAAAAAGAGTCCAAGATGGAAAACTAAAGAGATAGGAAGAAAACCAGAAACACATGAATGGCTTCATGGAAGCTGAGTTGAGAATAATTCAGAACAATGAAACGGATTTAGCTTTGAGGATATTATTAAATTATCAGGTAAGATTAGAAATTAAAACAGTCTGTTATGTATGGTTTGCTGGAAGTCATTGATGGAGTTATTACACAGGGAATTTTCTGTGGAATCCTAGGAATAAAAACAAAATTTAAGTGGTTTTGGTGTAAGTAGGTAGTAAAAAGTTGAGTATACAATTCATGAGAAAATTAATGGGAAGGGGCATTTTTAAACAGTAGAATTTAAAGAACGTAGTGAGCCAAAAGTTTTGAAGAGAGACATATTAATGATTGCAATAAAAGCAGTAGCATCTGGAGTCCCAGAAAAGAAAGCATTAGTTATGGTGAGTATCACAAAGAGGACTTATAATATATTGAAATACATTATAAAATTACTCTTAAAATTGTGTGTCACAGACCCAAGATGTTAATTTATCTTGAAACAGGCCATAGTACATAAAAGCATTTTAAATATTCTAGAATAAACAATAAATATCAATGAAAAAGACTATGTGTCATACTTTAAAGAAATACTGATTTAGCACCCATCACGTACTAGGCATCATTATAAAACTGGGAATATAGTAGTGAACCAAGCCCAAAATGTCCTGGTGTTTATACTTTAGTGGAGAGGGATAGATTATAAAAAATATTAATAAGTAAAGGATATTATTTGTTATGCTATGGAGAAAAATAAAGCAGGAAAGAAAGATGAGCGGTATTGGGGGAGGGGAGCATATTTTGAATAAATGGCCAGAGAAAGTCTTTAAAAAGAAGAGACATTTTGAGAAACATCTAAAAATATTGAGAGAATGAGCCATGGGAATATTTTTGAAAGTCACATTAAAAAGCTCTGGTATGCAAAGAGTGTTTAAACAAAATAAGGAGATGAGTGTAGCTGGAATGGAGTGAGCAAGGGAAGAATGTACCAAATGAGGTCAGAGGAAATGAGAGTGAGTGTTAGATGTATAGCAATTATGCAGGGTTGCCTTAGGCCTTTGCAATTATGTTACCTTGTCCTTGGTGATAGGGGAAGAGTTGAGAAAGTGGTCAGATTCTGGGGATATGCAGACATTTCTAAGTAGAGCTAGCAGGATTTGCTGAAAGATTTTTTGTTTAAGGATTGGGATGAGTAAAAGAGGATTCCCAGGTTTGTAGACCAGAAACCGAGGCAATGGTTTAGCTCAGTTTCAGGAAGCAGATAATTAGCATTTGTAATCCTAGCTCAATCACTAGTATGGCATTGAGCAAGTTACTTATCTCTTAATGCCTTAGTTTCTTCATCTGTCAAATTACGGCATAATCATATTTATCTCATCGAGTTGTTATGAGGTTTAAATGATTAATAGTTTTGAATACTTAGATGATTGTCTGGTACTCAACCACTAGAGAAGACTCAAGGGAATATATTGGGGGATAATTGGAAGGTAAATTCTGCATTCTTTAAGTATGAGGCACTACTAGATATACACAGGAAGTTTTCTTGAAGGAAGCTAGAAATTCAAATATCCAGACTGGATTCTAAGGGAAATATCCAGACTGGAGCATGAGAATGGGGGAGAAGATATTGAAGATTTTTAAAGAAGGAGGAACAAGTAGAAATAACTGGCTAGGCAAAAGAGAGTGAATGAACTAGGAAACATTGATTGACTTCCAAACAGAGTGATGGCCACTTAAGTTTAGTTATCATGAATTTAAAATAAAACCCATTGGCATGTTTGTGTGGTTTTTATCTCTAGCCATATTCAAGTGTGAGAATGAATGAATGGAGCACGTATAAGACTGTGGTTTAGCTGCATACAAAGATGAAAAAGAAAAAGAAAGTCAAGAGTTGAGGATGAGGCCAAGAAAGTAATTTTAATGATTGGCCTTGAAGTTTATACTGGATTAGAATGGTGTTGAAATGTGGGAGGAGTGGGGAAAGAGGGAATTGTAGGTCTTGTTGTTGTAGACTTGCTTTTGGAGACAAAAAATTTGAAGATAGGAGCTGTAAATACAATTGCTGATAATGGCAGGGTGTATCCTTAAAACTGAGATTATATAAGTTGCTATTATTGGCAACATGCTCTAGAATAAGATCAAAAGAACAAAGTAGGACTGAGGACAAAATTGATGAACAAGTAGAGATCAGGCCATAGCATTAGAAGAATCTATATGTGCGCTGCAATCTGCAAGAATTATGACAGGAGTATTGGAGACACTGATAGTGAGCCAAGTGTCAAATCTTCAAGCAATGAATGGGAGTAACTCAGAATTCTATGGGTGTTTGCAAAAGAGAGAATTATGGGTAGAAGTAGACTGATGACCTAAGATTTAAGCTGGTTGCCTTTAAGGAGAGAAGAGAATGATCTGAATATTAAGGATCAAGGATATCTATACCACTGAGATATTGGAGAGGAAAACATTCACCACTTGACAGTATTCCAGAGAAGCAGAGTCTTCAGAGGATAGCACATTTCCTTAGAGCAAAAGGGTCAAAGGACTTTTATAAAAGAGGCTGAATTGTTATTAAAATTTGGAAACTGACTTGAAAAAGCTAGTTAAATATCTCATTTCAGTGCACAGACAAATCAATTCTACAGAAATAAAATAATCAAATGAAAAATCCAAAATATATAAATGTGGATTAATATTTAAGAAATTTTGAATGGGTAAGAACTTTTCTAGCACAAAAGCAAGGGAAATAATCACATGGAAAAGACTCATAATGTGACTACATGAAAAAACCTGGAACTAATACCTACCATAGATAAAGCAATGACTTAGTCTTACTATATATATCTTACAAGTTATTAAGGAAAAAAAAAAGGCTCGCATAGAAAGTAATATACATTAAATTTAAAGAATTTTCCAAAGATGGATATATTTTTTTAATTTTTGGTAATGTCATGGTGATCTGGCAGTTAGGAGCTAGGTTTTAGAATCAAAACTATTGTGGGAATAAGCACCAGTTCTGCTAGTTATCTGCTGAGAGATCTTCAGGAACTTTTATAATTTCTTTAAGATCTAATTACTTCACTGTAAAAGGAGAAAAATAATACTAAAATTTACTTCATGTGGACATGCTATGCTTAAATAAGATACAGGCACAATGCCTGGCACAAATAAAGCTTTCGTTCAGTGTTCTATATTGTTCCTATGATAGTGATCGTTGATGTTATCATTACTACTATTAATAGCAGTATTGATATTAGATATATACTATCTTATTTATCTACTGTTCTTATAAAATACTTTACAAATAGAGTCAATCAATAAGGCTTTGTTAATTGAATAAACTGGAGTCCAATCCAATTGTCAAGTACAGGACATTAAAAATCATCATTATCAAACTCTATACACATCTTATTCAGAAATTGACGGAGTCTAACTAAAGTACTGCGTAATTGTGGCTAAAGTTCTACAGAGTGAGGGCCTCTGATGGGTTCAATCTGAAATTGCCAGCATAAACCATATGAAGTCAAAACAATAGGGCATTTCTACACTAATCATACACTAGTCATATAGAAATAGAAATAAATTAGAAGCATAAGTTCTTGAATGTCTAGCAGTCAAAATTTCCACAGAAGACAGAATTTGCTCCCACAAAAACTTTAAGGAAAGGCTACTTACAAAAGTGGCAAGATTAAGGGAGCCAAGAACAGACAAGGAGACACTCCCAGATTGAAGTAGGAAGAAGCTTTCGTTATTCTCAGGACTGAGGGGACAAGGGAAGAAAATGATGTTCCCAGAGCCCAGTAAGACGTGCCACCCAACAGAAGCAGTAGTGACTTGAGGGACCACAACCAGGGTCACAGCATTGGAACGGGGAAGGTGTGGTTAAGAAAGGTCCTAAACCCTTTCTCCTCCAGCACCTCGTTGTTTGCCAGAATTTCCTGTCGGCTAAACGTAAGTAGAAGCCAACATCAAGGTGAGCCTCCCTGGGCAGAAAACAGGACTACAACTAGAAGGAAAGGGATCTGGGAGTGTGTATATGTAGGACTGGTGTATGGGATAGGGAAGAAGCATGACAGGCACACAATGCTGAAGTATACTGTTTCCACTGTAGTTTTCAAGTTCGCCTCATAATTTTCATTTATGTAGCTGCCACAGGGCATGGCATGTGTTTCGTTATTCTGGAACTGTGAAAAATGTTGAGTTGAAATGTCAGTAAATGGTGACACTGGCCACAGTGAGTGGGATTCATAAAAACTTCCCATTTATTTCAAATTAAAAGAGATTGGAATTTTGTTGACCTTTTTTTCAGGCTCTTGAATAATAATATTGAAGGTGGTAATGGTCAGCAATAACGTATTCACATCTGACGTGGAACATTCTTTCTGTCAGCCATATCACTTCAGTTTGTAATCTACCTGAATGCATCCGAAGTGCTAGCATTCACAGAAAGCAAACATCAGACTCAATAACCTTTATACTTAGATATATTCTAAGCAAATTATGGGGAATTTTTTTCTGCTTCTAACTCTCCAAGTTAGACAATAAGAAGACTAGACATAGAAGCTGAATATTTTTACTACTACTTTGTCCTCTTGGGATATATGTAGGCAAATTAACTCAGAATTATCGAGGTTCTGGGCCTATCTAAATGAGGAGGGGAGCAAGGGAGAGAGAGCAATGTGTGTGTTTTTAAATGTTTTCTATTTTATGTTTCTGGATGTATTCGAGGATATTTTATATTCTTGACTAAAGTGGTTAATGACTATGCAATCCACGCACCACTGTCTAATATATTTTAATTAATACTACATAAAAGCTTGCTGTGATTTTTATGCAAATAGGTCCATAAGTATATCTGTAGATTTTCTTCTCTCCTACTTCTCTTTTGGAGTTCTGCTCTCCTGAGGTACAAAACTGAGTAACAAAATTACCTTAAAGAGGGTTTATGAATCACAAAGGAGAATTCTTTATGTACCTTGTTTCATATGAAAGTAGCAACATTTGTGCATAAATGGTTTGCATCATTTTTTTTTATGAATTGGGCCTTAAGTGCTCATGATTGTTCTTGGTATTCAGTTTTTAGTCATTAAGTAGCGTTGAAACAACAGGAGGAGAAAAAAGGAAACATTTTGTACCTGTGGTACACACTTGGACAACACTGCTTTAGGAAAATAGCTACACTCTTATCCTTTTATATGTATAAATTATGCCGGGACAAAGACAAGTGTGAATTGATGAAAAGGCAAATAATATATTTCTGAAACATTAATAGTCAAAGCCATACTCAGAATAAAAAAGAATTGCATTGATTTTCTTATTTGATTCATGTGTACTCTCTTTTTTGCCAGTCTATATGGCTCCGTTGACAGAATTAGGTTGCTCCAGATAAAGAAAGGATTAATTCTCTTCTCAACTGTAGGGTAATATTTCACCTCTCTTACCATATTACCTAATAATCACCCCCAATAACTGAGGGAGAAGGGTACGACATATAGATTTTTTTTTTTTTTAAGATTGGCTTTTAGTGCTTTATTATTGTATATTGCAGACAAAGGTACAAAGTTCAGGACAAGAAGGTTTCTTTAGGACATTTGAAAAATATATGAGAAAATCTAGATATTTCTCTCTATTTCTCTCTCTATTATGGACTGAATTATATGCCCCTCCTCCCATTTCATATGTTGTAGCCCTAACCTCCAGCACCTCCAAACATGACTTCATTTGAAAATAGAACCTTGAAAGTAATTAAGACTAAATGAGGTCATATGAGTGGGACCTAATCCAATATGATTGGTGTCCTTCTAAGAAGAGAATATATAGAAGGAAGAGGATTTGAAGATAGAGGGAGAAGACAAGGCAAGGAGAGAGGCCTTGGAAAAAATCAATCCTGCCAATCTTGTGCTCAGATTTCTAGCCTCTAGAATTTGAGAAAATAAATGTCCATTGTTTAAACCACTAGTCTGTGGTATTTGTTATGACAGCTCTAGCCAACTAATATAATCTCTACTTCCAGGTTACGAGGTCGCTGAGCACAGTTGAGCAAAAATGTTCCCCTATTCCATGAGGTTAGTGAAGGAGAACGAATTTTTAGGGGTGAAACTGCCTACCACTAGTGTTTATCCAGTGCTAAACACAGTTCTTCTACTACTTCCTGAACTTCCAGCTCATATATGACATTCATAAAGCTCTTTCTTATAACTCAAACTATTATCATAATTTTATTTAGATTTATTGTGTAAGGTAGGGTTTATTTCTCTTTTTGTAAGTGGTAAAGCAAAAGTATAAATAACCTATCTGAATTTAGTTAAAGCAGAGATCTCTATGTTTAATATTTTTTCTCTTAGATCTTGCTACTTTCTTCATTGCCTTAAACACATTTCCAGAAATGACTAAGTCTCTAAATACACCTTCTGAGAGCTGGCATTGACTTTTTGCTGGATTCTGAAAGACTATAATTGGTATACGATATGGACTTAATAGCTATTTAAAAAACTAACAAATGAACGAATGTTTTCTCTATCAAGAAGCTCTCTAATAATCATAATGGAAAATACATTTAAGAGTTTATTCAGAGCAATTTCAGTGATGGCTAAAGCACGATCCCATACCCTGAAGAAAATTATTTCTCCTTCACAGTGTGAGGTGACTCAGCTTAGCTTTTTGACTTCATCTCCATACATGGTCACATTTTAAACTTGATCGATTCTCTATATTGTTACACCAAAAGTATGTATAACCAGTTCTCTATCATACTATTCCCCATTCCTGACCTCACTTTAAAATTGTCCTCTTAACTAATTCAGGAAAAGATAGCAGTGGGTGATAAGAAATTGATGTCTTACTCTCTCAATTGCAAATATAATAGGAGTCTCTTGGAATCATGTCACATTGTCTAGGAAATGAAACTCAATTAATGGGATTTCAAATATTGTAGCAAGCTTGTAGAGGACTCTTTCAGCTCAAACCATGGAGATGGCTGTCAATCTATGACATATAGGGATAACCATTGTGCACACAACACTGGACTAGTAACATATACAGTACTATAGTGCCCTCTAAATTTTTGAGAAATGATGCCAAATTGAAAACTAAGAAAAGAAAAATACACAACCCAGGGGAAATAAATAACATGAAAACCAATTTCTGAATTTTAATATGACTGAATTTAATAAGACTCATCAAAAAAGTGTAAATTTCACCAGAGATTTTAGAAATTCAAAGGATGAGAAATAGAAAATAATGATGGTAAGACAATATTTTGTATGAATCAAAGATGTTTTACTTAAAGATACTAGTTAGGATTTCATAATGTATATTTTAGACATGCCTAAATAATAATTTACAACTCTGAGTTTTGTTGCTCTACTATGAAATCAATCGAAAGGTGAAATCAGAAACTAATGTCTCAGCTCCAGTTTACAATTAATTTTACATCAGTAGTTTTGTTATCTTTATTTTGTATTTATAATATGGTTCTGTTGCATGCTAAATTGAATACTAATTCCTCATACTATCTTTATATTTTCAAACATCCTAGTAGGTCCCGAGACTAGAACAATGACAATAAGCATAATAAAAATAATAAAAAGCTGTAAGAGCTTTCCTTCACAGAGAACTTCTATGGGTCTAGTGCTATGCAAACTCTTCTGAATGCATTATCTCCTAATTTTTCATAAACCAATAAGCCCTATTATTATCCTTGCTTTACATATGAGCATACTATGACTCCTATAAGAAATCTTTCAAAGTCACACAACTAAGAAGCAGAACCATGATTTGAACTAGATTATTTAATTCCAAATATAATACTTTTCTCATTCCATGGAACGAGGCAATAGAAAATGTCTTTAGAATAACGCAGTACATGGCAAAAGCATTAGCTTATAAAATTCATGATATAAATTAGTCATAACATGGATAACAATACCTGTTAATTAATCTAAATGTTGTATGTCATTAGTTGATGAAGACTGAGGGCCTCTGCTGACGTTCTCACTCCCTAACATACTCTAACATTCAGTTCCATTCTGTTCTTTCAAGTTGACAACAAATAGATCTGTTAGACTTCAAACAGTAATTGTTTTAGGAGGAGTCTTTTTTTTACAGATAATTTTAATTGATATGCTTTCTATTAAAAAGCCAATTAACCTTGATTTTCATCCTTTATTATTTAAAATAGGTTCTGAATAATATAAAACTGAAACCCTTTAATGAAGTAAATTGCTTATAGGTTCCTGTTTAAAGAGTTCAGTTACTAGCTGTCACTCCTAATTAGATAACTAAATTTTCTACATTTGTAAAATATCACACTTGGTATGAACTTAACACTGACAGCCATTAGTTTAATATCCCATGGCTATATCTGTGGATTCACTTATGAAAACTTGGCTTTGTAAGTATTTGTTCCGCTGACATTTTAATTTTAATATGTACATTATTATTTTTACTTTTCTCTGCGGCTTATTCAAAACAATCTTTTAACATATGACTTTTTAATTACAATTAATTGCTAATATTGTTTTATTTTGATCTTTATCATGTAACAAAAATCTTATAAAAATCTCTTACATTTTTTTCAAGAAATCCCCTAGGGTGTTCACAATGTTCTTGCTAAGCACAAGTTTCTGTCTCCCTACTCAGATTTCTGTTCCACATGATCTCCTACTTTTTGTCCTTTTCCTTTTTTAATTTGAGCTAGATTCAAATCTGAGCCTATAAACTCCTCTCAGACATTTATTCTTTTTTCTCAAGTTCAGTTTGGCTTTTTGTGTAATGAGGCTATATAGCTCACATAGAATGTAGTCTAAAATGTAGAAAGCTACATTAGATTCAAGCAACTTATATTAGGAAATGTAGAACTGCCCTCTCATATTTTTTGATCTTTGGATTTCATCATCAATGTAGGAAATAAAGAGATTACTTTCCAAATTTTAAAGTGATTTTTTTTTTCCATATGAAAAGGCAAACAAGACCTTAGGGATAATATCTCGATTCTTTTTTTAAAATACATAATTAAGAGTTTGAAGGACATTCTAACAAAAACCAATATAATAATTCTGTTATTCATCTTTTCAAAAAAGAATGATATGTCATGTAATACATATATAAAACTTGAGAAATGAAATTATTGCTGAAAGAGTAAGTCTCTGAATACTATTACTTATGGTAAAAACATGGATTTGAGGGGAACATAATGGAATGTGTTCTTAATTATAGTAATTATGATGATCTATAAGTGAATGGAGGTTAAAATTTAAATAAACATGCACAATTGTATTTATTTATTTATAGTTCCTAAAGGCAAATATACAATTTGGACAATTTCATGATATAACTTATATATGTTAAGGAATAGTCAAAGGAAATAGAAAAAAAAGGAGGAAAAAAGAGAAAGAAAAAGATCAGGGAATAGCTCTGGCATATTCTAAAGAGTTCTTGGGTATCTGTAGTGTAGTCCTCCCCTGGATGTGGCCAGACTACATTTCCCAGGCCCCCTGGCATCTTAGAAAGACCAACTGATTTGTCCTCATTAATGGGTGTAGGCAGCAGTGATAGGTATCATTTCTGGGCTGAGGTAGTTAAGATCACCTCATTTTCTCCTCACCTAAAGACCTAATGCATCAGATTGGGTGAATATCCCTTATACTTTAGGGCATGTCAGAGGCGCATGATGGAAGGAGCTGTCTCTGCACACCTGCATGATGCACATAATAAACCCTCTCCCACTCCCATTGGTCTGAAGTGACTGTGAGACAAGTGAGAAATTAACCTTTAGTAAAGTTTGAGATTTGGGAGTTACTTATCGTAGCATTTAGCCTACCGGGGGTTACAATAACAAATTTATAGGAAGAGTATGGCAAAAACTGATCACTAACAAACAGACCATACAAAGTGAGTATATGTCCCCAAGGTTAAATGAAGCAACTGCACAAAAAGCAAAAAATAAAACTAAACAAAGACCTGAAATGGACATCACAAAATATAGAAATATAAAAAAACATAACCAATGTAGTCAATGTATGCTGTCTCTTGAAAGACACATAGGTAATATATTAGAGATGACATAAAAACCTAAAATGAAATATACTGCAAAAGTTACATTTAAAGAGCTAACTTATGATTTTATTACACATGTAATTCCACGTATTTTCTTTTTCCTACTTTTCTGATTATTTTGTACATCAACACTTCAAAGCCTCAAATAACAGTACACTAAAAATTAAGATTACAGTAAAAAATACTATTTCATTGTAACCAACCTGCCTGCCACTCCTTCCTTCATCAATTTCTCAGATACACTTAGTACAACAAAGTTTATGTTTAAAAACTTAAGATGTTATGAGAAAATAAGAGTTGTGGAAATAGAAAGAGAAAAAAAATTAGACTGTATTTATGTCCACAAAAATAAAGAAGGTCACACTTGAAGTAAACCACCAGCATATTTGAAAATGTGGTATTAGGACTAATCAGTGCAGAACTATTTTCACTTCCCTTTCCTCTTCCTCTCCACAGTTCAATGAGACCCTATGGATGTGCCTGTTTTGTTATAGTTGTTCCTGTTAGGAGGGATATTCGCATTTTCTTTCTGCTTTTTTTTTCTCTCTCTTTGTCTGTTTCTCTGTAAAAAACAAAACAAAACAAAACAAAACAAAACAAAACAAAACAAAACACAGTCAATGTCTTTCTCATTACCTGGCACCTGATTCCTCCCTGCTTGTCCTGATTCCCATTTCTCATCAGGGGCTCAGGATGCACAGTAACTTGAATGTTTGAGATGGAGTGGAAGAGTCAGACACGTTTGTGGGTGGGCTTCATTTCTAAATCCCATTCCATCAAACTCAGGGTTTTAACTTTGCCTGTAATAACTTTGTGTCTTCCTTCCTTCTTAGAGAGTGCCCTAAAGCATAGATTGAAAGCCCAGAATTCTTTCCTCCATCTTCCTTCTTTATGCATTCCAAGGATATTTACTTTATCCAAGGTTTCTTTTCTTAACCCATAGACCTAAGCTCCAGATTCTTAATCCTCATAATTCTGAAAACTAAACACTTAAGAGTGATTAACGAATAAAAACACATGTGGAAATGAGTTCTAATGTGTAAGTATCTGCCACACCCAAAGTCTAGAGTGATAATAATTGTAGACTAAGTGAATATTTATTCTAAATTAAGACATGCTAAGTTAATATATTGATTTTTTTATTGTTTCATTGGATGTTTTTTAATTATAAAAATAATTTGTCGTAATTTTAGATAAATAATATACTATTTAAAGAAGAGTTTTCTTATAAAAATTATGAGCAATTAAATGTAAATGAGTTAATTAGTTTGACATTTCTTTATGTCCTTTGTATTAGAAATCTCCATTCAAATATGGACATGACTTTAAAACTGGAACAGGAAATTTGTTCTAGAACATTTGATTCAACATTATGTTCATACTCAGCAATCAGAGCTGTAGGAATAAAATATGGTAGAATGTTTTATTTGGGCCAAATGTGAATAAAGATAAAATTGAAGCAGATGGACCTATCCTAATTATAAATTAGCTATTCCATGTCAGAAAATATCCTTTCTGGCAATCATCTGGTCTTATGACTGAGAAACGCTATTGCTATTCACCCTAAAATTAAAAAATGTAGAATGTAATTACTTAATTTTTCCATCTTTGATTCTGTCACTTATCTACCAAAACAAAAGTATTCTTCTCATAGCTTTATATATTTTAGCTCCTAACAGAGGTAGGAGGTATAATTGAGGATGGACAATATCTGCAACATGTGTTGTCATACATAATTTAGAAATAGTAAATTTTATTTAAACATGATTTTAAATGAGTCCTTTAATTTTAGATGGCATAGGTATCTTATCAATCTCTTTAAGGGAAAAGATCAGGGTAAAATATTCTTTCAGGGTTAGGAGTGAAAGTTTCCAGAGGAGGAAATTTTATAAATACTTTTATTCCACATTCTATAACATTATAGTACCTAAAATTAATATGTAACTAACTTTTGAACAAAAAAGAAAAGAGAAAAATATAATAAAAATATAGATTATGTAATAAAATATTAATGTAATTAAAGCAAAGATTTTTTTTCTCCTGAATTAACTTAGCTGCTTATTTAACTCCCAACTTTCACTTGGCTTTTAAAGTAACTATTAAAATATTCCTGATATAAGTAAATTTATGTCATTTATTTTTATAATCCAATTCCAAACTAAAGGGAATTTTTAAAATTACTTAGCATGTATTTTTAATAAAGATGCAAAAAGTCAAACCAGAATTTTAGTTTATATGATGACGAAGTGAGCACTCAAAACCAGAATTGAACTCTGATTTTTTTTTTTTATAAAGCTGTCTTTGCATATTACATTTGTTCCTGACCACTTCATTCTTAACAATCAATTCTTTTGTGAAACTGTCTCCCTTCTGCAATCACATCAGGATGACCACCCTCTAATACCACTCTGAAAGGCCTTTAGATTCAGAATGATAGATTGTGCCCAGGAAATATATTCACCATGGCTATGTCAATCATTAGTAAAAAGAAAGAACTTAGAAAGTAAAGTGTCTTTTTTTTTTAAAATAAAATAATACATGTGTGTATATATGTAGTTCTAGATTTCATTCTAAAATACTAAATAAATAAAATCAGGATTATTAGTAAGCATACAAGGAGAGAAAAAATTTATATTATCAAATTGACTTCTTATGAATAATAATGAGAATAGTTATAATGACAGAAAAAAAGAGAAAGTATTATAAACGTGATTGAAGAAGGAAAGGATTTTTGATTATATTAAATAACAGCTTGTTTTAGAGAAGAGTTTAAGTTTAAAAGACATAATGAAAACATAACTAACAAACTTTTAAGCATTTCTTCACACTATCTCATATCTCCTGTGGTCTGTACATTTACAATAAAAGTTGGGTGTGAAACAACCCAAATTTGGCATCATGACCACTGCTTGTTGAGGTCTATTCCAAGATCAGCCACTTATACCTGGTTTACATAAGAGAAAAAAAGCTTCATCTTGGTTGTTTCTTCCCCCTGGTGTTGTGTTGTCTTTTCTTAAGACGGATCTCTTTCTCAGTAAGTAGATCGACTTTATTGAAACAGTGAGTATTCAGTGAAACTCAGATCTTAATGTAAGCATTAGAAACTCAAATTATACATTATAAATGATGATTTTTTTAAGATCAAATTTCTTTAAGACAGACCTAAATAAAAATCTAGTTTATTTTGAATAATTATCACAATTATAATTTCTTCACAGATTTGCATGACTATTTTTCCAAGAAATCTATGTGCAAAAGGCAACCGCACAAGTTACACTAAATGACTTATGTAACACCGACATAATTTACATAAAAATACTTAAAGTCCTTTTTAAAAAATTAATGCTACTACAAACTACTGATAGTTGGCTTAATGCATAAAATGAATATCATAATACAATAGTATCTGATTTTTTAATTATGTTCTCTGCTAGATAAATATTATTAACACTCTATAAATGTCCAAACTTCAAAGGCCAGATAGAATTAAGGTGCTACAAACCAAGTGGTTAATTGCAATTTAAAGTTTCACTTTTTAATTTATTATTTAAATGTCTTTCTCACATTCTTTCCTGAAACTATGGTAAAATGAAAGCTCCCACATTCAAAAGGATAATTATTTTCTTTATTAATAATAACCATTTAGTTAGACCCTATCATGGTTCTAGGTATTCTTGGACATTTATTTTATGATTTTTGAAAAAAATCCTTTCACTTGAGTAATGAATATTTGTGATAATTTGCTAGCTCTTTTTTATTCACATTTCTTAAAAAAGAACAATACACATTTGACAATGTTAAAATATTCATGTGTGTTTAATATATGTAAACAACATTTATATATGCATATGTATGCATAACATATCTTATCAGTGCTAAATATCTTGCCATTTTACTTAAATGAGCAAAAATGCTCATTATCATTTTGAAAAGAAAATATGTGTGAAAATAAAGTGTAAAAATATACATTGAGATGGTAAGAATTAGTATTTTGAGACTGTGATTATGGGTAATATTTGCTTTTATCTTTGCTTCTTTGTATTTCAGTGTTACTGTTTTTCACATTTTGAGGATAGATCTTGGAGAAACATTGGAAAACACCTCACATCAAGATGTCAAATGAATGTTTAAAAACACAGTGGGGAACTTGACATTATATGGATAAGGAACAGGTGACCCTTCTAGGATAATCAAACCTCTTTTGCCATGAACTGCAAAATTTAAATTGCACCTCATTGCTGAAATGAAGATGGAATCAAGGAATGTCAAAAATGAGAAAGTAGAAGTAGGAAATGGGTTCCTGTGAGATAAACGACGAGGTTTTACTTGAATGAACTTAGGTAAGAGGGTTTGATCTAAAGGACTGTGGTTATGCCATAGTGAAATGTTTAATAACATTATAGTTTCACACTGGAAAGCTGTTCCTTGAAGATTGTGTTGTGTTGATGCTAGTGATTGTTTTGTCCAGTTTCATTGATTTTATTTGTTATTTATGTGTGGTAAAAAGTATATGAAGGAATATTTCACATTTGTACCTCTACATGTTCTTAATGGAGTCAAATGTGGTGGGGAGAGAATGGCAAGGTGAAATTTTAAATTTCTTAAATTGTTTAAGCAATTGTGCAAATATTTGATAGAGCAAGTCAACAGAATCAAACTGCAAATTACAAACTATTTTAACAAAAATTTTGTATAGATTTACCATAAAATAAAAAGAACGTAATAATAGTAATAATTTATGTTGCATGATAATTTTCATAATAAACCTAACTTTAAAATGTGATAATATTAACAATTTATTTATAAAATGAACTTATAGTGCTTTGGTGAATATTATTTCCTTCCAGCTTTTGTTTTAAAAGAATAATTCAGAAATTTCACAAAATACTTTATATGCCTATATTATATATATTTAAAATGTTGTCAGTCATGTGTAAACTACTTCAACATAAAATTACCATGACAAGATTTAAGGTAAATTGTTGGTATGGAGTAAAGGCTATTCCGAGTTCTGCAAATATGTACCGTGTGTCTGAACTCAACTTTTGATCTAGTTTTTCTATACAAGTTGTATTTAACATCTTTGATCTCTGAGTCAGTGATCTAATCTGCTGTATAACTTAGCTTTTATTGATCTGTTCTCATGCTAAGCAAATCAAGTCTCACTTTTATGGGGTTAGATTGAAAAAGATAGTAAAACTGCCTCTGAGACAGCAGTTTAAATCTGTGCCATAACAGTGAAAGCAAGAGATAAGACTTTTATTACGCTGCCAAACTTCACATTAACTCAAAGTGTCATTAAATAGGTATGTGTCATTTGCCACAGATATTTATTTTACTAGAGAGCATGGTTACCACCCATTTGGAAGCAATGTAGCATATAGTCCACTGTCATAGAATATATTTCTTATCCAGGTACCTGTATTATAGTGATATTCAGTGCATAACATAGCATTCATTTTAATAAATTATTTATCCTGATTGAGTGTTGTCTGCATCTCCTTGTTTTTCTTTTCTTTCAATGTAGTATAGTATCAAAAGCAATAGAGAAGAGGTGTATGTTGGGTTGCCTTTAGAATGTTTGATTTTTAAAAACCATGTTCAAGGGAACAAAAAGCCAATAATATCATTTAACTACCTTCCACTGTCTCCTACAATATTATTTCTGCTGTTCCGAGTGATATTTTATCCCCAAAATCGAAGAAGGTGATGCAAAAATTGAAGCTAAGATTGACAGGATGTCACTGGTATTCTAAACTAGAACACTTTTTCCATTGCAGCTGGAACTAAGAATTCAGAAAACATGGACGCAGAAATGGTGGTAATTTGAAATAATGAAGAACTGTAATAATAGCGATGAAGACAAATTTTTATAGCGATTTATGTCTCTGAGTGTCTTCTAAAAATTATGATACAATATTAACACTTTAGAAAAATATATATTATAAAGCACAACCTGTTATCGTATGATGTAAAGCATACATGTAAAATTTCAGAATAAAAGAAAATAACATTTACCATAATTCCAAATTCAGAGAAAATCATCATTAGAACTTTAATGTTTTAATTTCTGTTTAGATTATTAATATTAAAATTATTAGATTGATAGCAATATTAAATATCATTTTTCCAGTTTAATATTTGCTTCTTTAACCTCTAGATTTTTTAGGGCTTTATAATATCCTATCATATGGCCACTATATCATTCATTTAATGGTGAGCAGCATAGTTTTTTTCAAGATAAATATGGCTATAATAAACATTGTTGTGTCAAAATCTTTAACTGCACTTCAAATTTTTACCTTAGCTTAGATTTTTAGAAATGAAATTACTGAAGTATAAACATTTGTATATATTTTGCCAACTTGAATTGCTTCTCAGAAAAGTTATGTCAATTATTAATATTTCAGTCTTTTGCGAGTGTCCATCTGACTCACCCTTCCCTACATTATACATAATTTGTTAAGCCTTTCCTGATTTAATAAACAAAAAGAAATATTTCATTTTCAAGTTAACATTTTTTCATTAATATGAAACTGAATATTTTTCATGTTTGTTTGTTATTTTTATTTTTTGTGAATTATTTTGGTATCTACTGAAATCTCAGTGTCTTCTTACTAATTTTTGTAGTTACTCTTACTTTAAGTATTTTACTGTATTTTTCAATGTTTTGAATTTTTTTTCCAGTTTTTTGTTCACTGTTAATTTTAGTCATGTTTTCATTTGATAATCAGGAGTTTAAATGTCTGTATTTATAATGAATGATTTAACAGTTCCCTTTGTTTTAACACATTTAAGCTCAGCAGGTATTTTTCCATCCAAAAGCAGTAAATATTATACTATATTTTTCTAGCGTTTATGCTTTATTTTTTTCTTCATAAGTTATATGATACAATTTCAGTTTATTTCATAGTATTAGGTGAGGTACAGATTCAAATTACTTTGGATATTCAAAGAGCTGGCACATTTTCTCATGTACTTAATAAATAAAAATATTAACAGTATCTTAGTTATAACTATAGTCAACATGTCATTTGTGTATCCTTTTTCTATTTACTTTACATCAAAAAACTTTCATTGCTTCACAATTGTCAAAATCATCATTTTTAAGGTCTAAAAGATATTTCTTGTAATTGTACAGACTATATAATGATTTAATAGCTCCATATGCCTGGACATATACATTGCTTTTAATTTTTAAACATAATAGAAAACATTGACATTGACCACTTTCTCAACGTATTTTTATTTCATTTTGTATTAGACCAATATACTAAATTCTCAGAGGTGGTATAATAAAAATAAAATATATGAACTTTTTTTAGTATTTGAAACATAAATGTCCGTGCAAAATGTTATGAATATTAAAAATGTCATGAAAAATGTAAGAAACTAGAGTTTCATTTTATCTTCCCTTTATTTTTCATTTTTAGTTGACTGGATGGTGAAGCCTATGATTCCTTTTATTGTATTCCCTCAATTATTACTGAAAGTTATGATTTTTTTCTCACTTTTTTGGGTCATTGTTGCCAATTTGTTTTTTATTTTCTTTTGCAAAATGTATGTGCTGTTCATTTATGGATCTAAGGCTCTAGTGATTTTTACTTTTTAGATCATTCTAATTATATATTTGATTTAATTATTTATATAATTTAGTCATTAACTCATATTGTAATAGTTGTGGTATATATCTTCTTTTGATTTTGATTAATTAGTATATATATATGTTCAGTTTTATAATTAGCAAATATGTTCACCATTCTTTCAAAACAGACTATGTCCTAGCTACAAAAAAGAATTAATAAATATGTAATTCTATTTCTCACCTGTGCTTCGTAACTTTGACTTTTAATTATTATTTAAAAGTATTTTTATTATTAACTAAAAATAAAGGTCAGTTGTTAAACAAATTTTTGACTACTAAAATCCAAAAATTTTCAAAGTTCTTTGATATGAAAATTATTGTTTTATTTGCTCTTTATTATTAATTTGATGTCAACAAGTGCTGAGAACCTTAATTCAGAAACACGGTGGTTTTAATTCAAACTATTTTACATTCATCTTAATGTAGCTTAAAATTTTTAAAGATTAATTTATAGCTCACAGAACTGGAAAGTGTAAAGGAATGATCTTGAATTTATAGTTGGATCCAACATTTAAATCAGGTTAGTCTCTAGCTCTTGTGTGAACTTTGAGCTCTGACTTTCTCATGTATTTCCAAGTCACATAGTCACTCTAGACTGCTGGAAAGCCTGAGTAGAAGTGTCTACCTCTATGATAGAGAAAGCAGACCATCTGATCCTAGCCTTTAAGAGATGAGACAGTTCCAATAAAGAAGGAATACATAATCCACAAAATAAAAGATGTCCATTTCCATCCAACACTCCATGTCAAGTACCACTGCATTTCTCCAAGGCTGTTCAAGTTAAATTCACATATTTGTTTCATCTCAGGTTGGTTATATAATCGTTGGTAAATTCTACCACATTGACATGCCAAAAGAAATAGAATTGAAATTCAAGATTTAATTTTAAAGTTACTTGAGCAGAAATAATCTTCAAAATAATTTTGTGGTGTACTTATATGACATTATGCTTACCAATAAACTGATAGTTTAACTACTTCAGAAATACTTTTTTCGTGTGTGTGTGTGTGTGTGTGTGTGTGTGCGTGTGTATATATATAATCTTGAGCACTTGCCTGATTTGTGGATAAATTGCCAGTAACTCTTGCTGAATGATTTTATGCTGGTAATAGCCAACTCTTATTCTTTACCCCAACTGCTAGAGATCTTATTCAGAGAATTGTGCTGCAATTCTCTTCCCTATCTCTCCTTGATTACTAACTCATCTTTCCTTACTCTAGCACTTGCATGTCCAAATTTCTAAAACTACTCATTATGCCACCTTTCTATTAAAAAAAAAATTCTGTATACTCAATGTCTTAATTCAGCCTTGCAGCCATGAAGGCATCCCATCATCTGGCTGTATGTACTATGATCTACTGTATTTTCCTATATATCTGAGCAATCTGACTCCAATAGGTTTTTTTTAACAAAGTTAAATTTGCATACAGTAAAATGCATGGATCTTAATATACTATTCAGGTTGTCACTGATCTATACATTTGGTTAACCAACACCTGAATCTATGTATAGAAAATTTACATCACACAGAAGTGCTCCCTTTCACAGACGCTGTTCTGATTTCCATCACCTTACTTGGTTTTGCCTGTTCTTGAAATTCATACAAATGAAATCAAACAGTATACACTTTTCAGTGTTTGTCTCCTTTCAAACCATGAGATTTTGGAGATTTTTTCATGCTGTTTCATGTATCAGTAATTCATTCTTTTTAATTATTTAATCAGATTCCATTATTCATGGATACTACAATTTCTCTTCATTTTCCTCTTGGCATTTGGGCTCACCTCTGAGTACTTTAGTCCTTTCCATTTTTTAGTGATTAGACATAAAAATTGTTTTTGTATAAATCTTTTTGTAGATATGTTTTTATATTTCCTTGGCAAAAAAATATAATTAGAATTGTCAAGTCATTAAGTTAGTTTATGGTAAACTTTATAAGAAATTGACAAATAAGTTTCCAAAGTACCATTTTATATGACCACAAGCAATGCATACGATTTTTCAGTTTTTCCACATAACACCATTTAGTGTTTTCAGTATTAATTTTTGAATGTCAGCCATTCAGTTGCTGCAGTGTTACCTCATTGTGATTTTAATTTTCATTTATCTTAAGACTATTATGTTGAATATCTTCTCAAAAATATAAAATTACTCTTTGTGTGTAAGTAATACAAAAACAGGCCATACACCTAATTGGGCTGTGAGCCTCAGTTTACTGACACAGGTTAGACTTTAATCCATTTTGATTGAATTATTTGTCATTTTATTATTGAGTTGAACTCTTTATAATTGGGTAAGATATTAAACTTTACAATATATTGCAACTTTTTAAGTGTTCTACCATATATTCTATCTTAGTAACTGTATTTGTACTTATAAAAAGTACATTCTGAATTTATGATTTTAATGTTTTATAAACAATAGTTGTGTTACATTGGTACTGTTGCTCAAATTTCTTATATTTTTCTTGATTTTTTTTGCTTAAAAAAGGTTCTAGAAACTACTAAGGAGAGGTAAACATCTCTAGCTATGATGATAAATTAATTTCTTTCTTTGGTTCCTTTATATTTCATTATTTTGAACTTTTGTTATTAGGCAAAAATTAATTTATAATTATTATGCATTTCAGAAGAAACAATCTTTTTTATTAAGAAATTCCCCCTTCATCTCTAATAAATCTTGATATCTAGTTTGTCTGATTTTAATTTAGCCCTACTAGCTTTCTACTACTGACATAATAGCTTTTAAATTTTAATATTTTTAATTTCAACCTGTCTTTGTATTTAAAGCATACCTATTATAAAGAGCATATACCTGGGTCTTGCTTTCATTTTCAGTTTGACAATCTCTGTATCTTAATTAGCATGTTCAACCACTTACATTTACTGTAACTATTGATATAATTGAGTATAAGTTTACTAACTTGTTATTTATTTTATTTTGTTTCCCATCTCTTTCATTTAATTTCTCTTCTTTTTATATTGAGGGAGGTTGTTCAATTAATATGTTATTAATTTTCCATTTTATTTTCTCTATCTTGAGCCATACTTCTTTGTAGCTTTGTAGTGATTACTCTGAGATCATCACAAATCCTTAACACAGCCTAACAAATAAACAAATTTAAATGTCTTCCATTTATTCTCTCATCCATACACATTATATACTTTGCAACAAAATGCTATTCTTATTTGCCTTAAACATACTGCTGTCTTTCAAAGAAATTAAGGAAGAAAAAATTTAGTCTTATATTTACTGAAATATTTACTATTCTGGTGCTCTCATTTCTTTCATGTCAATCTTAATCTTTCTCTGGCTTTTTTTCTCTTCAAACTAATAAAATTTAGTGTTTCTTATAGTCCTAAGTCTACTGTTGACAGATTCCCAAAACTGTTGTTTATTTGAAGATATCTTTATTGTGAAGGATATTCCTGTTAGGTTTCTGATATGGGTTGATAGTTTATTAATTTGTATGTTTTGCATGTTTTCTGTAGAGATAGTCAAAGAAATTGTAGCATAGTTTTTGGGTCTCTATTACTTCAGATAAGAAGTCATCTGTCATTCCTATTGTTGGTCTCTTGTATATAATGTCCACCTTTTTTCTGGCTGCTTTTAAAATACCTCTTTTATTTGTTTTTCAGCATTTAGCTATCATATGCCCAGGTGGGATTTTCTTTTTATTTATATTGATTAAAATTTGCTCAGCTTTTGGATCTGTAAGTTAAGATATTTTCAGCCATTATTTCTTTAAATATTATTTTCTTCACCACTCACTTTTTTCCTTCTTGACTTTAATTATACCTAGATTACATATCAATCATATATGTTACAACCATCAACGTTATATGTTAGTTCTAAGCCTCTCGATACTTTTCAATCTTTTTCATTGTTACTTCTTAATCTATCTTCAATTTATTTTCAAGTTCACTGAATATTTCTTCTGCATGATTTAATTTGATGTTAAGCCTATTTAATAAATTTTTTATTTGAAATATTGTGTTTTTCAGTTATAGAATTTTTTGTCATTTATCTGCCAAGATTATCTCAGCTGATCACTCATGTTTTCCTTTAACTCATGAATTTTTGGGTTATGTAGAGTTTTATTTCAATTAACTACTCTTTTTTTTTTCTTAATATGGGCAGTTTTCTTATTTTCTAAGGTCTAGTTACCATTAGTTATATAGGTGAGAAAATGAATTAAATAATATAGAAAGTTTTGATTATGTTATTTTTTCTTTAAAAGATGTAGAGTTTTGTTTTAGGGTTGGTTTATTCTTTGTTAGATTTGTTTTCTCCACTTTATGCTAGTCTTGGCCTTTACTTTAGAACATAGGTCTTATTAAAGCAGGATCTTTCTGTGGTCTCACCTGAATGTCCAAGGTGCTCAGGGAGGCCTCCATACTCCAGCCAATCAAGTTATTTAATGTCTCCTGGAACTGTATAACCTGTTGTCGCTCCATTCCTCAATCTTGCTTTGCACATGTGCAGCCCAATCTTCAGCCAAGACCAATGAACCACCCTCTACCCCCAATTTCTGGATCTCCTCTGTGAAAATTCCTTCCCTTCCTTGAAAATTTCATCTGCTTCAGAAGCATCAAACTTAATATCTGACTCAACTCAGTGAGCCTGCCTGTCCTGCTTAGGTTCCATCTCTCTGCACTGTATTCCAGACAGTATCACCAGGCAGACAGTTGGAGCTAGCATGTAGCTTCCTCTGTGTTTCTCTTCTATCAGGAGCTCCAGTCTTAAGATGTCTGTTTTCCAATGTCTGAAAATAATAAGCTCATTTTATTTGTCTTCACATATTTATAGTTATTTGTACCAGAAGAGTAAATCTAACACCAGTTGCTACATAATGCCTAAAGTTCAATTCTCTCTCTCTATTTTTACCAGACATTTTTATCACTGCTCCACCAGTAGACTTCTTTTAATGACTCTTTGATACTGAGTAGATGCTTCCTATGGATTGTTAGTTTATGGACTGGTGTTTGCATTATGATGACCAATCTTAGTAACACTAGTCCCATCTCAGTATTATATTTCATGAAACAAATAAATTAATATAGTTAACTATTGATACTGCTGACATTATAATATAGTTTTAATACAGATCATCATTTTCATATATTTGTATACAGATACATATGATACTTACAAGCATACCAATTTAAATGTGTATATATATATAATGTGGGGGTATATATATTATATAAATGTGTATATATGCAGAGATAGAAAAAGGGAACCAAAGCAGTTTTATATATTAAATTAAATGAAAGATCCTATCCTATTCATTTCAGTATCTTCCAAAGATAGCATGATGTATGCACAATACGAAAAATTAAATAATTGTTGAATTTTCATATATGTATACAATCTATATCGGTGATTCTTAAATGGAGGTGGTTTTGCCCTCTGGAAGACATTTAACAATTAATGGACAACTTTTCAGTTATCACAAATAGAAAAGTTTTGCTGGCTTCCAGTAAATGGAAGTGGGAAAATTCTTAAATATTCTACGGTATGTAGGAGAGTCTACTGAAAGAAAGAATTATCCAGTCCAAACGATTAGTAGTGCCAAAGTTGAAAAACCCTGTTCTTTCTATCTGAATATAAATATCTGCTCTAGGTACACTCATATATACTTTGTATCCACAAAAATATATATTTATACTAATGATACTCCAACCTCTCAATGTAAAATAATACTTTAAAAAACTTTCTATCCTCTCTTCCATGCTTATTTCTTTTTGTGTATATAAATATGAAATATTATGTGTATATATAATTTTAATTTTTATGGTCTTTCTTCCTTCATTTAAATGTAAATTTCATAAGAAATATGTAGTCAGCTGTTGCATTCTCCATACCTTGTTTAGTACCTTGTACTTAGTAGGTATTTAATAAATAGTGAATAAATTGTGCAAATTCATGAATGTATTGCTCAATTTTCAGAAATGTACGCTTTATTTGTTTTAATTTTTATTTGTGGACATTCTTTGAAAATAGTATTAATAATACAAAAACTTAAGTGCCATTCTTGGGAATCAGGATGTCAAATACAGGAAATGTTACTACATACTTTTTCTATAATTTACAAACCTAATATTAAGTGCTAAACATATTTTAATAAACTTATTAGGATTACTAGAAAATATCTAAATTCTTTGTATATCTGCTGCTTTAGTCTAAATTAAATTAAACAGTATTCTTATATTAATATTTGTAAAATAGAATTGTTTATCACTTAAGTGCACTTGGGCCATAAATTTTATTCATATATATGTATGAGTAATCTTATCCATACATATATATAAATAAAAATGGGCACTAGAGATAGTTGTGTTGAAGAAGAATCATCATATTTAATCATCATATTTAATACACAGATATATTTATTTCACTACTACAAATGTTGGCATTTGCAGGAAGGGATTGCATATTTAAAAAGTTTTTTCAGCCTACTTTACATGAATGTAGGGGAAATTAACATTAGGACATGATAAAGCATCCAAAAACAGAACTGAAATTACTAAGGCTGTGTTTTGCCACCATAGTCTCAATTTTATGAATCTCATCTGAAGCAAGAAAATGAGAAGCTTTGAAAAGACTTTTGAAATTAGTCTTACCCCTAAAATATTTTTAAAATTAGATTATTGAGGCCCAGAGTTTTTTGTGACATGTCCAAAACTAAACAACTAATTAAAATCTTCTAATTTTATTCAGAAATCTTATTTATTAAATTATAGTCATGAAATATAATCTAAAATTCAAATATTTAAAAATATAAGAGCAAAGCTAAACACCTGATAAAATATATATTATAAAATAAATTTATTGATCAGTGAAAAAATAAAATAAATAAAAATATAATAAAATGGACATACTGATCATTGACTAAAATAATCTATTGTATCTCAGAACTATTAAGCCATAATTATTAACCTCTTTTCTGCATATATATATACAAACCCAACATTAAGTGTTTAACATGTTTTACTATATAATATATAATACATAATATACCAAATATATAATATATAATATATAGTATATAATAAATATATAACATATTTATCATATATTATTATTAATATATTAAATATATTGATTATATTTATAAAGTATTTATTCTGCATTAGAAAAAGACACAAGTCTAGAATAGTAAAAGGGCTCTGGTAAAAGTCTGTTTTTGAAGAAAGAAAAAACATTCTTTAATACTGTAATCAAATTGTTAACCTACTCAATTTAATTATAACCCCAGGAAATAAACCAATTAGGAATTGCTATATGAATAAAATCTTATTATTTATTTATTTATTTATTTATTTATTTATTATTATTATTATTTTTTTAGCCTAAAATCTCACCTCCCTTGGGGAATGAGAGTTTAGAAATGGAATTATAAATGAGGAGGGGAAGGATCATTTAAGGTGAGAAGTTATACTTCCAGGGGGAGCATAACCAAATGATATATTACAGTTGGACTTTTTGGGGTGCATGTAAAGGCAAGTTTCAGGATTTTAGAGAGATTGTATATAGCCTTATTAATTTCAGAGACTTCATGACAGTTTTGCTCAGATTCCAGAGGAAAGCACTCCATTAAGTCCATCAAGGGGGAAAAGGGACATCTAGGAAGCCTTCTCAGAGAAATAATGCATTCTAATAATTTTCCATCACTGGCACCCAGTTATTACTTACTCCTTAAGATGGTATAGTATTTGATTTAAAAGTGCGCTCATGCCATAGAGCTTTTCTAGTGCTTCCAAATCACATAAATAATAACTCAGACTTTACTTAAGATTAAAGCTGTATATTGAGAGTACTGGTTCAAAATGAATAAACTTCATCAAGTCATTCAGAAATACTAAGTGACTACATAGTACACACCATTACCATAGGTTTTGTGGGAAATGTTATAAAACACCTAAGATATACTCTCTAAAGCCACTTACCATCTAGTTTAGACAAGACAAAAAGACATGCAATCCCAGTAACCTTGTATACACAATAGGATCTAAAATGAGATCTTAAAACATGGTCTCCAGCTAAACAGTTTGCTAGTGAAGCATGTAGAAATTCAGTCAGAGAGAAATAGGCTAATGTCAGAGAGAAATAGACTTCGGTTCTATTCTCCAAGGCATGTATTCATCAGTGACAACCATACAACAGGACCTTCTAAATGACTGTACACAGAAATAGCCTTGCTTCAGCTGTCTGGGTTTGAGTGTGACATGTAGCTTTGCCTTTGCCTAGTTAAAGGAGTTCTTCTTTGTCTTATTATTTCTGTTAAGAAAAAAAAAAGTGTGTGGTTTTCAGGGGTAAAGTTAAAAAGGGAAAGGTCAGAGTGAGATTGGAATTTAGGAGACAGGGTTATTTAAAACAGTCCAAGAAAATCTTGATCATCAGAAGCACTAAAATACTTTGGGAAGGGCGAAGGGGAAGAGGCAAGACTTTGGAATAACATCCTGAAAAGTAGATCTAAACAGAGCCTGATCATTTGTCTAATACTCCAAAACTGATTTTAGGAAGCAAAATATTTTGGCTAGCAAAATCGTACAGCTTATCAATTGAGAAATGTGAGCTGTTAATGAGTTTGGTACAATCACTTTTTAGATAAATTAAGGAAGATATTTCCTGAAGGAATTTTTATTTCTTTTGTTTATCTCCTTCATTACAATAGGTCTCTTCTTATTATTTGGAATTCTCATTTTTTTTCTTTTCTTTTATTCCTGTAAGATCATATTTCTGTATTATAATTCTGATAAACAGTTCCTGAAGTACTAGTTAAAATACCCTTGATCCTGCTCTGAGACAGCCCTGAAAACTTAAATGAATGGTGTTTGGTGATCTCAGCTCAGTCCCCAGTAAATGTCCACATCACAAAACCACAACACTTAATTTTAGGTGATTGATTGTATCTGCTTAGCTTAAACTGAGGCTTGAGTCAGCCAGAAGACTTTATTACCCTCCATTCCTGTGAGGGTGGTCTAGCCAGGTCAAAGTCGAGGTCAATAATAGGGCAGGAAAGTACTGGCTTTGCTGGTAAGCAGGCCTACTCTCCACCAGAACAAAGAACTTCATTCCTCAGAGATGCTGTTTGTACAAACAGATGTAGTCACCACTAAATTCTTAAAGGTTACAATGAACTTAAATAGCACATTTGATCAAATAAAACCTTTTCATTATCAGGATTTGTTTATATCTTAATCTAGGAAACAAAATATTAAAAATAATTAACTTATCAGATACTATAAAACATTAAAATTCATGAATTTATTCATAAACTAAAATATCTATTCAAATGTTAAAATTGAAGATATAATTTTAAAAGCAACTTTTAATAGAAAAACTTCTATTTATAAATAGACTCAAATTTAAATTTGTATACTAATATCACACTGTGAAACACTTAAAAATAGGTTCACAGCCTTTTTTTCAAAAGGAATTTTATATTTACAGTTAAAATGCAAAGTCAAACATCTCTACATATTTTATTTTAATTTTTAAAATAGAACTATATATTACTCATTGTATGGGATTTTAGGTTTTACAAGTGCAGCAAAATAGGATAACTCATATAACTGAACATATTATTTTATAAATTTATAAATTTATTTTATAAATGATTTTAATGGAAAATTATGACAAGAGAAATATTGATTTTAATAGTAACATTAAAACTCAGACACTAAAATATGTTATTCAAAAAAATTATCCAAAAGTTAATTTGGCCCTTAAACACTATTAATTACCAACTTTCACATGAATTAGCCTACTAAATTATGAAAAGTAAATGACTTGGTATATTTTTGAACTAGAAGCCTTATTTAAGCAAAGGTAATTAAATTGAATTGAATGAAATTGAGACTAATAATGAATCCAAAAAGAAACATATTTAATAAAGTTTTAGTGAGCAGCCCAATAGAAAATGTTTAAACATCAGCATCTCTTATTAGAGTGTGGCCTTGGATAAATTACTTAATCTCTGAACATTCCCCACAAGGCAGTAAGTGAAGTGGATGAATGGGAAGTAATTTTTACCATGTAGGTTTGTTGTAAGGAATAAAATTATTTAATACAAATAAAAACAAATAAGATATATTGAAACAATTTTTATAAAACATTCATAAAGATGGCTTTAAAGTAAAAGTTAGAACTAAAGACTAAATGAAAACTCAGTGACCGTTTTCTAGGTTTTATAATCTTATTTGTTCTGTAGTAGTCTATTTTCTAGGTAATACCAAATTGAGTAAACACAGTCTTAATTTTGTGTCATTCATCAATTAGAAAATTAGTTAGAATAACTCAGTTGTGCAATGTGCAGTAGACATTCCCTCCTGTTGCCGTGATATAAAGTAGGGTGACCGTGTCCACACAGAATGAATGACCCTGGCTATCCTCACAGTTTATCTTAACATCTTACCCATCGGTGCAGACTAGTGTAAATGTAGTTCAGTAGTGGCAGTCGATATATATCACTATGACAACCAAAATAGATCAACCATGTCCTGATTCTCTTGAGAGCTACAAAGATGCAGATTTTTTTTTTTTTTGTAATTGAGTTTGTTTTAAAGAAAATGTTATTTCATATAAGGGTTTTCCAAACTCCATTTGATATATAACTTCTTTTACTATTTGTTTCATTTTGCATTTTAAACATAGAAGTAATGCACCTTAGTAATAAACGTTAAAAAAGAAATTATGGAGGCGAGGAAAATAAGAAATGAGAGTTTTATAAACAGTGATTCAACTTTCCTAGGATATACATTTTAAATATTTATTTACTATTATACCTTTGGAGTTTTATGTACATAAATATGTGTTTATGTATTTAAAAGAAAATTAGGAACTTATACGTGTGTATGTATGTGTATATATGGGTATATATGTGTATGTGTATGTATGTATATGTATATATAGGTATGTATGTTTATGTGTGTATATGTATATATAGATATGTATGTGTATGTATGCATGTATGGTCAGTTTAGTACATACGAAGAGTCTGGATTGAAATCAAGGCTCTACCTTGTGATTTTGGGTAAGTTATTCAAGTTCTCTGTCTCAGTTTATACAACATTAAAGTGGAAAGATAATACTTATCCTAGGAGAGTTGCAAAGTTTTTAACTTATTATATGTGCTCAGTAATGTTAACTATTATTATTATTTCATGTCAGTATATATAGTTTTGGTCATTTTTAAGATGCATAGTATTGACTAGATATGCCGTGTTTATTAATCAATTTTCTATTGATAGACATATTATCTTCAATTCTTGTTATTATAAATAAAGTATAATAAACTACTTAAGGAATAATTCTTTGTACACTACAGTGAATGTGTCTGTAAAACAATTTTCTAGAAGTAGGACTGCTAGATTAAGTAATGTATACATTTATAATTTTGCTTATAGAGAACTGTTAGACCATCCTTTCGAAAGGTAGTGCATTAGAATATTGTGAACAGTGTGGAAGAATACTATTTCCTCACACTATGCACAGCACTAGCTATTATCAATAATTTTAATTTTCATACATTTGATTAAATTAAATAAAGGATAACTAGTCCATTATCTCTTTATCTTATTATTAGTTATATCAAATATCTGCTCATGAATTTAATAGACATTTGTTTTATTTCTTTCTGTAATCCATTCAAATCCACTGCAGTTCTCCCTGCAAGGTTTCCATTTTTGTACTCTTATTCATTTGTGAAAACTCTTTACATATTAAGAATGTTAAACTTTCTTTATATCAGAAAATATGAGCAATGTTAGCCATATGTCAGTCATTGCTTTCCCTTAATAATATTTCATTAAACAGATATCTTAAAATAATCCATATATCCATATTTGTTCTTAACTAAAAGTATATAGTTGCTTGATCTAAAATCTTTTCCCCAGAAATAATCCAACATTTATGTGGCCATTTTTATAAAATTCAAACTGTCATGATCTCTTTTTTAAAAATGGAGACTCTCCTGTACATCATGGAAAATCAAAGGATCCCCAATTCTCTAATTCACATTGTTAACACTAAAAAAATTTTTTTAAATTTAGGTCTACCTGAATTTCTTCACTTACATTTCATAAAAGGGGTAATTTATTTTTATATTTTAAGCACTTAATTTCACTCTGCTGTAAAAAAATGTTCACATTGTAGTCAGGGTAATGTTTCAAACCACCAATATGATCATGTTCGAAATTCTTTTAATAACTTTCATTTGCAAATGCTTAAGATGGCGTATAGCTGGGCTACTCTAAAAAGTGTCTATGAGGAGGGGAAGCACTGCAGTATTCATATCACCTGGGACCTCATTAGAATGCAACATCTATATGACAGATTATTGAATTATACACTTGAAACCTATATAATTTTATTAACCAATGGCACCCCGATAAATTTAATTTAAAAAAAATAAAAAAGAAATGCATATTCTAGGCCCCAATACAGACCTACTGAATCAGAACTGACGCTGAAATTTGAGACCTGCTAAACAGGATCCTGAATGAACAAAATGTTGTTTTTCTGCTTTTGTCTTGTACTGGTCTCTTATTGATCACTGTACTTCATACTGGCTTTTTTTTTTTTTTTAGCTAAATATTCCCTTCACAATTTTTTCTCTTTGCTTGAAATATTTCTTCCCTCCCTTTTTTTTCCTGTTAAATCTTATCATTTAGATGACAACTTAAAACCTACTTTCTCAAGGACGTCTTCCTTTACAATTAAACCATGCCCTTTCTTATTTTATATTTTTTGTATTTTCTTTTCTTTCTTTTTTAAATTATTATTTATGCCTATAGCACCTGGTCTTCCTAGGTGGTCTCCCATCCAAGTACTAACCAGGCCTTACCCTATTTAGCTTCCAAGATCAGATATCAGGTTTGTTCAGGGTGGCATGGCTACAGACCATGGACCGTGGCTCCACTGGGGCACAAACCCAGGACCTTCTGCGTGTAAAGCAGACGTGCTAACCGCTACACTATGGAACCACATCCTCTTTGTATTTCTTTTATTAGTATATGTTTTAGAAGTTTTTTAAATACACCTATTCCCAGTCCCCACTACCTGCTGATCATAGACACTGTACCCGTTTGCTCACGTTTGAATCTTCAGATCCTATTACAGTGCTTGACACATATTGATACTGAGATAAACATTACTTGAACAAATGAATAAATACACAATGTACAAATAAATCTTCTTCAAGTGTTTACTCACTAATTTGGGAATCAAGTCTAAACTCAGTCATTACTTCCTGGGTGAAGCCTCCTCTGGTTTCCTCCTTTCCTTTGGGATGTCAGGGGCCTCTTTTATGGTCCACTTTTGCACTCCTGTCCTAACATTTCCTTTACACTGTATTTTAACCAGCTGTCTAAACTTCTCGCTTTCCTTCTTCCCCTTGTGGGTGGAGACAGTACTCCTACCATCCCCACTCCACCTCCAATTCTCTCTTCCTTCTCTCCATCTTTTATCCTTCATGATTGGAGCATAGTAGACACAATGAAAGCTTCGTGCATTAAATTAAATACAAGTTAGACTTTGCTGTAAACTTGTGCAAAAACCCAGAACCAGACAGGTGATCCCTGTACATTTCAGCTCACTCCCTTGTAAAATGATAGCAAGTTGAGGAAACTTTTTGAAGGAAGGTAGTCTATATTTTGATGTGGTGGCAGTTACCCAATGATACAGATGAACAAGACTCATTAAGCTCTATGCCAACCATGGGTACATTTTATTTATGTAATATGACTCAGTGAATTTAGAGGAAAAATGAAGGTATGAGACTAAGTCATGAAAAAGTGGTCCGATAGATATTTTTGAGTTAGACCAAAAGTGGGTTTTTATTTTTTAAATTTTAAAGAAATCTGGATGTCTCAAAGCTCAGAACTCACTTCTATCTCCCATAGGTCCTGCCCTATGACTGTTTTACACCAAGCTGATTCTTCCAGTTATATTCATCTTCCAGACTAGAAGCTCTTTTTTTTTAGTCTCTTTGGGAAATAAATTCTTATGATTCTGTCTCACAAACATTAGATCACAGTCAAGGATGATCTAAGGATGAGGTGAATTCTCATTATCTAATTAAGGGACTTCCCTAAGGATATATGAAACCCCCACAATCAAGGATTTGTTTGGGTTTAGTCATTGTGGTTCAATTTAGCTGCATTTTTACATTAATTTTCTACATTATAGAAAGATCATCAAGATTTCTTTACTGTAATGATTGAAGTAGTATATTGAATCAGGACAAGAGTACCTAACATATCTATCTATCTATCTATCTATCTATCTATCTATCTATCTATGCAATATAATATATAAAATGAAATATAATATATATATTATATATAAATATATAAATGAAATATAATATATATTAAAATATAAATAATATAAAATATATGTAAAATAATATGTAATTATACAATAGAATGCTATATGTGTGTTTGCACACACATATAACATTCTTAACACAAACTGTTTATTTTTAGTTCATATTAATTTTTCACTATTAATATAAAAAGTTGTTTCACATCTAATGTGCTATTAGAAAAGAGCCATTATGTAGAACCTCAGAAACACCTGTTTGGCTTTGTGGGTAGGTTATTTTTAATTTTATTATGCCAGGAAATTGTTTTTCCTTCCCATGTGTTTGTCCTCTTATCACTCAGCCCATCCCAAACTTCCAAATCCAATCTGACTCTAATAGGCTAAGATGATTAATCACCCTAGAAGCTGACATGTATAACATGAAGCAATAAAGAAAAAAGGAAACAAAGAGAGTCTGAGTACTACACAGCTACCTTTGATAAACATGAGAAATGGACAGCTCACATTTTCAATTGCAAAAGAACTTGTAAAATACAATCTTGTAAAATATTATAATCTTATAAAATAATATTTCCACTGTTTTTTCTCTTTAACTTTTTTAAAAAATTGCCCTCCTCCCCACATACAATCTAGGAATACATGCATGAATATCTATTGAATAATTAATTATATATTCATAAAAATTAAAATGTAAGTAATTGACTACTTAGTCTTGTTTTCCTTCACAGAAAAGCCAAACAATATCTTCTGTGGTTTGTAATCTAAATCAATCATTGCACATTAAAAATAGATTATTTTTCAATTTAACTAATAAAAATACATATGTGAATGTACCTTATAAAACTTCACAAAACATTTTACTAACTGGGATATTAATGTTAACTTAAACAAAAACAAGAGGGGCATCTCCTGCCTACATGTAAAATATTAAAGAAGTTATTCTAGTCTAGTCAATAACACTTCTGAGTTTTAGGATTACTTACCTGGGAGAATGAGAATATTGGTCCCATTATCTCCACAAGTATGTTATTAATTTGTACTCTCTTTTTTGGAATACAACAGATGTTATAGCCTTGGAAGTAGGCTGCATGCCAGAATCAGCTGGAAAGCTTATAAAAATGCAGATTCACGTGCCCTTCCAGACTCACAGAATCAGCATTTTAATGGAATAATATTTTTAAATAAACCCAGCACCTGATAGTGATATATCTTGACTTCAGACTGGAACTTATGAATTGCATATTAGAATACTAAATACATTTAAAGTTTAATCTCAAATTTATGGGTGGGGGAGAGGAAAAAATGTTTAAAAAGAGAAAAGACTATAAACTCAAATTTAAATCATTTTGATAGAAGTAACAAGAACATTTTTAAATAATTCTTTTAAAATAAGTATACTTGATTCATTTGTAGTGAGGGTTAGTAAGACATATTGAAAACTACCTAATTTATTTCTGCTCCCGATTGTTTCACAAATTTGCCAGATTTTTTTTTTAACAGTTTCATTAAAAAGATGAAAAGAAGTGATGGCAAAGAGAGAGTTTTTGAATGCTCAGGAAAAAACAAGGAAATGAGCCAAATATTAAAAATTAACACATTATTTACCAGTAAGCATACAGTAGTGTTCTAATTGCTTGGCAGAAAACAAAGAGCCAACCCAGAGGATATATTAGTGAGTGGGTGGGGTGTTGAATGTATGAGAAGTCGCCGTAGTAATATGTCTTCCTTAGATGTTAACATTATTCTTTAGTTGAGTTTCTTCATGAGTGTTCTAATTATATGTAGTATAGTTGAATTTATAAACTGTAGTTTTATATCTGAAAGTCAATATCAAATTTGGGAAAAATTACATGCTTAGCAATTTTTTTTAAATGTTTTAAATTGGATTTAAATATTTGACTTAGATTCTAGTTTTTCTCTAAAGACTTAACTACTCCTAGGTTTTAACAGTGGAATTTAACGTAATAAGTATTGGATCTCTGTGGTAGAGGACACAGATCCTCTCTTTGTTGTATTCAGTTTTAAAAGAAAGATTTCAGTAATTTGTTGCAGTACACACAAAATATATCTCAGAGTTTGGGTTAAGTTTTCTATAGAAATGTTTTAAAAATAAATTGCTTTTAAGTAATATCGCTTAAAATGTATCATCTCAGGTATTTACTAGTATAATATCTATCTAAAATAATCTATGAGGGTAAACAATGATATTTCATCCAGATGATTTGTAGTAGCAGAGTCTAATGGAGGAGTGGGGAGGAGGGATTTATCTGGTAAGGGAAGTCTTTCTGAAGAAGGTGACACATGATTTATATTTGGCAGAACCTGAGAGAACAAATTCTAGGTTGGAAGTTTTAATGCAGTGAACTGTTTTAATAATTTTAAATTTAATGGTAGATACACCAAAGTTTGCAAAAAGTAAAACTCATGCCTTTCGTTCTTTACGTTCATTAAAAGTTTCTTTTTTTTGTAAATATTGTCACACATGCACTTTCTATATAAATCACATTATAGTCATAATAGCCATAAACATAAAAATTTTTACTAAATATTAAGTTAATACACTGTCCTTTCTAAGACACAATTATTAAAATACTCTCAAATAGTTTGAGGGGAAAATGTTCACATTGATTTTTCACTCTTATTAACTCTTCAAAATATTTAAAATATACTAATTAGAGCATGAATGAGCATAATGTTCTTAATATATGTGAGGAAAATATGGGTAAAAATAATCTTTTTCAAGAAATAAGCCTAGAGGCAAAGGCTGTATAATCATTTAGAAGTGGAATAGCATGTAAACATTTATACGTTTGTTCAACCTCAGAAATTTAGGCTTGTGTATCTAATGATTTAAGACTTCTTTTTAACCTCTGACTCTTAATAGCATCTGAAAGTCCTCTGTAAACCAAGAATCCACTATAAAAAAGGATTACATTGGGCTTTCAAACAAAAAATGAAAGAGGATGACTGGTAAAAAGCCAAGAAGATCAAATAGTCTGTTTTTCATTCTGAACTTTAGTCTCTATTTAACAATTTTTTCTGCTACTTGGCAATTCTGAAAATTTAGGAATTTGTCCATTACTTCTCTGAACAAAGACAAAAATGGATATTTTAGGATTTTGTATTCTTGGAAAAGGCTATTTTCGCTGCATCCTCAAAGAAAATCTGAATTTCAATAATTTAAACAATTGGTGAAAAGGGGAACATAGAAGATCAAAACTATTATATTGCTACTTGTTCATATTGCTTAGATCTGGCTTGATCCCTTTTCTAATAGTGCAACTAGATGGAGTGAAAATCTAGCATGTAGAGTTCATGTGTTCACACTTCCTTTTTTCCTTGTGCTGGAATAGGTTGGAGTGAGCATTTCCTCCAAACAAATCACACACATTAAACTGTAAAATAGACTAAGTTTCCAACAGAGTATGACAAGGTCATCATATTAAATATTAAAATCATCATATCAGCATGTTAGCTTAAATTTCTTATCATTGATATTTTAGGAATTAATATGCTTATTACTAAAGGCTTTAGCCATGATTCTTAATCTGTAATATGGAGGACTTTTACCAGGTAATTTTGACTCTTTACATTTTCAAAATTCATGAACCTAATGAAATCATGTGATGCATTTTTAGCATTCTACACACTTTCTAAAAACACACCAACAAATATATGTGAAAAAGGCGGCACAGGAAGTAAAGTCCTTATTTTTACTTAGCTTCAGGCAATTGCATGTACATTTTTTGTTTCATTACTCCTGGCAACACAGTGAAGTACGTTATTATTCCCTTTTTACAGATGAGAAAGTGGCAGTTCAGAAAGGTTAGTAATTCAGTATAGTTTGCTAGGGCTGCTGTAATAAAGTACCAAGAACTGGGTAGATGAAATAACAGAAATTTCTTGTCTCAGTTCTGGAGGCTACAAGTGCAAAATCAAGGTGTTGGCAGGGTTAGTTCTGTTCTAGACCTTCCTCCTTAGCTTGTATATGATTGTCCTCTCCCTGTGTCTTCGCATCATCTTCCTTCTTGGTCCATATCTGTCTCCCAATGTTCTCTTCTTATAAAGACACCAGTCTTATTAGTGCCCATCCCATGACTTGAACACATGAGTGTTGAGGATATCAATAAGAATTCATCCCATAACACTTGCCAAAGGTATCTTAGTAAATGAATAGAAAAGTTAGGGATACAAACATATGTATGCTTAATTCTGAAATTACGGTCTTTACCACAGAGCTGTCTTCTTACGTAAAGTATGATAGTCATGCAGCAAAGAATTGAAACTGCCTTCTCATATTACATAACTTTATAGGGAAAAGGCTGGCAAGGGTAGGCAATTGTTTATCACTTTTGAGCCAAGATGCTTACTTCCCTGACAAGGAGACAGAGTTTCCTGTGATATGATTTAAGGGGACTAGGAATTGTCATCTTCTCCTAATGGTCAATTCAAAGGTCATTTGTTTGGACTTTTGCAAGGCCTTTATTTTAACTCGTATACATTTTAAGGTTTTTCTTCTACTTTGCAGCATAATTATTTTCTTTTCATGTCTGCCTGTACCAACAAATGATGAGCCCTTTAGAAATTGTCTTCTAATAAAATAAAAATAAAATGAAACCCCAAGAGAATAAAAAATTAAATCTAAGGGAACTATATGTTAATCATATCATATTGCTATCTTAGAATCGTTACTTAAAAAAATATTGGAAATGCCAACTGAAATTCTCATATATTGCTGGTGGGAATAAGACTTTTTAGTCATTCTGGAAAACAGTTTGATAGTTTCTTTTAAAGTTAAGCATATACTTACCTTATGACCCAGGATTTCAACTCCTGGTATACACTCTAGAAAGAGAGAAACTTATATATCCACACTACCCCCAAGAAGACATACAAATGGGCAATAAACATATAAAAAGATGCTCATCATCATTAGCTGTTAGGAAAATGCAAATCCAAACCACAACAAGATATCATCTCACACCTGTTAGAATAGCTATAATCAACAGGACAAGTAATAACAAATGCTGGAGAGGATGTGGAGAAAAAGGAACCTTCATACACTGCTGGTGGGACTGCAAATTGGTACAGGCGCTATGGAAAGTAGTATGGAAGTTCCTCAAAAAACTAAGAATTGATCTACTATATGATCCAGCAATCCCTCTCCTGGGTATTTACCCCAAAGACTTGAAAACCCATATCCAAAAAGATATTTGCACATCTATGTTCATAGCAGCATAATTCACAATGATTAGGACATGGAAGCAACCGAAGTGTCCTATGACAGATGATTGGCTAAAGAAGCTGTGGCACATATATACAATGGAATATTAGTACTCAGCCATGAGAAGAGATGAAATACTGCCATTTGCGTCAACATGGATGGACCTTGAGATAATCATGCTAAGTAAATAAGCCAGACAGAAAAAGTTGAAAACCACACGATATCACATGTGGGATATAAACCTAAAAGCAACAAACAAAGAGGACAAATAAACAGAAACTCATGGATGTAAACAAGAGACTAGTAGTTACTAGAGAGTGGGGGCAGTGGAGGGAAGCAGATGGGGTAAAAGGTGTCAAATATGTGATGACAGAAAGAAATCTAACTATGGGAGATAAACACACAATGCAAAATATATATGCTTACTGTTAAATTATACACCTGAAACTTACTGGATTTTATTAACCAATGTCACCATAAAAAAATTAAAAACAAAACAAAAAAACAAACAGAAAAAAAAACATGCTACTCAATCCCCTCCTCTAAAATTAAAAAAAATTTTAAAAAGTTAAATATATACTTACTGTATGGCCCAGAATTTCAACTCCTGGGTATATACTCTAGAAAGAGAGAAAATTATGTCCACACTAAAATTTTTATACAATGCTCATAGCAGCTTTACTTATAAATTCAAAAACTGGAAACAATCCCAATGTTCTGCAATAGTTGAATGGATAAACTGTGGTACTTCCATAAAATTGAAAAGTACTCTACATCAAAAACGAACAACTGATATACGTAACAATTTGAACAAATCTGAGTGAAATAAGGCAGTCACAAAAGTTTATAGACTGTGCGATTCCATTTATATCAACAGTCCTCAACCTTTCTGGCACCAGGGACAGGTGCTCCTGTCAGAATCTAATGCCTGATGAGCTGAGGTGGAGCTGATGCTGTGATGCTAGCACTGGGAGTGGCTGCAAATACAGATGTTTGAATGGTTCCTCTCCCAGAATCTTTTTTTTTTCTTCCCTCTAAGAGATCATATTTTATACCCCAAACCTATTTTTAGGCCCCAAATTCTTTTACAGACTGTAAGTTTTCCCAATTCTTTTTTCCATTGCTGGAAGGACTTCCCTAGTGTCTGAAAATAAGAAGCACTTCAAGGGTTCAAACTTTATGTAGGGGCCCCTTATAACTTCTCCAATATTCAGAACTGTGGCCATGTTTCCTCACTGTGAATGGTCACTAGAGCCTGTATCCCAGCACTCAGATCCTAGGGCTTTTTCTAATCTAGTCTCAAAAGGTTGCTGAAATTTTATCCTTCTCTGGCTTTGAATCTTCTCCTTCCTTTTTAAGATCTGTGTATTTTTCATTTGTATTTAGAACTCAGAAATGTATAACTTTTTATTATATTTCATCTAAGATTTCTATGTGCCTGTGTATGTGTGTGTGTGTGTGGTGGGTGTGTGTGTGTGTGTGTGTGTGTGTGGGCAGGAGGGCAGTCAGGATGAGAGGGGCTTCGATGGCACATCTATTTCAATTTATTCTACCACAGGGATGGAAAAATCTTAGACACTAAAGATTGAGAATAGTCTTGGAAAAAAAGTTAATTGCAGATGCATAGATGATA
Source organism: Eonycteris spelaea (assembly GCA_003508835.1). Classification (NCBI taxonomy): domain Eukaryota; kingdom Metazoa; phylum Chordata; class Mammalia; order Chiroptera; family Pteropodidae; genus Eonycteris; species Eonycteris spelaea. Next base: position 2,977,909 of record PUFA01000011.1, read on the forward strand.
GGATAACATCTTATATTTAATTTTATTCCCCACCCCCAATACCCACACATATAAACACAGTGTTCTTATAGTTATAAAGACTACTGCTCAGAGGTGCTCAATAAATTGTTCTTCAGTGAATGATTGTATGAATAAAAAACGTCTAGGACCTTGAACACTGATGTGTGGAGCAGGGGCCTTCAATGGTTTCTCAATTTTTATTTATGGTGGGCAATTACTTTCATTATTGATCTCTCTAACAAAGAATTGTATTAAATTATTTCTATTTGCTAAAGTATCATGTTCTAAAAGTTTACAGTTTTATACAATGTCTGCATGTGTATGTTTGCAGACTAAGAATTCCACCAATATGATGCATGCGTGCTAACACCCAGAGGTATAGCCATTATTATGGAAACAAAAAATAAAATTATCTCTGACCTTGTCAGAGGACATAAGTGAAGGCTTCGCATAGGCAGTTGCATTTGAATTGAGACTTAAGGGAAAATGGAAGGGAATAAGACTAATAAGGAATAAGGGGAGACAATTTTAAGTTAAGTGAACAATAGCAAATGCAAAGGTAAAAAGGTTTGAATGAGGAAAAAAGAATATGACTGGAGAAATGCATATGTGTTTTATGGTGGCAGAGGGGCTAAGAAGGCATTTTCGGTGGTAAATTTAGAACCACTGGAGAGTCAGATGATGAAAGTCATGTTAGGTCACTCTTAAGAAATTTGGATTTTATAGTGTAGGAGACACTGTGTCATTAAGGATTTTAAAAGGGGAATGATGTGATCAAATTAGAGATTTATAAAGCGTGCTCTTAGAACACCGTGGAGATGACTTGGAAGCGAAAGCCAGTAGTTTAGTGTCTGGCAAGAAGCTGTAAGTTCCTCATCTAAGGTAGTTAAAGGAGCAAGTGTGGAGTAGATGGATAAAGAACCAGGCACTAAAATTCCCAAGATTTGGTAAAATCTGGAATATGTGAATTGATCAAAAATAGTAATTTAGTCAACAAAAAGTATGCTGCCTATGGAAACTAATTATTCAATTTGAGTGGCACCTAAAAATTGAAATTGATTCTCTGATGAGAAAAATGGAAATTATTTGCTCAGGCCCTCAGAAACACTTCTGGTCCACAGTCGATATGTTTGTAAAGGGTCTCTAAATTATTTGAAAGTTTGAAAGTGGTCATACATGGATGATTCTGACACGAAGAGAGAGAGAGCGAGAGAGAGAGAGAGAGAGAGAGAGAGAGAGAGAGAGAGAGAGAGAGAGAGAGAGAGAAAGAAAGAAAGAAAGAAAGAAAAGAAAGAAAGAAAGAAAGAAAGAAGAAAGAAGAAAGAAAGAAAGAAAGAAAGAACCTACACAGCTAAGTTTGCACCTAACCAAGACAGCTCCCTCCTCCTCTAGTTTTAAAATCGCAGCCCAAATGTGAATTGCGAACATATTTGCTTTCAACAAATTCAGGCAACCTCATTTACAGTAGCATCATCTACAGACAATGTTTAATTGCTGCTTCTTTTCAATACAACTAAAAACTACTCATATAACTTTTTTCAAAAAAAAGAAAAAGAGAGTCTAAAGCAAGACTGGGAATTTTAAAGTGCAGCTTTTGTAGTAACATTTTGAGCAATTTCTTGGAGTTGAAAAATGCTGATTGGTCGCCTAGAGGGTTATGCTAAGGAAAACAAGACAGAAATCCAAGCTGTAGAATTCACGAAACCCTTTGTCATGGCAAACAATAGTGAAACCCAACATTGCCTGGAAGGGGAAATTTGAGTCTGCAATCTGTTAGACTTTATGCACTGATAAGCGATAAGATTCTGTGCTGCATTTTGAAAGGAATACAGTAAACACAATTCTAGACAGATCTGCCTCAGGCTTAACATGACACTTAAGTGCTCTGTAAGAGAAAAGAAAAGGCAATTCTGGACACATTACAGCCTGCTTTTATTTTCTAGCATTAAAGCTAAAATGTCATGTAATATCTATTAACAAGAAAAAGGTCCTTTTTACTGTTTCCATCTAGTCTATATAAACTTGGATATGGAGGGAGAAGATAATTATGTTAAATAGAAATATATGTGAATGTTTGAAAAGTCTATCACAGAGGTACTTTAATTTTTGAAATGTTACCACTCAAAACAAATGCAATTGCAGCATAAGTCAATATTACAAGTAAGTCTGAATTAAAATTCATTTTCTACATTGGAAAAAATAGTAACTAATGAGCAAGCAAATGTTAGCTATGAAAAACATATAATTTTAGTACATAGTTTTTTTTATAAAAACCCCTAACCCAAGAGGAGAGAAACAACAGCAACAGCAGCAGCAGCAGCAGCATCAACAACAAACAGTATTTATTATGTTGGGTTAAGCATTTGATGACCGAAGACTGAATTATCTGGATTTCCAAAAGTAAAGCATCGGACTAGTGCCTTGAAACTAAGGTAAACCGTGGAAATGTTTGGTGACATCTTTAAAATTTCCTTTCTTATTTAACAATTATAAAGAAAAAATGGAATGATTTCTGGACATTTTCTAAAGCAAAGTCTTCTTCATAGTTAGAGTTTATTTTCCATCATGTGGAGTCTCACACAAAAGTTGTAAGACATTTGTTGTAAAATTATGGAGGAAATTTTAGTTAGAGAACAGAAATCATTTTTTTACAGTTTGATACTGAGATGAATTTTCTTCCTTATTAATAATCCTTATCATTATCTAATTAGTGTACCATTTCATGTATGCAAAATAAAAATGATGTATAGAGTTAGGCAACTATACAAATAGAACTGAAAAAAACAAATATCAAGAATTACAGATATACCCTACTTACTATTTTGAATTATCACATTTTCTGCTTTGTATTAGCGTAAAAGCACAATTACTAATTATTAAGGGACTTGCATTTTGTTTTTTGACATCTTTAAATGTAAGGCTAACAACACGTTATACCAATCTTTATTATAATATATTAAACATTATTGGAGTTTCTTTTTCATTCAAAGCACTCCCTATGTAATTTTAAGTTATTCTAATTATGTACAATTGATTAAATAATTAATCAAGACATTTACATATATCATTTTCTAAAGAAAAGCCTGAATCAGGAGGAGAGTTTCACTTAATCTATGAAAGTTTAGAGCGCAATGACTTTCCATTATGCTTTCTAGGAAAATTGTTTGTGGTGTATTTGAAAGAAGCAACAGAGACTTGGATTTGAATTTCATTGCTACGTACCGTAGGTTTTTTGGCTCGGGAAAAAGTAATTCATATTAATGAATGAATAAAAATTGTAATTAATCTATTTTCCCCAAGTGTGAAATGGAAGTAATAATGAGAAGAATAGCAACAACTTTGGAAGGTTTCTTTAAGACTTAGAGATGATGTGATAAAAGAATTATCAAAAAAATTATTAAAGTCAGCACACAGTAGGATCTCAAAAAAATAGCAAATATCCTAGGGGTAGAAGTAATAGTCACTAGTAATGGTGTGTTATTACCACCACTATAAGCAAATGTAAAATAGTAAGATTTAATATTTTATGTTATTAGAATTACTTTAAAAGAACATATTTATTTTATAAACAAATATCTTTAAATCGCATTACATACTTTTAAACCCCATTTGACAATGTTTCAATTTTTTATATTTTATCCCTACTGAACAAAATATTATGCCAAGTGTTATTCACAATCAAGACGCGTGTGTCAGGCAAAGTGATGGAGTTACAAAAGTAAAAAACATCTTTACTACAAAAAAGCCACAGTCAATAATTAATTAGTTTTGAAGTTTCTAAGTATAAAATAAATGAGTTTACCAAAGATTATGTGAATTTTAAATAAAGTAAAATGAAAAAAATAGAAATTCCCAATAATCAAATAAAAGAGAAATAATCATTGTTACTAATTTGGTGCATTTCAACATATATTTAATTCAAAGCTACAAAAGACATTGTGATGTTGGTTAAGGCATTTAACCAATTCTTAATTTTTGTGCACTGAAACTCATTTTGATATTTTGAAATTATTCACAATAATATAGTAAGCAGCAATGGAAACATCTCTGATGGCCTCTTTAGGATAAATTCTACATCAATGGGTAAAGGCATTTTATAAGTTCTTGACATATATAAAGCTACCCTAAGAAAAGACTGTGTCAATTTCATTGCTCATTTTTATCACCAGTGTTGGGTATTATCATGTTCTAAGTATTTTAAGATTTAATAGAAAACAACAAATATGTCACTATTATTTAAATTTCCATTCCTTTTATTATCAATAAAAATAACAATGTTTTCCTTTAGTGTTTGGAGAAACATGAATTATTTATTTTTTCAAAACTTGAAAATAAGAAATAGAATAATTCTTTTCATTTCCATCAAGCATCCAAATAAACCACCACCAATATAACTATAAAACCATAAGGTACTACTTTATTCTCCCTCCTTGCATTAGAATATTTTTTCTTGCATTAAAATTCCAACAAATAAAATAGCTTCAGAGATATATATCTTTTTTTCTTAAATAAAGAATTGAAAGTATGAGATAAATTAACCAAGTCTAGTCACCATTTATTGAAGCAGAAAGAGATGTATTCGTTGGGAATAAGAAGAAATCAACACAACAGTTTTAGATCTACTTGCTTTTAGCCTTAATAAACAAGATTATTACTTTATGGGTAACTTCTATCAAATGCTGTTAAGGAAGAACCATCTGTTGGTATACTAAAGATAGATCTAAAATTAAGGTTGATAAACCCCAGATTTAGAAAAAAAGATGGATGATATTATGGTTTAATCAATCAAGTACTCAACACAGCAGGCGTCAAGACAAAGTTTCATACTGTGGACCACACATCATTACCTGGAGTTAGTTCCACACTGCTAAAAAACAATCTTAATAGCTGGGTCTAGCAACCAGACCAGTGTCCTGTATACTGACTGTCCTGCTCATTACATGATTTCTAATGATTGAGTCTAGAGCTATAATATAGAGTTTAAAGGAGAGAAAAGGGTATAATAAGAATGCATTGTCATGAAAGTGTAATTATTATTTTTTCCAAATGTTTCGGTCTAGAAGCAAACTCCTAAGGCTGAAAATAAAAATAATACTACTAAGACTAGCAGGCAATAATTTTAACATTTTTAGATTTTACAAATGTAAGATTTAGAATTAGAACAAAATTCTACAAACTGTACAAAATACATTAATTTGTTCGAAAACAAAACTTTGATTTTACAAATTGTGCTTAAAAATCAACACAGCTGTAACTTGGTCATTGAGACTGTGGGAAATTGATAGTGTTTAAATTCAAAAGATGGAGGAAAGAAAAAGAGTAAAAGTTTAGTGCTAAGGGAACTTGTTGACAAAATCACAGTGTCTTTATAGCTACTATTTGAAGCCTAAATATATTATGATAATTTAAAACAAATGTGTTATTTATTAATAGCAAATAAGAAAGTATCAGAGAATTATAGTATGGTTAGAGTAATTTTGATACCTATAAACCTTCTGAAATTATACATTTAATTTGTATTTATTAGCAAAAGAGCAGCATTCAATTTTGTTTGTGGTTCCTGCCATCAAACTTTGAATTGATAGAATTAAAGAAGGATATATGATCATTTCTGCCCCTGAATAAGGTAAGATTTCAACAAACTGTCTTTTATTTAATAGTTATTTAGAAAATGATCTTTGAACTGAATGGAATTTAAAGCTTATTATTTTGTCCTGAAAGTCTAAGCTTGTATTTTCTGCTGTGTAACAGGGGAACTTCAGGGCTGGCTCGGTAGCATACTTCCAACATTCAGATTAACTCCCAGAGTATCCCATTAGTATTACAGAGATTATATGATTGTTCTACTCTATTAAATTTTTATATAAAACATAATTTTTAAAAATTTAAATCAAATAATAATTGCTAACATCTGTATGTTAATCTTAATAGAAATATCATTGAAGGAAAAAATGAATTACCTACTTAATTAACTAGTAAACTTTTTTAAATGCTGATTTTAGTGCAACCTTAATGCAGTTTCTAGCCTCCCAAGAACCTTAGAAGCTTCAGGGAATTTTAAAACTGTCCTGGTTATCAGCTTATCCTTGTAAGCTTTGGCTTATCTTATCAAAATAAGGCATCACTTTTGCTTCCTTCTGCTAATAGGGTCTGGAACAGAGCTTTCCTCTAGCAGTGTAGTAATTCCTTTTGCAGACAGAAGTGTTCAGTCTGTTGGCTCTCCCCTCACTTATCTCTCTCTTTCTTCCTTCCCCTCTCTCCCTCCCCTAGGGCAACTATAGATCCAAATCCATTTTCCTCCATTGCTGGAATTTTAAGGTTCTAAGGAATACAAAACATTTTTTTATCCTCAGAGCCTCAGTTCTAAGTAGATTTTGATTTTCTGCCTGTCTAAATAATTGTGTAGAATTGTGTAGATTTGAAGGTAAGTCATGAATCATGGTTGGATCATGCTTAAATCAAGCATAATCATACTTTCAGTTCTTTTGGGCAAGACAGTGGTAAAATTAAACTCTCAGTACCTCAGTTTCCCTTTATGTAACTTGGTGATGAAAGTTAGTAATTCACAGGTAATTGCAAAGATACACAAATTAATATGAACACTACATAATTGCATATTTTATTTTAACTACTACTGCTATTAATGTTACTATTAATTGCGATAATCTATATTTTTGTTGGTATTTTATATTAGTCCATTATCCCAGTTAAATAGTAATTATCATTGACTTACAAATGGCAGCTGTGGAAGACAGATTTCCAATTCAATATTACTTTAGTAAATTTGAAAGACAGCTGTAAACAGATTACAATTTCATCAAGACAAAGTTAAATTAGAACAGTTGAGGATGGAAATGAGAGAAGAAGAAAGAATCAATTGATTATATTAATCTTCAGGAGAAAAAAATAAGGGTTTGAAGAAGAAACCAAGTCCAGTCAATCAGCAGTGTATGCATCACAGTTAAAAAGGCAAAGTTAATGCTGTGGTACAAAATGAAGGGCATGGTATGTAAGAAGTATGAGGTAATCTTCCTAATGAAGACACAACTTGTCAAACCCTTCCTGGAATTCTGCAGCATGTAGAAGACTCCCAATCTTAAAAGGAATGTGAAAACTTGGAGAGGGTTCAGAGGACAGCCACAAAGATAATGAATTGGTTGTAAAGTAAGACCTACAAGAAAAGGTTAAAAGATCTGGAATTATTCAACTTGGAGGCAAGAACTTAGAAGTTATTTAAATCTTCAAGTTAAAAATATATGGTGTACATCTCAAACTTCTCCATGAATTAGAAGAAGGAAATTAGTTTAAATCTCAGGATGAAAAATTTATGGAATTTAAACAATAACTTAACAAACAGATTCATTACACATCATTAAAGGCTCCTGAGGGTGGTTTACAAAATGTGCATGCTCTTTTAAGTTGGATAATTTATTTACATATTTATTTTAGTTAGCTGTGAAGGTACAGTCTTTGATGAAGAAGAGAAATGGCTTAGATGACCTCACAGGGTTCTTCACGGCCTTAAATTTCACTGAAATCCAGAGTTAATTATTAATAGTCCACTAAATCATTGCCACATTTCTTGCCTGTATCTCACTCATCTGTTTTCGGACTGTGGGAGTGAGAAGGAAATTGAGGCGATTTGTACCAAGGTGAGTATGGGAGAAGGGGACAAGGGTTGGGAGGGTGGAGTGGAAGGAAGGTAGAGCAGTTGAGAGTAAAGGGTATTCCAGGCAGAGAAAACAACAGTTTAAAGGCACAGAGTGAGAAAGAGAGAGTGGCACACAGGCAATGGGGCATAATTTGAGTGTGGCTAAAACAGTATATATGAAAGTATGGTAGGAGATAAAGGATACTGAAAAAATTGGTTGCCATGAGACCTTGCAAGTGTTTTAGTTACATGATGAAGCTGGTCTTCATCACTTAGGTGTGAAGATTTGAAGGGTATTTAGGAGAGTAACACTGAGATCAGATTTCTATTTGGAGAAAATTGCACTGAGAACAATGTGAATGATGAATCGTAGAGGGGGGACTGAAAGCAGGAGGAGCTGGTGGTTCTATATCTAGTTAGTACTTTTCAGAGATAATAAGGATCCCAACTAAGTCATAGTGGGGATAGGAAATGAGAACTAAGCTAACAGATATTTTGTAGAAAAGATGAGCTGAAGAGTCTAAACAGATGTTAGTGTGAGAATGAGAGAGGGTTGGGCCTGGGATAATTTTTAGTTTGATACCTCTTACATCTAGGAGAAAAATGATAATTTATGCAAGAGGAAATTCAAGGATGTAGAGCTTTGATTGAATCTCATCCTTATCGGTCTGTTCAACAAATGAGTGGTTGTTATGGATCAGGCATTTTATTAGTCAGTAAGGATACCAGGATATTTATCAGTAGGTAAATGTGGCTTTAGTTTGCTTAGGGCAGTCTTGCTTGACACCTGCTATCCTTGTCCTGACAGATGAATAGATAAACAAATGTGATATGTAGATTATATATATTTAATATACAATGAAATATATATATATAATATTTATAATGAAATATATACAATATATAATAAAATATATATAATAAAATATTATCCAGCCTTAAATAGAAAGGAAATTCTGACACAAGCTACAACACAGATGAACATTGAGGACATAATGCTGAGTGAAATAAGAAAGTCACAAAAAGACAAACACTGTATGATTTCACTTATATAAGGTAGTCAAATTCATAAAGAAAAAAGTCGAATGGTGGAGGCCAGAGGGTTGGGGGAGAAAGAAGTGAGGAGTTGTTTAATGGACATAGTGTTTCAGTTTTGCAAGATGAAAGAGTTCTGAAGATTGGTTGCATAACACTACTTAACACTACTGAACAGTACTCTTTAAGGTGGTTAAGATAGCAAATTTTATCTTATATGTATTTTACCAAAATTAAGTTATTCCTACAGTGTTTGTGGTTAATAATACCTGATAACTTTTCTTTGAGGAATCAGTTATACTGTCCAATGAGGTTCAAGAGTAATTTCATTTTGGTATCATTTTCTGAACATTTTTAGGTCTCTAGGCTAAAGATCATGCAGTTGTTCTTGTGATTTACCTTTAGGAATAATAGCTACTCAAATCTGTTAATGATATGCTTGGATATAGCACAGCAAATCTCTACCATATTTGGTCATACTAGCCTTTTAAACAGCAATATCAAGGAGAGGTGTTAAGTCCCTAGGCCCGGTGGGATATCTAGGCCTCCTATCATGTGCAGATGGTCTCTGAGCTCCTGTTGTGGTAGACCTGATGGCCATGAGAGCTAATAGCAAAGACTTTGGACATGACAATGAAGGTTCCCCATATAATTTTGTCAGTTTCAGTTTTTTGATGTGGTACTTATTTATTCTATTTTATCCGAGGACTGAAGATGGTAAAGGCAGTGGAGTTTCTGGGTTACAGGATTTCTTAATTATTCTTCCAGAGAAATGATTACCTCTATTACTAGACATATAAGAGAATCTTCCCCAATTAAGAAATGTAAAGTCTAAATTTTCTTTGCTTCTGTCAGAGCGGCTAATTTATTCTTAGAGAGTCTGAAGAAAAGAAAAGGAAAAAAAAAAAAGCATGAAAATGCTTATAGCCAACCAGATAATAAAAAGACAATATTAAGATCATATTCATAACCATGTGGGGCAGGACCTGAAGTAAATGTTATTTGTAGATATTAAAATGGACCTCAAATTTTAGCCTACATTTTAGCCCACTTTAAATTTTATTAGAATTATGGGCTTGTACAACAACAACAAGACATTCTGGTTAATCTCATTGACGTTTCACCAACAAAACCCATTTAGGATGGGTGTCAGGTTTTTCTACCTATGGTGGTTTCTAACATACAGCAGTTTTGATAGACTCTATTTCAATCTACTTAGACAGGCCATCTTAGTGCCACAAGAGACACTCTGAGTGGAACAACAACAACAACAACAACAAATCTAATCCTTACTAAAATGTCTTTCTTTTTTCCTCCAAATTGTGTCTAAAACTGACATTGACTCAAGACCTGAGAACATCAATCAGGATTTAGTTTGGGATTTGATTTTTGAACTTGGATACAGGTTTGGAAGCAACTCATTTAGCATTATAATCTGCTAAAAGTATTGCCCTTTGCTTGTTGGATCTGCTTTCTAGTATGTACTTCATCGCCTTAATTATAACCAATTCCTCTAGAAGAAGCCAGCCAATTAGTCAGGTTTGATATAGTTGTCAAATTAATTGTAGTACCACCTCTAGAAAAGAACCCTTGTTGGTTCCAAAGCACCTAAATCATTAAGGACCCCCAAAATAATTGCTATCTGTATAGACATTTCCTCCCCTATCTGTAGCAATTAGACAGGGCTCAGTAATTCCAGCATCAACTAGAAATGAAATATTCAGTTCTTGCTATTGAATGAGAATTTCCCCCTCTTTTGTTAAGGCAATTTTGGTCAAATAGGAGGCCTCATTAGGTCAGACAAAGTTTGTCTTATCTTACAAGATAAGGGAGGGTAATTGTTTTTTCAATGTCTCTTGCCCTTCCTATATTGAAAGGTATTGTGGGTTTTATTGTTGCTAATTTGTTTTTTTTTTTGTTTTCTCAGAGTAGTCCGAGAAAAGTACTTATTCTTAGGTTTACCTAATTGTTAAATTTAAGAGTTATTAGGCTGATCTGTAATTTTTCTTTTTTCTTTTTTGAGTCAAAGGACATTCAAAATGCTCAGTGATATCTTATGAATCAGAGAGGGGGAAGTCTTAAAGATACCATCCGATCTTTGTATTTCTTTTACTAAACCTGCCACCTCAGACAATCAACAGAGGTGAATAGGATAGTTATAATACCTTCTCTCTGATTGGAACCATACATTCTTGAAAAGCGTTAGTGAATTTCCCTGTAATGTCTGGGATGTATTCATTTTATTCCCTTGTAACAGGACTGGGTTTTTGACCAATTTTTACAGAAAAGAGCTCAGGAATAGCCTTTAAGAGATCTTGTTCTATTTTTATGCTCCTTTTATATCCATCTTTCACCAAATTTTGATTCATATATTTAGTATCACTTTGGTAATCAGTTCACTCTAATTTTTCCAATAAAGTTTTAACATTCTCCAGTTCCAAAAGAAGACTCCTGGACTAAATATCCCACGGGCAATACTAAGTCCTTCTGTGAATTTTTATCTTTGCTTGTGAGGGTTAGGGAAGTTTTTAACTAGATAATGCAAATCTAATCTTGACTTAAGTTTAAAACCTTAAAGCCATCACGGCTGGTCATTCTTTGAAGCTATGTTATAGGACATTCTAAGTGGATATTGACTAACAGGAGTGTATGTGTGTGGGAAAAGCTGGCAGAGGAAAAGGAAGAGGGTAGAAGGGGCAAAAGAGGAGAATGAGTAAAACAAGGAGAGGTAAAAGGGGGCTATGGTCAAAGTAGAGAAGAAGGCCAGGAAAAAAGCCAGGAAAGATTTTAATCTAAAATTGTATCTGGGGCAGAAAGAACAGTTCAAGTTTAAATTTTAGCTTTTCCATGAAGATATTTCTTTTCTCATGGTAGTAATTTTAGAATTGCCCTGGATTTTAAAAGCATCTTCCTATCAGTCAAAATATAGCGGGCCACTGAATATTCTAAGTCTTAGAGTTCTTTGATTTTCAAGGTGCCACACAGGTAAATTATTTTATTCATATCTATATCTCAAGTTCCCCCAAATAGATCACTGAAGTTTTATATATCCCTTAGTAAAACCCTGCAAGGGCTTCAAATATTTAGTACTTTTCTCCCTATAATGTCTCTGCAGACAATGACTCTGAGGTACATTGAATAACTAAAGATTATCTGTATTCAAATGATGAAATAAATGAAAGACAAATAAGTAGATTCCAAGAACCATCTTGTCAGTGAGAGTCCTGGATAGTAAAAATAAATAAACTGAAATTTTTCAGTATGGGGAATTAAAAGTATGAGTAAGGGCTTAGATGATGCTCAATATAAGGGAATGAGCAAGACTTATGTAGTTGTCCAGAGAGGTCAACAGTCTCCTGCATGTTACATTCTTGTCAAAGTGACCTGAGTTGAGAAGCATGAAGGTCTAGACCCATTCAAGTAACGACAACTAAGTTTTTACAAGATATCAAGGTTAATTTTTTAATAGACATTCTATATTCATTTAAACATGAAATCAAATGCAAGTTGTTAGTTCATTGAACATAAAACACGCTTTACATGTGAGTTAGTTAAACTTTGCTATCATTGGTTTGCAAGTGATCAATTTAGAGCTGCCTAAATGAAAGTAGACAGAATCAAACCATTGTACTTTTTACACTGAAGTGCCAAAAAAGTATGGTAGCTACTGGTACCTTATGGTAGCTATTATCTTGTGTTCTCTGTCAAATACAACAAAGAAAGGAGAACAATCTATTATCAAGCTAAAGAAAACAGCTTAAAATACATAATTTTAAGATAGTTTTTCTTCAAAAAATAATAATTTAGAGATTATTACACTTCATAATTTATATATAGTCTATAAAAATATCAAATTTTAAATTAATTTCTTTTGCCATGATATTAACTTCACATTATTTATTAAAAATCAAACCTATTTTATAAAATAAATAATTAAATGTACATTTTAAAACTTTTAGACAACTTCATACATAAATGTGATTATGATCCAATTTGAAGAGAAAATTTGATATATTTTCAAGAAATATCCCATTGACCATCTGAAAAATCTGATCTATGAAACAAAAATGTAATACAAATAATACCCCCTTAAATTATCTATCTATTCAGTACACAAACTTCCTAAAATATGAAAGGAAACAATTGAATAATTTTCTTGAATTGAGAGGAATTTTGTTTTAAGTACAGAAGAAAAGGAAAAGCAGACAATATTGATTGAAGTATATACCTTAATATGAAACCAATTTCTACAATTTGGATAAAAATCTCTAAACCCAGGAACAGAGTAGTTAAAGAACATATAACAAAAGAGAAATAAAAATGGCCCTATAGGACAGTATTCATACTCATTACTAGCCAATCAATGTGAAATATAACCATTTAACTATGTTTTTTACATAAGAAATGGACAAGAATTCTAGGAGACATGCTCTCAACTTGCTGCTTTTGGCCAGAGATGTGAATTTTTCTAAGGGAAACTTGACAATATGCGTTAGAAGCCCTCAAAATATCCTTTTTGCCCCTATAAACTGATAAATGCACTTTTAAAAATGTATCAAAATAATCAGGTACAGAAAAATAATATTTAGAAATATTTATTCTATAATATAAAAATTAAAACTGTTTTTGAAATATATTTAAATACATAGGACAATAGAAACGTTAAGTTAAAACTTGGGAGATAAAACTATGTATCATAGTATCTCAAATTTGCAAAATGATTTCACAGAGTTTTAAAATAGACTCCAAGGCAAGATACTAAACTGTAGAAAATAGTAATTTTTGTTTTGTTTTGTTTTGTTTTGTTTTAGGGCTATTGGTGAAATAATTTTTTATTATATTTTTCTGAATTTTCTAAATTTTGCAACATGTCATATATCATTTCCCTAATCATAAAAATGAAAAAAATTCTAAAACTCTCTCTCTATATATTAATTAGGTACTACTTATTAGATGCAATATTGCAAAATACCCTTGTCTCAAATTTTAATAGCAAATTTCAGCCTGATTTCCTTTTTAATTTTTAAAAGACATAGCAACATATATTACATATATATATATAATTATATGTGTATGCATATATAATGTACAGATATATGTGTGTATATGCAGATATATAATATACATACACATTTACACTGGAGGTAAATGCTAAATATTGTGATATCACCATCTTAATAATTAACATGTGTATTCTATGATCTGTATTTCAGAACTTCATTCAATAGGATCTAGAATATCAAAATTCACTGACATGTCAAGTATTTGTAAATTCCAGCAAAATAAAATGTACACAGAACAAAACAAAGCAAAACAAACCAACACAAAAAAGTCAACAAATAAAACAGAAGTGTTATTTCAGGAACACTGTTTGTTGTTCTTAACTTTGCTGTTGAAACAATGCATGGCAAGGCTCAGTATTAAAGTTGAAGTACGAAAACCAGAACAGTCTGTGATATCATCAAACACTAGGCAGAAAATATAAAGTTCTATACTAACTATCTAGTAATTTATTAAGTTTTATCTCTAACGAGGGGGGGAAAACTTAAACAAGGTCTATTAGCAGTAAATAATTCTGCCAATATCCTTCACAGTAGGGCAACTCCTCCAGCAATTTTCACGATTAATTATCAGTGGCAAGTGCTTTCATAATCTGTTCTTAATTTTGCAATGTCTGAATGAACTTGGCTGACACATTTCTTATTATTTTCCTACTACCAGTAGGATGAACTACTTGTTCAGGTCATGCTGTGTCAAAGAAGTGTTAATGTGTTTTTATAAACGTTACAAGTGGCACCTGTCTTAAACACATGTATTACATTTTTTGCAGCCACAGTAGAACACATAAAATTTTGTGGTATAGGAATGTAAAGGGGGAAAACGCAAATCAAAAATTCTAACAATAACAAAAATTAAATTGTTCCCATTGAAGCAATCTGTTATCTTAACATTAAAACCAATTTCATCAATCATTATTTTTCCTCATTTTCGCTACCTATATAGGTAAAAATTTCAATGCATTTTTTTCAAATGCTTTAAGAGTAAAACTGAACTTATTTTCATTCTTTTTCTCAATATGTAAATTAAAGTGAAAATACAATTAATATAGTATCTCTTTTGATATATAATTTAGATTTTTTCATGCATAATCAATATTTAAGAATCATCCAAAAGAAAAATGCTTGTTACTAAACTTTATATATTTCAGACTCCCAAAATTACATGCTTGATGAATCAAAAACATTCACTTATGCAGTCCATGTTGTTTTTACTTGTATTATTTTGAACTGTGAAGCAAATTTTTAAATAGCTCTATTTCAGTTTCAAATATTTGTATGAAGAAAAGTCATTTTCATTTCTAGTGAAAATATGGCACATTTTCAGTGTCCTTTGCTAGCTCTTTAAATAGTAAAAATGTTTAGTAATTGCCATAATTTCCAAATTAACATAAAACCCATTCTAACTAGTTTACATGATTCTCTTACACTAAAAAATTCAGCTAGAAAAAAAGTTTGTTTTTCTAAGGAATTATAAAATGTTGCAATTTTAATGAATTATGGAATAAAAAAATAGAAGATGGTAAATATATGTGAAAATGAACCAACTGTATTTTTTAAATGTAGGTAACTATTCTAAAATAAAAGTTGACTCATTAAATTGATAAGTTGAAACTGGTTTAAACTCATTAACTTTATTCATATTGTATAAAAGACAAACATCTTTTATTGCGCAATGTGAAAAACTTGTTAAAACTTTGTATTATCAGGCTTTCATTTTACATTCACTCATTTTTTTTAGAAGTTAATATATTTATGCTGGATATTACAGCAAATTTCTTAAAATGTTACAACAGAATCAGGATTTGATAAAATGCTATTTCCAGCATAAAACAGGGTAGGCTGAAACCTAATAAACACTGTGCATTTTAAGTACAACAAAGTAGCTTACAAATGTTAGGAAAATTTCAGAATAATAGTGTAAATTAAATATTTCCTAAATTTTCTTCTTTGTTATGTATGAGACAGTTTGAGAGAGTAAGACAACGAGAGAAAAAAATCACAGGGTTGGGTATTACACTTGGTAGTAGGCATATGCTCGAGGGCCAGAGCTGTGCCCAGAATAAAGGTTAAAGGGCTAGCATATGGAGCCTACAGGACTGTAGAGTGTGGTTTCAATTCTAAATGCTATCACGGGTCTCACAGTAACTGTCATTGTTGAAAAGAAGTCACCAGCTGGATCAAGATTTGTAACTACATTAGAAGCAAGTTTTCTAGTTGTCAGTGCTTAGGGCAAAAGATTGTAAGATGTAAACAGCTGTCTCCTTAGAGAAAAGAGATCAGCTTTGGTGAATTCTGTGACAGTTCTGTCACCAACTGAGGGGTTGATAGGGGTCACACAGATGAGGATCTTAAAATGGAGTTTAGAGGTCAGAAAGGAAAGAAAATTTTGAGTATTTCTAGAATTTTTAGGTTAAAGGAAACTAATGAAAAGATAATTCTTCCAATTTGTGTTTTTAGAAAAGCAACAACATGCTGTTGGGTTATGACAGCACACAATAACTTGTTAAGTAGGCCTAAATCTTTGGTTCTAATGCATGCAATCATCATTTTGAATAATAAATTTATCATTCTGACCTAAAAATTCACAACTAAAGATCCTTTGTCGTATGTCAAAAATATTCATAGCTCTATAAAATGTGAAGAACAATATTATAATATGAATTTCTCAAAGTATTTGTTATAAATACTATACTATTTTCAGTGGCCCTCCCTTCTGCGTACTTGCTTAAAAGGATGGTTATGAGCTTGGAGTTAGATTAGTAGGTTTATGTCTTTCTGGTGGCTGACCCCATATTAATCACATTTTTTCCCCCTATGTTGTCAAATTTTTCAAAAGAACATGAGAAGAGTAAAGGTTGGTAAGCATAAGGGTTATGGGAAAATTAGAAATAATACATAAAAGATGTAAAATGACAGAGAGAAAGACAGAAACAGATAGGCAGAGAGAAATGGAGCTTGGGTCCATACAAATACAAGAGAAAAACTGACTAAAGGAACTGAGAGATGCTAAGAAAAAGCAGTATGAAAGGTAACAGTATCAAATGTATTTTACTGGTATTATACTTTAGGTCCGTTTTATCCTGTAAGCATTCATTAACAATGCATGTGCAATGAGAGGCCTTCTTGAGAGACCCATTTTTGTCAAGAAGAATGCTATATATACCATGTGCATTAAGCAGGGGTTATTTTTCATAACAAAATGCTTCCATCAGCACTGATGAGGTGCTCTGAGTACCCATGTTGTTGGCATTCAATAAACGCGTAATAGTAGTAATAACCACCAATAACATGCAGTTTAAGGAATAAAATTGGCCTTCACATATTTGTTTCTTACCCAAAGAATAAAATGTCTTCCCTGGCCCTTTTCATCTGATGTTATGTGAACATTTTCCCATTAATGTGAGGGTAGCTCTACTTTGATAAATGCTTCTGCTGCACTCAGGAAGAAAAAAAAAATAGGCCATATCATAATCACTTGAGTTATATTTATGGAAAAGAATCCTATAGGTTCTCAAAAACATTTTACTCATCATGTCTAATGCAGCTAGTTTAGTTTCATTGACTTTCTCTACAATCCATAATGCTAGATGGAATATGTGTTATACTGAATCATGTAGCTAATTTTGGATTTTGAGAGACAGATGGAGTAGAACAAAATTATATAAAGTAGGATATTTAATAATTTGACATTTAATATGACAATAGTCTGTGAAAAGGTAGCTTGTTTGCCGAATAGGCATCTAAGAAGCTGACTATATTATACGGAAAGTAAGAAAGTAATAACACAAAAGAATAAAAGCAATACAAGAGTAAGTTGATATTTTTACAAACTATACTTGAGAATTACATATATACAAATAACTTGGTTATATAAAAAATATATAATTATGATAGAATATTTAAGAGTTTACTAAATTGTATGTATAATTATTGAATCAAATTATTTGGACATATAGTGACATTGTATCAGATTCTTTCAGTCTTGTCAGAGAATCTTAAATTACCATTACTAATATTAATAAACTCTAATGAGTTATAGAAGACCTGATGCATTCTTATCAGATGTATTTGTACCTGATTTTATTCTCAGGGTTCTTTGTAACTTTTGATTACTTGCTTGAATCCCCTACCTGGAAATGCCCAAGGATCCATGACAGCACTCAAAAGCCCACGATAAAGGACAGTGGTTAGAGAAGGCTCAACCCCTGTTTGTGAGTACTCAATGATCTATCTATTGCAGATGCAGTAAACTACAGCTTGTAGGACCAAATTCAGATCTCCCTTATTTTTGCAAATAAAGCTTTATAAAACCACAGCCATTCTCACCATTTATATATTGTTAATGGCATCTTTCTCACTATAAAGACAGAATTGTGTACTTGGGACAGAGACATGGTCTGCAAAGCCTAAAATATTTACTATTTGGCCCTTAAAAGAAAGTTTCCTGATTTTCTGTTTATTATAACAAAAGTAGCTAAAGTGTCTTAAATTTTACCTGATTCCATACCATTCCCCCGGTCTCTTTTCCTTTTTCCTTCTCCATTGGAAAATACCTAGATTTTACTTCCTTCCTACTATTCATTGACTGAGTATATGGGCTTCAAATTTTCACTTGAGAAATGTTTTTTTAAAAGCATAAAATAATTTTTCATTTGAATGACTTTCAGAGATAATTCTAAGACCAATTCTAAGACCAATTCATTTTAAATAATATTTTTAAATGATAATAATAAACATTTATTCAGTACTTACTGATTATAGTCATGTTCTGCATATGTTGCTTATATTAATATATTTGATACTCACAACAACCCCTTGGAGAGAAGCATCATTGTCATTCATATTTGAGAGATGAAGAAATTTGAGCACAGAGAGTATAAGTAATTTACCTAAAGCAACATAGCTAAATGGGAAGAAGAAAGGCATTTGAAACCCAGTTCAGCTGGATTATTACTAGGCTCGATGGCCTCATCTGTTGGCCTATAAATGTGCTTTATATTTTAATCACATTATTACTCCCCTGATAAAATCATTGTCTCTTGTTGTCATATATTATCATAAAGCTCTAATGTAAGCCAGGTGATACATTAACAATTTGAGGTTTCTATCTAATATATGGAGATATCCTATGTCTCTAACTTTCTAGCACTTGGTAATTCTCAGAAAATATTAAGAGAGCACTTAACAGTAAAGAAGGAGAAGAGCGATGTTAACTTCGAGTTTTATGTAACATTGAGTTGAAATAGAATATTAGATTAAATATTTTCTATAAAATATAAAATTTCTTTAAGAGAAAAAGATAGGGGTATTTCTAGTTATTTTTATCACAAATCTTACTAGGAAATGTTATAAATAAAATTATTTTACCATCATATGCAATTTTTATATGAGGCAGACACATATAAAGCACAGAAAAATAACTGAGCTTATAGCCGTAAATAATAGGGACACATTTACTTGGATGATGGCCATCAGAATCAAATTAGAAAGAACAAATTTGCCCAACTACAGATATAAGCCATTACTGAAAAAAAAATCCTTAAAAGTTAAAGGGAAATACATTATCAGACATTATTATTGTTAGAAAAAATAATTAGAAAAAAGAAAGATAAGTCTAGGAAAATGACTCTAATTTCAAACTAAGCCTCATCAAGTACTCTAAGTAAAATCACTGGAAAAAAATTATAAAATCTGAATGTCGGTAAGACATTTTCAGAATTCTCTAGTTCATAATTTTTTCTTTCTTTCCTCAGGAATACATCTAAACTATTCAAACACATACACAAAATTATCTTACCTTTAAACTCACATAATTGTTTTGATTTATGAGCCTCTCTTCATAATCCATTGTCTGATAATCCCCTCTGCCTCAGTATTTGAGTCACAAAAATAAAATAATATACCTACTTTTTTTTTTCTGTGAGATTATCTAATCTACTCTATGGAGAGCAACAACAGTTTCTTTTTTAAAACTAAGTTCTGAAAGAAACTGAACCGGTATTGTGTGATATAGGCTGTACTCATTAACTTTATTCTCTATCATCACATAGTCATCATGAAAATAAGGAATGCCATCAAATCAAAAAATTATTGCTTTTTACATTTAATAAAAAATATTGGCTACTTGGATTAACCTGGAATCAAAATAAATTTTACTGGATTAAAATATTTTTACAATAGCTGTTTTTATAATACTCATTCAAAAACACTTAAACATTCACATCCGATACAGAAATAAATCTGTTTAAAGGGGTTTAAAGCGCAACCACTCACCACTAAGCTGGCCTTTGTCAGCATGCACTTGACATCTGAATGAGTCTATTCTCTGCATGGTGAGGGGTCAACACAATAAAATGGCTGTCATTGACTCATGAAGTGGTTTTGAAGAATACTACCGAAATGCTGTCTAGGTGCTCTGACACTGATCTGTGGGAAGGTCGCTTTTACCTGAGTGACCTATGAAACCTCCTGGTCAAGAAGACACAAAGGATAGTTAACATACCCAAAGATAGTAAATAATGAAGCAGCTCTTCCTTGACCAAAGCTTTATACTTAACCAAAGTCTTCTACAAGAGTATTGTTATGATTTGTTTTAGAACTGTGAAGAGAATGTGAACTTGACACCTTTGGATGGTTGGGAATTTTCTGCCCAAATCCCATCTGTCCTGATTCAACCACAGGAACTTTATTATGTCCATGTTTTTTGTTATTGTTTAAAATGTAAGATTTTCATTGAAGAAAGGGAATGGCCACTTAAACGTAGATTAAAAAGCCACTGCACTAAAGACATAAATAAATTTCTGAGACTACCTCAATATTTAACAGTTCCGTACTAATTGAGTTTCTTAAATTATAAGGTAGTTTGACACAAGATGACTTTGTAAAAAGACTATGTCTTCAAAGGTCTGTTTTAAAACTTAGGAGGAGTATAGATCAACTCATATGTAATTTCAGAAATAGATATGGTAGCTATTTTGTTTTAAAATAATGTAATTATTTAGATTTAGGATTTCATAAAATAGTGCAATTAATTATTACTCTGGATAAGAAAAAAAGTATACCCAAAAGATACTAAAGGTGATCTTTAGAAAATCCTGTAGAATAGGTTTAATAACAAAGTATGTAGATAGTAAATATTTCTCTGTTTTACCCAAAGGTAGGTAGATTGATTGGGAGATTCATAAAGAGTAACTTGCAATTAAGCTCCAATAAAATTCTTGAATTGCTAGAGTTTATAAATAAAATAAATGATTATTTAGAAGCCAGCATAGTTTTCATAGAATACTTCACAGGTTTTTTTTTTTTTAAGCATGCCTTGATATAGTTCTTTAAGCATAAATATCAGGAATTTAAACCTACTTCTTATCTCTTTCTCATTTCGACTTCTTTCAGCTTCCTACTAAAAATGGCTGTGCATTTATTCTTGGGTTCATTGTTACAATAATGATTAAAGAAAGTCTGTCTTCATCATTTTGGACCAACAAAACCTTCACTGACTAGAAGGATATTCAGGTGATGTTTTAAAAAATCAAATTTTCACTTTTAGTAGGTATTCTAAATTTGAATATCAAGAGTCTATCTTAAATAGTGTTCTTGACACAGTGTGTGTTGAGTTTACCGGGGTGCTTGATTTTTTGGTGGTCTTCTGGATGAAATGTAATTTGCTGGAAGTGTTCAACTAAAGTAAGTTAAGACTAGAGGAAAAGTTCTAGCAGCAAGCTCTAGACTTAGTAATTTTACTTCTGGTCATAATTTTTGATAAAAATAAGACTGACATTTGTCACAATGTATTGTATTAGTGGTTTATATTCTTGATTCTTTTCCAATGTCCACTCATGATTTCATTGGACATCACGACTTGATTGATATGTGCCAGGCACAATGTTGATTCTGAGTGTCTCAAAGTGGTGGATTGGTCAGATATAGACCCTTCCTCATGGCGTTTTATAATTTTATAAAGTACTTCAAGGCAGGAAATAAATCCTATTCATCTAATTATATTACAAAAACATATAATATATGCTTATAAAATATTTACGAATCTTGATTAAACATTTATAAGATATACATATTGCATTTAAAAATTTTAATGCTATTAGAGATATAGCTAATGTATTAAACTAGTGACTACAAGTTTAAAATATTTTAAAATCTACAGTTTTAAATCTGGGGTCACAAAAGATAAGATGAAATTTGTAGAAATGTGTTTAAAACAAACAAGGTAACAGTAAAGATGCAAGATAAGGTAGATATCACCTTAATGGAAGAGTCTATAAAAATAGCTTAATAATTTTAGTTCATTTTCAGTTCCTTGATGCAATTTGACTTCTAAAATAGTGAATAACATTTTAGAACAATAGTGTTTAGGCAAAAGGAAAAAGTAATCTCATTTGCCAGAGTATAACCAAAGCTAAGTTTTTCATTCTTAGATTAACATTGTGAGATAAAATCAAAGAAATGCTGAAGGAATGAATGTTGGTTCTCCTGGCAAAGAGAGATAGGAGAGTTACCTTGAAATACACAAAGGATTGTCGAATGGAAGATGGAATATATATATATATTCTGTATGGGCTGAAGACCCTCTGGAGACATCCCTACCACATGAGAGCTGAGAATCCCAGTATCTCTTGTCAAAAGAAGTGAGAAAGTCATTAACGGGAGATAAAGCTATAGAACAAATACCCGAAAAGTCAGACATTGAGGGGCTAAAATCAGAATAATTTGGTTACAAATAATTGGGAGTTCGTATAGAAATGGGAACTATGCCAAATATGGAGTAGCTGAAGAAAGGGCGAGGCTTGAGTGAAGAGAGGGGCCAACCTCTAGAATCTTGTGGCTGCATTTTCTAGTCATGACATTCCTCTTATGTGGGGTTCTCACTACCTCTGTGCATCAGTTATGGGTTCCCGGGAGAACATACTTCCTGGAGAGACTAATATATAATTCATTTTAAGTATATTTGTTCTAATAAGTAAAGTTGTTTAAAAGTACAATGAGATTTCCTAGTTTTTATCACCGAAAGAATTCTGAGGCAGGGTCTATCTTTGAATTCCATAAAATGTGAGATTTATTCTTAATGATTATCCTAGAAATGTTATTTAGTTAGCACAGCACAATTTAAATAGGGGTTTGAAGAGAACAATAAAGTTTTATTTTTTGTGTTTGAAGTTAAGATGTCAGTAGCCAATCTACCAATGTATATGTTGCATGCAAATTACCTTGACCCTTGAACTTCTGATTGCTTAGTTTAAAATGGTCACCTAATTTAATATCATGGCCAAAGTGCCTTTTGTGCATTACATAAGAATATAAAATAGCAATTAGAAAAACTCTAAGAGTCAAGAATTTCTTAAACTAAATGTAGAGTTAAGGAGAGTGGAACAGTTTATGGCTTTTACAACTTTGAGACAATCCCTCAAAACCAACTTGACACCAATATTAAAAAACAATACTGACAACCAACATCCTTAATGAATTTGGAGAGGTAAGTTTGTCCTCAATCACTATTAAATGTACAGCCAATATATGGGCCCTAACAAGACTTTTAAAAACAAACTCTAAACCATTTTCAAGCAGAGGATAAACACCAAGACTACTACATTTCAATAGTTTTCTTCAATACGTTTTCAGTAAACTTGCTGGTGTTTTTCGCTTTCTGCTGCTATTTTTTGTTTTGTTTAGATTTTTTTTTCCTCTCTTCCTCCTGAGAGAAGGGTAGAGTGGTGGGAGAGCTGGAAATTCTCTGGGTTACAGGATAAATCCCACTTGGCTGCATGTGACTGACTGCCTCATTTAGCAGCTGGTAATTCTGTGGAGCAATGCTCAGCACTCGCTCTTACAGTCTTTTATGTAATATAATATATATTTTTAAAATTGATTGTAATTTTTTTAGCACTTTGGGGGCTGCTGGTGGTCTCTTTTTCAGACTAAATAGACCAACTGCTGCTGCTAAAAGAGTTTATTCGACCACCCACACTTGGAAGCACAACCTCCTTCTCCCTGTGTCTCCCTGAAGTAGCAGTCAGTGAGGCCTGTGCAGTAATAACTGTGAGCAGCCTTCGGGCTCAGAAAAATGTCACAGCTTGATCCCTGGAGCCTCCAGTGCCCCCATTCAATCAGTGCTCAACTGCATGACGCACCCTGAAACTCAAAATGAAAGCCCTGGATTCATGGCCAAAAATACAAACTCCCTACCGGCTCCGCCTGTGGGAGTTATTGAAGTTCTCAGCTAGCTCGCAGACGGTTACCTACCCTCTCCTTCTGTGCCATGTAGCAAGGAAAAAAGGCACAACTGTAACATTTTTTGCACAAAGGCCTTGACTGGGATGCAGAAAGACTTAAAAACAGCAGGCATACACTTTTTAAAACAACATTTTGACAGATACAGTCAAGTGATAAACTATAGTGAACTTATAATTACCTCTGCTGTTGGAGGTAAGCAAAGGAAGGGATAGCCCAGAACAGGGGCCTGCCAACTAATCAAATTTAATTTTATTTTCTCTCAAACCGCAGACATTGACTGTGTGTGTGTGTGTGTGTGTGTGTGTGTGTGTGTGTGTTGTGTGTCCAAATCATGGTAGGGAGTACTAATTTTCAGGCCCAGATAAATAGAGAAGAATGGAAAAAGCAACACTGGGTTAAAATTTATTGTAAATATTTACACTACACTTCAAGGCAAAAGGCACATGTGGATGTCCCCAAATAGCTGCACCTATCTAAGGGAGGCCCTATACAAAGTGTACAAGAGGTTTTGGCCATAGGAAGATAGGATAATAAACACGTGTAGAAATTTACATCAATATCAATAATCATTAACATTAGCAGCCTTTTTGATGACTAGATGCTCTTATGATCCCTGAACACAGGGAACTGTCATATCCTGAGTTTATTTGTTTTTCTAGTAAAATCTCATCTTCTAAACTTTCAAATTATGTTGTTACTCTGGTATAAGAGTTCAGAAAGAAGTAAATCATTTCCTTTACTTGCTGCCATATTTTAAAATTACCTGTTTTTTTCTCTATAGTATGAAATAACTAATACAATTGGCATATAAGTAGATATATATTTTGTCACATATGTCAAATCTTGATTTGGAATTATTTTGGTTGATAATTAAATTTATCATAATAGAGCTTTAAAGACAATAAATGTTCTCTAGTCAATAAATTATGACTTTATCATAAAAGCAAGGTACAAATCCTATTAATTTTAGAATCAGACTCACAGCCTGCTTTTGCACATGAAATCTTCCCAATAATTCAAACCCATAATACCTGAGTTTATTTTTACCTGTTTAAAATCTCTAATTTACATTTCTTTTATAAAACATGGTATACTTCTTAATTAGGGAAATTACCAGACATTCAGTGAATCTAAGGATCTATTAGTTACAGGTGTTCACCATGGCCAAGGAAACTGGCACATTAGAAGTAAAGGGGCTTCCTCAAGCTAAAGAATTCAAATAACTTAGTAATGATGAGCATATAAAGAAATCCAAGTTGGATAAATAAATCATTTTCTACAAATTTTATTCAAGCAAAATATTAAATTCTTAAAAGTAAATAATATGATTGATCACATTGATTCACACACAAAAAATATAGCTTTTTATTAGGTAAAGAATAGTATTTAAGACATTTATTTGAACCTATGAACCTCATACAGATGGGGAAAAATTCTCTCATTTTTCTTGTTACAAATTGACAAAATGGTCTATGAAAAAATCAATAAGGAAACAGAAGGTGGCAATGCCCAGATTTCTAATGATGCTTTGTAGTATGAGATTTAGTATAGTTTTATTTGAACTATTTTCTCCCTTCTTATTGATGTCATAAATCTTCGTGTATTCAAAAACAATTGGGAACAGCAGCTTGGAGAAGCATTGCATAAATTTTAGTTTTTTGTTTGTTTGTTTCTTTTCTTTTTTCTTTCTTTCTTTTTTTTTTCTTTTTTTTTTTTTTTTAGGGCCAGAAGGTCTCTGTTGTAACAACTACTTACCCTATTATTGCATTGGTAAAGCACTGGAAATGATATGTAAGCTGTAGTTGAGAATGGCTGTGTTCCAATGAAACTTTGTTTAGAAAAGCAGGCTGAAGGAATGACTTCAGTAAATGGTAGAATACAGAACTCTGAACATTTTCTCCATAAAAAAAAAAAATGAAAACTGGCAAAATTGTCATAATTCATTTTTTTAGTACTCTGAAAAATAATCAAAGGTTTGAAGCAACCAAGGAATTACATTTTAAAAATAAATGGCTGAATTTCACTAAGGACAGTGAGCTTTGTAGCATTTAACTTGACCTATTCCTATTCTCTACTTCAGCTCTGGGGGTTAGCCTTAAAAATTAACAGCTTGTAATCATAGAAAACTAGCAGTATGGCAGCCACCAGAGGGTGCAGAATAAGACTGAGGTTCCTTCAAACCTCATTCCCAGAAAATTGTCATTAGTTTACCTGTCAAGTATGTGTAGTAAAGATTATGACCCTGTCCAAAAAGGTCTGGCCTTTGCCTTCGACCTCTAGGAAGTAATTAATGTCATACCTGATAGGAGTGTCTTTGTTTAGAGTAGTAGCTGGCCGTACTGGATCTTAGGGTGAGACGGGCCACATCAGAAACCAACCATGTGATTAAGGGGGGGAAGTTTAAGTCACATGATATCAGTTGACCTGGAGAATGAGTTCAACCAAATGGGCAATCAGTCTTGTATACATAATAAAGCCCTAATGAAAATTCTGGATAATGTATCTCTGGTGAACTTCCTTGGTTGTCAATACTTCATGTGCATTGTCACACATCAATGCCAGGAGGATAATATATCTGGGCAACAGAAGAACTTTATATTTGGAGCCCTCCCAGATTCTACCCTATCCTTATTTTCCTTTGGTTGATTTTAATTTGTATCCTCTCTTTAATAAAACATAATTGTGAGTATAGCAGCTTTTAGTGGGTTCTGTGAAGACTTCTAGCAAATTATTGGAACACAGGGTAATTCTGGAAACTCCCCAAACCTGCAGTTGGTGTCAGAAGTCTAGGGAACTGGGAAGTCTGGAGTACTATGCCTCAAACTTTGCAGTTTGTCTAACTCTGGGTAGTTGATATCAGGAATGTAAGTTTCCTAGAATGATTCATATTTACTAAAACATGGTTTAGAAGGAGAAAGTATAATACAGTAGAGTGTGAGGAACATTTGAATGATCACATGGTCAACCATGGTATGGAACTGTAGTTGTGTTTTGATTAGTTAATGGAAGTAAAAGTTACCAAAGTTACCAATTTAGAATTTCTGAGAAGTTGTTCACTAGATAGATACATAAAAAATGCAAAGTAAGAAGAAATGAATTAAAATATAATAATTTGATTATTGACATATTTAATAGCTAAAATGAAAGCAAGGGAGAATGTTGGACCAATTTCTGGCTGACCCAAGTTATAGCCTCTAACCTCATGTTCCACACTACATGTTACATATCATATAAAGTTATATATTATATCATAGATGCCATACAAAGGTAAAATAAAGTTGAAAACGTGGTAAGGCAAATTCTGACCGTGGGCCAAGCTTGGATCCTGACCAAACTGAGTTGTAGTCTTTAGCCTCAGGGCCCCATGATTGAGTAAAGTTAAAATGAAAGAAAATAAAATGTTGGGGTGGATCTTAATACTGGGTATCAGAGCCACTTACAAAGGGAAAAAAAATTATGCTGAAATAGTTAGATAGCAAAGAAAGTTAGAACAATTCATAAGAGAATGGGTAAAACAAAGGAGAAAGAAAAAGGAGAGTCAGTGGACTCATCTTAAAAAGGTGGAAATACTTAAATGATTATTATAAAGTGGATGGATAAAGCAGACATTGATGGGATCAAAACAAAAATTTTAATCCAGCACTCTTGGAAGTTGTGTGGGCCCCTGCTGTTTTGCTAACACTGAAGAACCTCAAACAAGTCAAACAAAACTGCTTTATTCATCGTAGTTTGGAGGAATTTGAATAACTGTAAGGCAAAGGTGACAAGGAGAGGCTGGCCTATAATCACTTGGGGCAATGGTCTCACAATATATTTATGATGAGAACTGATTAGAGTTTGGCTCCCTTGGCCTCAGTCCCAGTGGGGGATGAAAGGGTATATGCACATTAGTGATATAATCATGAGAGGGAGGTGAAAAAATTCTGGGGCTCCTTGACAAGGGAGCCCCATGCACTGTGTTTTCAAAAGAAAAGAAAATGAACATTGTCTCAAAGACATCGGATACACCGAGTGTACCAGCAAATACATAATGTGAGATTCAAAGAAGAACAAAAGGAGAAAAGACAGAAAAATATTTGAAGAAATAATTGCTTAAATCTTCCTATATGTGATGGGAAAAATTAATCTACACATGAAAGAATTTTGATAAATTCCAAGTATAATATACTCTAAAAGATACCTACACACATTATAATCAAATGATTAAGTGATGAGAGAATCATGAAAGCTGCAAATGAAAAGAGACTCATAGCGTACAGGGAATTCTCATAAGATTAACAGCTAATTTCTTGCCAGAAACCATGAGGTCAGAAGGCAGGGAAATGACATATTCAAAGTGTTTCAAGATAAAAACTGTCAACCAAAAATTTTATACTAGCAAAACTATCCTCCAGAAATGAAGGAAAAACAAGACATTACAACATTAAAAAACCAAAAACCAAAAAAACAGAATTTGTTGCTAGCAAACCTATCCTGCTAGAAATACTGAAGGGATTATTCAGGCTGAAATGAAAGAACATTGATAAAACCCTGAACCCACAGGAAGAAATCAAGAGGACTCATATAGGTAACTGCAGAGGTAAATATAAGAGGCAGTGTAAATATATTCCTTTTCTATAACTTTTTTTTCTCTCCTGCTTTAAAATACAGTTGTATAATGCAATAATTAAAAATATGTGTTTATGAGCGCACAGTATACAAAGTTGTAACTGGTATGATAATAACATTATAAAGGAAGGGGGAGGGAACGGAATAATACAGGATCAATGTCTTTGTATACTATTGAAGTTAAGCTGGTAATAATTGGAACTTGATTATTATCAGTTATTGATTGTAATCAACAGGGAAATTATTAAGAAATAACTAAAAAATAAATTTAAGAAGGAATAAGGAAATTAAATGATACATTAGAAAGTAAGTATTTAACACAAAAGAAAGCAGCAATAGAGGAATAGAACAAAAAAGACACAAGACATGGAAAACATCAAAATAATACATCAATCTAATATTATCAGTTATTATATTAAATAAAAACACATGTAAGTTTCTACATTTACTTTCAATTGCTTTGGGAAGAACCTCCTGCATTAGAAAATCATACCAGCATAGAATAATGATACTTGTGTAAGTTTGGCTGGGGACCAATAGCAACATTTTAATATTTGATGCATATTTATAGACTTTTGCAAAGAAAAGACTTTGAATAGGTTTTCTATTTCTTCTTGTTAAAAATTTATTTTATGTGTCTTTCTCAGGGACATTTTTTTTTTCTTTTCTCAATTTCTTTGTGAGCTGTTTTGTAATTATCCTCTTATAATGTTTAATTTTAACACTAAAACATCAATTATGTTTAGCTTTTATTTTTGTGGATTCCAAAGAGGCCCATATCTGATATATTATATTTCTCTTCCTCACAATATCTCAGAACAAAATCCAAAATACTGACAAAGAAATAAAGAACATTTTACTTTCCAATGACTAATAATAACTTACAAATTGATGAAAGGTTGATTTCTAGCTTGCAGAAATTTTCTTCTACTATACTACACTGAACAATATACACAATGGTGTCTGTTCTTATTAAAATTTGCAGTGTAAGTTGACTTTTTGTTACTGCAAAATAAAACTTCATCTGGTATGTTATTTTTAGGCTAACACAGGACTTCTGGAATTTAATTTTAGCTCTGCCTTGAATGGTGTCTTCTTTTTTTTTTTTCCCACACATCATAGCATGATTGAGATTAGATGTTCATGAAAAATATATATAATTACTACTCTACATTGGTATTCTGAAGATAAGTGAACAATTGTCCTTCAATATTGTAGGCTGTAAAACGTGGAATAAGTCAAACTTCCATTTAATTTAGACACAAGGTAGGTATTGTAAGTATTGCAGTCATTCCTTTCATCCCTTTCTTACTGTCATGCTTTCTTCCACTTTATACACTTCTCCAATTTCCTATGAAAACTCCCCTTACCTTGACTAAGTAAATGATTCTGAGGACAGACAGAAATTCTGATCTTAAAGGTCTGCATCATATCTTCCAGGATTCCACAGTATTTTTACATGTGCCTTCCACTTGTAATTTAGCATTTACATACTGCTAAATCTAAGAAGGCTTATGCATCACTGCAATTAAACAGCAAATAACTTTAACAGAGAGGCTTTTTGTACAAAGAATGACAATGTTGGGAATTTAAACTTGGCTTCTAAGTGGTGTATACATAATTACCTCTATAAGTGGCTGTAAATTTTCTTAGGACTCATCTTCCGTATTTTGACATTCCCTCTAGAATGTAAGTTTCTTAAGGGCAGAAGCATTTTTATTTGTTTGGTTGGTTATTTTTTCAAAATTTGTTCATCACATTATTCTCAATGGCTGATACAGGGCTGACATCAAAATAGTGCTTGTTAAATAGATTAACAGAATGACTGATATCTCTCGGAATAATTAAACGGGATGATGACCAAAATCTTTTAATTCTAAATTTTCTAAGGCTTTATAACTGCATTTTACAATTAAAAGGAATATATAATATATAATAAATGTATATTTCAATATTATACACTAAAATATAAAGTAATGAATGAAATACATCATTATTATTTCACTTACATATCCTTTGGGTCAACTAATCCTGAGTTTCTGTTTCTTGGCAATCATATCATGCCTTCAACTTAAATCATTTTTATTTACTTTTTCCTCTATTAGCCATGTTTTATAAAGGCTCTATGCCTTTCCCAGATATGATGTTAGACAGATTGTCTTTTTCACTAAAATTTAATAAAATTTTAATTTTTACTCTTTTTTTCTATTTCTCCCAGAAGGTGTCAAAGTAAACTATACTGGGCTCATTTTATGAAAAAATATCTCAAAGTCTGTGGCTTAGTTATAGGAAAATAAGGCAAATTGATACAAATGGAAATTGACTTCTTTACCCTCCAAACTGAGTCTAATTTCTGAGGTGCTGTTGTATGTGGAAAATTTTCCCACACTGCTCTACGTCATTCCTGTAGAAACTTTAAGATTCTTTAAAAGTATCTACAAAATTAGGTGAAGGGTAAAATTATGAATTTCCCACTTGGAAGAAAGTGGCTTAAATTCTATCCAATTATTTGCCATGACAACCAGCTAAACACAAAAGAGCTAGAATGGATGTAGAGTACTGCCTCTATAATCATCACTGTATGTCCTTCAAATCATGGATATGCAGCACCACTATCCCCGGCTACTTCAGGGCCATAAGCCTACACGGTAATTACATGCTTTGGAACACTCCACTTAAGTGCATCAATAATATAGTGAGCGAACGAGTTCTTTAATTCTGCACCTGTAAATGGAGGGGAAAGTAAAGAAAATATCTCTATCAAAAAAATATAAAGAAAGAAAAATAAATTAGCCAAATTATTTTTAAGCTGCTTTGTGAGGTCTCCCTCTAAAACTCAGGTGGTTAATAATTCAAAGTTTTTCATAATATAATCAAATGCTAAAATATCTGTGCGTAAGTGACTGAAAAGGTTAGGACATGGAAAGATAAATAATGGAAAACAGAAACACACAATTAAGCTTAATATTTTATCTTTAAAGTACCTATTTTGACCATACATTACAAAATCCCAGGCTACTTTTCCTTTTCGTTGTGATGTCTCTGTATAACTACTATTAATGAGATTTTAAAGATAACATCTACTACTCCATGACTTCCACCACAAAAGAAGAGTTAACACGCCATGTCATTACTAGACTGTATGGCTCTGCATAATATTTATAATACATTTAATAGTTTTTAGAATGAGATGTTGTGTGTGTGTGTGTGTGTGTGTGTGTGTGTGTGTGTGTATGTGTGTGTTATTTTATGGACTTGAAATGCATGTTTTTCTCAGAAATGGGAAGTTAATATAGTCAATTCAACAGAGAAGGTATAAGTCAATAGAACTACAGAAAGAATAAGAAGTTAGTGAAAACTCTAAGATGTTTCTTCCGCCTACATATTTCAGTAAAATAAAATGCCCAATTTTTGAACCAAATTTTTTTCTGAAAGAAAAATATTTTTGAGTGACTCATTTCCTCTATTCTTATGAAATTTCAGAAATTCTTATAAAATTATTCACATAAAATTTATAATAAAGTTGACATTCTTAGCATTGGAAACAAGCCATACTTTTAAGTGGGTTTGTCCTAAGGTTTTCCACTTATAGAAATAAGATAAAAATACAGAAATCTGTATAATAGATACCAATGTTTCTTATGCAAATTAGCCAACAATTTTTAATAAAGATACTCAATGTGAAATGTCTTTGCATATTGATTCCAAAATATGAGTGCCATTTAAATAGGAAAATCTTGCCATAATTCTAGAAAACTCCATAAAGCTTGAAAAAATCAGAAAATCAGATATGTAATGGTCCAAAATTCATAAAGGAAACAGAATATACTGAATAACCAAAATTGAGTGTCTTGTTTCAAAAAAATAAAGAGTTATTAGAGAGTGAGGTTGTATTTGTTTTTTTTCTTGTCATTTTAGATTTGTAAATTGATAGATGTGCATTTGTTTTACTAAGTTAACATTCAATACATGAGTATGACCTTGTGTTCTGGTAATTTCTACACATTTACTTCTTAGAAATGACCATATTTCTCAAATTTTGCTTTTAGGACTGAGAACATTTATTTTCTCCATTACATAATCAATATATGGTCTTTTGCTAATAAAAATATCTTTTGAGAAAATATGGAACTTAATTTTCCATGTGGCAATTCTAGTAGCTAAATAACAAAATCATTACTATATTTCAGAGCTGCGCATAGAAACTTTACCAAGAAGTTTCAAGCAACATTTATTAGAACTATGTATTTAATATTAACTCTTTCTTCCTAATCTTGAAGTTCTGGAGATTTTTATTGGCATACAAAGTAGATTTTGAAATTTGTATGCAACTCTTATTATATAGATACCTTACAACTAAAACAGTATTCTATTACATAGGGAAGCTACCGATTTAAAGACTTTTTCCAGGATGCAAATTACATTAATTTGGCAGTGAACCATGAGCACTAAAACCAAGCTAAAGCATCAGTTGTTTTCTGAAGGAATACAGATAATCATCTAAGAGTTAAAACTTATTAGTATTTATAGTTTTTCTCTTGCTGACATGAAAATATGAGCCAGCCAATTTTTCACAGCCATGTGACAATTCATATTGCTGAAACTTGGATTATAAAATGTAGACAGGAGAGAATTATTGTAAAATTTCAAGACCCAGAGAGATTTTATCATAGATGTACAGGCAAAATATTTCCAAAATCACAGTAGTGACTCTCTTGGAATACCTTATTAATGGTATGTATAGCAAAAAACAAAAGTTGAAATATTTCAGGTTGGGTGTCCAAATGACCCCACATCCAATGTTCTTTGTTTCTTCTTTGCATTTTTGTTCCTGTTTGGTTTGTTTTGTCTTCCTGATTAGACAATAATTGATAATATTGAAGCAAGGCAATTATAAAAATTTAAATCACTCAATTGGCCTACATCTGTGATCTCAATGAAAATCTTAGCAAGAGTGTCACCTTTGAACAGGCAACTGGGAATATTAATCAGACATATAGAAACTATCTCTTGGTGTCATCTAGTGGTTGTATTTCATCACTGCATAAAAGAAATGCCTTTACTGGTTTTCTGAGTAAAGATTGTTTTATTGCATTTGTTTCTGACTGACTGGAGTAAAAGAAGCTGCCGTTTTTAACAGACAAGGAAGGTTAGTAGCAATCAAGCCTTTCTGGGCTCTTCACCCTGGCCCTTTGCTGTGCCTTCTTATAAGGTCAAGACACATCGATGGAAAGCTCAGTTATCGTACACTGGTGTGAAGGTGCTGTCTGCTGCCCCATTTAGGCTGCATGACTGAGTGACTGGGTGTTGTTAGGGGACATCCACAGCTAATACACAAGGTATTTTCTCTTAGCTAGCTGAGCAGCACTCAGGGGATTGTGACAGAGTGAGCTGACATGCTAACAATCTGATTGCAGATGGCAATAGTAGGAGCCTTCAAGTGAGAGAGAAGAGTCCCCTGACCCTCCTGTCATCTGCTCTCTTAATCTCTATCCTAGGATAGAACACTGCACAACTATCACAGAGAAACGTGACATAGTGAAAATAACTTATCCACAAATGTGCTAAAATGTCATCTCTAATGTTATAGTTCCTTTAAGACGAACTATAATTTCTAATAGAACTTTTCAGTTTTGAAAGGAAAGGGCACCAAGGCTGGGTTGACAGAAATAAATTATCCAGATAATTAAGGCTAACTACTCTACTTTCTCTTACTCCCTGGCCGATGTACAGACAATAATAAGGCTCAATTATTTATAATTCAGGAATATTTTCCTTAAAAAAAGGATATTCTGTAAAACTGGTGTTTGAATGGTTCAAAATTATAGTAATTAAGAAAGCAAATTATTAATAAGTTGTAATCACAAAATTTACAAATTTGAAATGATTAGTTTCTGTTATGTGCAATATAACAAAGGCATGATAAAAAAATGAAATAAAATGTGTGATACTTCACTCTCAATTTTCCATAATTACCTGATATTTTTAGGCAAATTTCTTTGTTTTTAAAGTGATATTAATGGATTTATCAATATCAAGCAAGATATTCTTTCATATTCTTATAGACACTTTTTTTATATTGAGGTAAATATTTAATTCGTTAAATTTGCCATTATTTTTCATTAATGTTTGTTTTTTCTGTCTAGAGGCCTTTAATTTCTAGATGTCTAATAAGCACAATTTGAGAAAAATTACTGATGAGAATATGAATGAGTATAAATTTTCTATTTCTATTTGCCTTTGCTATAAATGAATTTGCTACTACTAGTATTCCTAAAATGCAAATGTATGTACTACACATGTAGATACATAGGTGTCTATAAGGTATATGTGTATATATATATATATATATATGTGTGTGTGTGTGTGTATGTATATTATGTGTGTACACATACAACTATATACCCACACACAATATATATGTGTGTGTGTTTTGTTGGAGATAGATACTATCAACAGAAATACTCTCAATTCACACATACATTAATCCCAAATATATAGAAGCTGTTAATGGTCTGCATATCCCCTCAAAACATATTACCTTTCTTCTAAATAAAATCACAAGCCTAGATCATTTCATTTTATCTGTTGTGTGAAAAAGAATCAAGTTTGGTTTACTATCACTCTGATTCTGATCATTGTGCTATATGTTATTTTATCTCATAAAGCAAGTGAGTGAGAATAATAAAATCATTATGTGGGAGTATATGTGTTTGTAACATTCATAAATCTCTCATCAGATTTTGATTCCATTTACAGGAACTCTCCCAAGCTGAATCATAACACTTATCATAATTTTAAGTCTATTAATACATTTTTAAAGCCTATTTCCTGGCACTACAGCTAAAATCAGGGCACAGAGAAAAGATTTTCTTGACAAATAAAACAGGTAATTTAAATATTTTGTGGGAAGAAAATAGGGCTCTGACTTAATCCTCTTATTCTGATTTCATTTTAACCTTCTCAATAAATAAAATATATATTATCTAATAAAGAAATAGATGAGTCTGCCAGATCTAGCAAATATAAAGCTCAGACCTCCTTTGTGTTAATAGAACTACATCCAAACAGGAGCAACCTTAAGTAGCAGCTGAAACCATTGGTTAATCATCAACACTAGTAAGTAAATGTCAGTTGAACCTAACTCATTATTCTTAAGATATACTCTGATATTTAAATTGGCTATGCTAAGTGGCCTTATCACATAGATTATTTTTTTCAGTTATATGGTGATTCTTTTGGGAACCAATTCATCCCTGACAAGTCTACTGGAATTCCATTTCATTTTCATGTAACGTTTAGGTAAATTATGGACAAGATGGTAGATTAAAAACACCTATTCATTTTTTTCTTTCCACATTATGAATTGTAGTAATCTGTGGTTTCAGTTACATATTTGTCCAAATGTTAGCTGATGTTAAACTCCTTATTTGATTAAAAAAAAAAAAGTATTTCTCATTGACACAACTTCATGACCCACGGTCCTTAGTAAATGAGGAGTAAATTAGCTACCATACTGTAGTGTAACATTTCATAACTGGCACCTTCATCTTCTGTACCTCTTTGTGTTTTCACTTAATCTTCCCAACAGTGCCTATGCTTTGGAATAATTGCCTAAATTTTACTGATTACAAAGCTAAACTGATGCTCACAGAAGTTATGCAAGTCTTTCAAGTTGCATTGAGAAACTGTGATTTGATACAAAGTCTGACTTCTTTATAATTTAATTTGTACAGCATATGAATCTAGCTTCCAAAAATAACAGAATAACCACAAGTTTGTTGTAATCTAGCCTCTTAAGATAGCTTTCATTTAAAAGAGACAATTCAGTGACAGGCTAGATTTCCGTTTCTCTAGATTGTGAAAATTCTTCCTTTACTCAACCACGCATGCAGTTAGCATGACTGTGTAGGTATATAATGGCCAACGAGATAAAAGTACAAGTGTTGTGGACTCCTGGGCTTTTTAAAGAGAAATGATCATGCTCTCTTTCTTCCTTTTATTTACTTGTTAATGTGATTGCCGGATTTAAGCCACCATTTTGCATAATAGAATGACATAGTAAGAATCGCAAAGCAATAAGATAGATCTACCTAGATTCGGATGACTTAGATAACATATTAGTCTTGAACTACCCATCTTTGAGCTACTTTTACAGTACAGAGAAATGAAATTCTATCCTGAAATAGTTTTTTATTGCTGCATAACAATTTACCACAAATTTTCTGGCTTAAAACAGCACCCATCATTTACTATCTCAGAGTCCATGAGTCAGGAATCCAGGTATGAGTTAGCTAGATCCTCTGCTCAGTCTCACAAAACTGAAATCAAGGCACTGGCTGGGATTGAAGTCTCATGTGATGCCGTATGGCTTCTTCCTAGCTCCTTGGTTTGCAGAATTGTTTCTGGTGGTTGTAAGACTGAAGTCCGCATTTTTTCCTAATCATCAGTCAGGAAAGGCTCTCAGATCTTAGAGATTGTCTAACAGACTTGGCACATGGTCTTCTCCATAGGCCCTGTCATAATATGGTAACTTACTTTCGCAAATCCAGCAGGAGGTTCTCCGATGTGTTCCCTCAAATTTATTCTTTCAGGAAGGGCCCAGTCCCTTGTAAGGGATCACCTGATTAGGCCAGGCCCGCCTGGAATAATCTCCTTTTGATGAACTCAAAGTCGATTGATTTGGTACCTTAATGGAATCTGCAAAATCTCTTTACTTTTTTCTTTTGTACAACTTAATCATGGAATGAATGATTATATTTAGAGTCCCATAGTCAAGTGGATTGGGTTATACAGAGAGTAGATCTGGGAGTGGGAATCCTGGGGGCCATCTTAAAATCCTGTCTACCACACTTGTTTAAGCTATTATTATTTGTTTTTTAATATATAGCTAAACCTTACATTAATACATCACATTACATTACATTTACCTTTAAACTTTATTTGTTTAGATAAATTTGTATCCATTGTCACAGATAGAATTATTTACCAAGTATCTATAGATATATATGCACTTTTGTTTTACATACTAAGAAATTTATTTCTAAATTTAGTGCACAAATGCCACAATAATTTTCAATCAGCTAGGATGCTTATCTCCTTGTGTTCTGACTTTCTGCATTTTAATGACTCTCTTCTACATTGTACTTAATTTTACATATCACCTCAAATTGTTTTTAAAATAACAACAAAAAATAAGTAAACATAAGAATTAAAGCATGTTTTGTTGAATTTAAATAGATGGTAAGCTTCATGGAAGTGAGATATTTTTATTTTCTTTTAGTCATTTGCACTTTCCTATTTTGATATATTTTATTTAATCTATAATTTAAAAACTAATTTAAATAACCTTACTGGGAAAATTATATTTGCCTTGAGTTGTCTTTAGATTTCCACAGTGAATCCAGGTATTTGATTTTTCTACATGATCATTACTTCTCATCAATTGCTTTTCTGAAAATCTCCTACCCCAGTTTATATTACAAGTTGAGTTTATAAAATTTGCTCAAGATTGAAGAGGTACATTAAGTGTGGTTTTCTCTTTTGTACTTCTCCCAAAGGGGTTAAAAAATGCTGACTTATGGACTTATGAGTGTTTTTTGTTAAACTATGAGTACATTTTACTCACTCTTTATTAAAATGTTTATTACCATTCTGCAATCATCTTTCTAATCATCCTTATGATCTTATGATTTAGACATTATCTGGATAAATCAGCTATCTTCTAGCAGAATTTACAAACTCAAATGCTACATGGCTAGGCATGAATTAGGAATAAGTTAAATACATCAGGTATAATAAAATAGGGTACAGTTGGATATGTGATAAACTGGATAGTGAATTTCCCTTTTAAAGACACATTCCACACAGCACAAGCTGATTCATTCTAGTCCAAGTTTACCAGATCGTCCAATGTATATAAGGAACTCATAATCGAGATTTCTTTGTGAGATAACTCAATTTTAAATATTAACTTTATGTTTCAAAATTTGTAAGTGGTATAGGCTAGAAAACATCACTCCTAAGTGAAAGTGGCCAATGGGTTGGCAATTGGGCAATTTCCGCTGCAGAAAATTCAATTGACTAACAATAGTAAATGCTTTATTGTTGGCTATGAATACATGTTAGAAGCCTGACACATAAGTACTCAATGAAATATGTTAATTTAATTTTATATTTCACAGAGTAATTTCTTCTTTTTCAAAATTTGTTCTATTTTTATTAAGTGATACATTACAAAGATGCCTAAAGAACCTGGCTAGACAGGACTTCTATCTACATAATCACAGTGTACCTCTCAATTCTAAAGAAGGTTTTTCACTTTCCATGTTAAAAGACAAAATATGCTATATCCAGAGAAGAAATGTACACTCTCTACATTTAAAAAATTGAATCAAAATTATTGGAGTGACATTGGTTAATAAAATCACAAAGATTTCAAGTGTACAATTCAATAATATATCATATGTATATTGCATTATGTATTCACCAAAGTTAAATTTCCTTCCTTCACCATATATTTGACCCCCTTTACATGTTTTATAAAACTTTTTTTACATTTATAGTTTCTGCCGTTACTAAGTATTCATTAATTTCAAACTCTACTCAGATATAACTGACCATTGGATTTCATGAATTTAATAGATATGGTTTTGCCCACTCACAACTACTTCAGAGTATTGATGAACTCTGCTATGTTGTTGTTATTTTTATGAAGCAAATTTACACCAAACTATTCTGGAGCTGACTTATGCTAAATTTGTGAGGGGAATCCACACAATTATCCAAATCCTACATTTCAGCCTGGCTATATTTTTCTGTATTTTTTTTGTTTTTGCTTTGGTTCCCAAACTGCATAGCCTGGCACACTGGGGCATTGCAATAAACTCAAAGGGGTGCCATAGGATATTTAAAATAAAAAAATTTTTTAAAGGTTTGAAAGAAACAGTAATACTCGACAACTATTGGAATTCTGTGAACTGTAAGCCCAAGATAGTTTTTCTATACTAGATGTACTAGTAGGTAATCATGATCTCATCATATCCTTACAAAGCAGAGTTTTCAGTGGTTCCTATAATAGAAAGAAAGCACTATGCATAAATTGGTGTAAAACAGGAAATGAAGGTGGTGGCGTCCAATCTGATCCTGATGTTTAGAAACTTGTGTAGTGTCCAACAGCTGCACTAATCTCATTACTAAGTAATTATGGTTATTTAAGAATAAAGTAATATGTTACTTTTTATTTAAATTTGTATGTACTTTGTTTTTAGAACAAAAGTATTTATTAAATTGTTGGACTTCACTACTAACTAAAATGTTAGTCATTTCTTTTCTTTCTTTCTTTCTTTCTTTTTCTTTCTTTCTTTCTTTTCTTTCTTTTTCTTTCTTTTTTTTTGTCTAGGACACCATGAAAACACTAATTTAGAAAATAAGAGGTCTGCAAAGAGAAAATCTGGAAACCTCCAGATGGTCATTGCCACTAATCTGTAAGCCCCAGATGGTTAGGGACCAAGTCAACCTTGTTTACTGTTTCATTTCCAGTACCTACTGTAGTGCTGGGCATATCTTTACCACTCAAATACATATGTTGAATTATTTTATTCAGTAATCAAATGACATCAATGGTCCTGATAAGTAAGCCAACTGTTCCTACAGGCATGGAAAGTAAGAGAAACTAAGCATTCCAAGAAAGATATGTTTCTTAGCAAAAACTGAAGGTTTGGAAAAATTTTGAGTGGAAAATTAATTTTCACAGAGGCCTGCATCTATTATGTTTATGACTCCAGATTTTGATATTTTCGGAAATAAGAGAAAGCAATTTTGGAAATCATTTTTTTGTATTTACTCTCCAGTAATAAAATGCTCATCAGATGAGAGATATAATTATTTGAAAGTCAAAAAGATGGGTGAGGTTTTGCTTATACATGTATGTACATAAAAGTTTTTACTCTTAAAATTGTGATTCAAGTAAAATTCAACCCTTTATATTAAACTTTTTATAAAGTAACAGGTAGAAACTGTTCCAATAAAGACAATGAATCATTTTTTTTCCAGTGATTAAATGTTCCAGTTATTACTGCTACATGATAAAGAACCCCAAAACTTAGTGGCTTAAAATAACAATTTACTTATGTCTAACAATTCTGTGGGTTGACTGGACTCATCTAGACAATTCTTAAGGTCTCTTAGGAGACTGCCATCAAGAGTTGCCTCAATCAGGTGGCTGGATGACCAGGACATCATTTTCACTCACATCTGGCACCTGATGGCTGTGAGAACTGGGAAACCTAGGGTTGGTAGGATCTGTCTTTCACAGGCCTAGCCACATGGTCACCTTCTGTTTCTTTGCAACTTATTGGTATCATCTTATGTGGTCACTGGCTCCAGAACAAGTAGCTGAAGACACCAAGGAGAAAACTGCAAGATTTTTATAACATAGTCTTGAGAGTTATACGGAATAATTTCTGTTGCGTTGTATAAACTATCAGCTGGTGACAGCATCAGCAGGATTCAAGGAGAAGGGACAAATCAAAGACATAAATACTAGGAGGCAGGGTTAATTGTGAGGACATTTTTGAAGATTAGCTACCACTTAAAACTTGTTTTACAATTCTAAGGATCTGACAGAGTAGAGAGGTTATGGTGGTAATATATGTTCCATGCATATGAAACTGGTCCATCTTGAAGAAAACTTTTGCAAATATTCACTAAAGAGAACCGGCATTATAGAGCCACTTAGAACTGCTTCTAATATTAGACAATGTGAAGTATTATGAATAAATGAGTTTGTTTCCAGTTTTGTTAAAAGGAGAAAAATAACCCTTTTACACTGACCTTATTTGGGGACAACTGTTATCTTAAATTTGTTTGCCTCTTGCTTCAATCTGCTAAATTTGATGAAACTGACCCCTGAATTATTAGGATTATTTTTAAAATCCGATAAATATTTCCACTTTTCCAGTGTGGAATAAAATCACAGTTTATCTCTAAATGATAAGATACAGACTAAAAATATAGATGTCTTCCAAATATAACTGCACAATTTGATTAATTATTATAATTCTATCAGACCTAGAATTAAAAGCAGGTAACAGCATGTCTCAGTACTGTAGGTACATTCACCATGTTTGACTTGGTGTTTTCTCCTCTATATTGATGTGTTTTTAGGTTCTTAATTAATATCTCTTTCCTTATATCTCCTAGATAGGAAGTTTTCCTCACCTGGCTTAGCATAATGACTCTACTCTTTTCCTGGGTCAGATTACTATTTTCTAGACCTGCTTTGTTGAGCCCTTTCTTATATCATGAAGATTATCGTAGAAAGCTCGTGAATTCCAGAGACATTTCTAGATCTTCAAGCTTACAACAGTACCCTCTTCATACCCCTTGGAGTCAATGTCAGAGACAGTAGACTGGATTAATCACATTTATTTTATTTTTATTAAAACAAGTCTTATAGAATTGTGTGTGTGTGTTATTAAAGTTATTAGTCATTTTCTTTATCACTTCCAGGCAGTTAAAAAATACTGTACCTAGAATATAATAACATTTAATAAATATGGGTTAAATGAATGATTTTAAAATTATTTCACATTTTCAATAAAGGTAGGTATTCTGTGTGTGTTTGGGAGTGGGTATTAGGGTTCTTGTTGCAGCCTATACCTAGAACTGTATTTCCTTTTGCTCTTCAACTATCAACCATGTTTCTCCATTTACTCTGTTACTGGCCTAGTTTAGGTCTCTATTACCTCTTCACTAGGCTGTTGCAATAGTAACTTAGCTAGTATTTTTTATTCTTCTGGTACATTCTCTAATGTATCATTACCATGATGCACAAAGCCCTCTATGACCTATCTCCTTGTCTTCCTCTCTTCTCTTCATCACTTGTATTCGTTATTATTATGATATATCAAATAATCTCAGACCTGGAAGCTTAAAACAACACAGTTTATTATCCCACAGTTTCTCTGGGTCAGAAGTCTGGCATGGCTTAGTAGCATTCTCTACTTAGAGTGCCACATGGCTGTAATTAAGATGTTAGTCAGGGATAGGTTCTCACCAGGAAGCAACTCTCATGAAGGGATGTTTCCAAGGTTATTTAGGTTGTTGGCAGAATTCACTTCCTCATGGTTGTGGGACTCAAGTATTCAGCTTCTTGCTTGCTATGGCTGGAAGCTGCCCTCAGCTCCTAGATGTTGCCCATGATTCTTACTACACAGATTTCCTCAAAATAGCTATTACTTAATCAAGCCAGAAAGAAGAGTCTCCTAGCATGTCTGCTACTAAAATAGATTTCATGTAATGTTACAAAATTATAGAAGAGACAATCTATCACTTTTGTCATTTTCTATTGGTTAAAACCAAGTCATAGATCCTGTATACACTCAAAGGGAGAAGATTACACTGTAGTATGAAGACCAGGAGGCGGGACCATGCAGTGGAAGGAGTACCTGAAAGTCCATCTGCCACGCCATTTATAAGTTCCATCTGTAACAGACTACCATTGTTTTATATGCTGTGTTTTTGTATACTCTTCTTGTTGGATTATCATTTCTATGCCTATTAAGCAAAACCTCATTTAGTCTACAAAATAAAGTTCTGTTACTTTTTTGAATAGATTTTGCTGAAACTACCCCTAAAAAAAAAGATATATCATAATCCTTTGCTTTTCTTTTGTACTTTATTTGCTATTTTTTTTTTCTTATCACTTGCCGTAATGTATTAGAAAAAATTGTTTAGTCATCTGCCTCTCCTACCTTTGTGACAGTCTACAAAGACAGGGATCATATTTTAATTATATTTGCATTTTCAGTACTTAGCAGTACTTAGTACTAAGTACTTTCAGTACTTAGCTCGACTTCTAATAAGTTGGATGAATGAATACTTTAATGAGTTCCTAGAAGAAGAAACCTTCCAAATAGCCCATGTGTTTCTGCCTATTTATTAAAGGGTTAAAAAAAGCCCAACTCACTTTAACCAAGTCAGGTTTACTCTCTATTAGTAAAACAATAGATCTTCTTTCTATAGGATATTCTTTGCCTCTACTTTTGTTCTAGAACCCAGAGAGTCACATTTCTTCTATG
This sequence comes from Eonycteris spelaea, assembly GCA_003508835.1. Classification (NCBI taxonomy): domain Eukaryota; kingdom Metazoa; phylum Chordata; class Mammalia; order Chiroptera; family Pteropodidae; genus Eonycteris; species Eonycteris spelaea. Next base: position 3,021,588 of record PUFA01000011.1, read on the forward strand.
GCCTAAATAGACATTTTTGGTCATCTTGAGTAATAACAGCTTTTCTTTTACCCTTAAAAATAGAGCAGAATGATAGAAAAGGCAAAAAAAAAAAAAAAAAAAACAAAAAAAACAACAAAAAACTTTCTTAGCACAATCTCCTTCCCTTCAAACATGAAGAATCAGACTAAGCTCCCTAAAAAAGCCATTTAAGACAATGTTATTAATTTATTTGCAAAATTCACAAAGAAAAAAGGGCAAGTCTTCTTTCCACACCAGTTTAGGTTGTTACAGAAACTTTTGCTGTGAATGTATTTCAGCAAGATAACAGATACAGGAGTCACTTTCATTCTATTCAGAGTTTCTTTTTAGTTTTGTAGAAACATTTCCAAAGCATCTGTTATGTAAAATTCTGGTTTCCTACCTACTGAATACTGTGATAATAGAACCATAGATGGGAAAAAAATAGAATCATGTAAAAAAGCACGAGACACATATTTAAAGAATTAAATGTCTTTTATCAGAAATGTTTATAATAATTATAAATATCTGTGGTTTCCTTCTCTTCCTTCCTTGTTAATTTTTCTGAATCTTTGAAATTACACTTCTCCAATCAGTAAGGATAAGCTTCTTTTAATAAATATCACAAATAAAATATTAAGTATTAAAACCACAAATAATTTTTTGCAGCCAAAAACATACAATGGAGAAAGAGAAGCCACTTCAACAAGTGGTGCTGGGTAAATTGGAAAGCCACATGCAAAAAACTAAAACTAGACTGCTATCTATGACCACATACCAAAATTAACTCAAAATAGATAAAAGATATGAGTTTAAGACCTGAAACAATAAATTGCTTAGAAGAAAACATAGGTACTAAACTCATGGACCTTGGATTTAGAGAAGATTTTATGAATTTGACCGTGAAGGGACGTAAAGGCAAAAATAAATGAATGGGTACTATATCAAACTAAAAAGCTTCTGCACAGCAAAATAAACCATCAAGAAGACAAAGAGGCAACTATCTGAATGGAGACTATATATGCAAACAGCACCTCCGATAAGGGCCTAAAATCCAAAATATACAAAGAACTCATACAACTCAACAATAAAAAACAAACAATCCAATTAAAAAATGGGCAGAGGACCTGAACAAACACTTCTCCCAAGAAGACATAAAATGGCCAACAGACATATGAAAAGATGCTGCATTCACCAGCTATTAGGGGAATGCAAATCAAAAATCACAATGAGATATCATCTCTCAATTGTTAGATGCCTATCATCAACAGGACAAGTAATGACAAGTGTTAGAGAGATTGTGGGGAAAAAGGAACCCTTATACACCGCTGGTGGGAATGTCAATTGGTACAGCCACTATGGAAAACAACATGGAAGTTCCTCACAACACTAAGAATAAAATTACCATATAACCCAGCAATCCCTCTTCTGAGCATTTACCCCAAAGACTTAAAACATTCATTTGCAAAGATATATGCACCTCAATGTTCATAGCATCATTTTTCACGGTGGCCAGGACATGGAAGCAACCAAAGTGTCCTTTGATAGATGATTGGATAAAGAAGATGTGGTACATATATACAATGGAATATTACTCAGCCATATGAAAATATGAAATATTGCCATTTGCAACAACACGAATGGATCTTGAGATTATCACACTAAGTGAAATAAGTTATACAGAACAAGTTGAGAATCATATGATTTAACTCATATGGGATATAAAACTAAAAGCAACAAAAACGACAAACAAACAGATTCATGGACACAGACAGTAGATTAGTGATTATCAGAAGGAAGCAGGGAGGAGGGAGGTAGATAGAGGTAAAGAGGGTCAAATATTTGGTAATGAAAGGCAATTTAACTTTAGGTGGTGAACACAGTGCAATATATAATATATACATGACATATGATTAAATTGTACACTTCAAACCTATTTGATTTTATTAACCAATATCACCTCAATAATTTAAAATATGTATTTTTTGCTATTGAAAGACAAAGGAAAATTGGTGTTAATAAATATTGCATTTTTTTTCATGTGAAAAGCTTACAACTTTAGCCAGCTAAATCTACTGCAAATTTAGAGTAAATGTTACAGCTCTTCATCTAATGTAGACATAGAATATTTTTATTGCCTACAAAAATGTGGAAAAAAGTTAACCACTGAGTTTAATCTTTTATTGATGATGTATTTTAAATCTTCCATTTCATAAACATTTATCAACATCATGAAGCTAATTTAAAGATACCCTGTTGAAGTGTTACTTTCAAAAATCCTTATATTTTTATTTCATTTCATGACTGTGTCATGGTCTTCACATCACACAGTCTGGTTTTTTTGTTTGTTTTTAATAGACAAACTTTATGATACAGAACAATAACATTCATAATGGATTTGAAATAATTTTTGAGATTAACTTTTTATTGGACTTTAAGAGAAACCATAACAAAATTTTATGCTGCTAGAAGTTATGAAGTATTTGTTTTAATATTTTTCTTATCATTTTCTATTGCAACAATTATAATTATATTGTGATATTATTATATTATTATGGAGGATACTGACTTTTTCTTCTGGAATTTGTGTAGTGCTTTCCTTTTATAAAATCAAGAAGAAATTTAGGGGATATTAATTCAGCCAAACACAGCAGAGATTTAGGGTTAATAGTAATGTTTGATAGGAAAAAGAACTATTGGTGAATTTTATTTTAATTTTTACATTCATTTTTAATTTAGTTTGATATATTTTATTTCTGTGAAAAAAATGCCATACTTTTCTTTTTGAGAGTAGTTATTATGGGGGTTACTTTCTATATTATATATTCTATCTTACCTACTTTCTTTATTATATTTACTTTTTATATTTCTGTACTATTGAATTTTCATGACTTTATAATTTCTTTCTATGTAGAATAAGGATTTTAAGAAGGATAACAAAAATGTGATTATTTTTAAAAGATAAGTTAATTACAAATGATAAGATAAATTTTTATCACATTCAAAATATAAATACTGGAACTGCTAACTTTAAACAAGAAAGATCACAGAGTCAGGAGAAAATAAGCTAGTTTTTTTATTAACAAAACATTTTTATGTTATCCACTCTTTTCATTTAACATAAAATCATAAATCTTTCTATGTTAATAAGTGTGCTTATAAAATATCAGTTTTAATGGATTCTTGGTAAAGAAATGACCAATTATAACCAATTACTTTTTTTTTAATATTCCAATTTTTTATTTGTTAAAATATTTTTCTGTTGCATATGTTTGTTCCTAAATCCCTCTTGTCTGGTAGGACAAATTCCTAAATAGATAATACTTGAATTAAAGGAACATGTTTTTTTTTCTTTAAGCTTTTGTCATGTATTTTGCTTTTTTGCCTTCTAGAATAGGTATACCAAGTCACATTCTCATCTTCATATGCATGTGAGTTCCCTTTTCTGTGTGCAAAAACTGTCTACTATGTGAGAATACATGTATGCTTATTTCACATGAAAAGTTTCTGATTTTTAAAATCTGCATTTGATTATCATAGGCCTTAAATGCTTTTTGTACATTTATCTTTCATTTCTTGTTAGTCACGCCATCATGTTATTAACCACTTTTCCTAAGAATGCTGGCTTTTTCTATTCTAACAATAAAAGCTGTTTACATATTATTGGAAGAAATCCTCTTTTTGTCAATTTTGTCATAAATAATTTTCACAGTTTGCGTTTGGTCTTTAAAAAACTATTCATGGTGTGTTTGGAAATACGGATGTTTTAAAATTATATAATCAGATATATCTATATTTTATTGTTTTTATGTTTAAATAGCTTTGCTATATAATTATTAAGAAATATACATTTTATTTTAGGCCTTTTGTGATTCTTGCCTCAATCTTATTTTTGTGTTTAAGATTTTCAACTTTTAATTTTTAAATAATTATATTCTCATGGAAAGTTGCAAGCATAGTATGGAGAGCGTGAACTTTGCAACAGACTTCAAAGGTAACATCTTAGGTAGCAATACTACAACATCAAAGCCAGGAAATTGACAGTTATGCGATATTGTTAACTAGACTATAAACATTCAGGTTTCAGCAGTTTTCATATGTACTGTGTATGTATATGTGTAGTTCTATAAACTCTTATCACATGTATGCAGACAGGTAACCACTGCCACAGCTGAGACATGGAACTGTTCCATCACAACAAAGGGAATGCTGCAGTGTCTTGGCTTTCCGCTCCATCGATGGATCTTCCAGCCCTTCTTACCCACACCCTTCGAGCAATCCTTTACTTACGACACACGAGAGATACATAGCAAGATCTCACCAAGGCTAAAATCTCTGTGCAATACTACTGAAAACTCATGATTCTTTTATAAGACTGATAAAACTCATAGTCTCTGATGTTTAGAATAATATAACCTTAGCTGCAATTTATTGAGTACTTAGTAAACATGGTATGCTTTTCATTCAATGTCTAATTAAAGCCTTATAACCATATCAAACAGGTATTATATCTCCATTTTATTGATAAACTAATATTAAAGTTAATATTAAAGTCCTTAATTTGTAAGTCCAGACCGAGGATTCAAAGGACAGTCTGTTGAACATTACATCCTGTAAACCATTTTATTAGTAATATCACCTAATTTTGGACAATTGTACCAACAAAATTGTAATAGGAGAAAGCATCTAAGAGGTTAAACTTACTCACTGAGAGGATCTTTTTTGATCTTCATAGAGAAGTATAAACCAACTTGGGAAATTAGTAAATTAGAATCAGGCTATTGTAAATTAATGGTGTGAGTCACTATTCTTTTGGGAAAACGCCTGTGGTTATGTCACTTCATCAGAAAGTATAGCATCACTCAATTAGTTAAGGGTAGAAAATACAGACTTTTCTTTTTTCCCATGTTTGGAAGTTAAAAAATCTGCCCTTTTGAGCAGATGCTCACCCAAAAAAGAATGAAAGAATAAGAGATTGAATTCCTGAAGTTAGAATTTTTGATGGATGAGATCTACTCAGGAAAGTTAAGAGGGGAAAAAAAATCTTTCTTCAGGGAAAGAAACAGCAGGAATGGGAAAGAAGGATTCCTCACTCTAGCAGGAGAGAGAAACTCTAGAGAAAACTTTATCTGCATATCTTACCACATTGAGTATATTTTCTTCAGTTCCTCTCTGAGGTGCATATGTTATTTAGCTCTGCTACTTGCTAGCTTTGATACTTAACCTAAGTATCATTTTTTTTTTAATATGTAAAAAGGTCATTATAATAGGACCTACTTTGTAAGTTTGTTATAAAGATTAAATGATATACTTCATGTTCAGTCCTCATCATAGTGGCCAACATAAGACATTCAAAATATAAGAGGGTAAAGCAATGTCTGTACCATACGCCGTGTGATCTTATATGTACCAGAAACTAGGTAATGTTTGATCACTTCCATGCCAAATTAACTCTTGGCCTAGTTGTGTCTAAAATTACTTATATGTGTGGTTGATTTGAGTGGTTAAAGAATTGAGAAGAATTAGATTAACCACACTGTTGACTCTTGGTATTTATGGCTTAGTTTCTAGCAAGTGTTTGGTGTGGTGTGGTGTGGTGTGGGTGTGTGGTGTGTGTGTGTATCTGACTTTTGGCCAGAAGGAAAATTACTATAAGAATATGGAGTCACTTGGAATATCAAAGGCAAATGCTGAGGGTTCAGAAGAAAGAACTGATCTGCAGCTGAAATGAAGGAACAAATGCCAGCGATTTTATTTTTTGTTTTGCATTCCTCAGCCCTTCAGAAAGAAAGATCCATTTGATTGTATTTAAGTAATGTTCTTGCCTTTTGGCTGTACAGGTGGTAAGAGAAAAGATCTAAAAGAAGTTTTAAAACAGACTTTCCTACAGAGAGGACCCAGCAACTTAATTTAGCAACTTCCCAAAATTACAGACAGCAGAGGAGACATAATTCTTCATACAGAAATTGAGAAGTATTAGGAAGAGCTCATTAGTTCCAGATAGCCTAAAAGCAATACATAGCTACTTTGGGGATCTTTTGCTAGCCAAAGACCATTTAAAATCCCAGATAAGATGATCTAATGGAGAGATTCTCTTCTGAACTTCAACCAACATATTGTTGTCAGTATAAATAACACTTTTAATGAAAAAATTTTTTCCAAGATAAAGTATTCCACTGAACAACACATTGGATCGTTTATAGTTTATATTCATGGAATGAAAACATCTCTTCTATTCTGATAGAATAGATTTAGCCAACCTCTAACTTCAACGGAAGGAATTAATATCCATTTCTGGACAACATTGCAAAATTAATTTTTATACCTATTTCTATACTGTTACCTAGTCCATCCTAGATTTAGATAATTAGTTAGTTAGTTACTTACTTTGTTACATAGCTGGTTAGTTAGCTATAGGAAATATTGTGTCCATTAGAGTAACAAGGGAGTTTTCAGGGGCTTTGGGGACTGATTAAAACCAGGAACTACAGTCATTCACTGCTTAATGAGAGGACAATATTTTGAGAAATATATCATTAGGTTATTTAGTCACTGTACAAACATCACAGAGCGCACTTACACAAACCTAGATGGTGCATATAGCCTACTACACACCTACGATAAATGTTATAGCCTGTTATTCCTAGACTGCAAACCTGCACAGCATGGTACTAAACACAAGAGTAAATCAAGTACAGGAGAAAATGAGGCAATCAAGAGAAACCATAAACATGATATGTTATAACACTGCTGCTGGTGTGACCTGGCATAATGTTTTAAAGCAAACTTTTTTTAAGTAGAAAGCATACATTCTACAACGATAATAAAAAGTATAGTATAGTAAATACATAAATCAATAACATAGTTTTTAATGATCATTATTGAGTACTACATATTGTACATAATTGTATGAGCTATACTTTTATATAATTGGAAGCTCAGTAGGTTTGTTTACACCAGCATCACCACAAACACACGAGTAATATATTGAGCTATGACATTAGGACAGCTATGTCATCACTAGGTGATAGGAATTTTTCAGCTCCCCTGTCTTAAGAGACCACCGTCGTATAGACAGTCTATCTTGGATAATACAATTGGAGTAATATCGAAGAAACATGACATATATTTTCTTATTCATTTATTCATTTATTTTTTTAGGAGAGGCAACCTCACAGATTGCAAGGATCTTGTCAGCTTACAGTCCCTTATTTTTTATTTTTTACACCTACAGCACGTGGTCTTCCTAGGTGGTCTCCCATTCAAGTACTAACCAGGCCCGACTCTGCTTAGCTTCCGAGATCAGACAGGATTGGGCCTGTTTAGGTTGGCAAGCCATAGAATCTATTTTCTAATATTAAGTAGGTAAGTAACACATTTTAGTTTTTATTGCAATGACTTCTTATGTATAGTGAAATTGGAATAAATATAGCAAAACTATTTTCCCAAATGTTATTTTAGGGAGTCATTATTATACTAAGAGAAAAATAAGTAATATACAAGAATATTACATTTTTAAAATTTAGATTGTTAGATATTTTGTGTTCTAGAATCCATTCTAGTTTTACAAATGCACTGCCCCAAATTAATATTTCTATTCAAACATTTAGGGCACATTAAAATCTCTCTTTATCACATTCAGTTAAAAACTGTATCTAAAATGTCAAGTGCTAAGTAGTGTAGAAGCAAAGAAATTTCTTCGTATCTCAAAGTCAGTCAAGAATTAAATTGGTTCTAAGCATCAATTAATATATAAAACAAAAAACCTTTGTTATAACTTCATTTTCTTACTATTTCAGTTTTACAAAGTTGGTTTACCTTTCCACTCACTTGTGAATATTGTTTAAATCATCGATGAAATAAAAACATTTATTGAAATAAATGTTTACTTAAAATTTTTTTTTTGTCTTTACATTAACTAGGTTGAGACAAGATTGCCATATCCTAAATGTCTACTAAAAAGCTCAAAAATGCAATGGATTAAAATGTAAATATTTTTTTGGTACTTGTGATGCAAAAATGTAAGAGTCTTTGAATGCTCTACTGTTCAGGGCAAAGTAATGTCTGTACCACATCCAATATGATCTCACGTGTACTAGAAACTGGAGAGTTTAAAAGCCCTTCTATTCTTTCCCTTTTCAGTAACTGCCTCCACCCGTCGGGGCCACACTTTCCTGTGCCAGACCCAGTGGAGCTGTGTTAACATTAGCACAAACCCCTGACAGAAAATCAGATCAATTATAAGCCAGTTCCTCATTGAGGTAAACAGCGTTAAGGACAGACTGGAAACCCACTTGACAAAATAAGTATATGTATTTGTTACCCTACTTTGTTTATCTCCCATACCTGTTTGTTTTTTTTAATAACATAAAGAAACCCCAGTCTTAATATAATCATGAATGTAATGAAAAAAAAAAAAAAAGCCCTCTTTCACTTCACAAAATTAAGTCTACCTAAGCTTGGTTTTAAAAAAGACAGAAGGGAACTGTTTGCTATGTACGTCCTTTCCTCTCATCGACTGGTCAACCCTGTGATGACAATACTCTGCCATTCCCATTTTATTGAGGGGTCATTTGTACAAAGATTACACAGATATGTATTTCTGTGAATGGCATTTGTGAGACCATATTTTACCTGTTCTGTCTTCTTTGTCCTCCACAATGACCCCATGAAAGGACATTCGTCCAATTTCACAAAGGAGAAAAATGAGGGATAGAGAGGTTTAGGAATATATTCCATGATAAGCTATCATTTAACATAGTAGTCAAGGTTTTAATTTAGGCTTGCTTAACTGCAAAGTCAGTACCTTTCCATATTTCTGCCTCATTTGTTGGCTGCTTCTGCTAGGGTGTGTATGTGTGTGTGCCCTGACAAAAATTGATGAAAATGTGTTATGTATTAGTTGAAAGCAGAGTATATTTCCCCAGCCTGAACAGTTTCTGATTGGAAAATAAAATCTAATTTTCTTCATCAGATAAGAGAACATATTTACATGAATTTACTATACAGTTGAATAATATGTAATAAAATATCCTACCTCACATTTTATGCAACTTTACAGTAGCAGAACACTTTCAATGATCTCATTTTGTCTTTCAAACAACACGGTACAATTATTGTACGAATTTTCAAATCAATTAAGACCAGTAAGATTAAGAAGCTTAAGGAGATGGTACAGGGCTAGGGATTGGGAAAAAAAAAATTATATGGTCAAAAGCAAATGAGAAGCAGTATTATAATTAAAAAAATAAACAAAGTACTTAATTTAGAGTTCAACAAGGTTGTTGAACTTTCCAGCTGGACCAGAATGCAAGAACACCTCAGTCCTGGCCTCCGAAGGCCCCAATTCCTTCATCTTTAAATTAAGGGATTAAAACAGAGATAATTCCTGAGGATCCTAATAGCTTTGAACCTCTATTTTAGCACAGAAATCTCTTAATCTAGATAATGTTTCCTAAAGTCTAAATCCTCCCCTCGAATCATTACAATGCCCTCTCTCTCCAGAGTTTGTATTCTCCTGGTGCCAGCTGCCCCAGGCTCCTTTCTGTGTGTGCTGTGCCACTTAGCAGTATATCTACCCAGGTATGAAATTCTGCACCTTCCTTGGCTGTCAGGAACAAAAAAAAAGTACACAATGACCACATATAAGTGTAGCAGGTTCTACTGAGGACGTGGGATCACAAGGAGGAATCCCACATGCATGCACACACACACACAAAACCCCTTTCAATCCCACAGTAGACATTCCTTTTCATAACAATCGTATTGGGCACCCAGCCAAAAACAATTTTTCATCCATCCGCCTATACCTAGCCTCCCCTCCACGTATTAGTCTGCTCAGGCTGCCATAGCAAGACACCACAGACTGAATGGCTTAAATGACAGAAATTTTTCTCACAGTTCTAGAGCCTGAAAGCCCAAGATTAAGGTGCCAGCAGGGTTGGTTTCTGATGAGACCTCTCTTCCTGTCTTGTAGATAGCTACCTTCTTGCTGTGCCCTTACATAGCTTTTCCTCTGTGCATGGGGTGTGAGGCAGGGAGGGATGGGGGGAGTAGGCAGAGAGAGAGAAGAGAGCACACACAGGAGCTCTTGTTCGGTATTTTGTCCTCTTCTTATAAGGAAACCCATCCTGTTGGATTAGGATCTCACTCCTATGACCTCATTTAACCTTAATTACTCCTTAAAGGCCCTATCACATTAGAGGCTAGGGCTTCAACATGAGTTTTGGGAAGAGGGCACAATTTAGTCTGTAGCATTCAGATTACTGCAGCTTCTCTCTCGTTCCTTCTTTTTTCCTTCTCACTCTCGCTCTGCCAGTGCCCTGAGACATCCAAATTCTTCTCTTCCCAATACCTTTCAGGTCATAATTCTAAACTTGCATTCCATGTACTCAGCTGGGTGGGGAAGAAAGGGAAGGAAACAGATGGAAAGAAAGCCTTCCATTGTTAGGTCCCCCTTTCTTTAAACATGATTCATATAAATGGCATTTTTCTCTGTTGCACTGGCTTTTGAAAGGGACAAGAAAGCAATATAATTAAATTTTCCCATTGAAATATACAAATGTTATCATCAGAAATTCATTTTATAAGGATTTAATGACACAATGAGAAGAGTAAACACCATTATGAATTCTCAGAAGAGAACTATAAATATACAAAGCATAAACGTCCCGACTTCACTGATCCAGTGACCAGTCCATTTTAACACTTGGCATAAATATTAATATATATGTTTCAGTTAACCAGATAGAATTTTTCAGCTTGGAATACACCATAATTTTGCAGTTATCCCAGTACCTAACACAGGGATAGTCACATAGCAGGTATTTCATCAATACTTGTGAAATAAATGAACCACTTGTTTTCTCATTTAAAAAAGTGTGATTCTATGCCCTAAAGTCGATAATTTTATTTTGGTAAACTGTATTAAAAAAGATTGAGGATATGTACACACACACACACACATATGGCAGCTATAGCCTGCTGTCTCACCTTCAATCAGGCATTGTGGTAAAATACATGTTAATGCTTGTTGACAGGCTGTATATAAATTAGAGGCATTATGGTTCAAAGGAGAGGAGTTTACCTTCACTTTCCTTTGTGCGAGCTCTGCACCAGTGCATGGGTGTCGACATCCCTTTGTCCCCACCTGGGCCTAACTTCAAATGTGAGTTGGTGCTTTTCTTCTGAATTGCATCCAGGCTGAGCGGATGGCAAATGCTCAGTTCACTCCAAAGTGAGTTGGGATTTTAGTAAAGCAGTTGGGTTACCTTCCTGGCACAAAGAACAGCAACACAGCTGAGGAGGATTGATGGTCTTTGCCAGTCAGCAAGAGAATTCCCAAGCAATCCTTCCATGAGGTGCCTATGGAAGAAGCTAGAAAACGAGTTCAGGTTTGTTTACTCTTGACATGCTTTAAGTTTTCTGGTTCAGCAAAAATCTTTAATAATGTATTTGAAAAGTTTCAAACAGCTGTGGAACGACACAACGTTCTTATTAAAAAGGATTGAACGATTTAATTATAAATTATTCAGCATATTTGGAAACATTTTCCTTCAAAATAACATATTTCAGTGAATGTGAATGTAATTGGCACATTCTCTGGACCACTGGAACTACAAATGTAAAATGGGCCTGAATTTGTATGTTTACATCTAATTACATAATCTAATTTTAAAAGGCTGTAGCTTAATAGGCACGTGAAAAAGGTACTAAGATTTATGATTAGCTAAGATTCACCCTGACTTTTCTCCTTTAAAGGACAAACAAAAACATTAATTAGGAGTTTCAGCATTCTGTCATTGAAGAGTAGTTTGAACCAGGATCATAGGCATCACTAGATATTCTCTGCCCTGTAACTGAAGACTCCAAAGATTTTCCCAGGATAACATCCCTCTTCATAGAAAAGCATCTTGATCTTGTAGCTCAATTGTTCAGCTTCTAGAAAGATCTTGCTCTTTTCCAAATGGACTGCCGTGAAGGCTGGGAGTTTAAGTTGAGACAGAGGCTGTCTTGGAGCATCAGCATAGACAGATGTCAGAGACCTGTCATGGACATTGGTACTTCAGCTGCAAATTGCAGTTGCAATACCGACTCACTCGTTAGAGAAGTTGGAGGTGTTCCTTGCTGCCAAAAGTACAGTGGTTAGAATCACAGGCGCCACATTCACTTCAGGCTCAAAACCTGCTAGTTCTACCAGCCTCTAGCTGGCTGTCCTCGGCTAATTTACTTTACCAATTTAAACCTCAGTTTCTGCCCTTGTAAAATGGGGTAAAGCAGAGCTAATACCCAATCCATAGCAGGTTGCAATGACTGCATAATTTAGATAATTGATGACAAGCACAGGGCCTGTACTAAGTGCACGATAAATGAGAGTAGTGTTATAGGAATGGCCTGGATTTGGTGATATCATAGAACTGTGGGTCACAGCCCTGCTTGCACATTAGAATCACCTAGGGAAACTTTAAGGCACACCAATGTCGAGCCCACCCCCAGAGATTAATTCAATTTAAAGCTCCCTGGGTGATTCTAATGTGTAGTCAGGTTGAGGCCCATTGCCATAGACCTTCTAATTTTCAAATCTATAAGGGCTTTTAGTGATCATGAAACCAATACCTTCATTTTACAGATGGGGATGAGGACTGGTATATGCAGTTGAATGATTTGTCTAGGATCATTTTAGTAAGTGGCAGAGAATGCCAGTTTCCTGATCTCCAGCCCTAAGCACTTTCTCTGCTATAGAATATGTCAAAACCTAGCATATTTCTTCTGATCATTTTAAGGATTTTGTAATTTATTAAGTTAAATAGTAATGAGATTTCACAGCAAGGTGATTAAAAGGATCTAGTTAGTATACAGGGCCCTTGGATAAACTAGTATTCAGAGAGCTTTGCTGTAGTACACTCTTACTGGGAAACTGTACCACATAGGAAAATAAGTTATTTGCATTAGAAAAAGGGGATGTACCTGTTGGTCATTTGTAAGTCTTCTTTGGAAAAATGTTTATTCATCTCTTTGGCTTATTTTTTAAATCAGATTTTTAAAAATGTATTGAGCTACATGAATTCATTATATATTTTGGATATGAACCCCTTATCCGATCTATAGTTCGCAAATATTTATTCCATTTATGACAACACGGACGAAACTGACGGGCATTATGCTCAGTGAAATAAGTCAGAGAAAGACAAATATTATATGATATCACTTATATGAGGAATCTAAAAAAGCCGAACTCAGAGAAACAGAGTAGATAGATGGGTAGTGACCAGAGGCTGCAGGGTGGGAGAACTGGGACATGTTGGTCAAAGAGTACAAACTTTCAGTCATAAGATGAATACATTCCGGGGATCCAATGTACAGCATGGTGACTACACTTAACAATAATGTATTATATACTTCAAAGTTGTTAAGAGGATAAATCTTAAATGTTCCTACCACAGGAAAAAAATGGTAATTATGTGATGTGATAGAAGTGTTAGCTATGTCAATAGTGGTAATCCTTCTGTATATATAATAGTGTATCAAATCATCACATCGTACATCTTAAACTTACACAATGTTATATGTCAATTACATCTCAATAAAGTAAAAAAAAAAAAAGAGCTATGATTTGATCTCTAAAGCTGGGTTATTCTTCTGGGTTTATCCATAGGACAAAGAGGTGAAAGCATTTCTCTGACACACCCGTTTCTTAAATATGTGGTTTAAGTACCTGACTGGCACAAACTGATCATAATGCTGGCTTCACCACTGCCCGCTTCCAGAGCTCTCTGCCTGTCCCGTGGTGCCCCACTTACACAGCTGCTGGAGCAGTGCCACTAATTAGGTGATATGCCTTGTTCTCTGCCATCTGGACGACACTGTCCAGTGTCATCCTCAGTCTCCCTTGAGGCTCTTTGTACTCTATGCTTCTCCCTCTTGCAAAGCACTTAGGGACACTGCCCCTCACTCAGGCTCCTTGTGGGGTGTAGTGGTGTGGCAGGTACCACAAAAGAAAGTGCCAGGGTCAATTGAAGCAAAGGACCCTGAAGTGGAAGGTAACCGAGAAAAGAACAGTGAAGTTATTTGAAATAAGTCTTATGTGACTAAATCGGAATATCTTCTTAGGAAGCAGTAATGATTCACTTGTTTGACTATATCCTCAAATCAAAATATGTAACACTTGCAAAAATATTTGTAAATAGAGTTTACGCATTTGGACATACCTTACTATATATACTGTAAAATATTTTACTCTGCTTTCTTTATATTTTCTATAATAAAGAATGGGCAGCACTTAGTGTTGGCAAAAAGATATAACCCCAATAAATCCATTAGTATGTCATTTTCAAGCATTTCTGAATCTTTTCTTTTTAAACCCAAATTTTTAAATTTCTAGATGGGAAGTCTTCAATAAATAAAATTATTGTAAGATTAGATAGATAGATAATCTATATCTATATATGCCAATTCAAGAAACATCACAGTTATGTATACTAAAAATTGAAAACACATTGGATTTTTGTATTTGATACAAAGTTAAGATTTGTTTAATAATTTGTACAAATTATTTTTATAGAAATTGAATTTCACCCAGACTGAAATTTCCAGATTCGTCCTCCTTCTGCCAAATGTTATTAGCAGCAAGTTAAAAGTGGGCCTGCTGTCACTGTGACCCTAGCTGACCTCTTAATTTCTTGAGTTCAAGTCCAATTAACCTCCAGGAAGAGGCACAACTGTTCTAACCAGACAAGTCAATAGAATCCAATAGTAATCATTTCATTTTCTGCCTTGTCAAAGGGTGGCCCTCCCACCTAACCCACTTCGCACAAAGGTGGTCATTTATCACCGTTTAGAGAACTGTACTGAGCCATGTCCTAGCCCTGCCTGAAGTACATTCATCAACTGCACAGACAGGAGCTGGGGGGTGCCGTGCTTTGGGAGGGCTTAGCAGAAGGTGCTGCTTGAAAAACCTGCCTTGTCTGTACAACCTGTTGATGTGCTTTGCATAATAGTACCCAAAGTTTGGACCCAGGCTGAAAGTGGTTAATAGGTAATGTATTTCCTTTAATGAAAGCTATCCCCTTCCTGATGAATATATAAATTATTTCTTTCCAGGGCAGTCAGACATTGTTATGATTATTTTTAAAAGACTCATTTTGAAAGTAAATGGTGAAAAAAACATTAAAAAGGAATAGATATGTATAACCAGACCTAGTTCCCATCTAGGCTGTTCTTGGCGAAGTGATGGCAAGAACATTACCTGTGTAGTTCACATAAAATGAAATTTATTTTAAAACAATTTTCTAGACAATTACTTACAAATAATCTAAGATGTTCACTGTATTTCCAGTAGTTCTTTGAAAAAAAACATTGTTTTTGAAAATGACTTTTTTTACTCCAATATTAATATGGTTATGAAACTGGCTTATTGGAAAATGAATTCTAGGAAGGATTGAAAAGCAAATTGTGTTCAAATATTTTTAGTGCTTCCAATTAAATAGGACATCAGTATGGAATTCTGATATTTTATTTATATTCCCATGACATGGATATGAAGACTATGCTTTAATTTTTATCATTTAAATTAATATGAAAAATAATAAATAAGAAACTTCTCTGGCAGCCAATTAAAACTAACAAACAAAATTTCTAATTATATTTTTCATGTCCATATTGGATTGTTTGGGGCTCTGTGATTTTTTTTTAAAACAACTTTTGAACAAAGGGTCAGAGTCCTTTTGTGTCCTGAATATACCAGATCCTCATATCTTTCCCTTCATTTTTGTTCCTCTGATTTCCTTTGTACATTCCATTTCTATTCTTCTCACCAAAAAACTAACTGCAAGGGACAAAGATATAAAATTGGCATAATTAATAATTCCAGTTCCAGACTAAGGCACACCCCAAATGTGAGACCACTAAAATGTGATGGACCCTAAGGTATAAGGAATTCTTTCTAGAACACTGTTCAATAGAACTTCCTATAAAGATGGACATAGTCTATTCAAGCCGGTAACTAACATGGCCCCATGTGGCCTCTGAGCACTTGCAATAGGGGCCAGTGTGCCAAGGGACTGAATATAGTACCTAGAATTTTCTCAGTCCTCGCTGGCTGAGACTTAGTAGGTAGACTCTGTTCTCGAAAGTTAGCAAATGTACAATTAACCTTCAACTCTATTGCTGCCTTACATTCTCACTGAGATTGTGGCTTTAAGTTGTCTATATAGAACACATGCATGGGCAAGATATGCTGATCTTAATCTTACATAAACACTACCTGAGTCTCAGTATGGATAGTAACATACCTATGTGGGAATTAGAGGTATTTATAACAGGAGTTAAAATGTAAAACTTATGTCATCTCACAGACTTCCAGGAACACAGTCTTAGGATGATCTGAATTTGGTGTATATGGATTAATTAGTAAATGTGAGGGACTTAGGACATTTTTAACACAAGAGACTACGGTACCCTATATTTCATGCATATATCCCTTAGTGTTAATAGAATGTTTTATGCAAATGGATTGGCATCAGATGTAAATATGTTAAGATGTATAAAAAATTGACATAAGTAAAAATTTAGGCAGCTATTGAATTATTATAGAGATATGAAATATTCTTTCTGTGAATTAGTAAACCATCTTCCAATGACCATTCGCATGTATGAGACAAAAAACAGCAGTGAAAAAAAATCTCTCTAATTTAGTTGTTTAGTTTCCTACTGTCTTGTATTAAAAGCTGCCTAATAGAATTTATAGTTGGAGAAACCTTTTAGGCAGCACTCTTTGTATTTTTTATTAAGTCAAACTCAGAGAATCTACTTAATGTCAATTTTGTACAATGGTTATACTACACAGCATATTTTATTTTAAATCTGCAGGACATGATGATAAATTGATAATTGACCCCAAGGCCATTATAAATAAAGAGGCCCTGTTTTTCATTAGTACAGTATTACCTAGTCATAAGGGAAAGAAGACCAATGCTAATTTAGCCCAGAAGTGAACAATCAAAAACTCATGTTTTTAAAAACACACATTTAAAGTAAGCAAATTTCTAGTTGTGAACAATAAAAGAAAATGCAATTATAGGAACATATGATTAGAAACATGCCAAAATCTCTGTGTTGTGGGCTGATAAATAGAACATTCTTAACTGTGTCTACTTAAAAAAAGGTCTAGCTGAGGAATAAACTAAATAATGTCAGGTAATATAATTCCTGTTGGTATTTTTGCTTAAGGGTATCCAAGTATAATTGTCTTACCTTGACAACTTCCCCCCACCTCCCAAGAGTGAGCAGTTTCCATGAAAGCTCATTCATATTGAGAGAGAGGAACATTTTAAACATGCTGCACAGACTCACCTACACTTACACCACCATATATAAACTACCTGACTTGACTTTCCTGGCTCTGCTTCTTTGATAAATTAATGTGTTTGGGGACTCCTGTAACAAGCATTGATACCATGGAGAAAGCTAAGTCTATAAAAACAGTCACTGATCTTGAGAAACAACAGTAGATAGAATGAACACTTCCAGAAGATGATATCATATAAATATAATAGCAGATATTAACCATGTGCTCTGCTCAGGAGACATAAAATAAAGAGATAACATGAATATGAGAGAACTAAGAAGACTATAAGGAATATATGACAATTAAAAATGGTCTTAAAAAATGAGCAGAAGTTTAGTTGATAAGATGTAGGAGAGGTTTTGTGTTTCAAGGGCACCAGCAAAAAAGTGAAAAGACAATCCACAGGATGGGATAAGATTTTTATAAACCACATATTTAATAAGGGACTAGTACCTCTAATGAAGTTATGCAAATGGTCAACAAGCACACAAAAAGGTGCTCAACATCTTAGTCATTTGGGAAATGCAAATCAAAACCACAATGAGATATCACTTTTTATCTACTAGGATGGTTAAAATAAAAAAGACAAATAGTAATGGTGTTGGTAAGGATGTGGAAAAATTCCTGGTGGACTATAACATGAGATAGCCACTTAAACATTTTTTTTAAATTTTTAATTAAGTTTATTGGGATAACATTGGTTAATACAATCTATAATTTTCAGGTGTACATTATCATTTGACATCTACATATTCTATCATGTTTACCGCCCAAAGTCCAGTTGAAGTAGCCACTTTGGAAAACAGTCTGTCTGTTCATTAAATAGTTAAAAATAGAGCTAACTTGTGACCCAGTATTTTGCTCCTAAGTATAAACCCAAAAGAATGGAAAAAAAAATACATGTACACAAAAACTTGTACACGAATGTTCATATTAGTATTGTTCTCAATAGCCAAAAATCAGCAACAATTTAAATGCCAATTAAGTGCTGAACAGATAAACAAAATATGATATTTTCATACAGTGGAATATCATTCAGCCATGAAAAAGAATGTAGTACTTATACATGCTACAATGTGGATGAACTTTGAAAACATGCTAAGTGAAAGAAATCAGACACAAAAGCCATATACTGTATGATTCCATTTATTTACAATTACCAGAAAAGGCAAATCTGTAGAAACAGAAGTCCTATTTCTAGGGACTACAGGAAGAAGAAAGTAGGAAGTGACTGCTAATGGGTTTCTTTTTGAGATGATAGAAATATTCTAGAATTAGGTAGTGGTGATGGTTGTACAGCTTTGTGAAAATACTGAGAATCACTGAATTGTACATGTGAAAGTATGAATTTTATGTTACATGAATTCTATCTCGATTTAAAAAAAGGCATAGACGGTAATCTGGATAAAGTGAGTGGATGGTATGAACATAGGAGAGAAAAAGATAAGAAGGAACCAGATATGTTTGGAAGAGGGTAAGTGATCCTGTTCATTGTAGTTTGGAGTGAAGATAAATATCACTGTAAATTTTATATATGACAGTGGGATGTAGAAGGTAAAGCTAGAATGTTGAAAGAAGGAAACATCAGGGAAGGTTTCAAAGGTAGGCTGAGTTTAACATCTATTTGTTAATATTAAGGAGTCAAATTAAGTTGGAAGTAGTGTTATTTTATCCAATTTGGAAGGAAAAAAAGGAGCTAGAAGGGAAAAATCAGCTGCCCATGCTGCGCATGGGTTTCCCTGAGATATCTGGTGATATGAATAGAGTCATGGGGTATGGTTGAAGGTCAGGAATGATTGAGAGAAGCAGTTTCCTTGAATCAACAATTTCTCTCTGATCAAAAAGAAATGTCTCCTGGTTTCTATCATATATACCAAGTAAATGGCATTTATATATTTAAAAGTACAAGAAGAGAAATTTTATATTTTGGCTAGTGCTGATAATTTTAACAAAGCCTTTTATTCCTTACAGATTACAAAGTGACTCATCAACACTGAGAAAGTTTGGTCTTAATCAGAATTGGAAATTTAGTTAAGTTTGTAAAAAAACTAGAGGCTACAATAAATCTTTGAGTAAGTTGAACACATCTATGGACAGAAGTATTTCAGTCCATGTATTAGGTGTCCAATTCCCTCTCACAATAATAGAAAGTGTGTTAATTTTATCTGTGGAAGACTTGAGAGAGGAAACACAGGATACACATCAAAAAACTGACTAAAGGGCACCATTTTCTCTTGTTGACACTGGTGATGAGCCTGTTGAGCCAATAGTTCTCTGATATTCGATGCTGCCTACTATATATTTTGAAATTTCCCTGGTCCTGAATACATTTTTGTTTATAACAATTTACATGTAGAACAGTAGAAAAATGAGTTGTAAATTATTTCTGTTTATATTTCAGAGAAGATATAGGATAAGGACTATAGCAGTGAGAAAGTTTTCCTAGAGATACTAAAGATTTGATAGGTAAGTAAGGATAGAGAGTATTGTAAGTAAATATCTTCCTTGGCAGGGCAAAAGAAGCCATTGGAGATATTTTATGATAGAAGAAAAAACAAGTTTAAAGATATTTAGCACATTGAGGAAGAAAGCCAAATAGGATGAACGAGATCTGTGAGAGCCTTAGTACTGGTGAAATTCCAGCTTAAGTGATGGTTGATTTTATGTGGCTGACTAACAAGTTATCTCAGCAAAAGACAGGATCCCTTTTTACCAAATCAGGGCCAGTAAAGTGGAGAAAAAGGTTGGACTTGAGTAGAAGTTTGAGGAAGTCATTAAATGTGGCTGATTCAGAAATGTGCCAATATATTAGGGGCAGCCTTGGTATCACGAAGAATATTTGATGTGATAAAGAGAGATAACATGAATGAAAGGGACGGAAGACACACTTGCCCACAAAGCAACTATATAGTTCTCTGCCTGGGTGACTATTAAAATAGAGGCAACATTAACAAAGGAAGGAAAGTTTCGAAAGAAGATGCTGATACTGATTCAACAAACATTTGATTTTCCTCTACAACCCTTGCATTTAGGCATCAAGACTTTGGTGATGGAAACAATATGGTGCTCAAAATCTCTGAGAGAATGTCCTTGTTCTTGTAAACATTACAATTAAATATGATAAACACAAAGCTGAGGGCACGGGGAGTTGGTGGAGCACGAGCCACAAAAATTGTGTCGACAATAGTCTATTTCAGGCATATATTAAAAATTAATAAGAACTCACCAGGCCAGAAAATCTGAAAATAACTTTAAAGGTCAGAGAGCAGCGCCTGCAGCCATAGATAAACCAGGAGGAATAGGAAGCATTCTGAGTATTGAGAAATTTGGATCCTTAGGTAACCAGGAAGAAGAAGGTGCTAGAAAATATTGGTGATAATAGAGTCTTCAGGTTTAATTCCTTTGGTAATGGGGAGTCGTGAAGGTTTTAAAGCAGGACAAAGTGGGATTGTATTTATATTCCAGAAAGATTAATGAATTTGGTAGTGGGATTTGAGGGTGGAGGGGTGAAAAGGCTGGCTAAGATTTTGCTCTCTTCCAGATGAGAGCTGATGAGGACCTTCTCTGGAGCTGGTAGAAGACAGAGAGAAAAAGGAACAGAGTCAGGCCCTATTTAGGAGGCTGTGAACTGGGAAATAAGTGATGTGATAGAGGGAGAAAGTGAGAGGGAGTGGGAGCTATCAAGGAAGACTGCGAGGTTTCTGGTTCGTGTGACATAAAATGGATATGTCGTTTACTGAGATGTGGAGGACTGAGGGGAAGCAGGTCTCAAAAGGAGGAGGGGCAGACAATAAATTCATCCTGCTCTATCTTGAAATACCCTCTTTGGGGGAAAAACATTCAGAGACGTAGCCTCTCTTCCTCTTCAGCTTGATAGGGAGAAGGCAGTTAGCCTCTGCTTTTCCTTGCTTCCATGGTGAGAATATGATTCATTTTGTTCTCGCCGGGGTTATCAGAACAATTTAATTGTTTTAGAGCCTTTCATATTTTGATTTAGATAAAGACGATTTGGATTCCTAAATCACCTCACACATTTTTTGTACTAGGGACTGTGCTTTTTCACTGTTGTCAAAACCGAGCTGATTTTTTACTGTTCTGTATTAAAACAGCCTACAAGGAAAGAAGAATTTGAAATGTTTTAAAAACTTGAAATTTAGTATCTGGTTAATGATGTCTGCCCAATGGGCCTAACAATATTTACAGAGAAGCAACTCCAAAGAATGAGACTTGCATTACTTGCCCTTAGATATTCGGGAAACAGGGCTGCTAATATGATCCAATAGCCATAATCTAAATTAAATATCTGCCTTTCTGATGTGTGTTTCTTAATGTTATGTGTCTTTTCTTTGTACGCACTTCAGTGGCTCACTATGTGGTGAGATTTCACCAAGATTTTCCTCCTCTTTCTTCCTAAAGGCTTTATATATAACTATTTTTATTGGAATCATGAAATTATTTTAAGTGATAGACTTACTACGTAATACAAGGACACAGTCTTTAATTTCCTACCTGTGAGACATTGATTTAAATTTACGTTGTGATATATTTAATTGAGAAAGTGGGGAGAAAAAGACAGGGAGTTAAGGAAGATAATCAGCGTAAGAATGAAACTGTGACCTCCCCAATATAAGCTGTATTCTATCTCACAATTCACAGTACCTCTCAGCCTAGGTTCCAGACTTAGTGTGTGTGTATTTGTATATGAAAAGTTTAGGAAAAATAAGTCAGCTACAAAGTTAGCAGGAAAAAGTCGAGACTAAGAGTCTGAAAATCCTGTTTCTGAAACTGTAGAAATGGCTATATTGTGAATGCTTGCTCTTTGGTGATTCTGTAAATGGAGAGACAGTGAACAAGTTATACCCAAGAAAACTGCTACAAATGATAATGTTGGGGATGATAATAAATATCAGCTGGGTAAAATTCAAGTCTGTGGGCATGTTTTGTAATATTTATATGTATCTTTTGAGAAATCTAAATGTGTAAAGAATAGGGTGGCACTCTTGGTATTAAATTCTAAAAATAGATTATATAATTGGATTTTTAAAATAATCTTTATTATAGACCTTGATTCCTTACCAAAGAATGAAAAAATGAAAGAAAGAAGGAAGGGAGGGAGGAAAGAAAAAAAGAAAGTAAAAAAATGAAGAAAAAAATGGAAAGAAAATTTTTATAAAGATTTTTTATTCCTTCAAGATTAAAGAGCCTGCAAGCAACTTATTAAATAGGTGATAGTACATAGTAATTGAATTAAAATTATTGATTTCTATTCATAGGTCTTTAATGAGGCTATCCCCCATATTCATTTCTATCCTGTCTCTACTAAGCTGTTGTCACTGAAATAAGTGTGAAATAAGCAAATACACACACATTTACTATAGTGAACAGGCTGTCCAGAATCTAATTAGACAAAACTCTGCCCATCTGCTCTGCATTATCATGGGGCCTGCTCAAATGGATGCTGTTTTATTACTAAAAGGCAGAGAGATGCAAATTGAATTGAACTGGACTTCCTCTCAGACAGAGACCAGGGCATGAAGTCAAACCCTTGCTGTGAACAACAAAGCACCACTGGGAAAAAGTGAGATGAGAGGGGATTTCTTTTTCTAGGGCCACATGTCTAGTACTTAGTAGAGGCCATAAGGGAGTGTTCATCCCATTGTTTGGTACAAGGCAACATGAGTTGCCACAATATAAACCTTGTTCACTATGCAAATTGTTGATTTTGTACTTAGTCCCTTGTGACAGATGCCCTTTTATTAGCTGTATGTCACGGCATGTTGAATTGCATTTAACGTGAGCAAGACAAAAACTAGCAGCCCCACTGTGAGAGTTTATTTTAAAAAGTTAGTAATTTGCATTTAGTACTGTTGTATAGAAAGATTAATTAAAATACTTTGAAAAAACTATTGCTCAGCATAATCCCTGGTATGCAACAATTTGCAAAACCCCTTTTATGTGATGTTCTTGCCCAGGCGATTTTAATTTTAAAGTAGTTTTGACAATTTCTCTAGTAATAGGGGTAATTAATCACTGATATTCTCAAAAAAGGTTGAAAAAATTCTTTGGCTTTAAAAAGTTGTAGATTTAGAGTAGCTAAAAAGCTAATACATTGTATTAAAAGTTCTACATTTTGATCTTAGAAATAGGCTTTGAAATGACATTTTTCTCCATATGATGAATTTGTGCCATTTTCTTCAGTAAAAGCTATTTTCCTGCACAAATGGATGCATTTTATCCTGGATTCCATTCATGCTTATTTTTTAAAATGTTTATCTCTTTGTAGAAATGCACTCTAATAAGGATCCAGTCTTCCAAGCTTCAATAGGAGCCAAAGAATTAGGTTTTATGTTAAATTTAAAGGTTTTTCCCGTAAGTATTTTTCCTGATAAAAGGTTACACTATATCAAAAAAGGACTACATACAACTGGTAAAATTTTAAAAACTGGAGACCTATAGTGACAGATTCAATGTTTCTTCTTGTACTGTGAGTGACGGGTAAGCCTGAAATAGGGGGAAAAATTCTATGCTCCTGCCCTTCCCTGTCTGTGCTCTATTCTCCACTCAAAGGATTCATTCCCAGACTGTCTCAGCAGCATAACCCATTCCTAAGCAGAAGGGAAGAATCCAATAAATGAGTCTACTCTGCAAGAGTAATTAATGAATTAAAGTGTTGTTTCTGTCATACTTCTGCTAAAAGACTAAAATTTCACTTTCTATAAGCTGGAGTCATTTTCCCAAATGGGAAGAAGACACCTTTCAGTGCTGGGTCAGCAGACGATGTGTCCCATGACACAGTCCAAAATTCATGGTAGACCTCAATGATTGATCATCAAAGCCCTGCCAACCTAGTACAGACTGTTTCCATGGCTATTGCTGCCTTCTGATAAGATGAAGACTTTGCTATCCTTGCTCCGGTATCTGAAAGACCAACCACAAACCTCAGATAGAAGTGTTTGTTCAAATTCCAGAAGGAGTAAATCTCCTGCTTTGGTCTGAAAGTCCTGGAGAGGAACTTCAGTGGATGTCTAGGAGCTTTCCTGTTTAGTTAGACTGAATAAACTACACACCAAATAGTGTTCTGAACCAACAATCCCTTTTGCTTATACAGCTTCCTTAGATACTGTTATTTTGTGAATCTTTATATTGTGTTACCTATGATCTGAACACAGGGGTCACAATTACTTTTCAGATATTCCATTTGGCTGCTCCTTGCCGTTTATACAAGGATGGTCAGTGTAGACTCCATGCCTTTAACTGTCTCTTCTACTCTCACTATTCCCTTTTCTGTATCATCACAGATGCACACTGTTCTCGTTTCTTCTAACATCCTCTTTTTTTCTGTCATAGTTTGTTGTTTTTGCATTTGTTTGTTGAGTATATAAAACTGTATCCAGTTACCTTCCTTATATATGTCTCTGCCTACTCATTTGACCAGATTTGTCTGTATACAACCTGCTGTGTTTCTAAAAGTTTTCACTGCTAACTTGATCTAGACAGAGACAATGCCTTTATACCAAAAGAATATGGAGAGAAAATCATTACTAACACATAGGTAGCAAAGCAGTTTTGATTCATAAAACATTTTAATTACCTAAACTTTAATTTTTATTTCTGGCATATATTTGATTAATTTATAGATAATCCCTTAAATTCGTTTTAATTAGAAAATAAGATGTGATTAGACTTTTGAATACTTTGTTAACAGATATATTGCTTCAGACCTGGGGATATTTAAACAAGAATTACAATGGGAGGAGAGAGAGAGAAAAAGTTGCTCAAGGTAGATGATAGAGAGGGAGACAGAAATCCAAGACAGGCAAAATTCATTCCATCTTTAGTGAAAGAATCTATCTAAGACAAGAGTCCCAAACTCAAGTATCTCCGATAACCAGCCCTGTGAGATAAATGAGTATAATCATTTTGGGTGTTGGCAAGTAGTGAGAACTGTTTGAAACTATGCAGTCTAGTCTACGGCCATGCCACCTGAACAAGCCCGATCCTGTCCGATCTTGGAAACTAAGCAGGGTCGGGCCTGGTTAGTACTTGAATGGGAGAACACCTAGGAAGACTAGGCACTGTAGGCATAAAAAATAAATAAATAAAAAATAAGGGATTGTAAACTCATAAGGTCCTCACAATCTCTGAGATCAACCAAGGGTTGCCTTGCCAAAAAAACAAAACAAAAACAAAAAACAAACAAAAAAAACAAGCAAGCAAACAAACAAACAAAAAACTATAGAGTCTAGGGCCTGCTCTTTCGCACTATATAGTTGCATAATAGAAAAAATAATTTTCAATTATTTAAAAAGAAGCCAGAAAGTCAGATTATTATGCTAAAATTTTTAAATGTCCATTTTCAAATGTCAATTCAAATATTTAAAAACCTTATGAGCCCCCAAATGTCTGCAATTCTCACTGCAACCTATGAGCTTCCAGTTTACAATCTCAAATATATGCTTATTAACTTATTTCTTGTCTGCCCAAACTATAATTTTGTGGGGAAAAAACCCTTCCTCCAAAAAGGGATTCACATGTGTTAAGTTAGGGCTCATTAAGACTGGTACTCAGGCTGACGTAACAGATGATTAGAATGGGATTACAAACCTACCCATTCTACAAATCATATTTGAAACTAGCTTAAGTTGGATTCTTAAATACAAGCAGAAATTAAACTTGCTCTTGTAGTATTTGATGGTTGGCAATTCTCAACTTTGTGGCATTAATTATTTATACTTTTATAAAATTTTATTGATAGTTAAATGTTCTAAGATCAGTTATTTTCAGTTTGTGTACATTATTTTCATACAAACAAACCAATTTGTGCATTTATTTTCCACTAGGAGTTAGTTCTTTTGTCTGGTAGAGTTGAATAGTTCAGAGAAACACATGATATAGCCTCAATTCAAGATATATTGGAGCAATGTTAGGGTCTGTAGTACTCCTCGAGGCATGTGTTCAGTAGTATCCTTGAATCAATTTTAAGTTATTTTCAATGAAGGATTCAAATTTGCATTTATTAATGATAAATTATTTAAATATCTGGGTGTACAAGTATAATTAATTATAAAGGGATTTCTGGTTGTTGTTTGTTGTGTGTTTTGCAGGGAGTTTGTGCAATAATTATCAGTGTTAAGTTTGCTATTGAAGTATAAATCAGAGGGAATGGCTTAAATATCAGGTTTTTGATTTGTATTTGTAAGTTGTGGTTTTAACATTTGCCTGGATTTGATTGGTTCTCCTTTCAGATGCTCATACACAAAATGAACTGACATCATTCTTCAATGATTGATTAGATACCACAAATACCCACACATCACCACAGAGAACTACATACTGGCACAAAAAAGATCTGACAGTAATCTCAAAGAGATTTTTGAGTACTGGTTATGAGTGCCTGTCCGTGATGTGGAATACCTTACTGTATCTTCTTTGAAGTGCATAGAGGCTAACTCTGGACTTTGGGAGTTCATTGGCTATTCAGGATTTCACTGCCAGAGAGCAAACACAAGAAATAGCCCCACCTTCCCAACTTAGTTGGGTTACTTTGTACATGGATTATGACAACTAAGCTGGAAAGGTGCAACTGCTATGCCCTCTTTAATTGCTTGAAGTGTTTGTTCTTAAGCAATAAAGTTGTATTTGTTTTATATTAAGAACTATTCTCACTTAAGTTCTATATCCTAAATCTCTCTGGGACATTTGAATCACAGCATATCACACATATTTCTCCACATAAACTTTGCAAATTTTGTATTTCTGGTCATTTTTAGAATGCTATTAACTGTTTTATGGTCTTGGTATCCAAAGCATTTGAAGTCACTTTATTTATGACATTTATAGAACACTAAAATCACTTATATCCTCTGATAAATAATGATCATGTTCAGAATAAGTATCATGTATCTTTTTAAACTTGTATCTCTGATGTTTAACATAGTCTGGGTATATCACATACGCAATAAAAAATTGTTGAGCAAACAAATAAATTAGGTCATTAAACTATTAACCAAATATAAAAATCAAGAGTGAAGTTGTACTCCAGCAAGACAGGTTTCAAACTTTGATTAATGTCCTGATGAATAGAGGATGAAATTTAGATACTCAACACATAGTAAGGTTATAAACGAGGATGGTGTGAAATTTCCAAGATTCTAAACTCCTTCTTTCTCCCAATTAGGAAACATACTAGAATGAGAGTGAATAAGAGTTATGATATTTAGGGACAACAATGAATTTATATTTTAAAAAACAAGAAAACCATTTACAATGTTTTCTGTGATCTCTTTAGAAGCATGCTTCCAAAGGAAATTATTATGAAGGAAATTTTCTTTGTAATGGTTAAATGTGCTACTTTTTAAATAAGGAAATATTTTTTAAACACAATTCAGAGTGAGATAACATTTCCTAGAAATTATTAAGTCTTGACATTACCAATAGTGCTATATTTCGTTTTCGGAAATCCAATGATTACTAAAGTGTCTGAAAAGTCCTGCAGTAAAGATATAGCTTGCTAAATAGCTAACAAGCATTTCTGTTATCTATGTACTAACAATAATCATCTTCTAACTTAGTCCATAATTTCAACATATCCATATTTTCAGTTAAATCTCTAATATTAATCTAGAATACCATCTGCTAGAAGATTCTCAAACCTACTGAGAAAATAAAACTATTGCTTGATTATGGAGGGGTCCAGTTTTCACCCACAAAGGAGGGAGAATAGAGGAGCAATTACCTCCTCCGAATAGGAAAACATTTTTGTAGCTGGAGATAATTTTAGTGCCCAAGCATATACTTCTAGAATATATGTTGTCTCTGTCTGTCTCTGCATATTTTTTTCCTGTCCTAGAAGGGGAGTCTTGAACAGAGTTTATCTATAACTTATCATCTACTCTACACTACCAAATTTATTTTTTGTGGTATTAGTCAGAATTGGTTAAGTTATGCCAAGCTCTCAAACAAATCCAAAATTTCAGCAGCCAATGTCAATGAAGGTCTAGTCCTTGATTATGCTATTATCTGTTATGGTAAACTAGGGACTTCCATTTTGATGTCACCAAATGACTGACAAAGAAGGCAAAATCTGGAAACTCTCATTTTGGCAATTCCATGTTTCTGCTCAGAAGGGACAGATGTCACTTCCATACACATTCCTGTGCTACATATACCATCAAGAGGACAGAGAAGTACAACCTCTTCTCTACACAGATGTTGCAAAGGGCAAAATATCACTGAATAGTAATGCTACCATATTAGTCAGTATATTTGAAGCTGAGTACCAAATGCAAAATAGTTGCTTAGGAGAAATTAAGGGATTTATTTAAAAACAAAAGGTGAGATGAAGACTGCTGCTAGCCTACCTGGTAGTTGCTGGGAAGAATGGTATTAAAATCCCAGAACGGCAGCAGTAATTATTGTATTACACATCACCAGAAAATTTTACAACAAAAATATAATGCTGTAGCAGACCAAATCATTCCTATACACGTTCTCTCCCAGATAAGGCATTCTGATTGATGTTGTCTATTTTTCAACCTTTTGTCTATTTACAACACTTTTGTAATTTTGCACAAGCTAAAACCTTAAATTCCTTAATGGATGGCATAGATATGGTGGAGAGGCAGATGTTGTCCACAAAATCATTTAAATGTCCTGCCTTAAAAATATTGCAGGAGTAATGACATTTTACAGGTTTGCATTTACTCTACAGAAAGTGTAATAGATTTCTGGCAAAGAACAGTTTCTACTATATAGTGCATAGTATATAATTTGAGAGGAACTATGGAGATATTATACTAAAATAGCTATATTTACATTACTGACAAGAAAAACGGTTTCAAAGAATGACTAATTCAGTTTAGTGAAGCAAGGCAGAGTCACTAAAATTTAGTCCATAAAGAAGGTAGAAAGAAGAAGTTGGCTCTTTTGTTGATATTTTGAACTTTTAGGGACAGAACCGCTGCTAATTTAGGCAAGTGGCACATCCCGAACCTGCACTGGGATGCTGGTTTGACACAGATTCTGAGGGAAGATTGCCACCTACTGGATCACCAGCACCACTCCCTCAGGTCTTAGCATACATGTACATGTAGTTCTCTTATAATGACAGACCTTAAAAATAAAACTTGAATTTGTCTACAAAATTTTCACACATTTATTTAAAGGCAAGCTCAAGGATGTGAAATTATTCTAGTTATCCTCCAGAGAGCTAAACGTGAGCTGCTTAAACACTTGGCTGCTGCTATTCCTTGTTTCAGGGTCACACTTACAAGCTGTTTAGAGGAGATTTTGTTTTAAATGTTCGTAAGCATCAGCTGGATAGTCTACCTCAATCAAATCTAATCCTCACATTGGATTTGTAATAGATAACTATTCTGTTAAAAAAAAAAAACATTGCATTTAAAAAAAAATGTATCTGACTACTTGAAGCAGTTCTAATCTTTATAAAATGTTCATCTCTAAACTATTTCATGAACCACATATTACAAGTATGTGGATAAGAAGAATACAATTGCAATTTAAAAAGTATTCATACTAACAGCAAAACTGTTGGTGATTTCTCTGCACAAATGGCATACAACTTAAATTAGACTTCTCCATTTAGTTGTCACAGCATGGCCTTTTGTAACATACACAAGAGATTTCAGCTGTATCTTTTGAGTATTGGTAAAAGAAGGGTGGATTTGCAACTATAATGCCATTGTCAATTCTGAAGGCAAAAGTGTTTAAATATTAGTGAGTTAATATGACTTGACGATGTTTAGTAAATCGATATAACAAAAGACAAAGATTTAAACACATTAAACAGGAGAATGAGGAAAGCTGCCAACTAGAAGAGTAGATTAGAATAATAGTTCAATGAAGGCAAAGAAAATAAAATAGAAGTAAAGGATTAAGGATAATTATTAGGAATGAGAGTAAAAAGCTGAGATGGTGGGGAAAAAATAGTGGAAGGTGTCTATCCAGGAGACAATGTGATATAGAAATAACGAGAGCAAAATCAAAACTTTGGAATTGCACAGACCTGCGATCACTAGCAGTGTGATTTGGGGCAGGCTATTTCACTTTGCTGAGGACCAGTTTCAACTCCTACAAACTGGAAATAACAATTTTCCCATAATTTTAAAAATTAAATTAGATAATACATAGTCCTGAAATAATAAATATTTTCTCATTTCACTGTTCCTTTGAAGAGGTTAAAAGAGAAATAGAAAAATAATGAAGACCTTTGTCAATGGTAGACACACAGATACAAAAGAGGAGCAGCAATAAGAAGAAATTTAGAAAAGGGAAGCTAAAATAAAAAGGACTGAAATGGCAACAGCCCCAGGAAAAACAAGATCTTGATGAGAAAATTGTCGCTAATAAAAACAGTACCAGCTCAATATGCTGCGTACATTCTCAAAGTAAAGTAAAATATTCAGGCAAACAACACTTGTGTTGGCCAAACCACATCAAATGACCTTCTGAGCTATTCTCGCCTATGAATGTCATTCCTAATTTATATCTGTAAAATTTTCCCTCACCTCTTTCGAGCTGCATTTTCGCTTTTTAACAACTTTCTGGACATTCTTGTTTGAATACCACACCCACTCGTTCAAATTAAAATTTCCATATGAAATCTTATTATCTTCACTGTCAGACTTGATTCTCTCCCAATGATGTTTTCATTCTTAATTAATAGGATCATTGTTCCCCCAGGAGTTTACTTAGCGCAGTACCTCTACTTTTTTCTCATTTTCTGTTACCACACCCTCTAATGTCATTTGTTTGTGGTAGACATGGCTGTGAAAACCAAAATGCATACAGTTTCTTAGAATTTATGTAGTGCTTTCCCACAGATAACATCACTTAATTTTTACTTCTGCTGAATCTATCTCATTTCAATTATTGCCACTATCATCTTAGCAAATATCCTTCCCATTTCTTGCCTGGACTATGACTGTAGCATCTAACATGGCTTAAGGGGCTTCGATCAGTGTTCAAAAGAAAATTATTGTTTTTTTTCCTAAAAATAAAGTGCATACTCCTTAATAAAATATTTAAGAAATTTCATCATCTTGCACAAAATGGTTTTTAGCCTGATTTTATTTTATAAATTCTCCAATACTCCTTTCTGGATTGCTCCTCCTCCAGGAAGACTCTGTACCTGACTTTCTGCCCATCAGTAGCCCATTCATTCTTTGAGACTCTGATCCAATGAGAATTCTTCTATGATCCCTTGCCCAATGAGAGAATAGCCAAACCAGAAGGTACAGGTACCAGTCTCTTGGGGTACCAGAATGTCATAGAATAAATTGGAGCTGTTTCTGACTGAAAAAGATACATACACACATCTTCCATTGCACATAATGATTCGAATGTAGTATTTTTGAGAAAGTCATCCAATTCTACTTTGGAATCAAATAAGACAGTCTAGCTGTGATTATTTGAAATTAATGACCTACTCTGTCATCAAGATTTCAAACTTTGCCAAGTAGTTGTTTAATTCAGGATAGGAATTTTAAAAAAATAAGAAATAGAAACATAATAGCCATAGACAATTGGCAAATTGTTTTCTTTCTTTCTTCATTTTTTTTCTTTTCTCCAGAAAAATAACTCTTTATTGGGCAATGGAAGAAATTGGTAAGTGAATATAATTTTCTATGTAATAATTATTACCAGAAAAATGACTTCTGCCCACATCTACTACATAAATACTGAACAAATAATGAACCAGTTTTTAAAAGACTCCAAATTTATTAGCCTGCTCAGGGTTTTGAATGCCTACATTCCTCCAAATTTATTTATTATCATACTAATTGTCTTGTTTCATAGAATCGAGTGCAGGTTGGTCTCCTCCAAGTCTCTGGGAGACAGACCTTTTATCTTAGAAAACTTTGTGCTGAAACAGAACTATGAACAGTTGCAAGAACTAGAACTCAAGAACCGCGTCCTCTGTATTAGTTGCTGGGCACAGAGTCTAGTAAAAATTGATATTTTATTGTATGTTTTAAAGAGATGATATAGTAGAAAGGAGTCATGAAGACAAAATAATAACTAACTTGAATATTAGCTTATTACATTATAAATAGTAGCATAGATTATTCAGGATTTCATACACATACACACACACTAAATATCAGATTTAAATGTAGAAATATCTGTCTGCTTACGCAATATGGACTATTGTGTACATAAATGCAAGTGTTAAAAAGCAAATGTACCCTCAAAGCAGCTGTGCAAATTTTCCAGGTTTTTTTTTTTCTGCTGAATTTTAGATTTATAAAAACCATGTCTCAGCTGCTACCTTTCAACAATTTTACTCTGAGGCAATAAATAATTCAATGTGCTAATTTGACAGATGACTCTCCAGGAGCCTCCTACCATTACTAGCATCATTAGGCCATAATATGCGTGACGAGGATGCACCATTCAGCAAATGTCCTTCACTTGTTTACCCCTAAAGAGCTGTACTCTGCACAATTAACTAATGAAGCATTATGGGCCTCTTTTTTTTTTTCCTTGCCTCCTATTTCAATATATCAATGCAGAGAGTCTGAGACAAAATATATTCTGCTCCTTTTTACTAAATAAGTATTTATGAGATGGTTAGGACTTCATTCTAGCTCCCCAAATGAATAAGGGGGAAATAATAAGATGGTCAAAATGGATCACCATCATCCTTATTATTATTACTTCCTTTCTCTTCCATAATTTGTGAGGAAAATGTAAAAGCAACTTGGTGTGGAAATGCCAAAAAAAAAAAAATCAGTATGTAAACCATCTGCTTAATATTTACTGGTTATTATAATCTTGAATGTTCTCTCCATCAAGTTCGGAAATTTTATCCTCATCTGAAAACTCTATTACATGTGAATTTTCTCTGACTCTTCTTTGACTTTTAAATTTAATTCCAATTTGAAAAAAAATACTAAAACCATACTGTGAGTATTCTAATTGTGTGTGTGTGTGTGTGTGTGTGTGTGTTTGATTCTACCTTTACTGTTCAAAACAGCAAAGCATATGCCTACAGGTGTTCACATGAAGTTGCTAAGTCCATGTCTAAATAGTTCCATCTCACAGAACTGAATTAAACAAGTATCAGCTGATTTGCCTGTTATTATTGTTTACTAAAAAGTGCCATGTCAACACATTATTTTGATGGGCAAAGATGATTCTAAAATAAAAATTGTTTTAGGATCTCTTTCTTGCATTTGCAGAGAGTATATTATAGGTTCTTAGTTAAGAAATTATTGCATCCTTTATCATTCCTGGCATTATTTTGTGGTTTAGAGTATA
The DNA here is from genome assembly GCA_003508835.1 of Eonycteris spelaea. Classification (NCBI taxonomy): domain Eukaryota; kingdom Metazoa; phylum Chordata; class Mammalia; order Chiroptera; family Pteropodidae; genus Eonycteris; species Eonycteris spelaea. The sequence continues at coordinate 3,055,213 of PUFA01000011.1, forward strand.
GCAAATGAACTCTGCCCAAAGCATGTCAATTAGAAGAAAAGTGGGTGGATCCTAGGATTAAAGCAGCTACATTGTTCTTTTTTCAACCTTCATCCAGACCCACAGTGATATTGATGTTATTTCCCAAGAGGAATAGTCACAACCATTCTTCCTAAGTGTAAAACTATTTTCTCCCATTGATAACACATGTAAAAAGACAATTACTATGTTCCTCTTTGCACTAATAAAATAATAAATAATAATCATCATTGTCGTATTGATAATAAAAATAGCTATGGTTCTTTTCATTTAATAGCTATGATTTATTAGGAACCAATTAAAAACTGTTATGTTTATTGCATGTACTAAAAAATATAAAGCAATGGTGTGAGGGCTTCTTAGTCCCTTCATGAACCTTGAAGTTGCAGAAAATCTTTACAATAAAAAAGAAAGAGAACCATTATATTTCAAGAATTCTTCAGATAAATTCTGGTTGATTATCAATAGCCTATTGTCTTTACAGGATTTCAAAATTACATAAAGCTATACTCCATATATCTGTACACACTATCCCATTTGAACAAATTTAATGGAAAAATAATTCAAACCCTTTTTTAAATGTAAGTGTTCCCAATTGCCTTATTATAGCTTTATGGTAAATCATAGATGCAGTAAAATTCTAATAATATTTCTGATATTTTATATTTAATAAGTTGGGTACTATTTAACTTCTCTTTTCTATCCACATATAAATATGGTATAAAATTCAATGTGCATATAAAACTTATTTTTCAAAATGTTAAAAATGAAAAAGCTATTTGAATCCAAAAGAAGCAGTGGTTTCTTTGTTTTTATATTGGGGAAAAGGCTATGTATTATTTTTAGAAAACATATCCCACCCATGAAATTCTGAGGAAATTTGTAAGAAGTAGGAACATTTCCAACCGATGATAATGGAGGAATTTCACAACACTGAATGTATTTCATGTAATATTTCTTTACAAAACATAAAAACACATTTATATAAATGTCCTTCCTTTCTATACATAAAACTTTAAGTAAAACAGAGTTTACTTAAATTTGTTAAATGTAATGTAAAATTGTTTTATTATTTGAAATTTGTACTTAATATAGTCTATTACATGCAGAATCTGTAATTTAACCCAGATACTCTATTGAATGGAAAAGAGACCAAAATATGGAATATCTTATAGAATAATTAAATGCTTCAACCATGGAACAAGTAAACTTCATCTTAAATGGTTGGTCATTTATCCATATGAGCTATCTAGCAAAAATAGTATGGGTAATAATTTTGCAGATTATAATTAATAAAATTACCTCTATAATTTTAAGATATCAGCATTTGAAATGTTTCAAATGTCACCAAGAGCACTGACAGTCACTAGTAAATATTATCTGCTAATGTCCTGAAATATGGTTTCCATACAAAAAAAAAAACCCTAAAAATCAGAGTCAGTCAGAGATTAAAAATTACAAGTACTCAAATACATATAGTTTTTATATAAATTTATCTATAATCAATGAATTTAACCAAAATTATCTCAAATTATATTTGACTTCTAATGAAATAAATATTCCTGCTTTTTTTAAAGCAAAAAATTAAAACCTACATGTGATGTTTTTCAAGATTTTTTGCTCATTCTTATGTAGTAATTTATTCCTTTTAGTGTGACTTTGCTAAAAATTCAATAATGTACCATTAAAAAAAATCATAGCTATACTAAATACATCCCAGAGAGGCACACTCCCATAGATATGCCACTTAACTGCAGCAGTTCACAGTTCATTGAAGACATTTCTGTTTATTTTGATATCTTTGTTAAAGAAATCCACAGTAACAATGATGACCAGACAAAGAGAGGGAAAAAAAGCCATTCATCCATTCATGGTTAATTGAATTCCCTCATATTTCATAAACAGATTGCCTGTCTGTGGGGTTGTGTTTTATTTGAATAACTTTCTTTAAAATGCTTTCCCTATATAAGATGGGGAATTACAATCATGTTTAAGAACTCTCAAGGTCAAAACATTTTTAAGTTAGTTTTATTTGATGGATGCATTGCCATGAGAGGAGGCACCCCTCCCTTTCCCTCTCCTCCTCTCTCTCCTCACACAAATTGCCTTTAGACTGGATGTTTATTGCTCAATGTAAAGAACAAACAGGGAGGTAATTAAGCCTAGAATTGCCTGCTGTTGCTTTGAGAGTCAAGCCACCCTCCTAAGACTAGGAGTCCTACCAAATCCACAAAAGAAGGAGTCCTTGGTTCCCCAACAAAGATAAGCAGCAAAGACATATTACTGTTAATTACCTATAAACAAAGAAGACTTGGTATCGGTGGCAGACCAGCAAACTTGGGGCGGCAGCTGATGCTCTAAAGACAGTTGGCCTTACTTTGTCCTTTTGAGCATTGTGCTACAAGATGATCCACCTCCATAAAGAGCTCAAGTAATTAGGCTCACACTTCAACCACTGTTTATACATGCTCTACTCTGTATGGTGCGCTAATCAACAAACAACCTGTCCTCTACAGACAGGTGGCATCTGCTAAATATCACATAGAAGAAAGAAAGAAATAGAAAGAAAAGAAAGAAGGAAGGAAGGAAAAAGGAGAAAGGAAGAAAGGAGGAGGGAGGGAGGAAGAAAGAACAGATTTCAAAATACTATTTCATTAATTTATAAACTAAAGGACAAAGTACAGGAAGACAGCTGAGAAGTATAGACATAACACTGAAGTTTACAGCTCCTTTAATAAATTAAGTATGAATTAAATAAAACATGACATTTACTTCACAAAATAACTATTGGCCTTTGTTAACTACTCTGTGATATAATAGCATGAAGAGGTATTTTAACAAGAATACACATAAGTAAGTAATAATATATATATATACATACAACACATATTTACATAATATGGTATGCAATAAAATATTATATATATACATTTAATGTTTTATTTTCTTTTTATCTTTTATAATTACTCTTGTCATTGATTATGCTCATAAAAGTCAACCAAAAATAATAGGTTAAATAGAGCCGGGGTGGTCAGGACACAATAAGATTCAAACTCAGACAAGACTGTGCTATAGAAGACCTATGTCCGTATAACCACAGAACATGGAGATGACTGAGTGGATTTCAGTGTAATACAGTGGCATCATCAGGTAGACCTGCTTTGCTCCTTTGTCAGTTGGTTAGCATCAAATGAGGTAGAGTTCTTGAATTTGATTTTCTCATATGTAAAATAAAGTTAATAATGCATTTCTCTCAGCATTGTTGTGAGGACAGACATAATACATATACATGGCTTAGTGCCCAATACATAGCGAGCTCTCAGTTAATAGTGGTTCTAATAGCTGACTTGGAAAAAATTACTGACTTTTGAGGCAACCGGGTAAATGAGACGTTGAAAAACACAGAGCGGGCCAAATCATAGTTGCTTTGCTAAGTATGTACAGGCAACTCTTACATTCTCCGCTAGTGGAGACCCTATCAGCAACAGAAAAGTACAGAAAAGCTTTGAATCTCAGAATTCCCACTACCTTAGACATTACTCAGATGTTTTAGCGAAAAATGGGATGGTTAAAAGCACTGAGTTTGAAATGAGAATGACCTAAATTCAAATTCAAGCTTTGCGCTTACTAGTTCTGTGTGCTTAGAAAGTGCAGTAACTTAAACGTCTTAATTTGTGTCCTCACCTAAAAAATAAGGTATATAGGGCTAACCACTTTAAAACATGAACTAAGTTTGAGTTACAACTCTGCTATTTACTTAAGTTAAATCTCATATCTTTGAGCTATATAATAGGATATAATTATAACTATATTATAGGGCTCTTGTGAAGATTAAATGAGTCATTTTATACATAGCCCTTAGAGTAGTGCCTGTGTTATGATTTGCTCTTATTACCTGCTACTTTGGGACTTTTAAGACCCTTCAAGACCCTCACCTACCTGTGACATTAAATGTTATTTTTAATAATCACTGGCTGCACATGGATATCACCGTCATGCCCCAAATGATCCTCATGGTTTTCTGAGACATTTACATACACGTGAATCAGTTACCAGTAAGACCGCTACAATTGCTACATGACACTCTCTGTGTATTTTCCTTCCCTCTTTGGTTCATTCTACTTCATATAAACTATTACAAAGCTGCTTGAAAGTGATTTCATATTGCCACTGCTGTTATAGGATCCCAGGTGTCTGTCATTCAAGGCTGCTAAAGCTTCTCCTTCTTGTAGCAGGTTCATAGCAGATAGGGTGGGAAACTCTACAACTCTCTGCCACACCTTGTCACCTGGGCTATCCCTCATGCTCTAAGGTTCATAAAGTTTCACATGAAGTTAACTTCTAACTCTTACTTCCCTAGGCTTCCAACCCAGGGAATCAAACCCAAGGTCATCCTTATCACTGTCACGGTCTCTCTCCACATATACTCTAGAGCTGTAATTACATCATCCTTAAATAACTAATTAAAAATGAAAAATTCATTAATGCAAACAATGTGTCCCACTGTAGACCCATAGAACTTATTCCTTTCATTTTATAGAAATTAATCAAGCTGAATTTGCATACTTGAAGCCTCTGAGACTGATCAATTATGAATGACCATAGTCCACTGATTGTAAAATCCTGCTCCTTTGTTATAAAGACAAATTTCTCACTTGCCTTTCATGACAAAAAGATTAGTCTGACACAGCACTCTACTCCTAGTACGCTCTTATATAGTAAACTTTCCGAGCTTTTTATGACTGTCAGTAATTTATGTAAGTCACTGGAGTATCGAAGTGCACACGCTGCAGTTCTGGGATAATGAAAACTTGCATTACATTTAGCCTAGTAAGTAAGCATCATCAATAACATCCACCAAGAAATCATAAAAATAATAAAACATTTTGTGCTTTATACTTTTGTGTACATTGGCTATTAAATATTCTAAATTTAAAGGTAATAATTCTCTAACTCCAAATTCTAAGTTACATCTATTCTGTAGTCATCTCAATCATTTGCTCAAGAACTATCATGAGCTTTAAGTTGTTGAAGATGTCTAAGTTTCTTATCAGAAACTCCTATCCACTATTCAAAGGAAGACATTTTGTTTGTAAATTCAATCGTTCTTTTATTTTTGTCACATTGATTAAAACCTTTGTGATAGAAAGTTTTTGCTGTGGTGCATATGTAGACTTGATATTTCAATAAAACTCAGCCACAGGATATTGATAAAACATTATAAACACAAAAATGATCATTATATTAGCATTTGTATAAATTTGTATGTCATATAAATGACACAAATAGTTGTACTAAAATGGTAAAAGTAAAATTGTTATTCACAGAATATAAGTGAATTGTCAAGTGTTACTGAAAGACATAATGTTACTAAGGTGCAAAGATGTTTAAGATGTTCTATTTGAAATAGAACAATGGAATCTTGCAGAACTTGCAGAGTCAGGCCATTAGATTGAGGCACATAATTCTGAATGATTACAGTCAGCACAACAACCTTTAGTCAATTCAAGAAACACTGAGCAAGATGAAGATAATGAGTTCATATTCCTTCATTCTTGATATCGCCACCACGATATATTTGTTTTATCCGTAAAATGACAAACTTATTGCCATTTTATTTCCCTCACTATGCAGTTAGCTATCATACTCCAAAATTCACTCTCTTTAAAAGAAGTTTTACAGTATTATTATAATAAAGTACTCTGAACTTGTGGAAAAGAAGATGTATTCTTATAAACATTGGTATTATGTCAATCCCTATGCAAAACCTTGGGATAGGTGTTTTCAACAATCAAGCGAAAGCTAAAACTTAAAATTAACCATTTGTAGGGATTATTGTTCAAATTATAATTGTCCTAAATGTTAAAAATTTTAATATTTTTCTTAACCTAATGTACATACTCAAGAAAGCAGACTTTTGTTTTGTTTTGTTTTAACCAAGTTATTTATGCCGAGTCATCAAGTATTTACTGCTGTTTTTGTCATGCGCCTCATTCTATTTGTGTTAAATGACCTTTAGTCTCTGGTCTAAAGCAATAAAGTGAATGCTTCCTGTTCTATCGATTAGGAAAGGCCTATTTTCACACTAATAAAATGAGAAGCCCAGTTTAATAAAATACTTTTTTCTACTAGTGGCCCTAGGTGAACTGGAGACTTGAAAATGTTGGCAGAGGTCAACTGAGAGGACAGAGGTCAGATCTGCAGTAAATCAACTTTCAGGAACAAATCACTGGACACTATAAAAATCAAAAGTGGTTCTTTAAGAGACCAGCTTGACCCTCCTTAACCAGAAAATAACATCTGACCCGGCAGCGAAATTTATCACAACATTTCAATTAAAACTTGGCAGACACACTAGCAACACACAGTGCTTCTACAGTTGATGTTGTAATAGGAAAAACAGACAAGGAAAAAAATAGATATTCTTGCTCCATATTGCTTACAAATATGATCTGTACAATGACATTTCCTTAGTCACATGAAGTTTTCTGGATACTAGATTAACAAGCCACGTGTGGACAGTGTACAACTTTTCATTAATTTATTCAGCGCTTTCGGTTGTCTGCTTCTTTATGACACTAAAAACAGCCTGTCAATATTAGTTAAAAAATAATCTGATTTTCTCAATCACTATATACTCATATTCTAGATTTCGAATAAATCAGTTTGATCATATGACTTTTCTCCCACCGCTACCAAAAAGAAGTATGACAAAAATCAAAAGAAACATTTATTTATTATATGCCAGTCCTTTTGGATAGAGTGTAATCTTATACCCAGTATAAAGTATAATATTTAAATCTAAATGACACACGTTGCCTCAGCAGCTCTCACAGTGAAAGTACTAGGAAAATGTGCACCGCTGAACTCAAATGACGTCACATGTTTGACAACAAGGGGTCTTTATAAAGATTTTAAAAACCTGGTCATATAAAAGTTTGTTAATTCCCCTGAATTATTTAATTGCACATGTGGTTCACATATGTAATAAAAGAATCATAGGAGAAAAGGACATGGCTTTCTCCTCTTCTAATAGTTAACTGTGTGTGACCCATCAATGGTAAATAATTTTAAAATGAGATGGTAACAATAGATAATTTTAAAGATCTCTTTTGCTATAAATGCTTAATCTTTAAATATTTCATATGCAAAATAATAATGTAATCTAACTGTGTTATTCAGAACAAAATTTAGGGTTTTTTGACTTCTAGGCTGTAGGAATGTGTAGGTCTTGGTAATTCCTCAGAAAGAAGGTACTATGCACAAGCTGCCTTATTTAATGTAGGAAAAAATCCTAAAAATCAAGTAAAAAGTGGCACTATTCCAGTTGAGTAAACAAAGGCAAAACACGAGGAAAGTAAGTATAGTTATGGCATCTTTGTGATTAGATCAATAGATATAAATGTTTATACATTTAAAATTATTTTATTTATTTAATGTTAATAATACTATTAAGATACAGAAATATTCTGATTATTTAGTTAATGACCATATAACAGATGTCAGTGTTTAATCAGATTAAACAACATTTTTAAAAATCAGATTAGGATATATTTTAATATTAATTTAATCATCACAGGATCTTGAGCAAAGACCCAAGATGAACTGTATCCATGGGCAAAGGCCAAACAACTCAACACACTGTGCAAATGAAAGTTTTGCAAGACATCAAATAAAGAAAAATGATAGAGAAATTCAAGCAGCATGTGATACCCTGTAAAATAGAACTCCAAAATGGAAAGAAGCTGCAATAACAACAGTCCCTTGCAAACTATGATTTGGTTTCAACAAAACATCATTGGTTATTACATTAGTGTTTGACTTTGTTTTTAATTTGTGATGTTTTATATATATATATATATATGTATATGTATATATATATAAAACAAATATATATATATAATTTATATATAATTTATATATTTGTTATATATATTTATAATTTATATATTATATATAACAAATATATAAATGTATATATAATTTATATATTTGTTATATATATATTTATAATTTATATATATATATATATATAACAAAAGTACTTCAAAGTAAGAGTGATGCAAAGTTGGGTGTCATGTCAGTGATGGAAACCCTGCAAAAATATGCTTCCAAAATAGGAGTTGTTTGATGTAGACTTAAGGAAGGATAGAACTTAGAATACTCCTTAAAAAAGAGGAAGTAGCTGGTCAGAGATAAGAAAGTAGTCTCTGAAGTGAGGTGAAAGTGAAGATACTGGCAATGTTAAAATGTTCTTTGCAGCATTCATTTTATATGTTTATTATGATTTCAAATTATTTCAAATTACTTCAATTTTAAATTAACCTTTTTTTCTAGTTTTATTGAGATATAATTGACATAATATTGTTAGTTTTAGATGTACAACATAATGCTTTGGTATATGTATATATTGTGAGATGATTGTTACATTGCTTAGTTAACATCATCACCTCATGTAGTTATACATTTTTTCTGGTAATGAGAACTTTTAAGATCTATTATCTTAGGAGCATTCAAATATACAATACATTATTTTTGCCTATAGTTACCATGCTGTATATTACATCCCCAAAACTTATTTTATAACTGGAAGTTTATACCTTTTGACCACTTTCGCCAACTTTTTTTAATAGCCATTGTGATCAAGAGTCTCCCCTGTTTCCAATGTCCTTCCCCTTACATGCCCCTTACTTGAGACTCCTGTAGAGCCAACCCAAATCCCAGCCCTTTTGGATTGAATTGACCAATCCAACCTTAGCCTGGGAACTCCAAAGCACTCCATTTCTGGACCCTAATGTATAGACATGCACCACTCCATTTCTGGACCCTAATGTATAGACATGCACCCCAGGTACTCACTCTATCTGTACTCTGCCTTGACCTTTCCATGTAGCCTCTTAAGGTGTGCCAGATATTTACTTTCTCCAGAACCTGTGAGTAACAAACTTCTCTATTTCAGCTTCTCCTGTGGTCTGTTGCTGGACTGCGGCTCATTATCCAGAACCCTTTGCTGCACTTAATAAAGGTTAATTTGATAAATTCATAACATCGAGCTTTGTTGGATGACTCCCTACTGTGTGACCCAACCTTTCTCAGAACTGTGTTGTGGTCTGGAGCTTTTCCTTATCCTTCCTTCCTTCAGTTTCTCTCTTCACTGCGTTCTGAAGTCTCTCTCCTACTCCTACCCTCTCTCTCCTTCCTTGACCGTTCTCTCACTAAATAATCTCATCTAATTCCATCTTGGGCTCTGTTTCTCAGAGGTCACTGACATAAGTTTTTTTGTATTCTACATTTCTTATAGATATCTATTAAAATCATATATTCTTTTGTCATCAGAAGCTGCATGATTTTTTTTATTTTTATGCAATTTGTACTTTGAGTTCTTTTAGATTACTCCTTATATTTAACCCTCATACAGATGGAAAAATAATTCACTTAGTTACAAGTCAACATTTTAGAAATATTAAAAACCCTTTTTCCTCTTTGCTACCCTGTTTAACAATATGAATTAGGAGCATGACTAAATAATTGAAAATACATAATATATATGTCTGAAAATGTTTTAAAAACTGTTGTAGAATTGTGGAGTTTGTGACATAGGACAAAATCCACTAATCTCTGAATAGCAATAAAAATCTTAATAATAATGATATTTGCTTAATATTATTTATTGAGTTATTACTATATACTAATTTCCATAACCTCTACTTAATCTTTCTATAATTATAGAATAACTATAGATTTATTCTAAAAAATGATCATCCTTTATCATAACTGAAGGATTTCTTTTTCCCTAGAAATGCTTCTGATTTTTTTTTTCATTACATGATTATTTCTTTTAAGTATTGAGAAAATCTCTACATATTTATTGAATAAAATCATTTGGATTATGTCTGTGAGCAACAGTAGAACTACATGGTGACCCAATAAAAGGTATTGTGGATAAAATTATAGTGCTTTGAGAGACATATTTCATTATTTCAGGCAAATCCTTTCTATAATTAAATCATGACTTGATATAGTCAGTTGCTGATGGTTAGCTGATTTTTCCAAAAGAAAAGAATAAAGAAATAAAGCAAAAAAGTATTTGAATAAATAGTACACAAAATTTTCCAAAATTTAATAAAAATTTTTACTTACAGATTCAGGACCTCAGCAAACCCCAAAAAGGTTAAGTACAAAGAAAACCATATTTAACAATTCTTAGTAAAACTGCTGAAGACCAATATTAAAAAAGTCACCCTTTTAAAGTTACTTTAAAAAAATTCTATAGCAAGAGAAAATACCCTTCAAAAATGAGAAAAAATGAGAAAAAATTGGGCTAATTTCTTACACCATATACACAAATAAGCTAAAAATGGATTAAAGACTTAAATGTAAAACCTGAAACCATAAACTCCTTGAAGAAATCATAGGCAGTAAATTCTGTGATTTGCTCTTAACATTATCTTTTTGGATATGTCATCTTGGCAAGGGGAACAAAGAAAAAGCAAACAAATGGGACTTACTGCATTGAACTAAAAAGGTTTTGCATATTGAAGACCATTAAGAAAAGAAAAAGACATCCTACTGAATGGGCTAAGATACTTACAAATGATATGTCCAATAAGTGGTTAATATTCAACACATATTAGGAACTCATACAACTTAACATCGAAAAAAATCCGATTAAAAAATGGGCAGAGGAACTGTATAGATATTCTTCCAGAGAGGATGTACAAATGGTCAACAGCGTATAAAAGGATGCTTAACATTACTAATCATCAGAGAAATGCAAATTAAATCTACAATGAAATGTCACCTCACATCTGTCAGAATGGCTATCATCAATAAATCAATGAATAACAAATGATGTTGGTGGGATTGTAACACTATAATCGCTATAGAAAATGGTCTGGAGATTACTCAAAAATTAAAAATAAAGTGGCCGTATGATTCAGCAATTCCACTTGTGGATATTTATCCAAAGAAAATAAAAATGCTAATTTGAAAAGATATATGCACCCCTATATTCATTACATCATTACTTGTAATAGCCAAAATATTGAAGAAACTTAGATACTTATCAACAGATAAATGGATAACGAAGATGTGGCGTATATACACAATGGATTATTATTTGGTAATAAAAAAGAATGAAATCTTGGCATTGCAACAACATGGATAGACCTAGAGGTTGTTAAGTCAGACAGAGAAAGATAAATACCATATAATTTCACTTATATGTGGAATTTTTTTTTAAAAAATGAAACAAGTGAATAAACAAACAAAACACAAAAAGAAATATAGAGAAAAAGCTGATGGTTGCCAAAGGGAAGGTGGTTAGGGGGATGAGAATTTTTAAAAAGAATCACAACATGGTATATTTGCCTGCATTTCTATTAATGGGGGGGTCTGCAAATATAAGATTATTTGTACCTCTCACATATTCTAAAAGAAAAAAAGATAGTAAAATGAAAACATTATTTTAGATGAGCAAATGCTGGTTGAGATTGCTTTTATTCTACATATTAAATTATTAAAAATGTCCATTGTAACAGTATGGAGCTTTTCCAATCCATAAACATAATACACTCCCTGATTTTTTAGATCTTTATTTCTATCAGTATATTTTCTATTTTTAAGTGTTAGTCTTTGCACATATATCTTTATATTAATTCCTAATTATTTTTACGATATTAAGCTACTGTTATTTTAAATTTTATTTTCAAATTGTTCTTTGCTAGATATAGAAATACAATTTTTTTTTTGTATATTAAGCTTATCTCCTGTGACTTTGTAAAATACTAACTAATTTTAGTTGCTTTTAAATTGTGGAAGATATAAATGCTTTAGCTACTATGAAAAACAATATGGAAGTTCTACAAAAAGTGAAAGGGAGAATTGCCACATGATCCAGTAGTCTTGCTTCTAGGTATATATCCCAAAAGAACTGAAATTAGAATCTTAAAGAAGTATACACTCTTATGTTCATTATAGTAATAATATAATAATAATAGCCAAGATATAGAAATAATCTAAATATCTATTAGTGGATAAATTGATAAAGAAAATGCATATATTCATACAATGGAATATTAGCCTTAAAAAAGAAGAAAATCCTGCCTTTTGTGACAACATGAATGAACCTGGAAGACATTCTGCTAAGTGAAATAAGCCAGAGACAGAATAAATACAGCATGATTCCACTTATATGAAGTATTGAAAATAGTCAAACTCATAAAAACAGAGATTAGAATGGTTGCTATCAAGGCCTGGGAAAGAGAAAAATGGGGAATTGATGTTCAAAGGGCATAAAGTTTCAGTTAAACAAGATAAATCAGTTTTATGTATTGCTGAACAACACTGTGCCTATAGTTAACAGTGTTGTATTTGTGTATTTAAAGTTTTGTTAGGCGGGTAGATCTCATGTTAAGTGTTCTTACTACAATAAAAACAAGCTTTAAAAAAATCATGGTAAGTGAAATAAGCCAAACATAGAAGAGTATATATTGCATGATTCCATTTATATAAAACTCCATAAAAGATGAATTTATATTATAGTGACAAAAATCAGTGGTTATATTGGGTGAAAGTTGGAAGTGGGGGAATTAACTCAAAAGTGACAAGAGAGAGTTTTTTGAGATTATAGAAATATTGTATATTTTTATTTAAAGTGATGATTATATGAGTATATAAAATAGTCATTGCTCATTAACCTGTACAATACTGTGATTTATAAGAAGAATATATTTTGTCATTTAGATGACTAAAATATATTTCTCAAATATGTTTGGTCTTGACCATGGTTTTTGGCCCACAACTCCCCAAATTCTTGAAATTTTCTGAGTGACAAGAGCAATGGGAACATCTTTTGTTATAATTTTGGCCTCTTGTCCTCAGTTCCTGAAATAGCTTCAGAGCCATAAAGATAAAATGGATGCCTTGTTAATCATAACAAGCCCTTTTCTACCACAATTGTGTTTATGTTAATGAGCTGACTTTTGCATGCACCTAAGGATAGGGGCTGGTTGCCAGTAGAACCAACCATTGATTATAGGATTGGAACTTTCCTTCCCACAGGTAGGAGGGGAGGGAAATTGAGTTCAACCACAAATGGTTAATAATTTAATCAACTATGCCTATGTAATAAAGTCTTTATAAAGACCTAAAAGGATGGGGGTCGGAGAACTTCCACGTTGGTGAACACATGGAGATTTGGAAAGAGTGGTGCACTCAGAAAGGTCATGAAAGCTCCAAGTCCTTTCTCCATTACCTTGACCTATGCATCTTTTCCATCTGGCTATTCCTGAATTACATCTTTTTATAATAAACCAGTAATCTACTAGATAAAATATTTTTCCACTTTCTGTGAGCTGTTCTAGGAAATTAGTCAAATCATACAAGAGAGTTGTTGGAGCCTCTGGTTAGACGCTCAGGTGGCGACCTGGATTTGTGACTGGCATCAGAAGTGTGTGGGGGAGGCCAGTCTTGTAGGACTAAACCCTTGACCTGTGGGATCTGATGGATGCTATCTCACAGTAGACAGTGTCAGAATGGACTTAAATTGTAGGACAGCCAGGAGGTATTGCAGAGCCTTGCATGGTGATATGGGACCGCGCCCTGCTACACACACACACACACACACACACACACACACACACTATAATTGGGTGAAGAATTCTTAACTTGCTTACTTAAAATGGATGCATTTCATTCTATGTAAATGATACTGTAAGCATTTTTAGTCTGTATATTATGTGAAAATTGACATAAATAGAACCATATTAAAATGAAGCTAGAGCAGTCATTACAGAGGAACTGCCTTGAAAGTCCTGTTTTCTGTATTTTTGAACTGGGCCAAACCAACAATATTCTAAGAAGTTAGCAAGAATAAAAATTTCCTGTTGAAGGGTCTGAAAAAATAAATGTTTACCTAGTGACCACTTCACCTGATCAGTCAATGAAGTACAAATCTACTTTAGCTTGTTAGAACCAATAAACTCTTATTAAAAACAACTCACCTCATCTCCTTTTTTTTTCCCCATAAAAAAACTGATTCCCTCTCCTATAATCTATACACTATTTGGGTTCCTGCCTAAATCTGTGTAACCTGAATTGCAGTTCTTTGATCCCAAATAAACACTTTGCCTCTTGAACTGGTTTCTTGTTTTTAGGTAGACAATCACGCTCCATGTTTTTGTAAGTGTAAAATTAAACTGATAATTCATTCACACACACACAAAAATAACAGATTATAATCTATAGTGGTATTATTAATTTTTTTTTGGTTTTGTCAGCTTTGGGGGGGATTCTTCTTCAATTTTCTCCAATAAATCTGTATATGAGTTAGTATTAGGTATAAATAACTGTTATCAATAAGTTTACTGAGCATGTTAATATATTTAAAGAGAATTTATTTTGGAAAATTTAGCTAAGTATAGAATGAAGGCAAATATCAATTGCTTTGTGGCCTTTGATTTGTAGTCTGAAGGAAAATATGCTGGGAAATCATTTGGAATTTGTGAAGAAACTAATTCAGTGTTTTTCTTGGAGCTTTTTAAAGTAATTTATTAACGAAGCTTGAAAAAAGTGTTTACTGCAAAATTGGACAGGTAAAAGAATATAAAAGTAAATACACAGAAATAAAAGTTCCTGATGACAGGTGAACTTTTGGATATGGAGGACTTAGAACAATTTAAAATAATTTGGAGTTTGCAAGGATGATTAATAGAAGTTATGTAATGACAATAGGAATAGGAATATAATGACAATAGTGGTATAAAGAACTTATGGCAGAATGGATGGCTTATGACTATTGGCTACCAGACTGAGACTTACATTAACAAATATAATTATATTAACATACAATTATATCAACACATATTAATAAATATTATTTAAATAACATGGCTGAAATACAGTAGAAAAAAATTCTGATATCATAGTCTAAAAACAAGACTAAGAGATACTGACCTGTTGATAGTCATTAAACATTGAGTTTAGGTTAACTGTGATATTATTATTTTTCATAATCACCTTCTACAATGTAAGATTTCTGAGGGTCAGAACTTTGTCATATTTACCCAGTACTAGAAGAATACTTGGAACTTAGGCATGCTATAAAAATATGTTAAATAAATAAGTACATCAACTCCATTGAATCCCCTCAAATATCTCATAAAATACTATATATATTAAATATAATAATTTTTAAAATGATAACAACTTATATAGAATATAGCAGAATATCAGTTGTTGAGGTTGTTATGGCAGAATGATTTCCTTCAAGAAGTAGGAGCATATAGGAAAAGTTTATTTTACCCTAGTATCATGCCATCCAGTACTCTCTATGACCTAGAGAACCAAAGAAAAATAGATCTAGCAAAAATTTAAGGTTAGATAGTAATACTTTCTCAGTTGGAGCAGAGTTGGCCTTTCTTTTCTATTTCTATAGAGTGTTCACTTTTATTTCATATTTTGAAAGAAAGTCTCTCTTTACATGTCCAACTAACTAACCTTTTAGTGTACATAGAAATAAATCTCAAAAAATTAAATGATTCTTTGTAGAATGTGGGAGAATTTTAAAGTCTTCGATTACTCTAATTACATCTCTCAATGTCAGTTTTCCAGGAGGCATTCATTCAGTTTTCAACACACACACACACACACACAGCATCAACACAGTGTCAAAGACTTTCTTTGTCACAGCTGGTATCCCAATGGAGCTATTAATTTCTTTTGAAATCATATTTCCTTTGTGACATAAACAGAATATAAATAAATGTGATGAACACATTATTTCCTGCTTTTAATATGCCACCAGTATTCTTAATAAAAGCCATGATCAAACGTGTTCCCATCTGATAAACCACCTAGACAGATGATCTATAATTTTGGGGGGATTGAAAAAAACTAAGCAACATTTTAAAATCATGAACTCCCACTTCAGGAATGATACTGCATAAGGTTACTCTAATTTTCATGTGAAGTCCAAGTGTTGTAACATTATGGCTCATTATGTTGTCAAAGAGAGACCTACATTCTGTAACTATTTCCAACTCAAGACAGACTGTGTGGTTGCCAACAGGCTTTTCAATAACCTGTGACAATCCAGACTTCAGAGGTTAGAATTTAGCAACTACGCTATCATCATTTTGTCTCAGTTCCTGTATCATCTGGCTTTTTTTTTTGTAGAGATCACAGATAAATCTGTGTTCTTATTTATTCTTGAAGAGTTCCTCCTCAGTTCTCAGTATAATAAACATAATTTTCTAATGATTGTATTCTCCACATTACCTATGGCTTTCATCTAGCACAGTATATGAAGGGGAGGGAGAAGGCAATCCAATGGCATATACTGCTTTTAACTTAGCTTCTGTGAAGGGAGCAAGAGGTCTTTCACTCAAAATATTTCATCATCTCCTTGGCTGTGCACCTTGTTCTTTTCTTGCCATCTCAGGTGACCTTGTTTATGCAGGGTTACCTTGTTCCTCTTCTGGATTGTAGTCAGGCAGTTACCAATGGCTATGTGCATGACAATCACCAATCATATGCTTCTGATAAAAGTATAATGTATAACCTGTTTTTAGAAATATATAAATAAAATGATTGATGATTACTATTTCTGATCTCTCATGTAAGAATTTAAATGTAAGATTATAAATTAAACTTATGGGTAAAACTACTTTGTTAATAACTGCATTCTTTTTCCCCAGTTTCAAAATAAAATGCCATAAAAGTTTAAGAGCAATAGCCATTTTTACATGTAGAAAAGTTTTTTTTAAAAAAGAATCAAAAAAGTATTTAGATTAGTTGAATTAAAATACAGTCTACTTGTTCCCAATCTTAAAAAGGGCATTCAAAGAAGAAATAAAAAGGACAAGTGTTTCCCTTTATTTATCCCTGCTCTCTGATATAATATTTTATGTTTGGGGATCTAAAGATGTTTGCTTTAATTTAGATGTGAGGAAGTGTATAAAAAGATAACTACAGCCCTTCAAATGAAATAAGCAACAAATTCACCATCCTTATCATTAGAACTATAATCACATTGGATTTATAACCATAGTTTTGATGGTGGTGATGTTAACGAAGGAGGAGTAGGAGCTGGAGAAGCAGCAGCTGCACTGTACACATTGTTTTAACTTGGAAATGTTTTTCCATGAGTTCTTCAGTGGAAACGCAGGGAAAACAAACTTTTCATTGAATTCTTCTTGCCTGAGGAGTCACAGAAACTATTGTATGAACAGATGCATATACATGTGCATATATTTTGTTAGAAATACATTGTACATACAAACACATGCATGTACATATGTGTCTATACATATATAAATATGTGTATGTACATATATGTATTTAATCCATTTAGAACTAGGCTTGAAAATAGTAGTGATTTTGTTTAAAAAAAAGAACTAAGATTAATTTGGGTATAAATGAGAGTAAGTTTGATTCATTGAATACTGTATGTACAAATGAAAGAAATGCTAAAGGTGCAGCCAAAACTTTCTGATGCAAAGTCTGATGCTTGGATCACACAAAATTTTCCTTTTCTTGCTTCAAGAATTCACATTGCTGATTGCCTATCAAAATGAGGAGGAATACTAGGGTAATTGAAGTTAATTTATTGACTCATAAACTTTAATGCACTTGATGACATATATAAGGTCCTAGCTAGCACAATAACCAAATTAAGATTTTTTTCCAGACAAAAAGTACTTTGCACATGTGTAAGTGGCTATGATACCTATATCAATAAAACAATGTCCTTGGTAATATATTTTACATATTTTAATTCCCTTTACACATGTGTATTTCTATCATGCTTGGCGGTAACCTTCTGAATACAGATATATTGTGTTCTTACTTCAAATATGCTATGAGAACATAATACTTTGCATAAAATATGTCTTAAAAAATAGGCCAAATCCTATATCTCTGATCTAAAGTTTCAATACTAATGATTCACACTCTTGGCACTAGATTTTATTATTAAACATTGCTGTGGTGTGTTTAGCAGTCAATCATACTTAGCATGAATAAGTTTATCATGCTCTGTCCTGAGAATCTATAAATAGGGGATAGGAGAGCAGGGATGTTCCATAGTGCTGAGCACCTGAGAATTGGGTGAAGGCCACCAGAGGGGCAGGGAAAAGGAATGGGAAACTGTTGATTTCACTGCTGTTTAGCCTGTGATGCAAAGCAAGGAAGGACATTAATTTACTCTTTAAACTAGATAAACCAACATTAGGTTCTGACGCACGTGAATATTATTGGCAATGTCTATTTGACATTTTAGTGCCTTTCTTTGACATTTGTCTGTTAGGTTTGAGAAAGGTATCATTGTCTCAATGTCTTCCCCACCTTCTGTCCCTTCCCCCAGTCAACAAACCTTGGTGAACTTAAAAGGTCTTTACTTGATCTTTTCTTGACTCTGGATTCTTTAAGAAAGGAATGTAAGAGTGAAAGTCTGATTCTTTTAAATGGCATTAGGTTTATAGTTTGATTTACTTATTTATTCACTTGCCAGATAACAGAGGAAGAACTGGTGGAATTGGGGTCAAATTGATATATATACATAAGATATATGATTTTAGAGCTGCAGACAGTTACACAGACATGAGTTGACTGTCACTGACTATGGAACTGTCATCCTCATCATGCTTAGGCATATTAAATGGCACGACACTTTAGCAGGGCATGTCAAGTCAGTGAAAAATGGTAAAGACTAAGCTACATGCAGGCTAATCTGGAAAGTGTTAGTAAACTGCTTTATAGTCTGTGATTCTAGTTTGAGAAATGACAATGTCGTTCGTTGTTATAACAAGGGGAAAAAGAGTTGTTTACACAACTGTGAGCCTTAGATGGAAATTTCTGACTTTATTTTTTTTTAATTTTAGGTTGAAATCAAAATAAGTGAGATTTAAAATGACAGGCATTCAAATTGTATCCAGAGTCAGAATAAAAATGAATAAGGATAATATATCAAAGAGAAATTAAAATTTTTTATGCCATTATTACTATTTTTTTTTAAAGAAGAAACGGTCCTCAGAACTTCATAACACGATTGCAACACAAAACTGATTTATGACATTGTCTTATTTATACAGGTAAGTGTTCAAAATAGATTCATAGGCAGACATATAACAGCATTCAGAAATGAATTTGGAGCACAGATTCAGTGATGCAAGACCAACTGGAAAATATTTGTGCTTCTCCTATATTGGGGCAGTGCTATTTACTAGAATGATATAAGTGTAAAGAATTAAGCAAATCAACCAAATATATTTTTTTCACTTAAAATTATACATAGTATTATTAATTCTCAGGAAATTAGTGTAGTTGACTGGAAATTGTGAACAATGACTTTTGATAGGTCAGTTTTCTCCAGCAAATTCATGATTTATCCCTAATGACGATTTTGATTTATCTAATTCTGTAAGAGATAGTCAATTGAAAACTGCTATGTCATTTTTTAATTACATATTTTGATTCTTGGATTTTGAGCCAGATCTTAGGCAACAAGTCAAGTGACTTTAATCAAAGTCTTCGGAAAATGTAATGTTTTAAGAACACGTTTAATTGGATCACAGTTTGAAGTGGTAGCAAAGTGAGTTTGCCCTTTGTCATAACATACCTAGGAATCCTGATCTATATTCCTGATTGCTATTGATTTTTCTAGATTTCATTATAAAATCAATAACTGTTGCACAGGGTAAAATAGTTTACAAGGGTTGCAACATACTGTGGACTTCTGAAAACATACTGAGCTCGGTGAAGCCACCCAGACAGCCAATTAAGAGAAAACATCTATTAGGTAAAAACAGGGCAGTCTCATTGACTGCTATTGATTTTCTTAGCCCTGTGAAAAGACAATCAATTAGATAAAGAAGGCTAATGTTACAGCTGCAATTTAATAACCCCTAAAAAAAGAAGGAGGGCTATTGATTCCTGACATGGAATGTTGAGGCTTATTGAAATATACTGAACTTCACCTGTCTTTTAATCAGGCCTGCAGAGAAGAGAGGAAGCCTGCTTTTCCAGCCTTGAGGTATAGAACCCCAGTTATTAAAGAGCGTTGGTAGTGCCAGACCTAAGAGATGCAAATGAAACAGAACTTTAGAAGAAACACAAGCCCAGACTGAATACTAAATCATGGAAGCTATTGACAGACACTGTCTTGGTGAAGGTTGTTTCTTTTTCCATACAGAGCTCACCAGAGTACCACCTGTCATTTTCAAAAGCAAAGTCAGTTTTGCCAACCAGCCGTGAATGACAAATAAAGCTTTATATGAAACACAAGGGCATATTATGTTCTATTGTGAGTTCTGCTAAGTGCTAATTTATCTGGCTTGTTCTCTTCAGCAAACACAGGCACAGACACATGAAATAATCCATCTAATTATGTAGCTATTTAGGAGAAAAACAAAGCAAGGTGTTTTTGTGTGTTGCAGAAGGTACATGATATAAGAAAGGTTTTCACAAAACCTAACATAGCTAATGAAAATAAATGAAACGCTGTAAGCTGTAATGATTTTAGAACAAATAAACTTTTGCTAGTTTTGGGGTTAGGGAGCCCCAGCTGCTTTTCATAAATAGATGAGTACTTTTATTCATTTTTTTTTATAGTCCCTAATTGGAAATGGCTAATAGGCCTTGTCCCTTTCAAGTATAAAATCTGGGCTAAAATACCTCATATAGATATTTTCTTTATGCTTTTCTTTTCTATTGCATGTATTTGATCCTTTCTCCCTCATTATATATATTCCTTTTTACCAGCAGACAGCTGCTATTCACAATAATTGCTAGGGCAGTCAATTATACTTTAAATAGACGTACTTGAGGACAAATGGTGGTCTAAATTGTACTAAAGGCATACCATACACAAAGACTATGTCATTTCTAGCATCTGAAATATTCTAAATATTCCTGAGCAGTCATATAGTTTATATATCCTACTCCAGCATGTCAAAGGCTTTCTCTAAAATATTTCCAGAATACGAGTGTCCTTTTCTGTGAGCCATTACTTAATTACTCAAATTTCTATTTATAAACAGAACATTGTGCTAATTCCCTCATGTGTATTAGGATAGCATAAATCAGCATTTTATGGAATCTATTTTGTTGATAGTATTCTCCTTTATGTTTACAGGCATGTGAATTCAATATGCATACAGTATGCTTCTAATTATTAA
This sequence comes from Eonycteris spelaea, assembly GCA_003508835.1. NCBI lineage: Eukaryota > Metazoa > Chordata > Mammalia > Chiroptera > Pteropodidae > Eonycteris > Eonycteris spelaea. Next base: position 3,076,407 of record PUFA01000011.1, read on the forward strand.
CATGGATGCTTAAAACACTGTGTTCTTTACAGGGTGCATTTTTTCCTTAGGAATTCCACATTTGAAAAAATAATTCTATTGATTTGGACAAAGAATTAGATTTTAGATTTTAGAATTAAAGCCACAATCAAAAGTGGTTAAATGACTACTTTTAACACTTAACATATAGTGTTAATATCATAAACATTATTAGAAAGTGTCACAGTGAGAACATTACATTTGTTTGTAACAGTATAACATTAGTATAATAGTCAAAATATCATTGATTGGCAATAGGATTGCAATCCCTAAAAATCTGAGATGCACCGTTTATAGGTAAATCACAGTAATATTTTTAGAATCAAAATTTTAGGATGTAATAGGTTTATCTAATTTAAGTATTAAAAATATAATTTATTCAGTTTCCTGTAACATGTACCAAAATGTCAATTATTCTCACTGTTTTTCAAGTGCAAAGTATTACATGCAGGTAATTTCTTTTCAAGTATATGTTTTGCTGTTAAGCACATAAGAATACATCTTTATTTTCATCTATTTTCATGTGTATCTGGGGTAAAATACCATGTCTCTTAGATATCTTGGATGTATGTGTTCTGAACTGTATTTTGATTTTAAAGGTTTAAGATAGCTCTCCCACTGTTAAATTAGCATGAGTGAAAATAATATATAGCATAAATAAAATCTAGGTGATAAAGAATAAGAATCTATCAAAAGGAGAGTAATGAAAGTGCATATTTAAACATTAAGAAATGAGCTTTTTGACACATAACACCTCTATTAGAGATACTGACATAGCATTTAGCTGTCCAACATGCAATAGGAGAGTCCTTCACTCAGATATCTTCACTCAATTTTTTAAGACTGAAAAAATAAAAACTTCACTTTAAAGCATATGACTATGTAGTAATAAGGTCAAGTCACATTTCAAAACCATAAAACTAGTTTATAAATGAGTGGAACAAATGGATTGACTAAAAAGATTTTTAATGGGTGTTATATAGGATACTGATAATAAATCTGACCCTAAAGCCACATTGGCTAGGTTTGAATTTTGTTCCCCCATTTTATAACTATACAATTACAGGTAAATACTTAACCTTCTGCTCATCCATTTCCCTCCCTACTTTTCTTATCCATAAAATGGAGAAATGGTAGATTTTTTTCTTAAGATTGTTGTACAGATTCAATAAATAAGCTAAAAACTTAGAGAAATGCAATTAAAAATGTGTTATCACTTATGATTATGATTGTGATAATATCTATATTATCTTTAGTAGTATACTAAAACATCTGCCCTAAGAACACTTTGAAAATTATTTTTTTAATTTCATTGTAATGGTTTTGATTTTGACTTTTAATTAAATATAGCCACCTGAAAGTGTAATTTGTGAAAAAAGATTTATAAACTGATTGGAATTATTGGTATAGCCACTTAAAAAATTGAAGGACTTTAACTTATGGACCACTTTGATTTTATTTTTTATTGAAACAGATAAAATAGCATATATTTTAAAGCAAAAATAACATATACTTGCATATATTTATGTATGGGTATATCCGCATATGTGTGTGTTTTAGATGTGCAAAGATGATTGAAGGTTGATCTGAAATGGCATATTCTTTGAGAAAGAATTGAATTTATCACTTCACTTAGTGATAAACTTCTTGAACTGGAGTTGATACTGTTCTAATTCTGGTTTTATTATAAAATAATTTGGGCAAACGTGGACACATTCTCAATTTTTATCTACTTCATTGCATACAAATTGCATGACTAATGTAAAATATGTTTCTGTTGGAAATCATAAGACATAGGGTTCCAGATCAACAGATAAAGGCTCTTAGAATGGTTAGCACAGGAAACTTAAATATGAGTTTCTTCAGAATAGGTACCTTCTTCAGCCCCTGCTATTTTAATTGAAAGAGATATCAGCTTAAATCAGTAGTTGTCAGCAGGGGATGATTTTGACCAAAAAGAGGCATTTGGCAACATCTGGTGACACTTTGGTTGTCTAATTAGAGAACAGAGAGCTCCTGTAATCAGTAGTTAGAGGCTAAGAGGCTGCTAAATATCCAACAATGCACAGGATAGTCCCCACAACAAACAAGTATCAGGTTATCAGGTATTAGAGATCCTTCACCCTCAAGCTTTCCCTTTCACACTTTCTCACTCCCTCCTTCACTCATTCACTGTAGCATAGCCTGCTAATGTGAGGAGTGAATGAACCCATCAGACTGTAAGGAAAACTATGAACATGAAGAATTTTAACAAGGGCAATGACCTGATGAATCACAAAAGGCGTTAAGTGAAGAATTCAGAGGCAGTATGAAAGGGTGAATACAGTCAGCTCTGTCCCGGTTATATCATTGATATATGTAAGAACTAAGTCAAATAAGATTTTAGTACATATTCCAGGTCCTCAAAACAGAAGCATGGATGATAGTTAAAAAGTCCAGGGTGATAGACTCCTGCTCTTAAAATGAATTCTCTATTGCTCACCAAATAAGGGGCATAGGAGTATCAAAAAGCTATTTTAAAATCAAAGGTCTAAATAAATAGATATATCATGTTCCTGAATAGAAAGAGTCAATGTTATTAAGATGTCAATTCTTCTATGAATGCAATACAATCTCAACCAAAATTCCAGAAATTTAGTTTGTGGATATCAACAAACTAATTCTAAAGTTTATATGAAAAGGCAAGAGACCAGAATAACCAACACAGAATTTAAAGAGAGGAACAAAGTCAGAGTACTGACTCTACCCAACTTCGAGAATTTCTGTAAATCTATAGCAATTAACACAGTGTGGTTTTGGTAAATGAATATATAAGTAATATCAATGAACAGATTGGAGGGCTCAGAAATAAACTCAAACAAATATAATAAATTAAACTTTGAAAATTTAACAAAAGCAATCTGATGAGAAAGGATAGTCTTTTCAACAACAGTTCTAAAACAACTGGACATTTTCATAAATAAATGAAACTAGACACAGACATCATATCTTTAACAAAAATTAACTCAAAATGTATCACAGACCTAAATGTGAAATGCAAAACTCTAAAGCTCCTACAAGATAACACAGGAGAAAACTTAGGCAAAGTTGGGTTTGGAGATGAGTGTTTAGATACAACTAAAAAAAAGTTGTGCTTTTTATCAGTTGGACTTCATTAAAATTAAAAACTTCTGCTCTGTAAAAGACACTGTTGAGTGAATGAAAAGACAACCACAGATTGGAAGAATATTTGATAAAGAATTGCTATTCAAAATTCTACAACTCAACAATGAGAAAACAAATAACTCAATTAGAAATTGGTAAAAGATCTGACAAGCATCCTACCAAAGAAGATATAGAGATGGAAAAATGCTCATTAAAAGGTGTTCACGTTATTGTCATTACTGAATAGCATATAAAATAAGGTAACACTCACTCTACACCTATGAGAATAGCTAAAATCCTAAACACTGAGAATACCAAAAGCTGGTGAGGATGTGAAGCAACAGCAACTGTCTATTCATTGCTGATGGGAAAGCAATATTCAACCACTTTAAAAATACAATTTAAAAGTTTCATATAAAACTAAACATACCATGTCACATGGTCCAAAAATCACACTCCTTGGCATTTACCCATGTGAACTGAAACTATGTCTACTTGAAAACCTGCACACAAATGTCTATAGCACTTTTGTTCATAACTGCCAAATCTTGGACGGTATCAAAATGTCCTTCGGTGAGTGAATAGATTTTTAAAAATTGTGTGGTAAATCCAGAAAATGAAATAATATTCAGTGATAAAACCAATGAGTCATCAAGCCCCAAAAGACATGGAAGAACCTTAAGTTCATATTGATAAGTCTAAAAGCTACACAGTATGTAATTCCAACTATATGACATTCTGGAAAAGAAAACACTTAGAGATAGTAGAAAGAGCTGTGGTTGCCTGGGACTAAGGGGAAGGGAGGGAAAGAGAGATGAATAGGTGGAGCGCAGAGGATTTTTCATGCAAAAAAATATTCTGTATGATACCATAATGGTGGCTATGTGCCATAAATTTGTCAAAATACATAGGCTGTACAACACAATGAGTAAACTCAATAATAAGTTATGTAGGAGAGAGGAGACGAGAATATATAGGAACTCTCTGTCCCTTCCACTCAATTTTTCTGTAAAACTAAAATTACTCTTAAAAAATAATCTGTACTAATTAAAAACTTGAAGAAATAGAATTAGAGAATCCTTTACATCTGCCCATGTGTCAAGGACAGAAGGGTTTTCCTAAAAGCCCTGCAACTGATGTCCTCTTACTTCCAATTTGTAAGATTTGGGTCAAATATGAAAGTCTGCACCTAGCCAGGAGAATGGAAATGCCATGACTGCTTTAGACTAAGTGGAGTCCTTCTGGATGTGGAAGGAGCTCAGGGGAATATCAGCTCTATATGTAACCAACAGTATCTGCTACAAATTGGGATATTCTCAAAATATAGCTAAACCATTGTAGGCTTCCCAGGTACTGGCCAGTTAGGTGATAAAAATAGAGAGGTTTCAATAGTAAATATAAATATATTTTCCTTTACTATTTAGATAATTGTGTAAAGATATTTAGACAGAATTCAAAAGACCACTTTTTAAAATGACTGCAAAGTCCTCCAACTTGGTTTGATCAGAGATTAAGAATGGGCTTCTTTACATTCACATACATGCACACTGGTGCAACAAAAAGGATTTATTCAAATAAACAAAGGTATGCATTCAAGAATGTCTAGTGAACTAAAATAGAAAATAGGAGAGCTATCAGAAAGTTTATGATATAATTTATTTTGGTTCAATCTGTGGTGGCAGATATTTGGCAGTCTTGTTCTTCATAATTTTAGTAAAAGGCCATAATTTTAGTAAAAAGAATAAAAGTGCCATAATTTTAGTAAAAAGAATAAAAATGAGTTTACTCTTTGGTCCCAGAAAAACAAAACCAGAGCCTAAAGGAGACATAGAAAGAGTCATTGTCCATCCCTACTTCCCCAACAGAAATCAGAGTCTGAAACTAGGGATTCCTAAAATTTGATTATTTTAGTCAATGATCCAGAGATCAGGACTGGGTGACTGACAGTGAACCAATTGAAGGATCAGTTCTTGAGTGGGTACAAGTCTGGATGACCCTCTGATGACCTTTTCAGAAGCCACATAGAATATGACATAGATTTATTAACTAGAGAATAAAGCTTCAAGGACATATTACTTCTGCTTCCTACCAGTGGCCAAGGGTGCCCTATAAATCCTTTTTAACTCCGGGTTGCATAGGAATGACTACCAAGGCCATTACCATGGGCATCCTGCATCACAGCTCGAGAGTAAGTCTGGTTCTGAAAGTGAGAGACACAAGGGGCATTTGAGAAAAGGGGCACCTGTGCAAAGCTAGTTTCGACAGCAATGATAGAACTAAGCATACGGAGAATAGAGCACTAGAGATATCCAATATATCCACCATAAAGATGCATTGTGCATTTATTATTTTTCTATTGTTGAGCAAAAAAATTGCTATAATGTAGTGAATTAAAACAACACCCATTTATGAGGTCATGGCTCTGCAGGTAAGAAGTCCACATGGGCTTGATTTGGTATGCTTTGGGTCTTACAGTGTCGATGTCAAACTGTCAGTGCATGTGGATTTTTATGTGTAGGCTCTGGGAAGAATCTGCTTTGAGTTCATTCAAGTCAGTGCTAGAATTTAACTCATTATGGCTGTAGGCCTGAGGCTTACTCTCAGTTGGAGACCACCCTTTGCTCCTGGAGGCCACTCTAAGGTCCTTGCCTGTCGAGAGTTTAGACAAGGGACTCCATGACCTCTACATTCATTTTGTTTGGCCAAGTGACAGGGATTTTAAACTGACACTAGTCCTTTGGCAAGCATATGCCTTAGCTAATAGCCTGCAGAGTCACAAGTAAATGTAACTTTCTGATATAGCTTTCCCAATGGCTCACATCTCTTTCACCTTCCAGAACCTTCCTCTTGTATACCCCTTAGATAAGACCCCCATGGAGCTTACCAAAACGCAGCTTTTTTTGGTTTGAATTGACCAACCAGGCCTTAGCCAGGGAACCCCAAAGCACTACACCCCAAGAGAGGCAGATACACTTGATTCTGCCTTTTTCTCCATCTATATCTGCCTTGACCTCCCCATTTAGCCCCTCAAGGTATGCTGTATACTTCATCTAGAACCTGTGAGTAATAAACTTCTCTATCTCCATTTCTCTTATCATCTTCTGTTAATGTTGTCTTACCATCAGCACCCAGAGGATCTGCTTAACAAATGTTGATTTAACAAATCATAACATTGTTCCATGACCACTCTGTCTCAGCAATAGACAACTTCCCTCTTGTCAAATTCTTCTCATCCTTCGAATGTCTTAACTTCTACTTCTGATACCAGTTTAGACATTCTATCCACCCATATAATATTCCTATTTTAAAATCAACTGATTAATAACCTTAATTAAATCTACAGATTCTTTCTTTCTTCTTCTTCTTCTTCTTCTTCTTCTTCTTCTTCTTCTTTCTTTTTTTTTATTATTATTATTATTTTTACCAAAAACAATCATGGAATCGATGCCAGGGTTAGGATCATGGAGACCTCTAAGAATTCATCTAACAATTCAGCCTACCAACATGGGGCAGAAGTGTTTCATACTCACACACCTAGTCTCTTCATAGTGAGCTTTCAGGATACCACGATAAAAACAAAAGCTAAATGTTTTTCTGGCAAGTAAACTAGATTATTTATAAAGGAACCAACTAGATTTCTTATAAAGGAATGAGGATCACATTAGCTCACACTTCTCAGTATCATTGGCTACTTCAAGATAGTAGAGAAATGCTTACAAATTTCAGAAGAAAAATAATTTTGAATACAGGCATCCATACCCAATTACATATGAAGTCCAAGTAAACATTATCAAAATAAACTAATTCAGAATATTTTTTAAAAAACTATTTTAAAAAACTAGTAAAAATAAAGAAAAAGAATTAAACTAGAGGAAGAAATCAGATTTAAAAAGCAGTAGGGAGTAAAAGAATAAAACTAATCATTACTTGATACTTCTCAATAGCCTGATTATATAGTTAATGACATGAAACTAAAATTCAATATAAAATGAATACTTATTTTAAATCTGGTTAGAAAAATAGTTCTGAAGATCAATGATAACAATGGTTAATCAGAAAAAGAACTAGAAAATGAAACTTGAAAATCATTCCTAATAGTGCAGTCTGTAAAAGACACACTTAAAACCAAAATGGAAGATTGACAATAAAGAAAATGAAAAAAGATACTCTCTGAAAATGCTAACAGCATAAAAGCAAGTGATATTTACATAAAAAAGAATTGTGGGTACAAAGTCTTAAACGTGACAGAGAGAAATATCTATAATGTGGCAATCCTCGATGAGGGCTCAGTAAGTCCTGGTATTATTTAAAGTATTCACTGTTTCAATATTTATAACAAAGCCATGAGATAAAGACTAGTATTACTTTCATTCATATTTTTCAGATGAAAAAAACTGAGGTACAGAGTGCTTAACTGGCTTGCCCGATCACACAGCTATTAAGTGGTAAAGATTCAATTCAGTTCCAAGTAGACTGATTCCAGAACTAATATGGTTAAATGCAACACTATACTCCTTCATACTTTCTGTTGATAATAAAGGCAATCACTTCCTTCCTTCCTTCCTTCCTTCCTTCCTTCCTTCCTTTCCTTCCTTCCTTCCTTTCCTTTCCTTTCCTTTCCTTTCCTTTCCTTTCCTTTCCTTTCCTTCTTTTCTTTTCTTTTCTTTTCTTTTCTTTTCTTTCTTTCTTTTCTTTTCTTTCTTTCTTCTTTCTCTTAAGTGTGTAGCACCTGATCTTCTTAGGCGGTCTCTCATCCAAGTACTAACGAAGCCCAACCCTGCTTAGCTTCCAAGATCAGACAAAATTGGGTGTGTTCCAGGTGGCATGGCCATAATCAAAGGAATTTCTAATTGGAACATTATAACTTGCTAACGTAAAAACAACTTAGTCAGAATAAATCTTAGCTCAACATGCAGAAACAGAAATAGGGTGTATTTTTAGAATTCTGAGAATCAAGAGCACTTGATTCACATGGAGAAATTATACAGGAAACACTAATTGGGAAACATATATGTCAAGCAATAAATTTGAAAGTAGGAAGCATATGAGTAAGCAGCTTATACCTATAAAAGAAAGAGATTTTGGCTTTTAGAAGTATGGAACAGATTATTGTCTATTCAATCCTCATGGTTTTTTTTTATCCCCAAACTCATCAAAAACAAAAAAGGTAAACGTCATTTTTATGAAAAGAATAGTATTGGTGATGGTAAGCATAATCAAAACAGACTACAGAAAATAATTATTATTGCTAATGACATATTACTTAACAACACATATATTTTATATTTTAAAAAATGGTAGTTTGAAAGTAACACAAATAGGCTTTATTTGGTTTATTAATGTAGCAATAATAGTGTAATGATATTCTTAAAATTAATTCGTAAAGTAGATTTTAAATCAAATTCACATACTTGTCATTGTTATCTACTTTAAGTTCTCTACTATTCTATATTTCCTGCTGTTTAGACAGGCCATCGTTGTGAAAGCCAGCATTTCTTTTTATTTGAACATTTTTGAATTAATAGAGCAGTGATCTTCCTCTTCTCTAAGATGTAGGATTGAGGTTAGATTGGTTTTTTTTTGCTATGCTTGTAGATAATGGAAGGGAGGGTAGAATTTGGGAATGTGCTCAGTATTCAAGATGCACATGATTCATTTGTTTTTCTGGTGTCTCTCATCATGATCCCTATATGGGATACTAGTTTTCAAGATTCTTGCAGGAGAGTTAAAATTCCCAATGTAATGACCCACAGGGAGTACTAAAAATATACTCCTTTGTATTGGCCATGCAACATTTCATGTAGAAAAGGCTGCTAAGCTTGGATCTCAGAGTTGGTGATATCATCATAAAGAATTAGGTTGAAATGGCCAAGAACATATCTTCACTGAGGCAGAAAGGACAGACTGTAGAACTTCAAGATGGCTTTTGATGAAGGCTGATCACTTATAGAAAGGTTCTTTTAAAGTCTCCAATAACTTGGATTAGTTTCTGAATCATTTTACCAGGAAGCAGCTTAGTTTCTTATGAATAGGAATATTCAAGGAGTGAAAAAGGTTGGCAAATAGGTTTGAACACAGTCATTTGTTCCTAAAGCCCACTCAGGAACTGCCTTCAGACCCCAGAGACATGGTTCCCAGAGTTCCTATGGTCTGTGATTTGATAAAAGATAGAGCAAAACATTCTTTAGGAGAACTAAGAACATGAGGAAGCTATTGAGAGGTTGTTCATTTATCTGATAAAAATATAGAATTTGATTTCTTCAGGGAACTTCAGGATTATGGAGATTTGCCTTTCAATATAATCTAATTACAGTGGGAGAAGCAGAGTGACAGAGCATGCTCATGGCCAGCTCTGAGACAATAATGTGGAAAAGCCAACTCATATCTAAATTTTAGTCTTTTATGAACACAGGAGGTAAAGTTTAGAATTTGGATCTCTATAAATATAGATGAAGATTAATATCCTTTGAAAAAGAAAGAAAGTGATTAAAAGCTTGCAAAAAACACTGAAGTCCAACCGAGACTTGGAATGCTCACCGAGATGGGAGAAATTTTCTATTATAATGGATATCGTTTTGGCTGAAGCTTAGAAACTTAGAGTTCTCATTGTTAGTGATTTTTTAAGAGTCTGTAATCAGTTTATTTTGGGCTGTGATCCAAGAGTTATTTGATGTGTTTAAATTACTAAGCAATTGAGATTTAGAAAAATTAATTTTCGGAATTATTTTTCTTCTAGGTAGAAAATATGGTCTACGTAATTTATTCCTTTATATTTATAGTTTTGGGAGGTATTTTTCAACAAATATTTGTATTTTATGGTGCTGGGAAAAGGGTATATTATTTGCTTCTATGGAACAAATATATAAATATGCAAATAGGCAGAGCGAAATTTTAGTATTTAAACCAATGTGCTTTTCTCCTTCCAACTTGTTTACATTAACCCTGTGCTCATCAATTGTATAGCAGCAAGGGATTAGATATTTACTTCCTGGTAGAAATATACAGAAAAGGGGGAGAGAAAGACAGAGTTCATCTTTGGAGTTTTGATGCATCTGTTATAGTCTGTAGAGTAAAATAAGATCTGGTAGCTTCAGAGAGGTATGGCAAGTGGGATTGGGACTAAAGGCTGCACAGCAAAGTGTGTCTGTTACGTAAAAGAGTTGATTACAGAAAGCTAAAAAAATATACTTTATTTAAGGGTTCTGGCACAGGATCTTGTTATATCTATCAGGATTTTCAGATTCCTTCCACTGAATCCTTTCTAGCAAACTGAAGCCAGGGAAGGATTTTATTAAGAGTTGGGAATAATGTCCATCAAACTTCAGACTTTATCTGTTAATTCAGGTGACATTCCTATCAATCACAAAACCATGTGGAATGTGATGGCAACAAGAAATTGACTCTAAACACAAAAATATTCTGCCTTTATTATTGTCTTGAAGCTTCTCAGTTTCTTATACATAGGGAATATTCAACAGATGAGAATGTTGACAAACAGGTTTGAAGACAGTCATTTGTTCCTAGAGCCCACTCAGAAATTGCCTTCAGACCCCAGAGACATGGTTCCCAGAGTTCCTGTTTTTACCCAGAGAAACATTAAGTGTCTGCTGTCACCAGCATCAACAATATGGATATTCTATTCCCCATTTGATTGCTCAATAGTTTATATCAGTCAAAGTCTTGGTCTGATTCACCTGGCAGGTAAAACCTATATCAAATGACAAGAAAGACTGTATATAGAGTGATTCTTTTAACTTTATATAAATAACGAGGGATTTATAATAGAGACCATTTTTCCAAATGTTGAAGGAATGTTCCAAAAGTTTAGAGCAGATACAAATGGCCAGTAGCTACTAAAGTCTATTCCTTGATTGTTACATCAACAAAACTCTTTTGCTATTCTTTAATATCAAGAAAAAAAATCTTACACACAAAAATTTTCAACTGCATTGCAAATAAATGAAAACATACCCATTTTCTCCTAAAAAAGCAAGCCACAATATATTGTAAAACTTGCTAAATCCAGTTACTAGTTCTAGTAGATCATTTTATTAGATGCCTTAGAAATTTCAACACGCACAATCATGTCATATGTGAATTCAAACAATTTTACTTCTTTCTTTTAAATTGGTATGTATTTTATTTTATTTCTTTGCCTTATTAAAGTGTCTAGTACCTTTAATAAATGATTGAATAGAAGTGGGGAGAGTAAAAATCTTTTGCCTTATTCCCAACATTAGGGGCAAACCATTCTTTATTTATCATTAAATATGATTTTATTGCAAATTTTTAAAGATTTCTTTATCAGGTTCAAGGAGTTCTTTTTCTAGTTATTTGGAAGTTTTATCATGAACTCATGTTGCTTCTTTTCAAATGTTTTTCTAGAACTTATAAATATAAAAGACATGCTTTTCCCATTTATTCCATTAATGCATTGAATCAAATAGATTGCTTTTTGAACGTCAACCTTACATTCCTGGAATACATCCCACTTGGTCATGAAGTAGTATCTTATATATGTTTTATTTGCTAATGTTGTCTTATTGTTTGCATCTATGCATGAATATCAATCTGTTATTTCTTTTTTTTAATATCTTTGCCTGATTTTGATATTGAGACAATTCTGGCTCATAAAATATTTGAGAACAATTCCTACTACTTCCTCTTTTTTTCTTTAAGCATTTTGTATGACTGGTATGAAGTGTGTGATAGCATATACTGGTGAAGCTGCCTGGGCTTCTACTTTTCTTTGCCAAAAGCTTTTAATTACAAATTTAATTTACTTAATGAATGTAGAGCTATTTATATCTTTAACTTCTTCTTGAGTCAGTTTTGATATCTCCTTTTGTTAAGGAATTTGTCCCCATCTAAATTGTTGAACATGGTGACATGAAGTAGACTGTAATATTTTCATTTTTTTAATGTCTTTAGGATCTGTAGTAGTGTTATCACTTTAATAATTGATAGTGATAATGTATGCCACCTTTGATTCTGTCCTTCTTTGATCAATAGAGCTGTAAATTGTTAAATTTTTTCATCTTAAAAACACTATAAATCTCCCTGTAAACACTGTTTATCTGTCTCCAACAAATTCATATATGTTTTTAGGATCATTTTATTCAAACCCTGCTGCTGCTGCTGACATCTATGCTGCCAATGCCTTGCCCATGTAATGCTTTAACTCTTTCGTTTTCCCTTGCTACTTTATTGCAAGCTCCTGATCCAAAGACTTAGACCTAATTTTAATAAAACTGGGCCAACAGAGGAATCAGAAAAAAAATATGGTTCTAATCTGTAAACCACATAACCTCTTAGATCATTATCTGTTGTCCTTGTCCAACTTTAACTCCACTATTACAATAAATTATTTTTCAGAAATATGCCCAATCAATCAAAAAATAAAGCTTTAGTGAACATAACCTAACATCCTTCAGAATGACCTATGTATGCCTGAATTCTAGAATCAAGCTATAACTTTTACTGCTGAATATTCCTGTGGTAACAAATTTAGATAGATCAGGATATTGGCACTTCTATGAATTTAAAAAGTCTAGAAATTTGTCAAATTATTATTTTATGATAAATAAATCTTTAATTTTATTAAATATTATCATTTTGAAAGTGTACTCCCTCTGTTCTAAAAAATATGGATATTGTAAAGGTTAACTTGTCTTTAAAAATTTTTAGTTAAGTTGGCTAGCCATTTGTTTCTGTACTCAAGATCATTTATGAAGACCTGTAGACTTTTACAAAATAGGTATTTAGTGCATCACTGAGAGAGCTAAATGTTTTCTCTTTTTAAGCCCATTACTGAAACTCATATATAAAGGAGAGTAGCCAGCTTTACATCAGCTCTATTTAAAAATTTTAAATAGTTTTGATTAAAATTGTAAAAATTGCATAGTTTAGGTATATTTAGACTAAATAATAATTCATTGGAATGTATTCTCATTACCTTTATGTACAAAAATCTAATTCAATATAGGAGAGAATATGTGTAAAAGGACATTGGAAAATGTTCAATATATAAACTCATTATCCTTAATCCAAACTATATTTATAATGTTTACTCAGTACCTTAATGTAATATGTAAATAAATTCTTTGGAGAATTCACAGTTGTTGAGTTTTACACTTGAGCCAACTGTGTGCTAAGGAGAGTGTGTGAGGAGGATATAGTACTCTACATGGAAGGATCTTTATATTTCTGTAGGTCATAAAATTGGGAGCCAAGGTAAACCTATGTAGGTATCAGGAATTGAAATGACCTAAATCACATCAGGTATAAGAAAGGGAAATAAATTCTGAATATTTCCAATAAGTGGAAAAACCTGCTTAGAGGGGTCAGGGACTAGGGTCACTGAGAGCATGCTAAACTCAAATGCTAAAACACAAAATTTTAACTTACCAGCATGGAACAGGTGGTACAGGGAACCATGAGTAGCATAATTTGTATGTACGCTCTTTGCTTGGTTAGAGACTAAAAACATGAAGACATAAGGATGTCATCCCTGAATGTAGCAAAGTGTAGTGAGATCAGTTTAACTAAAATATAATTCTTTGGTTCACCAAAAGTACCTATGAAACTTTCCCCAGTAGTTTTCAACTAGAGGAACTGATCAGGAATCTTTAAGACCATTAGTTTCAGCCTTAGCTGTCTGTGACTTGGCTTCCTGCTTACAAATACTGTGAGAGGGCAATAGCTAAATCTCCTGGATGGAAAACAGTAACAAGTGACAATTCTCTCTCATAATCTAACCATATCTTAGGAGTCCCTCCATAAGTAACTAAATCTGGTATAAATAATCTCTCTGAAAACTGAATCTTTTTATTACACACAGAAAAAATAAATAGAAGCTCAGGGGTTTTAAGTTATCTCTTTTTTAGAAATTAAATTTTCACTACCTAAAAGTGATCCATCTAAAACTGACTTTGTAAAAATTACAAGTACATCAAATAGTATCAAATAATATATAACTCATGTGCATAAGTGATGCCTCATTTTCAAGTTTGTTATATCATTTACAAAGCTTATCTAATTTCTTCATTTCTAATATGTATTGGAACCTAATTTGGTAACATTTAAAAAGAGTCAAAAATATCATTCATTGCAGCCAACATATCATAGGATCCTTTCATTATTTGACAGTTTTGACAGATATTATTGATTTGGGCAGCAACTGCAGCTAACCAGAAGGGGACAATGTGACAGTTTTATGTAACAAAAGGCACAGTGTCATGTCAACTGAACTAAATGTTGTACAAAGTGACAGCGGGACAAAAAATCCTTTCAGACTTAATTTTCTGCTTCATTTTTTTTCCTACCATCAATATATAAGGCAGTGCAGTAGGTGACACAAATTAGCAGGAAGGAGCAAAAGGTCTGTCCTGCCTCTGCGGCTATACTTGACTTCTTCCACCACAGAGTGGCAATTATTTTTAAGGTGAATGAACAAGAAGAGCAGCTTATAGTAATCAAACTACCCCTATAGGAGAAAATATATCCCTTATCAAGATGCTTTATATATTTCACCTAGGTGGCTTTTGGGGAAAGATGAAAGGAAAAAGTCCCCATCTGCTAGGTCATGCCTACAAGACACATTCTGTCAAGTCTTAAAAGCAGCAACAGCTTTGCCTGTGGGATACCTATAATTATTATGCGGAGCAGCCCAAAGCCTGCTGCAGTTCATTGTTCTGCTAACATAAGACCGAATGAGAGAACAGTGGCTCCAGGCTGTGAGTGGATAAAGTGCAACTTTTCAATTTTGCTCTTCTAAGGATCCTGCATTGTGTGGAGTCCATGAGTGACATCCATGGGGCTTTCCTTGGGGCTCAGCAGATTGAATCAGTCATGCTGAGTTAAACAATGAGTGGGGGACATAACCTTAGCAGTGCCTGTCATTTTTTCCTCCTAATTCAATCTACATTTAATCAATGAAAGTAATTTCTTGTTTGTTTAAGTCTTATATCCAATGGATCTTGAGGATTTTGAAGTAGTACACCATCACCTTGACCTTCTCTGCCTTTTGAACTTCAACTGCTATCTCAAAACTGGGATCCACAAAAATGACAGGCTGCACTGGTACCCTGCTGGTTATTCCTTCTGTGATTTCTCTGATCCATACTTTTAATGGAGCTTTGGGAATGTTATCTAAGTGAGAAGCTGGAAAAAATATTCTTAAAAAAGAAAAAACAATAGGGACAACAGTAAGAATAGCATAATCTGAATTTCTAAAATACTGACATGGGTACACAAACTTGAAACAATACTCACGAGGGGAAAAAAGAACTCCTTTGTCAAGTTATCTGCTGTTCATGCTAATGGCTTGAAGGTTGACATTTAGGCTGTGGTCATTATTGGGAATAGCCAGTAGTTAGTTAACTCATGCAAGTTCAAGGTCTCTATTGATCGATTTAGCTAGTCTTAATCAAAATTTGTCTTCCTTTCCACTCAGTGATTAAATAAGTCTGAGAGAGCTTGACACCGAGACTCTGACTTTTTATGTTTGTAAAAAAGTGCTGATCTAAACATTTTATTACCTGTCAACTGTCAGACTGGAAAGCAAACGAGGAGATGGAGTTTTAAGGAAATGGATTTACCTGAACATACACAATTAATTAAATGCCACAATATACAAGAGCAGTTATCATGGTACTAAAAAAAAAAACAGATTTTAGTATTTTTTTCAAAAATATTGTTGCTAAAATGTCAAAAAAATATATACCTACATCAAAATGTAAGAGAAAATTAGTAGATAGGTAATATTATGCTGGAATCAAGGACTGGTTTGAAATAGATCTGAAAAGATTTGGCATTTAGGATTTCTTAAGAGGAAGAAAAGCTGCAAGTAATAAAAATAAACCCTGTGATAAAAATGTGGGTTTGCTACATTTCTGTAAAAATAAAAATAAAATTTTTATTTTAAAATTAGTCTTGGAAAAATCTGGAATTTAAACTTTAAAGAATTTCAATATGTGATTTCTCAGTGCTGCTCCATAAGCTTAAGGGGAAATGACAAAATAAGATTTTGGCAATAGTTGGATTTTTTAAAAGTTGCATAAAAATTGAGTAAATATTTTACATAAATCATTTAGATAGTTTGTAAAAACAAATTTATTTAAGAAATAGGATATGTTTGGCTTTTCTTTATTCTTTGATTTCTTTTTCATTTGGCATCCATAGACCTTCCAGTATATTGAGCATTGTGTCAAAAGGCCTGACCTTAGGGAGCTCACAATCTATTTGAACTATGTTGAATGTGCTTTATTATCTAGCAGAATAAAACTTCATCATGATAAAATGCTTCAAAATTTTTGGCTAACCTGTGCTTATTGTAAAAGGCTGACTAAAGTCTTTCCAGCCCCCAGGCTGACAGTGGGAGCTCTATGTACAAATACCTACCTTCTGAAACCCAACCTCATTTGCTGCATCACTGGGACACCTTTCCTGGTAGAGGTTTGTAAGGCTAAAATGAAGTGTAAGCAGAGATAGGATGTATTTCAAAACCTAAAGAACAAAACTCCAGGGCCATGTATGAAGCTCAAAGGGAAAGCCAAAGGGATGATCCAGAAGTATAATAAAGCAAGATAGCTGTACCTAAATATGGAGAAGAGCATTCTAAAATTGGGGAATAGCAGTCTATAAGGTAGGGTGAGAGTGTATGGGAAGAGAGCTGACGGTGATTGTTAAGGCAATGTACTATTTATAACATGCTTTTACATACTAGCCAAGCAAAGGTAAATGTCAAAATTCATCTAAACTGCTATGTGGTTTAACACCCATCTCTTTGGCCAATTGCTATTAGCCTCCTCTTATCTCAGGTAGATTTTCCAGGTTCCTGACTTTTCCTCTAGTCTCCCCATTCTTGGTTATCCACCCTGTTATAGACTCAACTGTGCCCAACTTTAGGAAATACATGTTTCATCCAATATTTCAGAACTAATAATTAACTGACAAGGTTTTGGTTTTTGTCTTAGCTCAGCTCTCTCTTATCAGACCGGATCCTTGTAATCCTGTTGATGTTAAACTTTTTTCTACTTTTCAGCCAATTAAAGACCTGCAGATTTTTCTTTGTAGGTGTGTGTGCATGTGGATGTCTACGTAAGTGTGTCTCCTTTGTTCAATGTTAAAGGTGACTACATCATAAATGAGTCAACTGTTAGCAATAGAACAGACTAAACCTTCTCACACAGATATTTAATCAAAATAATAAATTGGCTTATATGTCTTAAGTATAAAGATATATCACTTTGAAAAAGTATATAACTTTTATGTTCAAAATAACTATGTTTAGAAATGACTCATCTATTTTCCAAAATTTCAAATTATTTTAAAAACTTGGGTTAATTGATTCTGAATATGTCCAATTTTGTGCTATTTATTTGTTTGTTTGTTTGTTTGTTTATCTATTTTACTATCTAAGAAGAATAGTCAATTCTGATAGGTTGAGTTCTTCTTGAGGCAGAGATGTGTAAGATGCAATAGCATAGACGAATCATGAGCAAATTGGAGCTTTAAGTCTCTTCAGCAGAATGCATAACTAAGTTCTCTGAGTGGATCAAATTATAAAGTGGACCCCTTCTGTGACCTTGGTTACCTGAACCAATCAGAGTTGCCATTTTCACCTATCCAAGCACTTCAGTGTAGAAATAAGAATAGCTTCATGAAATAGAGTATGTTATTGAACCCAGGTAGATGTTTTTTCTTTATTTTTAGATAGATTGTTAGCTGGCCCTAATTTTTTCCATGTTCCAACTAGTGACAGGAAGTATCAAGACAATCAGAAAGTACTCCATGTGCACAGAATCAACATCTGGAGACTGTACTCATTGGTAAAGAAAAAAAAAGATTAAAATTTTATTAGATAAAAGTAAATTTTTGCTATTAGTAACAGATTGAGTTTCTAGGAAATTTTCCTTAAAGATAGTAAAACAGAAAAGGGGTGAGAAATATATATACTGAATTGAAGCTTTCTCTTGCTATTCATTCATTCATTCATTCATCCATTCATTCAGTCAGTCAGTCAATACATCATTATTAACCACCTATTAGTTGTCAATCACTTTACTTGCTGACAGAAATGAAATAGTAAATAGAAATAATTCCTGCCCTAAATAAAACAAAATTCAAATAATCTGAAAATGTTTTGGTCCCTTAAAATACCACTGATTCTTTTCTCTCAGAGTATAAAAATTTGACACTTATACAATATAAATATTTATAACAAAATAGCTGAAATGAATTAGAAAATAGCTTTAAATTCTAACAATTCTAACACCGTTAGTATTTGGGTGAGCATTTTCTATATTAGAGATTTGATACCTCACTATAAAGATACATTTAGAAATATAAAAGCATGCTAAAAGTATGTGGAGATCTAAATGAAAATATTCTTATGGAGAGAGTATATATATGCGGATGTGCATATATAATTTACATGTATATAGCAATCTGATATAATTACACACCATATATACATCATATGCTTTAACTTGTAAATGTCACAATATAGCACATTTCATATCATTAGTGGTACTTAGTAATTTTTCTTTTAGCATTTTTTTCTCTTTTAATACTAGGCTCATTTTTGTAGGAGACATTTCTTATTGGTATCATTTACTAAAAGTTGTAATGAGCCAGCTCATATTCTGAGTACTGGAACTACATTATTAAATTAAACAAATAAAGATAACAGCTCTCTTGGGTTCACATGTTATTGGATAAAGAGAAACTATATATATACACACATATATATATATGCATGTATATATATGTATGTGTCTGTGTATAATATATATATATATATATCAGTTATAAAGAATGAATGTGTTACTAAAAATAAAACAAGGAAAAGAATGAGTACTTGCAAATATTCAACAAATGTTAATCATTTGCTAACCATATATATAAATTTTTGCCCCATTTTTAAATGTTTTAATTTGTTCAGGAATTATTCACCTACACGAGTCTTTTAAAAATATAGATTCCAATGCAGTGAAATGTATTCATGCTTTGCTTTCTGGTTACTTATTATATTACATACTTCAAAAAAATATAAAAATATTTACATTTGTTTCATCTGTGTATTTTCATGTATTTTTATTCAAATGTTACTAATTTAGTTTTAAGAGAGGCAAAATCCAACCACATATGTGTGTGTGTGTGTGTGTGTGTGTGTGTGTGTGTGTGTGTAATCTCCTAACAAGATTCTTTACATAATATAAATACATATCAATGACTCAATCAAATTTCTCACTGGAATTTTTTTAGGGATTGGATTATTTTCCATGGTGATTGAGGGAATGCTGATATTTTTAATCTGCTGAGCTGTAGAATAGGCTAAAATCGTCAAGTATTCCCAAATTTATCACTGTTGTTATCAAGCCCATCTTGGGTTGCATTGTCCCTTCAATATGTCAGTCACTATATGAATGAAGTGGTAAAAAGAATAAGAATTAGTGTAATAAGAACCAACAGAAAAAACAAAAAACATGTTACGTTAAAGCAAACCAAAAGTTAGTCCCTGAAATCACATAGAATTGACATTTGCCTTTGATGGAACACAAACTAATAATTGAATTTAAACAAATTTAAATGATTTATCTGGCATTAATTTGTTAACTACTTAAGACCAATAATTTTGTAATGATCACTGAATCATGTAGGATTTTTATATATGTTTTTCTATGCTTTCTATTGGTTTCCAGTTACATAGTTCTGGCCCAGTATCACACAACTTAAACACTCTTGTTTGAAAATTTAAATATGATACCAAAAGAATATTTCTCCATATTATCTTTCTATTCTTACCCTTTCACCCTACAAAATTAATATCAAGATTTTTCTCTTGAATTTCTAAAATAATATAAATAAAAGCAAACATTTTAAATAGACTTGTTACATCATTATAGACTGATTTGTAGAAAATTACATAATAGCACACTGAGCCTTTCAATCAATTTAGCTAAGTCTTATCTAAACATTTTAATGACATTTTATACTTCTTTAATATGTTTATTAAATATATTTTGTTACATTTATTCCTGAGCACATGTAATTGTTATTATTGAATATTATATATGTTAAATACGTCTACAGTACAGGATATCTGCTATTGCTATTTCTTTTCAACATTGTACTGGAAGTAATTAGGCAAAAAAAGAAATAAAAGGCATTTGGGTTAGAAAGGAGAAAGTTAAACTATTCCTATTTACAGATAACATGATCTTTTACATAAAAAATACTAAATAATCCACAAAAAATATCTATTAGAACTAATAAATGTGTTCACCAAGGTTGCAGGAAACACAATCAATATAAAACCATCAATTGTATTTCCATTCATTAGCAATTAATACTCTGAAAATAAAATTAAGAAAATATTCTATTTATAATAATAAACACAAAATATCTAAAATAAATTTAATAAAATTATACAAATTGTGCATTGAAAACTAGAAAATATCATTGAAAGTCATTTTAAGAGGTCTGAAGAAATCCAGGATAAACCTCTACATTTAAGGTAAATTGATTCTGAAACAAGTTTCAGAACAATTCAATAAGGAAATTATAGTTCTTTCAACATTTTTGTTGGAGTAATTGGTTATCTACATGCAAAGAAAAAAGTTGTACTCTTTATTACTATACATTAAAATTTATTTCACATTATACACTTTTAATGTAAGTGCTAAATCTGTAAAGCTTTTAGTAGAAAACATAGGATTAAATCTTGATGTTTTTGAGTTAGGCAATGGCTTCTTAGATGTAGCAGCAAAATACAAGTAGAAAAGAGATAAACTTCCTTAGAGTTAAAAACTTTGGTGCTGCAAATAGAACCATGAAAAAGGTAAAGACAACCCACAGAATGGGAGAAAATATTTACAAATTTTATATTTGATAAAGGACTTGTATCCACAATATATAAAAGCTCCTACAACTCAATAATAAAAAGACAAATAAACAAATTTAAATATGAAAAGATATTTCTCCAAAGAAGATATTAATGGTCAATAAGTACATGAAATTTGTGCAAAAATTTGCTTAACACTAGGGAAATTGCAAACTGCACCATAGCTACATACAGTACCCAGGATATCTGGATAAATATTAAAAATCCAGAAAGAATATTTGATAAATACCATTATTGGAATTTATATAGAAGTATACATACATTTGATCAATTGCAACTAAAATAAAATATAAAATTTCCTTCTAAAAAAAAATCCATGATCTTTGCAAACTCTACTAGCTCCTTATTAAATTCGGTCATCTCAGTCTCATTTTACAGTAACCATTCAAGAAAATCTATTTCAACCTCCTCGACAGTACAATACTTTTACTCACTAGGTACTCTAGATTTTAAGAAGTAGAACTTATTTTTCTCTTTGGAGGAAGTAGTGAAAATATGCAGAAGCATAAAAATATGACTTGACTTTTTCTTTTTCCTTAGTACTATAGAAACATGGTTAATGTCAAAAATTAAATCAAAAAACAGAGGAGCATATAGACTTTACAATGAGTGAGTGTAAAATCTATTGCACAAAGAATATGAATGGAGAGATTATATATATATATATATATATATATATATATATATATATATATTATATATATATAAGGTTGAAATTTTCTAGAATTTTCTAATTAGGCAAGAACTTTTTTCTAGAATGTAGAAGGAACATTTTCTAGAATACTCCTTTAATGTCCAAGAAATTACCAAAATTCCTTGATTGCAAGGCCATTCAACTATAGCACTCACTCAAATCATACTCAAATCATAGATGAGTATGATTTGAAAATGCACATTTTCACTTTTTGAATATGTTCCACGGTCATTATACAACCCTGGGTTTGTATTATTTACAAATACATTACCTCGGAGGATGCAGCTACATTTCTTTACGTATTGTGCTCTTAGATGTAGTAATAGTAGGAAAGGGCATGCAGTACACACGTGTCCCAAACTCTTTCTTTCAGATTTGGAGTGACAACAGTAAGCAGATAGATTAATAAGAAAATTGGTCCCCTAAGAAAGATGCTGTGTAAACCTACTCCAGTCAGATGGAAATTGCAGCACTCAATTCTTTTTAGTAATATTTGGAAACCCCCAGTTTAAGAAATAAAACTTCAGGACCAGGACATTAATAATAAAAGCATCAAAATGTCTTTTTCACTTTTAACAGATTGGAAACATCTCAATCAGTTAAAATTTTTAATGTCAAAAATTAAATCAAAATACAGGGGAGAGTATATGCTTTACACTGAGTGATGTGTAAAATCTATTGCACAAAGCTTTCTATTTGAAAATTGACTAAAGAGGGGCCCAGGTTACAAATGCTGAGATTTAAAATGATTTAACTTTATAAAATTATAAACAATTCTTGGTCATCAAAGCTGTGTTCTGCAAAAAGGAAAATCCCTGTGAAATTCTACTGTTTGCCACTAAAATAGAAAATGTTTTGCTTTCAGAAACTTATATCCAAAAATTTCAGCTTGTTCAATTTCTGTAACGAGCAGTAATCAGAAGAGTTTTTCAGTGAATTCTTAAAGGGTGTGGTTTGATTCATAGTGTTGTTTTTCAACAAGTATGGATTGTTTCTCTCTAATTAAATATTTAGTGCTTCTCAGGCAGACTATGAAATCTCATAACTGCACTTTATAATATATATTAATGAATTAAGTCTCAGCAGCTTAATTTTTACTTTCTGTTTCTACATGTCTGCTTCAAACATTATGTTCAGCTAAGTGTTACAAAGATTAAGTATGAACCTATCATGAGGGACTTCCTAATGAAAGATATTTAGATTTTCTCCTAAAATATGTTCAAATATATATATGAAGGCTGTAGAAAAATTTATATTTATCATTTTCTTCCATTTCTGCTTTTGTCCAACTCAACCACTTTCCACACTGCAGCCACACTTCTTTTTCTAACAGGCAAATCTCATTATATCGCTTTGCTGCTGACAAGCTTTCTTGCTTCCACACTGAGCCATGGACTCCTTATCAAGGTATGTAATGCTGCTCAAGATCTTTCTCCTTCTTATTCTCTACCCTCCCCACCCAGCCATGATGAACTGCTTACATTTTCTTGAAACTATGTATGACCATTCAATTCTAGGATTTTCTGCAAGTGATAGATACTTTCTAGAATAACTTTTATCCTCCCCTTGACCTAACTCCTATTTGTCATCCCACTCAAAAAGCCTCCCCTTACCTTATCTTTGGGTTAGCATTTCTCGAATAGCACTTATTCTTTGTTTGTTGAATATTTGTTGAGAGTCTGCTCTGTACAATGTACTGCTCTAAGTATAGGGGGTTCAACAGAGAACAGGAAAACACAGTGCCTTAATATTCTCACATTTTGAAATAAAGTAATGAGTATACCCTTATATTATACTTATCCCAATCATGTTCTAATTGCCTGTTTCTTTTTTGCTATCCCCTTGTAGATAGTAAGTTTCTTGAATACACAGGCTCTCATTTGCCATTTTTTCTTACAGCATTTATCTCAGTAACTAGCATATAAGGAACTCATTTAATGTTTCTCATGAATGACTAAATGAATATCTCAATTTTTCCCTACCACCTACAAATGAAACAACAGTCTTACATAAAATTAGTGATACATGTGTCTAATACTAAGAAGCACAGGATTTGAAGCAGGTAATCTTATAACATAGAATTCTATTGGTCAGAAAATTCTCCTGAAATTAAACCTACTGTACTGGAAACCTGTTTTGGTAATCTTAATGGTGGTAGTATTAAAAATTAACAATATGACTGAAAATTATTACATGTTTACTATTTCCTAGTTATAAAATATTATACAAATAAGCTGTTTAACATATGTGAATTTCTTGATTCTTACAAGAACCCTGTGAGGTAGATGATGATCTCCTTTTCTACAAGATGAAAAAACTGAGGTCAGTTGTAGTCAACTGACTCGCCAAAGTTTTTTTATTCAAATATTAGAGGTAGAACCCCACAGTGAATGATAAAATACTTTGCCACTTGCTAGCCTAGGATGAATGAGTTAACTTCATATCTCAGTTTCCTTATTAGTACGGCATGGGGAGTATACACATGAATATGGCATGGGAATCAAATTACAAAATCATGTGAAGACATTTGGCACACTTTTCCCAAATAATAAATACCCTTTATATATTTCAGTGTATTGTCAATATTAAGCATACAACTAATACTTTCTATCAAAAACTGTAGGCTATTTTCATGCTATTAAAATGAATCATTTTAATGTTAGTTTTAAAAAATGTATAAAACTCTTTATAGTAATCTTCTAAAAAATATACTTGCTTATTGTTTACTGCTTCTATATCTTCTTCCACCAACCTCTCACAGTTGCTTATGCAAGCAGCTGTAATTAAATGTTTCTTCGAATGGAAAAATAAAAAATACACATACTTCTTCAAACTAAGAATTAATCTAAGTTTACTATAAACCTACCTTATTTAGATAAATTTTAGAAAGAAGAGAAGTGGTAAAAATTTACAGGAAATAACTACTATAGCTAAATGATAATTATGTGAATGTATGTGTCAGTTCCAGTAAATTGGGTTCTGAAACAAATTATACAAAGCATGCCAAGAAATATATCAAATGTAACATGACTTAAAAGCACATCTGTCAAGCTGCTGCATTTGGGAATAGGCTAGTTGATAGCGTTATCTATGGCACTTCTGGGGACAATCATGTTTCTTCCCATGGAGTTTTCCACTTTTATCTTTATCAAAACTAGTGGATGATCTCTACAATAAAATAAGTGTAATGACTTTCTAATTTCACACTTTGTCAAGAAATGAAACATATATATGTTGAGTGCTCAGAGAGAAGAGAGCTAAGTTATTTCCAATTTAACAAGAAATCAGGCAGCTAGCATTATGTAGAATTTATTGTGAGCAAAGAATGTCGTTTGTAAGGATAACTATATGTAAGGAAAAATTTTTAATTTTTGATTTGTTTAAGTACAGTTATATACAATATTATAGTCATTTAAGGTACGTAATATAGTGATTCAACATTTATATACCTTCCAAGCTGATTGCTACACTAAGTCTAGTAATCATCTGTCACCATGCAAACTTACCATAATATTATTGACTATATTCCACTTCATTCTTTTCACCCATCCTCTTACCTTACTCCCTTCCAGCAATCATTATTTTGATCTCTGTGTTTTTGTTTGGTCATTTGTTCTTTTTTGTATGTTTATTTTTAGTTCTACATATAAGTGAAACCATATGGTATTTGTCTTTCTCTGTCTGTCTAAAATTTTTAGTAAGTTAATGGACACTTAGTGTGAAGTCTCTAATTTTAGTAAACTACTAATCCAAATGGGACAAGATCAACAGAGTCTCTTCAGAATCTGTACATTGCTTTCTCCTACTTTTACTAGATAGGGACTTCTGCCTCCTCCCAATTTGTCCGAAACAGATTTTTAAAATTAATATCACTATTTTTGTTTGGATTTCTCTTTGCAGATTATGATTCATAATCACACTTTTTAATCTAGGTTCATGAAATCTGTCCCCAGATGCTATAAATGCACATAAGGGTCAGATAAACCGAACTCTATCACCATCAATCTTCTTTAGTCCAGAGAGCAGAGGTAATGTAGTTTGTAGGAAAGATGCATGTAACAATAATGTTACAGAGAAGAAGGAAATCAGCAGCAATAAATAAATAAAAAAACTAATAAATAAATAAGATGTGCAAATAAAGGAAGTGCCAAGAATGTTGGACACAGTAGAAAGTCATGAAGAAAAATGTATTTTCAAACATTGAGAAAGAGGGTTGCATGAGGCAGATTTAGATTTTAATTTTAGATGTTGAGAGAAGTGCAGTTAGGAAATGGCTGTATAAGAGTTGATTCAGCCTGAAAGAGAAGAACACTATTTTGAAGCTTATAGTTAGCATATTTCCAAAATAATCAAAATTGGCAATGTAGAAACAATACATCTATCTAGAAACAAGGAGATTGGAAAATGAGGAAATTTAGAATAAATTTGAGTTTTGTTTTTGCCCTTTTGATTATGATTAAATTGTGAAGTTTAAGGTGTATATAAATCCAGGGGAAACTTAAATTAGATTAATACGAAAGAACAGTATTAAACAGAGAGGATTCACAAGTGATGATATGATTCAAGTAAGAGTGATATGAGGATCTTAGTAATAATACTGGATAACATAGTCTAAGGAGTAGAGAAGGAGGTAAGAGATGACGATTGGCAACTTCTGATAAATCATTGAGAGTGGAATACTGTAGCTCTCCTAGGTTTACTGATGGTTTAAGTGCACAGAAATACTAGACAGAATATAATAACAAAATTGAATATATAGCCAAATTCAAGAGGAGAAAGAGAGAAAGATGGAGAGAGGGAAGGAGGGAAAGAAGGAGGGAGGGAGGGTTGGAAGGAGAGAGAGAGAAGATAAACAGTCTAGGAAGCATAAAAAGATCTAAATTTAATTTTATGTAGGGATTGGCACTGAAGCCAAACAATTTATAGTGCATTGGAACACTATATTGGGCTTAGGAGCTCTGGAAGCTAGAATTTTGAATTCCATGTAAAAACTGAGATGCTCTCAGATAAAGGTGTAACTGTGCTTCATGTATAAAGCCAAGAGCAGGAAGGGTTGTTCAACCAGAAAATGACTAAAAATCTCTACTGATCAGTTTTGGGAGTGCTAGGAAGTCCATCTGAAGCATGGATGAAAATCAGAAACCTAAGCTTGTACCTTCTAGTGGAATAACCTTTAAAGTCATTCTAAATATGGAGCAAATAACCAAATTAACAGCTTATCATAAAACTCTTCCTAAATGAGAAACATCTAAGGAGCCCTAGCAAAAGCAAACAAACTATCTCCTGGTAGGAAAATGGTGATGGAAAGGAAAATAAAGAAAAAGGAAAAGGAAAAGGAAAAAGAAAGGAAAGGAAAGGAAAGGAGAAAAGAAAAGAAAAATGAAAAGAAAAAGAAAATTTCGAATTTCAAAGTAAATCAAGAAATATCTGAATTCATACTTATAATGTAGAATGGTATTAAAGATGAGGACTCAGAGTGGTAGATTTCAATTATCAATAGTAAAAAAGTCTCTGAAGGACAATAGCCTTCAATAAGAAGAACTCACAATAAAATAACATAAAAAATGATATGAACAGCAATGGGAAAGAGATAATAGGAGCAACAAACATGATAATATATGCATAAAGAACTAGAGATAGAGAATTATTTGGAAAAAAAAATTCCAAAAAAGTTTGGGAAAATATTCAAACAGCAGAAAAAAATAAACTATAAAAACAAAACAAAATAAAAAAAACCCAAACCAAACAGGTAGATTTGGAAGCTCAAACAAACAGGTCAGTTTGATAACACAAACACACAGATGTTCCAGAAATGGAAAAGACAAACCTAAAATTAACAGTTTCAAAGATGCAGTCAAGAAGAGAGAATCAGTGAACTACAAAATACTGCACTTCTCAGCAGCACTAACATATGAAGAGTATGAATTCTAAAAGAGAATGGGGGTGGGGGATAGAGAAAAAAATCCATATTAAACATGATAACAGAGACTTTTGAAGGAACATATCATGTCCAGAATGACAAAATAAAACATAACTATAGCATAGTGAAACTAAAAATTAAGGACAGAATATGAAAATTCTTCATAAGGTATTGAAAAGACATTATTTACAAAGGAGCATTAATAAAACTGATAGCAAATATCTTGTTGCAGCAACAAATATCAGAGATGGTTCTCTTCTTAATGATAATAGATGATAACATTCCTAAAATACAGCAGAGAAATAACCTTAAAACTGGGATAATATACCTAGAAACAGTATCATTCAATGGTGAGAAAAAATAAATACATTCTCAAGCATGCAAAGATGGAGAAAGTTTGCTGCTTAGTAATTCTTGCTTAATGGACTACCAAAGGATGCATTTTGGCCAAAGGAAATTGAATTCTGAATTATGGACTGGGTGGAAAGGGACAGAAAAAGTGATGGATATCAAGAGCGGTGAATATGTTGGTAAATCCAGACACATTTATTGAGATATATGCCTATGTTGAAGTGACACAGAAATTAAACACAAGGTTAAAATAAAATAGTCAAAAAAGGGGAAAGAGGGGTGTTCAATATTAAATAATTCTTAAGAGGTAAATAGTGTTTAAATAAAAAAGAAAAGGAAAAGGAGAATAGAAGTAGAAGCCAGTCTAGGGATTGTGTAAAAATATAGATATTACTAGAATGTGTCAGTGTGCTTGAAAGAAACAAGGGCAATAAGATCAGGTAGGGACCATTCTCTTAGGGAGTTTTGGATATGGTACCTTATCATGAGAAGGTTTATGGTATTTAAGTCAGAAGATTCATAACTAGAATAATATTTCCAATCAAACTGCTTACTGTTCTCTTAATAAGATAGGCTCATGAACTTCAGTCAAGTGCGGCACATATCTTGTGATAGAAATAAGAGAACAGGTAAAAATAGGCTCTATAAAATGTAAATGCTTGATAATTTTGTAAATACAATAACTAGTTATTTCTTGTAAAAGGCACGGACACACCCTCACTTCACGAGATAAAAAATGCACTTTATAAATTGATGACTTAAAACTTGCATAAAACAGAAAGCAAACTTGTTATGGTAAATGCCTGTAATTAGTCCACAAAGACAACATTTGCCATCTAACAGGGGACTGAATTACAAAAGCCCACATATTTTCCTGAGGCAAAATACCCCATTTTCAAAATGAATTTTAACTTGAAAGGAAATAGTTCCTTTTGTCAGCAATTGCTTTTTCCTCTGTGACGAATCCCTTCAAGAGGCCTGAGAGAAATGGTACGTGAAATGCTGAGTACTGTGACTTGAAAATAAGCAATTTTTATTGGAATTTAAAAGATGGTTAAAAGCATTAAGAAGGAATAAAAGTATGGAAGGGGACTGAGAATTTGTAGTGTGAAATTTTTAATAGAATAGACGGAGGCAGCCTTACTGGGAATTATTTGTGTGTCTGACAAAAGTCAAGGGTGAGCTATAAAAACATTTTCAGAAAGGGAGTTCCAGGCAGAAGGAAAAGTAGATTCAAATATCCCAGTTTGTAGCCAGAGCTCTCATCTTAAAATGTAGATAATATCAAATAGCTGTTATGCTTAAATAAATTCATGAACTTTCCATTTCTTCAAGAATATCATGTAAATAAATTTTAATCAATATTCTAAATGTTCGTCTACGGCCATGCCACCCTAAACAAGCCAAATCCCGTCTCATCTTGGTAGCTAAGCAAGGGTGGGCTTGGTTAGTACTTGGATGGAAGACTGCTCAAGAAGACCAGTTCCTGTAGACATAAAAAATAAAAAATAAAAATAAAGATTGTAAGCTAACAAGATCCTTGCAATCTGTGAGGTTAACCAACGGTCGCCTCTTCTTAAAAATAAAACAAAATGCTCTTCAAGATATGGTTTCAGGACCCGTATCTCTGCCTACAGCATGTTCCCTGGGCATTGTTAGAAATTTCCAGGCACTTTATCACCTCTCACTCATTTTAGTTTTTTACTTTTTCATTGCTTCCATTCCTATGTCTGACTACTTTTCATTTTTTTAGGTCCAAGTTTAAATGGTATCTTTTCACAGACCTTGAACATCTTGCTACTTAGGACATGCAAGTATTATTAATGTCTATCTCTCAGGAGAAGCTGCCCAATTCTTTTGCAATAAACTATATTTTATTTTTTAAATTCTTTATACATCATTTTACCATCTGCCTCCTTCTCTACAATATAAGAAACAGGAAGGCAGATACCTCTTTTATTGTATTGCTTTTTCTTCTGCTGGAATGGTCTTTTCCCAATCATCCCGTAGCTTCTTGGATCTACTGTCACCTCCTCAAAGATGAGCCTTCCCTAAAACAGCTTTCTTCAATTACTCTGTTTCAGAAGTTCATAAGCCTTAAGGAGAAAGCATGTAGCCTGAGTATGAAGCATCCTGGTGTAGACAGTAGAGAGAGATGGAAAAGGCATCTTTATAGGAGAAAATATATAAATATATGTGTGAGATAAAAAGAGTTGTTATCCATAGTATATGTAGCTCTTCTAAAATCATTAATGATCCAACATCCTAGAGCAAAATTTGGCTAATGATTTGAATATGAAATTCACAGGAAATTCACCAAAATTACAATATAATTTTATAGTTTTTCCATACAAACAGGCTGTCTTGGCTTGTGCTGCAGAATTTTCTAAAATTTCTCGAAGGTTCACAGACACCAAACAGCATCTGGCCTCGCATGCCCTGTACCTCTTGCAGAGCAGCCCCAAGCCCCTCACAAGCGACAGCCAGCCATAGTTTAGAGCTTAGCCTCTTGCAGGAGCCTCCTAGCACAGCACAAGCAGTAACCATCTGCAGATCACTCTGTACCTCATAATGGATGGCCCTGAGCTGGGCACAGGCAGCACTGACCTTGGCCTGACCCAGAGCACCTCCCAAGAGGCCCCAGGACCAATTACAAAACTGGTGGGCCAAAGCTTTAGACCACACCAGAGAACCAACCTACCACCTCCACAAATGACACATCCAAAGGGTGGACTTAATAGGCATCAGAGCCCTGCTAAAGCAAATCCTGCTCTATAAGATCAGCTCCTGCACAAAAGCTCCACATCTGTAGTCATACACATTTCTCACAGCCAATCAGCCTGAAGATCAATCCCTCCTATTGAGCTGCAAACAGCAATCAAGGCTCAAATACAACAGAAGGGCACACACAACCCACATGAGTGATACACAACTGGAACACCTGGCTCAGGTAAACAGGGAGACTGTGCCACTGGGCCCAACAGGACACCATTGTGTAAGGCCACTCTACCAGGAGACATTGTAGATTTACCTGATACATAGAAACAAAGATGTTAGCCAAAACAAAGAGACAAAGAAACATGTCCCAAATGAAAGAATAGGAAAGAGCTCCATAAAGAGAACTAAACAAAATGGACACAAGCAATCTACCAGATGCGGAGTTCAAAACACTGGTTATAAGGATGCTCAATGACCTTATGGGAAGAGTTAGATGAACTCAGTGAAAACTTTAACAGAGATAGAAAACATAAAAGTGGAAATAGAAAACATAAAAAAGGACCAGTAAGAAATGAAGAATACAATAACCGAAATGAAGAATACATTGGAGGGAATCAACAGTAGATTACATGAAGCAGAGGATCAAGTCAACAATTTAGGAAAAGGTAGCAGATATCACCCAATCAGAACAGCAACAGGAAAAAAGAATCTAAAAAAAAAATGAGAGTTTAAGGGGTCTCTGAGACAACATCAGTGTACCACACATTCATATCATAGGGGTACCAGAAGAAGAGAGAGAAAGAGGGGGAGAGCAAGGAATGAAAAACTTTTTTGAAGAAATAATACTGGAAAACTTTCCTAGCCTGGTGAAGGAAATAGACATATAAGTCTAGGAAGCTGGACATTCATTAATAATATTGCAATATCCTCTAAAGTTAGAATGTGGCTTTAGCACTCTTATGTTTACTTGTACTGATAACTACATAATTTGCCAAATGTAACAGAGGTTTGTTTGTTCTCTGGATTTTATCTACTAGACTGATTTTCGCAAAAACTTGGTCTTTTCCATTATTATCATACTTAGGATATTACAAATCATTACCATTTCATCAATAATCAGGCAGGCCTATTCTTATTCGGCTATCTTCAACATAATTTTAATATTTCTCTCAAAAGAACAGCAAAATGATATAAGCTCCTCCTGAATAGTTCCAGAGCTTGAATTTCCTACTATCATTTTATTTAAAAACATATGAATTACCAATAGATCATAATTAGATTTTATGACAATTTTGTAAGGTGTTGTCAGATATCCAAAAATCACCTTATGTATGAAATAACTTGCTATAGATTTGCTATTAATGTAAAGGAGCTTTAATAACAAAGTCCTTAAAAGTCTGTCACCAAATTTTCATTTGTGTACATTTAGGAACTTAATAAATATTAGTTGCCTAAAATAATTGTTTAGGATTGTTTATTTGAATGACTTAAGGTTTGTTCTTTAACTTTTACAAGAGTTTATTGAAAAAATACTTTGTAAGAATTTTATTAGCGCATTTTTGGCCATTCTCTGTCTTCCTTCCCTCTCTCCCCAACCTACCCATGCCCCAAAAAAGAAAGTTAGAAGATTTATAAAGTTTTCCCACTGCTCTTTTATAAGGTAATTATATTCATGAAAGGAAATGACTATAACCTGAGTCCATCTTACCAGGAAAGTTGGGCATTCTGCGTTATCCTACATGACTAAACTTTGTGCAGTTCATTCACTCTCTTTTGGGGGAAGTCTAGGGCAATAATTTTTTTCTCTTTCATTATTTCACCTGCACAAACCTGATGTCATCTGAACATCTTTTGGAAATCCCAATGTGAGTTTTGTATTTTGTCCAAGGAAGAAGTTGTCATATTTCCTTCTGTTTGAGTACCTCTAGGATAAAATCTCTTGTTTGATATTGTTTCTTTATTAATATTTTGATAATAAATTTTCTACTTTTTAGTAAGCTGCTTCCTTTTAG
This sequence comes from Eonycteris spelaea, assembly GCA_003508835.1. Lineage (NCBI taxonomy): Eukaryota > Metazoa > Chordata > Mammalia > Chiroptera > Pteropodidae > Eonycteris > Eonycteris spelaea. Next base: position 3,109,172 of record PUFA01000011.1, read on the forward strand.
TTTTTTTTTACCATGATATTCAATTATTTTGGTTATTTCAAGAACTAGAAAGAACTATGTCATTCATTCATAGTCAACAAATATTTGTGGAATGCTCACTATATGGAAAATACTAGACCAAACACTGATTCATTCTTTCTCTTTTATATACCCAAAGTGGTAGATAAATCTGAATATTTTTAGGAGGACAGTTAAATGCTTATAGTTTAGTGAAACCAAGGCTGTAAAAAGATAAAGGAGAAATTCACTTACTTTTAGTATATTATGTGCTCTAGAAAATAACAATAACAACAAAACTAAAATTGGTGGATTTCTAGTGGTTTATCTCCTCCAAGAAGTCCTTGGAGGCATCTAAAACAACCTTCTGCAACACTTTTTTTGTTATTTACTTACATCAATAATTCTCAACCAGGGTGTTTTTGCCTCCCAAGGGACATATGGCAAAGTCTGGAAACGTTTTTAATTATCATGACTTGGGCTTGGGTGGATGCTACTGGCTATTAGTGAGTAGAGGACAGGGATTCTGCTAAATATTCTGCAATGCGCACAACAAAAACAAAAAATATTGAGTGCAAAATATTGTGAGTGCCAAAGGTTGGGAAATGGCTTACATGAACCAAATGTAGATGTTCTATGTGCTATGGTTCTTCAAATATCCTAAAGAAGCAAAATTCAATATGCCGGGTTGAATTTTTTTATACAGAGTTAGACCAAAGAGGTAGATCATTATTTTGTACATTTAATATAAAGTATATAATATTATTTATATTTCCTTAGATTGCAATAGTTTTATTAAATTACAATCGCAATCATTTAAAACCATTAAGTGTAAACCTAACTGGCTCTCAAGTATCTAAGGAGACACAGCTGGAATGAAAACAGATGGAAGGTGTAAATGAGAAGATTCAATTAACATTTTTCTTTCTAGTACACATTTCACAAAGAAAATCCCCCGAGATTAAAAATGAGGCCTTATTTCAAGAAATATGGTGACTTTTTATCATGTTAAGAATAAAATCTTTTAACATCTTTTTATGTCATCTGGTGTTCAGACCAAACCTCTCCTTAGGGTCAAGTCACAAATATGGTAACAAAAAAATTCTAAGCTAAGAGCAACAAAATTACTATACATTAGAACACTAACCAATTTAGTGGCAGCCTGAATCTTTCAGGAGACTTTCTCTACTCTTAATAGCGTTATAATTGTTATTATAAGATTAGCTTTGACACTATAATTCCTAAGAATGAACATAATAAAAACACACCATTTATTATAGTGCTAGCAATTATCCTGCTGTGCCTTCATCAACATCTGAAGGGATCGATGAAATGTAGTTAATCAGATCCATTTGAAACATCCTTATTTTGAAAGTTTAATGCCTCTTTCAGTGCTAATTTAAAATATACTAAAATTGAGTCTGGCCATTCATAAAGCTGAGATTGTTTTCCAAATGTCTCTTAGGGATCAACAAAGAGCATAAAGAGATTAGCTGATGGACAAAGGCAAGGTTATATATTCACTTCCTCAATTATTTCAATTGCTCAAAATGCAGATGATTTCAGGATAAAGCACTGTAATTATATGTCTAGTATTTAGTAGGAAACTTTCAGATTTCAAGAAAAAGATGGATGTTCACCTTACTGTGGGATGGGAGAGAGGAATATATAGGGATATAAGGAAATATAAACCTCTCAGCACCAGCTGTGTCCCCCTGGCCCACCTAATGTGGCCCACCTTTTTTTTTTTCTCTCTCTCTTCTACTTCCTCTGCAGTTTTCTCTATTCACTATTACCAATCCCACTACCATTTCTTCCCGAGGGCTTCTATTTATGGGTGTTCATGCATTTTATACTCTCTATTCTTTTGACTTCTTTGTGTGGTTCATATTCAGACTCCCCAAGAAAGTTCTGTCTAAGCTGGCGATTTGCCAATGAGAAAATTTTCGATGGTCAGAGTTCTCAAGTCGGACCTCTTCACACAACCTGGCTCCTTTGTGTCTATTTCACAAATGGCTGCCAATGGCTGTCAATTCCTACTCTAGTCAGCTTCAGCAAAGGTTGCAGGTTAATGGATATAGAGCACAACAGTGACATGGAACATGGGAAACAACTGTAGACCTCTTTTTTGAAACATGAGCTATTGTGATATGCACTCAAAGCCTCATGTGCTTCTTTAGTGTTTATTCATTATCAAGAATTGGGATCATTCATATTTTGGTATCATGGTTAGACATTTTCTCTTGAAGAAATCAAATTTCACCCCAAGTAAAACATAAACAAGATGGGAAAAAGAAGATATTATAAATACTTAGTAAGTACTTCATAAAACAACCATCGGTACACATTTTTCCCAAAAGTTGTGGCAAGCCCGTAACTAGAACACCATGTAATATTTCACCAAAATATCAAAAAAAAAGATAACATACAGCTGAAATTATCCAGAGACAGAGAATGAAAGTGTCTAAGTAGTTGTAGGGATAGATTTTGATATAAGCCGACAAACAAACAAATAACCTTTCTTTTCATGAAAAAAATAATTGCAGACGACAGATTAAGAAAAGGACTCCTTTACCATGGAAAAATAATGGATAATGACAAATGAGAAATTTTTAAATTGTGAAGAATAAGGATAGGTTAACCAAATATCAGCATAACAGTTATTTTTGATGGTATAATATACATTTGGCCAATAAAAAGATAAAGTAAAATAAAAACTATGTTTTTTAAATTAGTAAAATGGTATAAGATGAAAATACAAATACCTGTCAAAAATATTGATAAACCTATGGAAAATAGGTACATAACAGGTAATTTTCACACTTTTAGTTTTTCTAGGACACAAACTTTTCAAGGTGGTAGTAGGATAAATAATTTTCAACCCAATAGTAATTTATTTTTGCTAAATTCAAATAGAATACTGCACTGATTTACATTATTTAACATGGCATTCCCCTCATTAAAACACACACACACACACACACACACACACACACACATTTTGGGCAGAATACTTGTTAAATTTGGAGGGATGTTAATATTTCATGGAATACTTTTAGGAAAATTCTATATTAAACTGAATATAGGCAGATACTATGCACTGCAACATTGCACTAGCCTTTACTTTGCATTGCCATTATGTGAAAGTAATTAAATCAATGTTTTAACATCTACTCTAAAGTTGTACTAGAACAAGAAAATTAAATAACAAAATCCATTTCTTTTCAAATTTAGACTAATCACTCCTTTTTGGAAAAATATTGCCTATCTCCGAAATTGACCCTGAAGTAAACTTCTAAAAATTATTTTAAAAACACAAGTGATACTTTGACTATATTGCATGTGTTCATAATCTCAGTTATTATAAATTGAAGTTAGGAACAAAAATAATTGCTGCAAATACAAAATATATTAACACTGTAGGTAGCCTATAGGAAAAAAATATCATATAATAGCTGATATTGAATCAATTTTTCCATGTTCAGATTAGAGAGTGGTCATTCAGAACTTAAAACAATATATTAAAGTTTCCTCCAGTGATTTGACTATTCACCAGAATAAAACATCATTGTTAGACAAGATATCTAGTGACTTGAAGACAAAGTCACATCATATTATTGGGCAAAAAATGTAGGTTACGATAATGTGTGCATAGATCGAGGCAATTTTCACTTAAAAGACTGTACTTGTATATATGTATACACACACATAGAGGCACGTGTGCATAAGTACATGCACACATTCTCACACACATAATCTGAAATATCCCTGGGCGAAATATCTCCAGTGGTTCTCTCTTGGTGACATGAATGTGGGTGATATTTTTCTTCCTTTTGCTTATATACTGACTTCACATTTTCTACATTATTTTGTAGAAATAATGTATTTTGTAACCAAGGTTTTCCAAAAGTAGCAGAAGACCTTTCCGAATTCACTGTTTGGCAACTGGATTCTGAGGGAAGTATAGACCAAGTGGAAAAAGAGCAGATACCCCCAATTTTTTTACCCTGATTAGAGCCAATGACGACTTATATGAGCATTGGAAGCATATTTAAAGAAATACATCTAATGTGACTTTGATGTTCACGAGCTGGTTATAAAATCGTTCAAGCACTTGCTTTTTAAAAACCGATAACAAATTGCGCTGCTATCATAAAGTTAAAACCAGATTCATTTTTCAAAAAAATTAATAATGTGTGGGAATGTTTTGCTCAGTAAGCAGCATTAATCTTTGAGCCAGCCTCACAGGTTCAGGTGAAGCCTGAGGTGGAGCATAGAAACCATGTGATGTCCAGGCTGGCTCCTTGCAGGCAGTGTGTTAACAAGGAGATGTTAAATATTATGAGCCCCACAAAAAGGTGAGGGGTGACAATTCTTTCAAGTCCAGTCCTTCATTCCAGGACCAGTTGCTTTCCTATTAGCGTTTACAGTGAAAGTCTGTACAAGAGTCAAAGAGAGGATTGTAGGACCTGGTTGGAGACTGAGGGCATCTAATTTCAGTTAGACCTGTTGACATGAAGGATGCTAAGCATCATCAAGTATGAGAGAGCTAAAATCAGGTTTCCTGCTCACAGCTTGCAATTTCTAACCAAGCATCAGAAAATATAAGTAAAATCGATCTTAAACCAACACACTGATAACCCATGTCGTGGCCTATTAATCCATCTGTTTGGTCCTTTCTGGGCTGATGTCCCAGATGCCTGTTTTTATTTTTTTTAACTTTATCTTTATTGGGATATAATTGACATATAAAATTATAAGCTATTTAAAGTGTTCATCCTGATGATTAGATATACATATACATTGTGAAAGGATTCCCCTGGCTAGTTAATTAACACATCCATCACCTCACATATTTATCACTTTTTAAAGTGAAACCATATAAGTTCTACTGTCTTAGTAAAATGTCAATTATGCAGTACAGTGTTATCAACTATAGTCACCGTGTTTAGCATTAGTTCTTCAGACCTTATAAATTTTACAGCTGAAAGTTTATATCTTTTTTTTACCAGCTTTTCCCTAATTCTCCTACTCTCCCTTCCCCAGCCCCTGGTAACCATTTTCTACTCTCTGTTTCTGACAAAACTTTTTTTTTTAAGTTTTGTTTAGATTCCGCATATAAGTGATATCATGTAATATTTGTCTTTCTCTGTCTTGCTTATTTCACTTAGCATAATTATATCTTCAAGATCCATCCATGTTGTTGCAAATGGCAGGATTTCCTTCTTTCTCATGGCTGAATAATATTCCATACGTAATGGAATATTATTAATACTCTATTATATATATTCCATATTCCATTATTAGTAAAGTAAAACTATATATATGATATGTGTGTGTGTGTGTGTGTGTGTGTGTGTGTGTGTGTATCCATTCTTTATCCATTCTTCTATTGATGTACACTTAGGTTGACTCCATGTCTTGGCTACTGAGAATAATACTACATTGAACATGAAGATTCTGACACTCTATTAGATTCTGTTTTTATTTCCTTCGATGTATACTTAGAAGTAGGATTACTGGATCACATGGTAGTCCTATTTTCAGTTTTTGAGGATTCTCCATATTGTTTTCCAAGTGGCTACACCAATTTACATTCCCAGAATGTTTTTAATTTTAATGGTGTCACTTCTGTATTATATAATTTTCAGAAAGATTAGTATGATGAATTAAAAACAAAAAATTATTTTGTTGTGAATGCTATAGCATTATGATCTTTTAAAACAAATGGTTTATTAGTTTCTTCTAGCTAGTTAACAAATGTTGCTATTCTTAGTGGCTTAAAATAATACAAATTTATTTTCTTATGGTTCTGAAGGTCAGAAGTCCAAAATGGTTTCACCAGGCCAAAATCAAGGTGTCGGCAGGGCTACACTTCCTCCAGAGGCTCTAGAGGAGAATCCATTTTCTTGCCTTTCCAACTCATAGAGCTATATTCCTTGCATTCCTTGGCCTATGGCCCTGTTCTCCATCTTCAAAGCCAATAATATAACACATCAAATCTCTTTCTGCTTCCATCCTCACATAGCTTTTTAAAATTTTCTGTCTGTGTGTAATCTCTCACTTTCTTTTATAAGTACACTTGTGATTTCATCTAGGGCCCATCCGAGTAACCCAGGATAATGTCCCATTAATTGCATTTGTAATGACATTTTTTCCATATAAGGTAACATTTACAGGTCCACACTCACAAAATGAGTCTCAAATTATTAGCAACAATGAATGACACTCCTTCCTTAGAATCTAGATCCAGTTTCACAGGGCCCTGACCTCTGAGCTCCTTGAGGGACTAACGTCAATTTAGATGTGTGCTCTTTGGAGCTCAACTCTGCGGGATCTTTTCTCTAAGCTTTTAAATTCTATTAATCCTAACCTCTTCCCTTTACCCCAAATCCCACAGATGGTAGCTGCTTGATATAGTTATTATCTCTGATACCTTTAAAGTTCTATTTTTGCCTTTTTAGTTCTCTAAAAGCTGGTTAATTTTCTATATTATATTCTCTATGATAAAAAGAAAGTGTAGTTATGTGTTGAAATATGAGTGACTTTATTCTGTGTCTGCTTCCTCACCTGTAAAACATAATTATAATATAAAACACTAAATTATTTATGAGATACACAAACATACATGTGCACAGACACGGAATGGTAATTATAAGCAAGAGCTTTGGAATCAAATCAGATTTTGATTAAACGTTATAGTTCAAGAAAGTTGTTAAACATTTCTTTATGTCAATTTCCTGAAGTGTAAATTAGAGTAGATAAAAATAGCAAGCACTAAGTAGCAAAACTTGTGCAATGCATCAATGAAAGGGTATTTACAGATATATATGCATCTATAATTTGTCACATTAGTGATATAGAGAATAAATATACATGATTATCTTAAAATATTTTTTAATCAATAAATTTAACATATATTTATGAAATATGAAACAAGTTGCAAACTAGAGTTAAAAGAAACATCCTTAATTTGATAAAAGATGTCTACAAAACACCTACAATTTATTCATATTGAATGAACAAGTACTGAAATTATTCCCCCAATGTTGTCAGAAAAACCTAGAATAATGTCAACCATAAGCAACTGTATTAAATACAGTAATAAAAGTTCTAAACTATCTAAAAAACAAAGAAAAATATAAATATTGAACAAGAAGTAAAATTGTCATTATTTTCAGAAAACATGATTGTATGATATAAAAAATCTGAAAGACTCTACAATTGATTTTAATTAAAATAGAATATTAACAAGGTTGCTGGGGCTTTTTGCATATTGTATTCCTATATATTATCAATCAACAGAAAAAAATCATTAAAAACCATATGATTTACAAGAGTATAAAAAAAGTAAAACCTATATTAATTCTGAGGAAATATGTAAAATACACACACTGAAGACTAAGAAATAAGATGAGCCTAATTAAAGAAGATCTAATCAATGGAAACATATCATGTTGAGAGTCTATATTTTTAAAATACAATTCACCACAAATTGAAATTGATGTGTGATTTAAAATCAATACCAATTAAAATGTGCACATATATGTGTGGATGTGTGTGTGGATGTGTGACAGTGAAAAGCTTTTTCCTAAAGGTATATGGAAATGCAAGGCAATTTTGAAGATCAGACTTAACTTATCAATAATTAAGTTTGCCATAAAGCTCTCTTATTAAGACAGGGTGGAATTAGTACAAAAAGAGAAAAACAAGTAAATAATACATAATCAAGAGCCCAGAATGATAATCACACATATGGTCACTTGAATTATGACAAAGAAGACATTATACAATGGGGGAAGGTATGGTCTATTTAATCTATGGTGCCAAATTATTTGTTTTATGATATAAATGATATAAAAATGAAACTTAAAAATGATCTTTGACCTCACTTCATCATACATAATATTTAAGAAAAACACAAATTTAAATGTGAAAGGTCAAATGACAAAATTTTTAAGAAAACGAAGGAAAATATTTCCATGACCTTGGAGTAGAAAAATATTTCTCATGGAAGAAAAAAGAATGAACCATAAAAACAAAAAAAAAAAAACATTTGACTTTGTCAATATGCAGGACAGTTTTCTTCATTTTTAAAAGATCATTTTTAAGCCACTGATGGAAAAAATATATGTGAATATATAGGGATATATATTCATTTCTAAAATGAATTCATATTCAGAATATAAAAACTTCTCTATATCAAAAGGAAAAAACAAGAAATTAAAAAATGAAATGCACAAAAACTTAATCAGGCATACCACTGAAAATATATCCAAATGAACAATAAGCATATTTGATTTTAAATATCAAAAGTCTTCTGTTTTCATATCTAACTGAAATGCAAATTAAATAATCTTTGGATACCACTACACTCATACTACAATGGCTAAAATGAAAGAAACTATCAATACCAAGTTTTGATGATACTGTTGTACAACTGGAACCCTCATGCATTACTTGTAGGAGTTAAATTTGTCCAACTCAGGTTAATGAAAAGTTTCTGACAAAACTAATATGTATTCTATGACCCAGCAGGTTCAACAGAATGTGGTATTTGTTAGGTGAAATCTAATGCTTATTGTCCTAAATGACATGCGAAAGTATGTTCATTGCAACTTTTGTTTATAATAAATGAAAACTAGAAACAACATAAAGGTCTTTCAACATTAGAATGGGTAAAAAAATGTGGTAATTCATGCTATGAAAGGTTATGAAACAATGAGATGAGTGACTACTCTCCCAGCAACAGAAAGGATGTATCTGACAGAAAAAAGAAATGAGCAGAAGTAGCCAAACCTCAGAAAATGAATACTATAAGATTTAATTTACCTGAAGATCAAAAAAAGGCCAGATCAAAAATAGATCATAATAGTAGTTTTCTTCATGAGGGAAAGTCCTGACCCAGCTGCAAGAAGTATTTTATATGTTGATCTCAATATTTTGATGGGTATATTCATTCATCTGTAAAAACTCATTGAGCTGTACACTTAAGATTTGTGCACTGTACTGTAGAAAAGTTATATAATATACTGCAATAAACAGTAAAAATTAAAAACTAAAAATAACCTTACACCTCACTTCTCTGTGCTAGGCATTATTCTAAGCACTATACACTTATTAACTCATTCGATCTTCACAATTCTCTTTCACCCCTGTCTTTTGCCTCTGAGGCATAGGGAGAATATATAACCTGCCCAAGGCTTCATAGTGAAGTGGTAAACCTGGAGTTCAAACCCAGGCAAGATTCCATGAGTCTGGCATCATGAACACTCTACTAGAGCCTATTTTATAGAAAGTCATTGGGAGTTATAAAAGTGCTAATGCATATGTAACTGTTAGGTTTCACGAACATAGCTTATGGGTTGTAATTATAAAGTAACTTGACGTCTCCCAGTCTCCCGTTAATTTTATTCAGTGGGGGCCCATTACTTCTCTAATCACTCTCGACTGACAAAATAAAAAAAGATATTCATTTACTTTAAGTTGCATAGAAGGGTCTCGATTCTGTAATTAAAATGCTCAATTTCAGAGAGAGTCAGAACGAATAATTTTATTTCAGTTGAGGCTTCTTTCTTCCACCCAGTCAGGCCTATTGCAGGCTAGCTGTCTGTTGTGTGTGCTTTGGGGGAGGGGGGAAGAAAGGGGCATGGCATAGCCAACCATATCCTTCTTTCTTACCTCATGTTCCCACTTTGGTAAAATTGGTTTCAAGATCTGTATAGAATTGAAGCAGGGAAGCAGAACAGTTCATTATTGATTGATAATGTCATGGCAATCTAGGAAGCTTGCTCTCTGGGCTTGACAAAAGTTATCTGCCTCTTTCTTGGGTCTGTCTCCTGCACCATGTCACACTTCTTGGTATGAGTGAGAGATAAAATAAAGCCCAGAGGCCTACTGGTAACTCTGGAACCCAGGTAAAAGTACAAATGGTGCCATCTAGTAAATTTCTAAATATGTAAAGTTACATCAAAAAAAATTATTAAATAAAACGCAGTTCATCACCTTAACTTGTCAAACTTAAAAACAAGCCACTAAAAATGTGTAAAACTATATGATTCAGAAAATCATTAAGGAGGTTTTGACTTAATTATTCTTGTCATTACAGGGTAGGCTTTTGATGGTCTGGCAATGTCTAATCAGAAATAAAATATACATAATTAATTATTTTCCATAAAATCTATTATATTTACTTAAGTTTAATTAAAAATGATTGTTTTATTAAAATTTTCACAATTTTGTATTTCAGTGAAGTAGTGACCTAAAGCAGAACGAGTAAATTTTCTTTAAAGGGCCAGAGAGCATATATTTTAGACTTCGAAGATTATAAAGTCTGTCACAACCACTCAACTTTTCTGTTATAACGCAAAGCAGCCATCAATGATAAGTGAGCCAAGGGTAAAGCTATGTTTCAGTATAACTTTATTTACTAAAACAAGTACAGTGCCATAGTTTACCAATCTCTGAACTAACAGATTTAAAAAATGGAAATGCGATTGTATTTTAAATTTACAAATTTTACACATTGTTATTAAGAATGTAATTTATAAATGTAAATATTTTTTCTATTTGTCATATGTTTTCTAGTGAGTTCTAATATTCAGTATCAATCTAGTAGCCGGTATAAAGAATAAGAATTATATTTCATGCTAGACCTCAGCACATGCAAATTTAGGAATAATATAAATTGTTTTATATTGTGAAATTCTTCAGACATTATATGTAATTTTTACAAAAACCATACTAATTTGTAGGTACCTCTTGAACAATGAATCAGAACACAAAAAGATGCAAGAAAATGGAAATTATATTTCATTATGCAAGCTTCCTTGAATTCATGCTCTCTGAAAGGAAGGATTTGACAGGTTAATTAACTTGTCTTTTCCTCTACCCAAGCCCTTTTGCAGCTCAAGTCTTCCCTTACATGCTGAAGCATTATCCGTCTCTGATACTGGCAGCGGCAAATCTCACAAACCTTCATGGATGGCATTTGGATGCCATTGCCTTTGGTTTTGAGTGTATTGGGCAAGAGATGTGAAGAAGCAGTTCCCCTGAATTTGGGCTGTGTTTATTGGGAGAGCAAATGATTCTGGGTAGGCTTGTCCTGTGCCTTGGTGGAGGCTGAATCTTGAGTTACAGGGAAAGGAACATAGCAACTGAGTGGTAGATGAAGGAAATATCACTGGCTCCAAATGCCAACTGTTTTCCCCTACACTAGTGTTTTCTAAATTTCCAAACTACTTTTGCATTAAAAAAAAATCATTTGGAGCTTAATGTATAGGAAATTTTGCTTTTTTTCCATCTAATGTCATAAAATAGGCCTTCAAATGATTGTGGAAGCGTGGGCAAGCATCTGTCTTTTTACAAAAATTTAGCCAGACAATTCTGTAAAGCCAAGTTTGGGAACCACTGATCTAGACTATTCAAGAGATCTTTTAAAACTCTGATATCACTCATACTTACACATGATTATTTCTTTAAGGTTATCGTGGTTGTAGTATACTTGTTGTTCAAGGCTTCTCAGCCAAATTCTGGGATTCTGCCCTCCCAACTGCAGTACTGAGAGTGATTGTGACAGTGGTTTAATAAGATACACCGACAAGCTGCCAAGGCCTGAAAACTTTTATAAGGAGATAGAATACACTGTTGTGAGACTAGATGACTTTAGCAGCTGCTGGGAACTCTTGGAGATCCATTTCTTCTCCCTTTGGAGGAAATCGCATGATGATGCTCTTGGCATAGCATGGCTACTTACAGCTCTGGGATCCACCCACTGTGGAGGATGGTCCTTGAGGTCCCAACAACTAATGAGGCACTGGTTTTGTATGTTGCTCTGTATTTCTCAGATAATTTTTAAAATTTGATTTTACAGCTATCTTCTGAATTCTATGCCCTCACTTGAGTATACACTTCTGGAGAGTAGAGATTTTGCCTAATTAGCCTGTATCCTTAGTATGCAGTACAGTGCCTAATAGGGGCTCATAAAAATTTTAAGCCATATTTTAATAAATACATTAGCTCTCAGCAAGCTATCTTTACTCGTTTGCCGTGAGAGTTCCTTACGCAAAAGGAGAACAAAGAGGTATTTGCTCCCCACTGCTGGTAGCTATCACCTGAAGGGGCTGCCATTTTGCAATTTGGAATAACAGACTAATTGTTATATAGGGACTGCCATTTTATGGGAAACCATCACCATTGTCTCAACACAGGTATAAATTAAGGGCACTTTTATGTGACAGTTCTTCTCTGACATCTTCCACTCCATAAAGAAAATTGTTATGTTGGCATGGGAAATTCAGCTCAACTCCAGAAAATATAGGTTTATAACAGTTTTCTGTTTCCTACTAATACATGTAACTCTAATGATTATAAATTTAAACAATTTTGAAAAGTATACTGAAATACTTTAAAATGTGAACCAAAAGCCACGTGTTTCTTTGTTTATAGGTCCTGGGCTTTGATGGTGATGGAGTAATGCTGGGGCAGAAAAAAGGAAGTTCCCATGAAGGCTTATGCTATTGGACCCCTCAATAGCTTCAGATACACTTAAAACTCTGATCTTGAATTACATTAGATTGTTATTGAAAATTGTTTTGGAACATTCACTTCTTTGTACTTATTTTATTCTATCATTAAATTCAGATTTAAAAGCCTCCCGAGTTTCTTTCTCTAGGCACCCCTCGCCCTCTTCACCTTGATTCACTCCACCACTTTCTCTTTCTCCTATGTTTTACCTGCCATCTGGAACCACTTCCCAGCCTCTCTGGACTTAATTGGCTCTTTTCAAAGCTCATCTCTAGCCTCCATCTCTCCTGTCTGCCTTATGACTCCTAACCTTACAGAAACAATCAACCTCTTCTCTGGGAGCCTGGCCATTTCCCTCTGCTAAAGTTCTTCTTGTCCTATCCAGCCTTTGTTGCTCTTCTCCACTCAAGTGGCTCTTGGTAACCTCTATGCTGTTGCTTGTTCCTTTTTGAAAGCTATTTAAAGAAGCAACTGCAAATGTCATTGCATTGTTCCAGATACACGTGTACATGTGTGCAAAGCCACACAGAAGCTTTAATTGTGTTGCATCTTGTATAATCAGTATGAGTCACTGAAGTAAAACCCATTAAGGAAAAATTATTCTCTAAGGAGTTAGAATATTGTGCTTGGGTGGCTTCCTCTTGGTCAGGAAGCAGAGCCAAACTTCCTGGATTCATAATTGCCTCAAAAAGGTCAGAAAGTGCATTTCAGTAGGAGTGTAGTCATTTGTACAAAGCTTTATGGAAATATTCTAAATAAGCACCCCTCCACACCCATAATAAAAATAAAAATCTGTTCTTTGGAACTTCCATTTAAAATATTAAGTTGAGTTATTAAAATATAAAAATGAAAGGTATTTATGTTTAAACAATTCTTTAAATCTATCATATATAAAGATAGCTAAGTAAAATTATTCGATATTAGCATTAAAAGAATACAATCTCTTTATAAATCTCTAATATGAAAAATATGTTGGTCATTGTAGAAATTCAGATGCTGCTATACTATCCTAATATCCTTCAATATCTTGTTTTGAAGATTCAGATGTCAGTATAGTTGGAAAATCTATAATGAGTTTTACATGTTTCCAGCAATCCAGAGAAAATACTTTAGTTTTCATTGTAGGTTCTGATATTAGAGCACAAGACAGTCGAAATAAGACCGCCTGATGTTCACTGGAATTTCATATGCTTCTGGAAAACTTATGGAATCCACTTTTACCAGGTCAGTTTTGACAAGAACGTTTCTCATATTGTTGGAAGCTACAAATAGATGATTAGCACATTCTAACTCGGAATAGTGTGCCCTTTGCCTCCTCACGGAAGCTTAAGTTAGTTGAAACAACAGCACTACAAAAGCCATATTTGAAAAAATTTAAATCTGTAATAGGTTTTTTCCTTTGGTTTTCCAGGAAAATAAAACAAAATCTTTTCAAGTTCATATTTTAGGTTATTTGTATTGACTTTCCGATGAACAGATCAAAGTCATTGAGAAATACGGGCACTTTCTTCTAAGATTAGATTAGATTCATTTAACAAAGTGCTTATTGTGAGGGATAAATGTTAGTCCCTAGAAATTTCTAAAACACTCTCCCAGCCACAGAGATGCCATAGTCTAACCAGAAAGGGAAATCTGCATGAGTCACAGTAAATAAATCCAAGCAGTGTATAAGATTTATATACTAAGAGATGACAACTTTCAAAAACCCAACATATTAGTTCAAATTTCTGAGATGTCTCTACCATTAATCAATTTATTAAGCATAATATTTACGATGAATCAGTTTACAGCAGCTCCTTAGTGATCGCTGTCAGTGTCTAGCTGAAATACACATTCTGAGAAGTGAAAGAGTAGTGCTACTTAGGCTGTATCAGGTTTGTTTTATATCCTATCCTTTTGTGCTCTTATCCAAGATGACACTTTTTGCCCTTAATCTTTATGGATTACATTGAAATACGCTTTTATCCATTTGGGTAGTTCTTCATGCACAGACAGGCTACATTCTCACTGGCTGGCACCATCTCTGTTTGTGACAAAAATGTCTCTCCAACCTTTTTTTTTTTTTTTTTTTTTTTTTTTTTAACTGGTAGGCTTGTTACAGGATAGCACAAAGCACTATCATCAACTCATCATGGCAAAGCAGATGTTCCTCGGCCCTGTGCAATCCCCACCTGCAGTACACTGGATGCCGCTGACTGCATGACACACAATCAAGAGGCCCTAATGTCTGTCACTGGTGCTCTCCAGCAGTATTCCACCAATTTTTTTTTGCCTGCTTAGATAGTCACATTGTACGAATGCCAAAGAAAAGCAACTGAAATCAGTAGACGTGCCTTTTTAGCTTTAGAGAAGTCAGCATTTAAGTCAGACATTTAGAGCCTTGGTTTTCATTCAAAATTTATGACAGACTCTTACACAGATAAATGATTGCACTGACAGATCCTCTGGGACACTAAACCATTATTTATAATTATTGCTCAAGTGTGTTTTTCAAATTGAAGGTCTACTTATATCTGCCAAAAAAACTATTTCAAAGACTTTTACTTAATTAATTACACTCATGTTTGTATATTGAAGAAATGGTACAGCATATTTCAATTTTAGATAAAAATAGAATTGAAATAGCTGATAGACAATGATCATAACTGATTTTATAAAATTTGAATCAATGAAACTTAATAAAGACAAATATTATTTGGTAGATCATGTTGATAACCTTTTTTAATAATTAAAAAGAAAAGCTAGCTTTCTAGTTATAAAACTTTTGTTACCTTGAATTATTTATTTTGACTCAATTTTCATGTAAATATTATATCAAAAGATATAAACTGTTAGAAGCCCCGAAAGGACAGACTGAAAAAAAAAATAAGTTGAAGTTTCAAAAATTTGAGAGTTCTTTAAAACTTATAGATAAGAATATCACTGCATTTTCATTAGATTATCTCCATTGTTACATATAAAACTTTTTTTCCTATTTGACAAATCTTTTAATAAATTTATAACATAGTGGGCTTGAATAGAATTGGTGTATGATTTGTAATTAGTTTATTTTATTATTTGTTGTCAGAACAAATATCTATTGGAAAGAACTCAAATCTTTGGAATAAAATTTTAATTTGTAAACAGATTTGTAAATTAAAATAAGAAATGCCCACCAGTCTTTTTTTAAAGATATAGAATGTTACCCAAAGCAAATATGATTTATGAAATGGAAAATAGATCATACATAATAAATTATTAGTGTAACAGAAAGTCTGTTGATCGATTGTGTTCTAAAATATCCACATTTGTATAATTTTTCATACACCTCAATTACCTTATTAAATAAAACATAATCATTTTCATTTTTTCTCAGGAACTTAACAACTAAGTATTTTCTTTAATTTAAAATATGATTGAATCTAAATTTTAAAATTAGTATAAAAATCTAAAACGATACAAAATCTAATA
This sequence comes from Eonycteris spelaea, assembly GCA_003508835.1. Taxonomy (NCBI): domain Eukaryota; kingdom Metazoa; phylum Chordata; class Mammalia; order Chiroptera; family Pteropodidae; genus Eonycteris; species Eonycteris spelaea. Next base: position 3,125,144 of record PUFA01000011.1, read on the forward strand.
GTTAAAAAATACAATTATTGACTTTTAACTCTATGATAGAAGTGATCTCCATGGAAGTTGTAGAAATAATACTTCCCAGTATTATTTAAATTAAATTTTTTAAAGTATTTAATGACCTAAGATATAAAGATAAGAGATATAACCCTAACTTCAAATGTTGCTGTCTATAGGATATTTCATTGTGAGCTTATTTGTAAAATTTTAAAAGAGAGTTTACTTTCTACCTAGAGAAATGTTTAAAAAAGAAAAATATAATTTGATTTATTTTTTTGTTGTGGTAAATTTTATTGTGTATATATTATATACATACAAAAAAATTTTATAAATATTCTTTCCTGTAGATAACAAAGACTATAAAGTTATACATAAAGCAAAGAAATTCAAGAATAAAGTTAAAGAAACAACTGTTAAATTTGTTCTTCATTATAGAATAATGAACAATTTAATTTTGTTCCTTATTAGTACAAGACAATTTGGCACAATCTTTTTTTTTTTTTTGGCTTAGAGTTGAAAAACTAACCATAAGTATATATTTCTACACTCATATATATATATATAACATAGTATATACATGTGTGTATGCATGGGGCATGAGCAGTTATAAAGAATTTGGAAATTCCGTATTTCTTTGTTCAATTAAAAATATTCTGATAGAAACTCACGGAGATGAGGAGCACAGCATAGGGAATGCAGTGAGCATTAACATATTGGCTAGGTGGAAAACCAGAGAGAAGGAGCAATTAGGGGGATCGCTTAATAAATCATGTAACTGTCTAACCAATGTACTGTATACTTGAAATTAACAAAATAAAAAATATATATATTTTGAAAGTTGCATACAAATGTAAGCCAAGGCAGAAAGTCAGAATGAGACATTCAATATGCTTTACTTATGCCATCTCAGGGCATCGCCATATACATGATTAACCACAAATCAGCTAGAATCTGTGGCCACAAGATAAATTTAAAGTGTTAAACGAAATGACTTGTTAAGATAAAATAAGGCCAATCATATTGACTCTCTGGCTTCAAAATATGTAGGGAATTCTAACAGCGGTAAGCAATGAAACTAAAATAACTAACAAAAGACCAAGAAGTATGTGACTGTGGGTAATGTGACAGTCATTTGCAATAAAAGAGAGTCATAATCCTTATAAAAAAATGGATGATGTTCAGCATAGTCAAGAGTCAAGGGGACAAATTATCAGTTTCACGTTAGAAAGGAAAATAAAAAATTCCATCAGAAAAGATATTGTACTGACATATGATATGTCTCAGACTCTTCTGATAGTCATGCTACCTAAGCTTGCTAACCAGGGTTCAAGAAAGAAACTGGGTATTGGGTTTTTATTCAGCAAATCAATCAAGCATTCCGAGGAAATACAATAATTCAGAGAATTTTTGAAAAGAGCTTGAACACATTCATTGTCAGTGGGAATGAAAAAACATTATGAAAGGACCACGAGCATAATTTGCCAGTGGTTTAAAGGTGGGAGTATAAGAGTACGTGGAGACATTTGTGTGCTGTTAACATCAAGGAGGTAAAGGGTAAGGATACTACTAAATATCTGCAATGCATGGAACAGCCCCCACAACAATTTATCTAGCTCAAATGTCAATAGTTCAGAGGTTGTATCACGCAGGTAGTTCATTAGTCTGGAACAGAAGTTACTTTGGGAACACATCTATAACAATAAATAGGTTGAACAGACATGTGAGAAGTGAGAATTATTCATGCTACAAATAACTGATATGTACCTTCTGTATGCCATTTTTCTAGGTTCTGAGGATAAATTGTTCAACAGAACAGAAGAGATGCCTGCTCTTTGGAAAGTTGCTTTCTATTGGAAGAGACAGTAATGTCTAAGAAAACAATTAAATAAACGAATAACATAAGATCATTATAAAATATGTGAATGAAATGTAAATAGGTTGATGTGATAGAGAGTGACCATATGGGAAGGATTAATTTAGAATAGAGGATTAAGGAAGATGTGTGATCTGATGATGATGCTTTAGGTGAGACCTAAATTCTAGAAAGTCTCAGCCAATGTAAGGGTCAGTAAAAATAACAAGTTTGATTTGGCTATACAGTTTGGAATTTAGTATGTAAGTCAGTGTTGCAGATACAATTTTTAAGTTTTTCAGAATTAGAACTGACAAACAAACAAAAATCCACGACTGTTTTGGTTTGTGCCTAGGAAAATACCTAGCAAAGTAGTTAAGGTCTAAAGCAACCCCTTCAATTTAAGTAATTCTATGTGCAGAAATAATCTGATAAACAATCTGTAACCCTTCTCCAAAAAAACATAATTTTGGTTTTGGGGAAATTCGGCCTAAGAGTATCAGAGTTACAGAAAAATATTTGATTGGAGGTTGGTATCAAAAGAGTTTCCTTTGTGGAAGTCAATAATTCCCAGCATATAATCGACTACTTTAAACTGAATATACATTTAGTCAGATATCATTGATATAATTACAATGGAAAGATATTTATAAAATGACTCTTAGTTAACACTTGGCACGACAGAAATATAAATGTAATTTAAAAATCTATAGATTTTAAAAAAACTGTCCAGATAACATTCAGAATCTATTAGACTTTTGATTTTCAACACATTTTTAGATATTTGTTTTACAACTACATTGCTTAAGAATCACTGCTGACTGAGCTAAATTTTTCTAAAAGTTCATAAATATCAAAGATTCCTCTTCTGCTATTGTTTTCAGAAATATTTTGACTTATGTAATATGTTATCATAGGAATAATAATTGATTTCCAATGTTATTGACAATATTTTTCATAAGGAATTTAGTCCTATATTTAGTTCAGACCTTCTTTTCCTACTTGAATTATCTTCAATAAAAAAGTTTTCCTAATAAAAATATAATGAATCAGTGAATTATATTGCTCTTATTTGAAACAAATCTGTATTATAAGTGCCTTATAAAGTGCATGATTTTACAGATATTGTAATACAAAGTCCTGATAATCATCATTCTTTATTTTATCTATGGAGAGATATTGAATGGCTTCTTGTACTACTTAATCACAGTCTCAATAGTGCAGCGCACACTATTGATTTGCACTATTGTACAAATCGCTTGGTGGTTTGTTTTTTCTAATGCTAAAATTATAGATAAACATAAAATAAGATGAATAGTCAACTCCCAGATCATTAGGAATAGTGTAATAATTGCTAAAATGATTTTAAATGGTAAAAATAGTAAAAAAAACAGTGTAAATAGTAAAGGTTAATCTACTATCTATTGATTTAGAATGACACATTTCCATAATGTGAGCAAGGTAAGGTCACACCAAAGGAACTGCATAACTTAGAGGCAATAAACCTTCTCAATGTAACATTTCCCAAAGTAAGCTAAAATCTTCAGCTGATAATACCATCATAAAGATCTACAAAGACAGTTAAAAGTGTCAAATCAACACAGTATTCAAGTGATCCAAGACAGGGTCTACTGGAGAAGGAACTGACATTAGTTTGTTCTCAACAAAGTCCATTTCTGTACATTTTAGCAATTTTTCTTCTGAATTCCAAAACAGGTTTCAGTGTAGATTTCATATCGACTTAATTCTCCTTGGAATTTATATTTGTCATTAGTGTATAGAGACAATATTTTTTCCCTATGCTAAATATAATATGAGGAATTACACAGGCTTCCTATATTAAGTATATTAAATAAAGTATTTTAATAACATTGGTCCAGAGAATAAATGAGTTTTTAATCTTTAATATAATTACATGTATATCATGTTAACATTACGCTGGTATTCAAAATAATAGCACTCAAATTACTCAGTTATCAAGTCATCAAGTGAGTACATAAGATTTCCTAACATGCTTTCTCTAAAGAGAAAATTTTAAACTATATAAATTAAAATATATATTACCTTATATTATTTAATATTTATTATTTATAATACATTTATAAAACATTTTAAATTATTTATTTGAATAATTATATGCTCTCACCACATTTTATTTTTTTAAAAATAATTCTACTCTTTTGCAATAATTAGCTTTATTTTATTTTATTTTATTTTTCTGGAGAGGATGTCTTGTTTAAATTGTACTAAAGAAGGTAAACTGGAGCTCTGCATTGTATCTACTGCATCCTTAAATAGACACTAAAAAAAAAAAAAAAACGAGATGACTGCTTTTTGTTCCATCAAAAGCCTCTGGCCCTCGTAACAATATTTCCATTTCTTTGTAATGATAAATCACAATAGATAGTATTTGACAATAAAAGAAATGAAGTACTCATACATGTTTCAACATGGATGGACATCAAACACATATGATAAGGGAAGGAAGCTAGTCACCAAAGACCATGTAGTGTATGATTTTCGTTTATACAAAATTGCTGGAATAGGCAATTCCATAAAGATAGAAAATATATTAGTGTTTGTTGAGGCCTGGGTAGGAAGTAGCTGCCAATGAAAAACACACATTTTAGACCATTTCTTAAATGTGCAAGATTAATAAAATAACTGTAAATAAAAAAGAGAATGAGAATGTTGTTTAAAATAAACCATATTTTGGAAATCTATAAAATTAAAAACAGAATTCTTAATGCTAACAATAGTTGAGAATGCTAAAAATACTACATTGTATTTTCTATTACATTATCAAAACTGTTCTCTAAAAAAGTTTTTTAAGAATTAAGACAAAGAAGATGCTGTTCAAATTTTTTGAAGGAATAAAAAAAATTAATTTGCTTTGAGAATATTTGAGAAGATTAAGAGAATGAAAAATAAATTCTACATTGAATTTATGATATTGACAGGATTTATTAGTAGAAATAATGCTATAGGAGGATGTCCTAATCTTGTAATAGAATTTTTCAATTTTTTTAATTTTCTAGGGTTAAGAATGATTCTTTTTCTATTATAAACATAAGAATTTAAAGAACTGTAAACGTTGATTATAAAACTTTTTTCAAGTAACCTCTGAGCAACTCCTTTCTTCTTAGCTAAAAGGATATATTTATTACTTGTGCATGAAGTAGGAAAATGTCATAAAGCATCTCTTTTTAGGATATTCCAGATATTCAAGAACCAAAATATTAATTTGCGGTAACATACTCTCTGACTTTCAGCAACCTGTTATAAGACCAGCCTATGACTGCATTTGATGTCACTGAAAATCAATCTGTAAGGTGGAATAGATCTCTTTGTCACTAAAAACTCAGTAGAAATACTCCCTCATAATTATTCTGAAATGTAACAAACATTTGTGACTCTCAAGAAGTAGAACAAACACAGAAATATGCATCAGTGACTTAGCCAAGTCTTAAGATATAGGGTAATGTATCTAATAAAATCAGCCACAAGTTCAGAGAAATTTAATACACTTCACCTCTTCTTTTATGTCTATTTTACTATTGCTTTTTAGGAATCAGCTACTAAGGCAACAAAACAAGCATAATAAATACACATTGACCACTGACTACAGAATAAGTCCTAAGAGGTAGGAATTCAAATATAGCAGATAACTCCTGTTCTTAAAAAATTCAAAGCCCAATTGCGATTTTTTGATTATCTCAATGACTAAATTCTATGCATTTCAGGTGTTGGCTTTGTAGTATACCTAATTTAGACTTTTCAATAAACTAAGCCACTTGACAGGGCATGATGAAAGCTGGAGTTTTCTATGTCCTAGATGGAAGTGATTGATTGAGGATACATTTCAGAATGTGTTTGTTCATCCAACTACCTGAAAACCTTAGTTTAATTTATGTTATCAGCTCTGGGAACATGTCCTCAAGACAAATTCAATGTTAACACTTTCTATTTGTTAGTTTACTCTGTTTTGAGAAGACTACATTTAATTTGCATTTTTGAAGAATACAACATCCACACAGTTTCAAATATAATATAATATTTTATTAAAGCTGTTTCATCTCTAACATGCTAATAATACTTTAGGACCTTAAAGTTTTTCTAAGTATTTTTTCCTTCTAGGTATATGTTTACTTCAGATGCCAAAATAAAGATAATACTCAGCTAGTTTAAATGTAATTTATGATGTTAGAAGTTCAGGATTCTTTCCTATAATGAAGAATTTTATAAAAGAATTACCTATCATGTACTTTGATTTAAATACGCAATAAGAGTCAAGCATTACAGACTAATTAGTGGAGGGGGAAACTTTAAAAATATAGAAATGATAAAAGGATATTTCCTTGGATGCCACATTCTAGAGAGTCTTTTATCCTCAGTATAATAGAATAATAAAAAATTACACAAAGGTATTCATATTTAGCTTTTAACTATTGGTCCTTTGATCTCTGGAGTGCATATTAAATTTTCTAATTTAAAACATGCTTCTAACTTCTTATAGAAAATGGCAATGGCTATATCTGATGAATATTACTTCTGAAAACTGATTATAATTGAAAAGATGCTGTTCCATTCAGAGCAAGTGTGTCCACTTAAAAATATGTGTTTAATTGAAATTTGAATTTAATCAACTTGAAGCATGATTTTAGTGCCTCTGGAAGAAAGAGATTAAGACTGACTAGAGAGGGGAGGTTCCTATTCTGCTTTGCTGGTACATTTAAGATTTCCCCTGGAGGGGCCAAAATTATTGTCTAAATGCTGAAAAGTCACCATGAAAAAGTCCAGACATAAAAAATAAATAAATAAACACACATACATGAACATGAAGAATATTTAGAGGTAACAGTTAGATATATAGAAACAAATTTTACGGTTTACCAATGAAAACATTAAATTAAGATTTATCTAAGTTTTTATAGGACTGTTTTCAGATCACATCCTATAAAATTATTTTCCATTTTGTAAGCCATTGTGTGATATCTAAAATGAATTACATAAACTTTCATCACTCCTTTTAATAATCAACTTTTGTGAACTAACACTTGGCAAGGAATGATGTAGGAAATATCTTTGCTTTTGATAAGAAATCATATTACGTAGGAACTAGTCAAAGTAACTTTTTACTATTTCAATATGTTGTCATTTAAATACTGAACCAATTATTCTGATGCTGCTAGAAAAAAGAAGGTCTGTGTAGAAAACAGTTTATAAGAGACACATACTAGCACTGAGTTCATCAATTGCAAAATCAATTAGGTCCTAATGAAACTACTTTATATATGCCAGGTAAAAAGTCCAGCTGCCAGGGAGATAAAGTGTCACAAACTATCAATGAAGAGTAAACAATCAATGAATTGTTAGTGGGAAAACAAACTTTCTTCTTTATCTTAAACTATGCAAACAGCAGGCATTTAAAAACCTACAAAAGCGCAATCATACTGATAATGACAAAACAACAGTGTTGATTATTCAGTATACCAATATAGAAAGCTTCAAAGTTTGCCGATTACATAGAATAGCTTCCATTCATAATGAAATATTGACTTCCTTTGATTTGTGTTTAATTCTTATCTTGGAAAGTGTATATTTTTCAAACAGCATAATCACACACACTTCAAACACTCATTAAATTCTTTTTGTTACGTTTGGATGAAATAACTATACTATCAACAGCTCTTTCAAAGTTAGCACAACAAACTTTGGTGATTGATAAAGATTAGTCATTGCAAGAATGTGTTAGGCACCACAGATTAAATTCAGTTCATCAGTTCAGATATGTAGTGGTCAAATATGAAATAAAAAGAAGTCAGGAACAGGGTGTATCGATGTTATTATACATGATATTTATCCAGCTACGTTTTTTTTTTTTAAATTGAGAGAGTCAATACAATCCAACAAGCAGTTCAGAGAGCTAAATATGAAGTGAGCTGAGAATTAAGAATTATAAAATTTTAGAGATAGAAAGAAACTCTTTTTTAGACCTCTCAGGTCTAAAGATGAAGTGACTGAGGTCTCGGAGTAACGTATCTGGTTTTGTGCTTGAGCGGTAGAGGAGAATTAGGAATCCATCCTTGGACTCGGTTTTCCCTCCTCTCTCATCTACAGAGAGCTTATTTACCATCTCAGACACGTCATCGCTATTGGGGAACAGAGCCACAAGCTATGAAGGGCTCTCATGGCCTTTCCACTTAATTCACTGTAGTTCATTTCTATATTTTATCAGTGTCCTAAAAATGTTTGTAAACTATAAAATAGTGTGGTATGCTTTTGGTCATATATTAAGGCAGTGGTTGAATTTGGTCACAATCAAGTAAACTATATGTAAGCTATATTTTTTATTACCTTTTGAAATATGTTATTATGCTTCTACCTTATTTAGATGTCTTCTTTATATTTCCCTATATCTGGGCCAAAGAAAATATTAATAGGTTCATACACTAACAATGTCTTTGCACTTTAAAATGACATTTTTCTAATGTCTCATTTAATAGGGAAGTTTAACTGTCTTAGACTTACATCTATTTACTGGGGTATGGAGTAGAAAGGAATAGGAGACATTTTTTTTTTAGATATAACTGAAAGTTTTTACAGAGAGAAACATTTCCACTTTTGTCTTGTCAACATGTTTTGGCTTCTTTTACAAAGGGTAAAATAATAGTTGTAATAAATTCATGATGGGATATAATTGCCAGACTCAGGCAACTGTAATCCTGAAAGAATTTGCAGATGTCATTATTAAGCCACTGTCAATAATTTTTGAGAATGGTAATGTTTGGAACTATAGCAGAATAATTTAAATCTCTCTCTCTCTCAATATTAAAGTTGAAAATATTATAAAGCTAGTTATGTAACACTATCTCTGAAAGAATTAGTAAAGTGGATTCTCAACAGAGAATTCATTAACAAGTCCATTCAAATCTCACACTTTTTCTTCATATGAACTTTACTAGTCTTGTGCATCTAAGGAATAGTCTAAAATGTTTGTGTTTTCATATCAGCTGGCACATCTTGGAGACAAAGCAAGTTGGTTCCATATGACCGCAACTAATAATGAGAAAATTGGCATAAGTGGCAATGTAAAAGATACATAAGAGTTTTGTTGATTGTAATTTCAATATACATGGACTATGTAAATATCTACTAAAAATAAACAAAAACCTACGAAAAAAATAGACCTTGAACCTGGCTTATAAGTCATTTATGTAAAAAACGCTGAGTGTTTAATTAGATATGAGTTCAATGTACATTAATACTGTAAAATATCTATTAAAATCAAAGAACTGAACAAATATAGATTTGAGATTGTGGCTTCATATACAAAAGTTTCAGAATAAAAGAGGTGATTCCTTTTTGTATGTGCATTACACATTTTTAAAGATAGGCATTCACTGACTAGAGTATACCAAAAATAAAAGTATACCAAAGAACCAAAGTATACCAAAAAAATAAGATGAAGAGAAACTCTCTTTAAAGTATATCATTGAAAAATTAAGGACCCTACATTTTAATTCTATTACCTCTTAGGGAAAAAATATGGACAACAATAAAAAATAACTTTAAGACAATTAGTTTAGTCCCAAAGTCAAATAAGTGATATGGAAAATAACAAAATTTCCATCTCTGGCAGTCTTTAAGTAGAGAATACATGATTGTCATTATGAATACTTATAGAATGAACTGCTGAACTGGGAATTGATTAAATAGTCTCAAATTCCTTTCTATGATAATTTCTTGTTTAACTCATGGCCATCTTCTCGAATTTAATATGCCAAACAATTATCTCACAGTTTCTTAATAATTCAGTTACTTCTGTTTTTCACATGGAAATTGTACAGTTATAAAGTGACAAGAGAGTTGTCTAAGGCCTGTTAGACATTTTGAGAACTACCTATTTGGATGCTATTATCATATTTGGTTTTAGGTCAATTGTGGTATTCTCGTTTCTCTTTGCAATTGTCTAAGAATAGGTGTGTGACCAGTTCCTACCAAGAATACATAGAGAGAAGGGTTCTGGTCATTACTTTCTCCTGGGTAGGGAAGGAGAAACTGGTGTGTGGCCAGTGTTTGTAATTGTGGCTGCTGTCTTGGAAACTGAGGGAAGGCCAAGAGAATTGCAGAAATGCTGATCCAGGGCCTTGAAATCACTGAATTCCCAAATCACATTTCAAACCAATCACCCCATACCTGTATCAAGTAAATCCTAAGTGCTGTTTTGTTTCAATTCACTTTTAGAAGATATATTTATGAAAATTAAATGACTATAAGATGTGGCATGTTTCAATGATAAAAAATAAGTGAGAAATAAGAGGTTACTCATACTGGAAGGACTATGTATATTAAAGAAGCAGAAAATCCTCTGGAAATGTATATGAAATGTTAGGCCAGACTAGGAACCATCCGTGTGATAAGTATATTGTGTAAACATTTTTGGGGGAAGGGAAGAGAAAGTTCATGTGGCAAAGCTCTGAAGGAATATGAAGCATGGTTATCAGTAAGAATTGTAAGAAGACCTGTGTGTCTACAATATAAAGAAAAAGAGGAAAAGGAGGGGAAAGAGTAAGTTTAAGGTTAGATGAACAGTCTTGCTATTCATATTAGGTGCGTATATTTTATCCAAGTGCAACTAACTGTACCTTTTAAAAACCTGGTGATGAAGCCAGAGTTTAAATAATCAGACTTGTGTCTATGGTCATGCACCTCGAACAAGCCCAATCCTGTCAGATCTCAGAAGCTAAGCAGGGTTGGGCCTGGTTAGTACCTGGATGGGAGGCCACCCAGGAAGACCAGCTGCTGTAAACATAAAAAATAAAATATAAGGGATTGTAAACTGATAAGGTCCTTGCAATCTGTGAGGTCAACCAAGGGTTGCTTCTCCTAAAAAAGTAAATATATACATACATACATACGTACATACGTATGTACGTACATATATACATACGTAATCAGACTTGTGTTTTCAACGTGTTACTCTGTGAGGAGAAAGTTTTGGGTAGAGAGATTTAGAATGGCTGTAAGATATCCATTTTAAGCATATTGCAGTTTCCAGAAAAGAGACAATAGTAACTTGGAGTAGCGTAGTCGTGGTGGTAATGGAAATATGTATATAAATTGGAAATTTTTAGCAATTAGGCAAAGTTATGTGATGATAGAATGCGGGGCCTGAAAGAAAGAGGAGAGTGTCAAGTAGGGTTCCTAGATTTCTGACATAAGTCCATTGTGGTGATAATTGTTTTAATTACTAAGATTGGAAAATGGAGGAAGCATTGATTTGGGAAGGGGAAAAAAACATGAGTTTGGAGTTTTCTGTGATAAATCTATGCAGAGATGCTAAATAAGCCTTGGATATCAAATTCTGGGATTCAGAAGAATGGTATAGAATGAAAAAAAATTTATGAGTGATCAGAGTATACATGGCATAGCTTTGGATAGTGTATTTTTGAGTGTTTATATTATTAATAATCAACAAGAGAATTCACAAAATTTAACAAAATGAGTATAGATAAAATGCTATTATTAATAGGAGATATATTTGCATGAGATTTAATTTTCCAAAGGAATTTATTCATTAAAAATAGTTTGCTTCTGTTTATCAAAATGGTAAGGATTTGGGTAATGAGTGTTAGAATAATGAAGAACCCCTATATTTAAAGCCATTGTAATGACCTGTTAAACAAGTACATGTGCTGATAAATGCCCTAGGTTCAGAGACAGGAAAATCCTTATCTCGCCCTTTGGGGTTATCTTGTTTTCTTATGTACCACCTCCAAGGACTATCATTCTCCTTACAACCATCTTGACTCTACCATCTTCTATATAACTTTCTTGTTGATTATTCCTGCTTAGTGCCTTTTAACATTTTTTTTGTTTGCTTGTTTTTTAAATTTTGATTGGATCCAGTATTATCAGACATTTCACTATTATAGTAAATCGTGTCTACATAATCATTCAATGGGTTTATTCTGAATATTACGGATGGTTCCTTCTACTCAAAATATTTAGTCACTCTCACTTTTGCAACATGAAGTCTGAGTTTCTTGGCTTGACATTTGAGGCATTTAACTAAAATTTTAATTTTTCTTTGGGTATAAACACTAGTAATGCTTAATAATGCTTGTTTTAAATTTATCTATGGAGATTTATGTTTTAATTTATTGTCTAGTTCAGCAGTATTTAATGGATCACTGCTATATGCAAAGGACTACATTATGTTTTACTGGAAGGGGTGCAGTTGTGACTTAGAATTAAACACAATATCATTCATTATCTTTCTATGCAGATTTAAAAAAAAATCTCATTTAGTGTAGGGACTTTTCTAATACTTGTTAGCATCCTCGCAAGTTCTTAGCACCAAAACATAGAGTGTTCCCTCTGTAGATGTTGATCACTGCAGTTCAGATATCATAAGAATGTGAAAATAACTAAAGAAAACTGGAAATGTAGTTATGCAGCATATCTAGTCTAGGTATAGGCTGTATAAGCACATGCTATTAGATGTACCTGACCAATTATAAAATTAGTCATCTAGGAATATGACCAAAATCAAAGGTGAGCAGAAATAATTTTCTAAACTATGCTTTTTATGACTGCAGCTTTGAAAACATTGTCTATAACAGAAAAAAAATAAGAATCACCTGATGTCTAACAATATGGGTTAGAAAATATAGTATGTACCTATACAATTAAATGCTTGACAGTCACTAGGATGACGTGGGTCTGGATTCAAAGTAATGGTAAATATTTTGAGAAAGATAGGTAAAAAAATCTGGATAGATTATAATAATGCCAATTTTCAAGTTACAAATTAACATAATTTGATTTCATTATATATAAACATTTAAAGTTGCAAAACAAAATATTAATAGTGTTTACCTGTAGTGCTGGAATTGTGTATACTTTTTCCTATTTTCTTATTTGTGTTTTCAAATGCATTTTAATAAAGAGGAAAAATGAGCATTATTATAAGTACCAATAACCATTATTATATACACAATAATACCAGGAACAATGTATCATTGTTCATAGTACAGGTTCAAAGGCAGAAGGATTTGATTCAAATTTCACTAGACACTGTCCAACATTAAGTTACTTAATCTCTCTGTGCCTCAGTTTCCTCTACTTCTAATGAGGATAAGGATAGTATCAATCTAGAAGTAATATGAGATAACAGCATCTGGAATATAGTAGGTACTACACAATTTTTAAAAAACAATTGAAAGTAAGTAGATACATAAAGACCAATTTCATTTTGGTTTACTACTATTGTCTCTAAAAACCTTCCATGATATGCTCTGTCACATGTTAAGTCCTAAATAAATACTTTCTTACTAAAACTTAAAAGTATTTGTGTGTATATATATATTTACATATATATGCTTGTTTAATTAGGGTATACTTTGATCGGTGCTTGTCATGTTACTTTACATAAAAATGTGTATATTCTTGTACAAGATACTCTGAGGCCAAGTTCACTTTATATATTTCGAATGGTAAACGTCATTTTAACACTTTCATTAATAATATACATTGTAAGTAAAATAAGGAAAGAACTTTTAAAAAAATCTATCATTGAATCAATGAAGAACTAGATTTAAAATGCTGATTAATCATCAAAGAACTCCAATACTTTAAATTATCAGGGTCTGTAGTTACTCTATATAAGTGTTCAAATAAAAACAGAATGCTTTAAATAAGAAAATATTTTCTTTTGTCCTTAAATTATTTCCCCTTAAATATTTTTATCATTTATATAATTTTGTTTCATTATTTTCTGGAATACATTTTCTTCTATATCTAAATAGTGAAGCCATGTCTTATAAAGACATTATTTTAATAGCAGTTAGCATATTGCTAGAAATTATAGTTATTTTGTACCCAAATATAGCCTGGCATCAAAGCAATCAATGATAAAACATTTTTTTGCTCCCTATACTTATTGAAATTGTCACTCCTGGGAACACAAACTGCATAATCAGAGTTTGTGCTTATTCTCCCAGCATTAATATTAAAAATGAGGCTTCATATTAATCCCAAAATGGCTACATTATAAATAATACACTTCTTATCATGATCTGGAGAAAAAAGAGTGAAATATTTTTTTCAAGAGAAATGTCCCTTTTTTATACTATACCCCTTTATATTTAATTAGATAAGTGAGTACAGCTAGCTTTTTGTACTTAATTTTCAATATTACTAATAAATGCCTCTCAAGCTGTGTGATGACATTACTTAATTATTCTCAAATATGATTATATGTAACAATTTATTTCTCTCATAATATCTATTAAATAAGTGATGTTCATTTGTTCATAGTTCTGATAGATTATAAACCTCATAGAAGAAACATGTATCGTGTTATATTTTTAGTGAAATTTGACCATTTTATCTGAGTTTCTAAATTCACTGACATCAATTTTTCTTTATTTTATTTTATTTTATTTTAGTTAATTTTTTTTTAAGAATCTAAATTTTTTTTAAATTAAATTTATTGGGGTGACGTTGGTTAATAAAATTATATCGGTTTCAAGTGTACAGTTTGAGAATACATCATCTGTATATTGCATTGTGTGCTCACCACCCAAAATCTAGTCTCTTTCCAACCATATATTTGACCTTCTTTATATTTTTCTGCCTCTCCCAACCTCCCTTTCCCTCTGGTAACTACCATACCGTTGTCTGTGTCTATGAGTTTCTCTTCGATTGTCTTGCTCGTTTGTTACTTTTAGTTTTATACCTTCTTAATGTGTTAAGTTCCGTTATGTAAGTACTTAGTTTACATTTTCCTTAATGTTATTTACTCATGCTCTATTTTTTTTCATAACCTCTGTGCAAGCCTATTTTATTAGTATTGTCACAGAAAAAAAATCATCTTCATTGTTTGTTTTCTTTTTTCTAGACATTTCTTTTTATCCTAATTAACTTGTTTTCCTTAGAAATATTCTATTATACTTTTACTAATTTCATAAGATAAAATCTTAGTTCACTAATTTCATCCTTGTTCCTTTTCTAATGAAAAAATATAGGGATAAATTTGTCTTTTAATAACAATTTTGTTTCACCTTGAAGTGATATGTACCATTTTAATGATTACATTAATAAATATTTGCAATTTTCATTATGATATCCTCTTTGATGCATGAAATTATTTAGAAGTACATTCTATTATTTTGAATGCATGGAATTGAAAAATTGTTATTGACAATAAATTAAAGAATTCTATGACCAGAGTATATAGACTGCATTTTATGAATTCTTTGGACTTGTTGAGACTTAACTTTTGGCTTAATACATAAATAACTTTATAAATATAATTTTATAAACACTTTATCTGTTCTCAGGATGAATGCACATCTTCAGTTAATAGTTTTTTAATAGTAATATTCAAATTTTGACATTTGTTAAGCATGTTGAAATCTCATACTATGATTGTGTGCTGTTCAATTTCCCCTTGCAGGTCTACAAATTTTGCTTTATGTATTTTGAAGTGATCCAATTAGATTCATGTAAATTAGAATTTCTGAGAGATTTTTGCAATGACTATTTCTAATGAGAATGATGCCTTGTGTCATATAAACTATTGGCTTTCCTTCAGTGTTTGCTTGGTATAATATTTTCATTAGTTTACTCTCAAATTTTCCATTGTCTCATGTTTTGTGTGTATCTCACGTATATAAAATATAGTTGGATTTTATTGCTTTAAAAATTCTATATACTCTCAGAATTTCATATTATTACAGTAAACTAAAAGTTTTACTCCATTTATATTTACAGTGATTGTCAGTAGACTTGAACTTTTTTTTACTACCTTACCTTTTGTATTATACTTATCTCACTTGCTTATACTTTTATCTTCTTACCTCCTTTTATATGTTGAAGACTTTTTAAAATTTAAATTAGTATTAAATATTTTCTACCCACCCATCTCCCCTGGTTTAGAAGTCATACACTTAATTTCTCATTTTTTATTGTATATCATTGACATTGGACCATGCACAGTTAATTAAAAAAAAAATTAATCTGTCTTCCAGTCAAAATAAGGACCTTAGACCTCTTTCATTCTCATCACCATTTACATGCTATATTTGTTCACCATTTTACTTTTACCCTATTTTACCCTAAAATTAGTCGAGGCTATATTATCATTGTCATTATTACTATTGCTATTATTGTTATTCTTGGTAGTACCAGTATTGCTTATAAAAACAATGTTTAGAATTACTACCACATAGTTCTAGAATCTCTTGTTTGTCTTTCTAATTTATTCTTTATCCTTCTCTGCTTTGCCATTATATAATTCTCTATATCCTAACCTCTATTTCATATCATCTATTTCCTTGTATTTTTATATAATATTCTGTATAGTTCTCTCTTTTCCTTAGTGTTTTTAATGTATTTTTTACACTAGAATTTGTTAGTTTGTGGTTTTATATCTCTTTCCTATGTTTTTCATTTTGGATATAGCATTAAAAAACACATTTGTATGTAGTTGTTCTATAGCTGAAAGTTATGAGAAATCTCTTAGTTCTATGATACATAATCTGGTTTAAGTTCTTGATAATTCATGCAATGATACTTTTTTCATTTTTAATTATTAAAGGTGTAACTTTCTGCATCTTCTCTGCTCTGAGGTTGAAAATCACCAGTTGAACACTGATGGGTATGGGTGTAGGTTGGGAGAGCACAGATGAATGAGGGTATAGTCTTTATTAGACCACATTGATGGCCCTTAAGTCTTAAATGGTAGAATTAACTCAGGTAAAAACACTTTCCAAAGAGGTAGAATTGACTCAGGTACAGGATATTTAATAAATTCTACTTCTTTGGAAAGTATGTCACACTCTTACTTACGTAGCTTTAGATCAATTTCCCAATATATCATGTAATATTAGAGCTCTACTTATATCACAAACCCAGCCCTCTACTTTTCTTGTTTCATCTGGTTATCCTAGCAAACATTTTTTTTTAATCTTCTTGGAAATATAAAGACTTTTTTTAAGTTTCCACCTAATTTTCTTTTTTCTAGAAATAGCAACATTAATGAGAACTAAAGCCTTGCCTGTTTTGCCTCATTTGTATACCAAAAGTAAAAATATTAATTTTATCCAAATTATAGAACACATGTACATTAAAAATAAATTTATAAATAGTATTCTTTTACTATATATGAAGAAATAAATATTGTAATATTCTAAAAAAAAGGTGAAAAAAGTAAAAAATAAACATTTAGGAAAATTTGCAAGTGTATAACATTTATTACTAGTTTGGAGGATAATAAGTCATAGAAAAATTATTAAAAAGCATTGGTAATTAATTGAAAAAATTAAAGGTGATAATATACATGATTAGAATGATAATATAAACCAATGGAAAAATATTGCATTTAAAATTTTGGGGTAATGTATATATTTTTAATATAGGTAATGTTTAAATTAGAATCAGTATATGTTTAAGAGTAGTACCAGAATATAAATTAGAATCAGAATTTTTTAAGAACATTAAAGAATACAGTATTTCTGCTTGTTACTATTTTTCTCTACTTTTTTTTCTCTAGAAAAAAATTATTAATTTATTTCAGTTAAAAAATTTTGGATAGATGGGTGGTTGTCTTCCCTTGAATTTGATTTACTCTAGTATTGTGACTGCCAAAAATATAATAAAGTAATGTAGTCTGAATATGGTGTTGAATAATTCTGCAGCATCTGTTAGGATTTTACTTTTAACATTACTTAACAGAGATATATAAACTAATAACTGTTTATCATTTCAATAGATATTGTACTGAAATCTTTCATATTCAAACATGCATATTATAAATTGTTGCTGATAAATGTTTTATAGATGATGTAAGATAAATTGTATGTCGACAAAGCTGAGATCACTTAAGTTATTGATTCAATGTCCCTTGCTAAAATTACCAAGCTAAATATGATGTAAGTGCATCAAACAGGAATGTAATCTATTCGTCTTTGTCATAATGCTTTTAATTTCAATGGATGTTCTTAATTTAGTATTTATTTTTTTCTTGGTCACTGCTGATACTTCAGAAGCATCAGTAAATCAAAATGTAAAGCATGACAGGTGTAACATGTTTTTTACATTTTTTCTCAATCTATGTATATTTATTATTTGCTTTCTTCATTGCAGTATATTGACAAAGCTCTACAGTAATGATGGATAAACTATATCATACATGTACATTTATATTTAAAAACTTCAGGAAGACTCTTGAATGTAGAAAAGCACAGACTTTAATGGCAGACGAGTAACTGATAGATGTTTCTGTTTTTCTCCAGAGTCTATTTGGGAGAATTCTATACTCATTATATTGGTGTACGCTAGTTTAGTAGGTAGAATTACTTTTATAATTCATTAAAATTTAATCTTTAATGCAAGGTTGTTTCTTTGGATTTTCATAATGCTTAAAGATAAAATCAACAGTGAGCTATGCTGGGTATATGAACTATGAGGGGTAAAGGGTGTTCGAGGTTGATACCCTCTGCCCATTTCTAGGTTCTTTAAACTTTTCATAATATCAGTTAATATACTGGAATAATACAAGGTTTAGCACCAAAATTTAATATTTTTTTCATGGCACATTTAAGATAGGGAAGACAAGTAATTATCTAGGCCTAGAGTGACAAAATGATTTTAATATGTATGTAAATATTATTTGTTTGAGGATGTAATTCTTATAAAAATTGACATAGATTAATAAAGGATTGTGCTATGGGTAGAAGTGGTTTTAATTAAAATGACCAAAATATTCAAGTAATTTTAAATATACTTTTAGAAACTAGAGTGTCAATATTAGAAACGAAAATATTTTCTGAATAAATGGTGATTAACAAAATAATTTAGTGTCATTATTTATTCTGTTGTATTTTGCCTCCGGAATATAAC
This sequence comes from Eonycteris spelaea, assembly GCA_003508835.1. Lineage (NCBI taxonomy): Eukaryota > Metazoa > Chordata > Mammalia > Chiroptera > Pteropodidae > Eonycteris > Eonycteris spelaea. The sequence goes on from PUFA01000011.1 coordinate 3,143,901, forward strand.
TGACAAGCACAATCTATGCTTTTCTTTATCAAAAAGAGAAATACCATATAAGATGATATCTATCTTATGCTCATCTAAATTATACTATTAAAAACAAAAATTCATTATCTACAACTTAGTCATTTATCCTTATATTACGTAGACAAAAAAGAACCAGTTATGAAAGTACAAAATAATTCATGCTTTATGTCATTGCCTTATTAATTGCATATTCAATACAAAACAATTTCCAGATCTGAAAAAGTAACAGAAGATTCAAAAGTGAACTTTGTAAAAAAAATGTTCTTTGTAAACTGTTCACCTCCATATTTTTACCTCTCTCCACAAAGATACCCATTCTTAACAATTTGGTTTCTTAGGCTTAAAATAGTTCTTCTGAAACATTTTTTTCACTTAATAATTCTTTCCAAGTTATATGAATCTACACCATACTTTAAGAGCTACAAAATAATGCCGATACTTCACTAATTCAGACTGACATTTTCCCTAAGAAATGCCGTTCATTATTCTGTGCTTTTAATACATAAAATGAAGAGAATGACTAACGAAGTAGTTAACAGTAAAGAAGTTTTCTTATTGAAAATACTTATAATATTTTAATAGACTTGATAGAGAAAAATAAACAATGTAATAACCTTGCTTTACTTTAAACAATACAATGTTGTACAAATAATAATAAACTATTATGGCTAAAATGCCTATGTAAAATTTTTGTATACATAAAGTCTTGCTATTATATTTAAAGCATATTGCATGGCATACCAATATTGTTGATGTGCTCTGTGTATTATCCAAGTAGTTCTTGAAATTTTTTAGCATATACATGTTCCTGTGGATATCAACTATGTTTTCTCATTGATTTCTTTCTTAGTATATGTATGGAAGCCTTAGTTATTTCTAAATTCACATATCTCTGGTCTTCATTCTGTCAGCTACTTGTCAAACGCTTGATGCAAATATGCTGAATAAACTTATTTTCAAGACTTCATCTCTTCTTTGAAAAATTTCTCTAGTTACATATGCTTATGTAAGCAACTTTTCAGTAAAGATATAAGTAAAATATCCGATCTTCTTGACAATATAAACACTGAGTAATTTCATAATAAAGTCAACCAGTATCAATTATGAACTTGAATATTTAAATAAAAATATCCATATATATGTTTTCTTAACCAGTTTTATTTTAAATTTGTGAAATACTATCTAAACTTTACACTCTACCTAATTTTATGTCTTTAAAAAGGTGCTGTAGTATATGTATATATATAGTTATTTTATTTTTATATATATTAAAAACACAAAATTAACTACTACTTTTGAAATTATTGCTCTCTGAATCTCTTCAAGAAATCTTCTAAAAATATGATGTTATTTTATTCCCTAAATTCACTCATATATTTAACATAACATTTATACTTGTATTTTGCTACTTTAAAAAATGCCATTATCATGCTAAGTGATATTATATGTAGGTAATAAAACTGATAGCAACAAATCCAGTTTTCCATAGATAATTCTGATTAAGCCAAGTTTTATTATAGCTAAATTACTTTTAACCTCTTAAATGAATTTATTGGAAAAATAGTGGACATAATAAAAGGTAGGGGCGCCTCTAGAAGAGAAACAATAGAGGACAGCTAATTGCATCCTTGACAATTTACTCAGTCACAAATGGAACAATGGAGATATAAAATCTGTTTTATGTTCCTGGGTTGACCTTGACTCAATAATTTTTTCAAAGCATTTCTGGGTATTTTTTATGAATTTTTTATTTCTGTAGTATTCACTGAAAACACACTAATGAATAGTACTCATTAATTTCCCCATTATTATTTTTTATTTAAAAATTTTTTGAGTGACATTGGTTAATAAAATTATACAGGTTTCAAGTGTACAATTCAATAATATGTATATGTATATTGCATTATGTTTTCACCAGAGTTAAATTTCCTTCTATCACAATATCTTTTACCCCCTTTACTCTTCTCTAACTCCCCGCTCCTCCCTTTCCCTCTGGTAACCACTAAACTGTTGTCAGTGTCTATGAGTTTTTGCTTATCTTATTCATTTGTTATTTTCAGTTTTATATCCCACATGAGTGAAATTACATGGTTCTCAACTTTTTCCATATGATTTATTTTGCTGAGCATGATAATCTCAAGATTCATGCATGTTATTACAAATGACAGTATTTCATCTTATCTTATATGGCGAGTAATATTTCATTGTATTTATGTACCACATCTTTATCCAATCATCTATAGAAGAGCACTTCAGTTGTTTCCATGTCTTGACTACGATGAATATGTTTCAGTGAACGTAAGGGTACATGTATCTTTATAAATAAATGTTTTTAAAATTTAGATTCCCAGAAAAGAGATTGCTGGATCATATGGTAACTCTATTCTTAAGAATTTGAGAAACCTCCCTTTGTTTTCCATAGTGCTGTACCAATTTACATTCCTACTAGCAAGGTATGAGGGTTCCTTTTTTCCTCACAACCTCTCCAACACATTTCTTGTCCTGTTGATAATAGCCATTCTAACAGATGTGAGATAATATCTCATTGTGGTCTTGATTTGCAATTCTCTAATGCTAGTAAAATTGAGCATCTTTTCATATGTCTGTTGGCCATTTATATGTCTTCTTGGGAGAAGTGTCTGTTCAGGTCCTCTGCCCATTTTTTAACCAGATTGTTTTAGTTGTTGTTGAGTTGTGTGAGTTCTTTGCATATTTGTATATCAGTCCCTTGTGGGAAGCATTGTTTGCAAATATCTCCCATTCAGTTGGATGCCTCTCTGTTGATGATTTCTTCTGCTATGCAGAAACTTTTTAGTTTGATATAGTCCCATTCATTTATTTTTGCTTTTGCTTCCCTTGCCTTTGAGGTCAAATTCATAAAATCCTCTCTAAATCCAAGGTCCATGAATTGAGTTCTTATGTTTTCTTCTACCCAATTTATTGTTTCAAGTATTATATTCTGGTCTTTGTTCCATTTTGAGTTAATTTTTGTATATGGTGGCAGATAGCAATCTAGTTTCATTCTTTTGCATGTGGCTTTCCAATTTTCCCAGTACCATTTATTGAAGAGGCTTTTTTCCTCCTCCATTGTGTTTTTGGCTTTATTGAATTTGTCCCTATTTACAGGAGATTTTTTTGGCTCTTAATTCTGTTCCATTGGTCTGTGTGTCTGTTTTTCTGCCAATATCATGTTTTTTTTTATTGTCACTTTGTAGTATAATTTGAAGTCAGGCAGTATGATACCTCCGACCTTGTTCTTTTTTCTCAGACTATTTTGGCTGTTTAGGGTCTTTTGTGATTTCATGCAAATCTGATGATTTCTTTGTTCTATTTTATAAAAAAATACTTTTTTAAAATTTAAATTTATACAGTTGTAATTGATTAGAGTGACTTCATTATATAATTGATCAAACTCCACATGGGTAAGGAGAGTAAATATTATATTTAAAAGATAGTAGAGTATGGAAGAGTCTATTAAAATCTTTATCTTTTCTCTCTTGGACTTAAAGGGATTATAGGATTTATCAATTGGTATAGGCAACAACCTAGTGAAAAATTCTGAATTTTTTTCTCTTATCATAAACCAACTGTATCAATTCCATAATTTAAATAATTGTGTCATCTAATGGCAACTTGCCTTTCAGGATTAATCTAAAATTAAACAATGTTATATCTTTGGTGGTGTGGGGCACAAGTTGGGTGAGAAATATCCTCTAACATCTATAGCATAAATAAATATTTATGGTAATTCACTACAATGTAAAAAAAAAAACGCTTAGCAGGTTAAGTTCAATCTCTTACAAAATTCTAATAAATAGTAAAATTAATGTTATAAGTAGTTAAGAAAATCCTTCTTCTAAATTGTTAGATTGCTATAGGAGGAAGATTTATGTTTGTCCTATGCATTTAAACATGACACACTGGCCTAGAGCTGAACTAGGTAAATGGATCACTTAGCTGTGGATGATATAGCTGGAGAATTTATTCAGTCTGCAGTCTTCAGCTTGGTAATTCCCACAATAGGCTCTACAGGGAGAGTCAATCTTGGCAGTGATCAGTAGTGTTTTTCAGGGGTTTCCTGGTATAAATTGGTCATTATAAATCACTGTTCCTTTAACAATATTTAAGTGGTAGTTGTGTTTAACAGTTCAGGTGTAAACACAGTAAGAAGTTAAAAAAAATATTTTCAAATCAGAGACTTTAACAAGCCTGAAAAATGGAGTAATGCCAAAGGAGCGAATCAGAAGCCCTGGTACTGGAAAGAAACACCTAGACCTGAGCCAAGAAATCTTACTTATGATGCCTGCAAGGGCACAGAAAGGTCTTGGACAGTCTTTTCTGGAGTTATCTGTGCTGAATCAGCTTCTCCATAATTAGATTACTTGTTTCACTGGCAGCGGCAGAGCCAAGTCATCTCTGATGGACTCAAAGTTAAGCATACGCAAAGAGCATTTTGATGTTGATTAGAAAGCTTGTGCGCTTTCTACCTATTATAGAGCTTTTCTACAAAAGTAGTGATGTTCCTGTGTTTAGAGGATAGACATATATAATTTTCTATTTCTAAACACCGTAATATATACAATGTGAAAAGAAAAAAAAAACTTTCTAGTATCATAATTATTTTCTCAAAGTAATATTTTATATTCAGGGCCTGTTTGGGAAATAGAACATAAGAAGTATTGGCCTAAAAGCACATACTTGGACATCCATATAATACAATACTACTATGGAATAAAGGTAATGAACTACTGATAAATAGATATATCTCAGATACATTCATTGAACTAAATGAAAGAATCCAGACACAAAGGATTACATATTGCATGTTTTCATTTATACGACATCCTGGAAAAGGCGAATTTATAAGGACAGGAAGTAGATTAGTTATGCCCAGGGTCTAAAGGGTGGGGCATGAGCTAATTATTTGGGGTGATGAAAATATGGGTATGTGACTATGTATTGGCAAAAACTCATAGAACTATATACCTAAACAGGATATGAACTACATACCTAAACAGGGTATGAATTGTACTTTAAAGGTCTGGGTTTTAAAAATTATATATTCATAAAGTATCAATTATGAAGAGAGCCAATTAAACAGTTACAGAATTTTGCAACATATGTTTAATATCTCAAATATGAGGCTTATGCTTTTCTTCACCATACAAAGGTCTTGGAGGAGACCAAAGAGGACAGGTTTAAATTTCTGATTACTTGGGCTTGTTTTTAATCTGCAACAAAATGTTTCTTCCCAAATAGACCAAAAATTTAAGATATTTAAGTAAGAATTAGTATTAAAAATTAGTCATCATTGAGACTCTATAAACCCTCTAAGTTGTTCGGATCAATAATATCTGAATAATATAATATCAACCAGCTATTTTTGTCACAAATCTGGGTATTAGTTATTTAGTTGAAAAGATAGAAAAGTCACCCTTCCATAATTGTCTAATTAGTATTTTGATCTTTTTCAAAAACATATGTAATCTTTAGACATACCTTAAGTTACCTGTCTCATGTAATTTTCAAATATATATTTTCACTGATCAAAATGAAACCCTTGATTATAAATTTAAACTTTTTAATAAATTATAAGAACAAGGCAGGCATTAAGTTTTAACTTCTTCTAGATTAAAATTTTCACTTGAAAATTGATGTGTATTCACTCTTTAGATCATTGAATTTGAAGAATTTATTTACTTGATTAAACTGGTCAATGACAAAAATCAGAAAATAGAATTATGATCTTGGCTCAGTGTTGCTAGTTATTGTCCACTTAATTTCAACCTTTTGCAGAAGAAATAACATGTTATGTGTGACTGTTCGGGAACTTTCTTTTTCCTCATAATGAATTCTACTTTATTGTAAACAGATATATGTCTATGGTTTGGGAAATCTCAGATGTGCATCAAAATTTAAACTGTTTTTACCCTTTTATCGTCATTATTTTACATTTAGCTAGTTGCATATGTATTATTAAACTCCATATTTCTTCATTGTATGGCTCAACTTTATATTGCACAATTCTACAATTTTAGAATTTTCCTTTAATAGAAATTTTAGAATTTTTCCTTGTAAAAAGATGATTAAATAGTTTAAAACAACTGAATTTAAACTGTGCAACAAGTGTCAGGTGTCCAGTTCCTGATGTCTCCTAAATGATTAAAAATTAGGGCATGCTTTGTGTTATGAATATTGCCAAAACAAAATAGTCCACAGTGGTCACAAACATAAAAACAACCTGAAAACAATGAAGGATAACTAATGAAGCTCTCCAGGTAACATCTATTGGTCATTTCTTCAAGAGCATAGAATATAAGTTCATTAGGTTTACACCAGGGTGTTCTTATGTTCTTAAAAAATAAGAGTGTTGGAGAAGAATTATTTTGCCTGAGAATGAATCAGAGCTCATTCTTCACATGATTTCTAAAGTTGTTCTATTTATGATTATATAATTGTGGTTTGTAAAACCGATGAGACACACCTTTATACCATTATCTTTATATATCTATTATTTTCTTTGTCAAATAAGAAAACAAAATTGCCTCTCAGGAAATCACTGTTAACTTTTTGGCTACCAAATAGGGTAGTTCATTCCACATTTGGAATGTCAACTATATTAATTTCCTCTATTCATTGCTATTGTTGAACATCTCAAAATGGCTACCCCCAGGTCTATGCAATCATGAATTATAAGTTTAAGTTAAACTGCTTATAAGCCTATTTTCCTGGTTGAAGAAGAACATGATGTTTTCAAAGTCAGAGAATTTTCTCAGCATATTAGTTTTTAAAAGTTAGTCAGATGGTGATAGTATATAATCTCAGCTAAAAACAAATAAAGAAACAGTTAAAACAATTTCTATTACTTTGTCTACTGGTATCTAGCTCCATAGGGCCCCAAATGGTATCTCCAAAATTTTACTCTCCAGCAAATTTCTGAAATAACTCTTAATAGAAGCCCTCGAATAAGAAACTAAAATCCTAAGTGATTATGATATAGTTCCATTTTGAGAATTCCAGGGATGCAGCTGATTATGATATTTATATTCTCTTCAGTGTTTACAACTCACATGTTCCTATCATAGTGCTGGGTGATAACTTATTTTTGTTGCTATTTAATTTAATTTTTTTTCTTTCATAAAGCAATTCAAATATAATTCAAGTGCTTAAAGCATGTTATCTCTATGTAAAGAGGAAGACATTGGTAAATATTGAACCACTTTGGGGGGAAAAGTCTGCAAATTTGAATTGCATAGTCAAACAGTAACTTAGAAAACTTGCCTACGATTGGAATGATGGACAAACAGTTGTGATATAGAGCTGAAAGTCATGTGACCTCTTTCAAAAATGCCTCTAGAAGCCAAACTTTCTATTGAACTAAATATTTCATAGAACGAGAAGGAAGTGAAACCCCATGCTCTTTCAGAGGGATCTTTTTAAGCATGTGCCAACTAGATTACCAATGCAGTATTTAACAGTGTGCAAATTCCAGTCAAGACACGATAGAGGCCAATTAGTTTTTTTAAATATCTGAGTTTGTTTGTATTGCACAACTTAGTCTTCAAGATGATTTAAAGACGTAAATCTTATAAGTATTTTGTTTTAATAAAAGAATGGCATTTACTTCTGTTTTACAAGATGACAGCTAGAGCAATTTTGATTAACAAAGGTTGTGACATGTTCTTGAGTTAATGCATTTTGAGAGTAAGGGCACATCAGTTAAGATTTAACCCATCTGTGAAAAGTAGTTCATAAATAAATACTCATGCTCTTCTGACAAAATATTTTCCAAGAAATATAAAATTATAGGTGTGTCCTTGGCCATAAAATGCATGAGAGAGGCAGTAAAAAAGAATTTCATTAACGTAAACAAGCCAAAAATACTAATGCATTTCAACAGAAATGAGCTACTGTGTAAGATGAACTGCAGACAAGAGAGCTCATATATAATTCAAACTTTTCAGGGGCTCCTATCCCCAATGGAGCAGGATTTCTTTTAAAGGATATAGAAACACTTATGGCAGTAATATTTCTCCTAAATTTTTTAATAAAGAATGAAAAATATCTAATCTTAGAGTCCTGGGGGTTTTTAGGAATTCAACTTCTTACTAGGAAAGGGTTAATCCTATACAAATTACAGAATTTATACAGATTCTCATACCCATAAAATTTGAACAGTAATCTAAAGCAATCATATAGTAGCCGAGGACAGGTTACTTCCCAATACCAAATAAAGAGAAAATTCCATTTCTACACTTGCCACCAAGTGCAACACCTTACATTGTATGTCTGGCAAAATCTGTCGATATCTTTTTTTTTTTTTTTTTTTTTTTTACTGCATTAATGCTCTAAGGCAACATCAAAGAGACATGGAAGTAGCGAATCAATATCTTAGTGCCAGCAGCAGCAGCAAAACTGGGACCGAGATGGTGTTTACTGTTGATCAGGTTACAGCCTCTCCATCCAAACCTTCTAAAAGTACCGAGAGCACATCCAGAACCCACTTGGCAAAGCCTTTCTTTCAGCTACAGCTATTGAACATATTTCACTTTTATCTCACAATGGGAGTGTGATGGTTAAGAGAGAAACAGAGATAAAAACAAGCAATAGGAAAGGGTTTCTAAGTAGTTCATTAAATGGCACTGTTTCAAAACAGCAGTGCTTATTGAATTGTGCCTCTGAAGGGGGTAGAAGCTATGCAAAAGCTGAGAGAGAGTAGCAGGGCATCCTTAGGCTCACTCAGTCTGCACAATTGGCTTCTGCCAGCTCTCCAGACATGCACAATATCAAAAGGGAAAATAGAAAGGAGTTAAAGATATATTAGAAGTATTTCAAATGACTGCCTCCCAATTTATATGCAACCTGTAATGTATGAGATGATATTCTTTAATGTAACTTATTCTGTACTTTAAACAATATTTTCTCAGTTCTAAAAAGAAGGATTATAATTGATGCTTCGGCATAACAGAAGTTATTAATAGACTAAATGTCTAACTAAATGTTTTAAACAGACTATCTTACTTGACAATAAAATGAAAACTTTTATTTTAATTCTTGCTATTGGATTACATGCTTTAAAAAGCAACTAAAAAATTTTTATTCCAGAAGTGAGATGTGTTAATTTTAATAAACAAGAATGAATGCTCATATGCTCTCAGTAAACACATATAATCTGAGCTACCTAAAAATAATATTTTTCAAGTGGCAGCAGAATTTGATGTTTTATATGTAATATGAAAATGAAATATTACTAGTTAGAACTAAATATACATGATATCAACATCATAATGTCATTATCTGTGTCCTCCTTGTTTCTAAAATGATTTAAACAGCTTGCAATTGAAAGATAAAGTGCCAACAATCTTCTTGAAGCTTATCTTGAAGCCAGCATAGGTTTTTACTCTGCATTTACTGCCAAAGAACTATGGCTTCACTGATGTCTATATCTAGATATCTGTCACATGCTACTGTACTTTTTTTCAAAAATCTTTTTTTTAATTTGCATTTTAACTAATATACTTGGAACACTAAGAATGATTGAGGTGGGTAGATTTAATTTCTTCTGCTTATTTGTCAAAAGGCAAAAGGAACGAGGCAAAGAGAGGATATAGGAATCAGTAACTGAGTTAATTGCAGAAGTTTAACTCAAGTAATCATCTTTAAATCCCCAGTTTTTACCATGATACTTGGCACATGAAGACTCAAAAGCTTTTCATTAATGAACTAAGAAAAAATGCCCAGATATTTCTCATCATTCATTCAGTTTGTTGTGACTACATGTAGTGTATCACTGGTAAGAGATAGATCAGAAGCATCTATTTTATTCAAGGAAGAGTCACCCATATTTTAAACTATTTTTCTTCCTACAGAGCTTAATGTAAGGTTTCAAATGTTGATGAACTTACCTTTTGCACAAAGATAAAATCCTAAAACAATTAGGATCAAATACTTATATTTGATGCTTTTTCCAGGAGCAGATTCTATTAATTCTTTCTATCTTAACTTCAAAAGGAAAGTTTAATAACTTCATGGCTAACTGGTATAGAAATGAAAAGTAAAAGATAATTAGCACAGCCAAACTATAGGAGTATTCTGTGACATTTTATTTTTTCTTCCATTTTAGGAGCTATCAGTAATTTCTAAAGAGATTCTTACCAAAATGAAGGTTCAAACCCCAGAATTTGAACCACGTATACCATTACTGCAAGATTGTCAGAGAATAATAGACATGATAGGTAAATGTCTTCAACATGGCTAATAACAGTAACATAGGTGCTATTTCAGAGATGAAGTTCTATGAAAAACTAACGCATAATTGAGAGCAAAATATTCTCCCAACTTAATACATTTACTGAAGTAAAATTAATTCACACTTCTAATTTTAAGAATTCATGGGGGAAAGAAAAATTTGCTTTGTATTTACCCTAATTCTAGTAAAATTATACAATTTTTTATGTTATGCTAAAAATATCTCAATGAAAATAAATATTTTCAAATATAAAAACAAGTATAAAGAAGCATAAAAAGGAAAATAAGGTTTACTTATGGAAAACTGTACTGCTTTATTTTAAGGCATTATTTTTGTTTTGTTTAAAATTAAGGTGGGTTGAATCCTGACAGAAAGCTAACTCTTGTGCTACATAGGTGTCAAACTATAACATGCCAAGGATCTTAGAGGTGATTTAGTGCAAACTCTCACCCAATCCAGTACCCTTTACCCAGCCAATAACTGGTCACTCATTCAATCAGCTAGTGATACTGTACACTGCCTTTAAAAACTCCTGCCATAGTTGGGCATCTCCAAGTGCTATAAAGGTTTTCCTTTATTAACTCATATCTTAATCCCAAGAATCATCACCAATTGGTTCTAATGAGAACCACTCTGTTATATCAACATCCTTTTGAAATACAGCATGTGTAATCAAGCACACTGTGTCTGATGCAATGTCACTAGGTTCCTCTTCCTCGTCCCACACATAAATGCAGGTACTCTCAGAATTCTGAAATTACATACTTAGACTTTATTTTACTTTCCACATTTATGCTTAGACTTCATTTTACTTTCTACACGTGTTTTTCCATCAATCCAAAAGGCTTCAAGTAATAATAAATAATATATTAATGAGTTGTAAAAATACAGAAAAGTCCAAATTCTTTCAGGCATGCCAGACTTGCATATCTAAATGTAAATTCAAGTTATGTAATCCAAGCTCATAGTGGAAGCTTCATAAGCAACTCAAAATTTATGTCTATATTTAACATACATGTATCAAGTATCTTCCACGTACCAAGTATTATACATGAGTAACCAAAGATCTCTGCCCTTGTAGAGTTTACATTATAAAGCTGGGTGGGTAGACAATAGATAATAAATACAACAAATAATTATTGTGTCAGAAAATACTGCTATGAAAAAAAGGATCTCTAGAGCAGGGTAATAGGAAGAGCGTGAAGAAGAGGTTGCTGCAGGTCTTATTGAGAAGTTGACATGTGGGTGTAACTTGAAGGAAGGAAGCAGTTGAAAGGAACACACTTTGCATCAGAGTTCAGAGGAGCCCTGGGAGGTCTATTCAAGTATAAATAAGCTAAAGTGGGGGGGGGGGAGGCAAAGCATTTATGCAAACACCCTGATGAAAATACAACAAAATTACAAGCAATATAAAATATTAATACTTGTTAAATATCATCAAGTGATATAACTGTAAGTAGGAAAACCATATTTTCCTAATTCATTGTACTTTCACTCTACTAGTTATCTATAATTTTCCTTTTCCTCTCTTTTCCAACCTGTAACACCTTCTTTCCTACTTTCCTTTTTATCCCACAACTCTGCTAATTCAGCAGGAACATAGAAACAAACAGAAGAAAGTCATTCCTCATGTACTCTCTTACCTCTCTCTGCCCATAGAGTCTATCTTTCCTCATTTGTATAGTTCCTTGTTGGTTTCTAACCTTCTGAGCACTGGAGTAATCCTGTGTTAAACCTCTTTTCTAGTCCTCTTTTTTATTTGGGGGGGATGTGATATTGTCCAGTATCATAGCTTAATATACCTAATCTACAGGCTGATGACTCTCCTCTCCATTTTTCATATTTGCTCCGGAGCTTTCCCATGAATACCACACACGATATGTCTGTTGCTTACTTAAAATATTCATTTGGATGTAGTGGTGCGTAGAGTGACTGCCACCACCCCACCCCCAATATGTCAACGTCTTCATCTTTCAAATCTGTGACCATGTTCTAATACATGGTGAACGGATTCGAACACATAATTAAGATTACAGATTTTAAGATAAGTCCTGAATTATCCAAGTAGTGTTATCTAATCACATGAACCCTTAAAAGCAGAGAAATTTTTTTCTGGCTGGGCATGGAGCTATGTTGCAGAAAGAGAAATCTGAGAGATTTAAAGTATGAGAAGGCTATAACATGCTGTTTCTGGTTCTGATGTAGTGGATCATACACTACAAAGATCAAAGAGGGCTTTGAATGCTGAGGGTGGCCTTTGGTTCACACTACTAGCATAGAAAAAGAGGCATCAATCCCACAACCACAAGGAATTGAATTCTTCCAACAACTTGAATGAACTCAAAAATAAATTATTCCCCAGGGCCTCCAAAACAGAAAGTTGCCCTGCCTGCTGACCCCTTGATTTTGGTCTTTGCAAGAGAAGAACCAGCTGAGCCACATTGTACTCAGTCTTTCTGCACCATTAAACTGTAAGATAATGTGTGTGGTTTTAAGCCAAAAGTCTGTGGTAATTGTTATGACAGTAGGAGAAAATTAATATAAATGTTTATTTGGTATCTTAGCAACAGAAAATTAATATAAATATCAGCTTTTGAGATTTCATGTGTCCCAAACCAAACTCATCCCTGATTTCTCTCAAACCTGTTTTCTCTACAGTCTTCTCAATTCCAGTAAATAATAATTCTATGCTCCAAAAGCTCAAGCCAAAGCCTTTGGAATTATCCTTGCCTCGTCTCTTTGACCCACTCTACAACCAATCCATCAGCAAGATTTTTGGGATTAATTTCAGGAGCTATCCAGTGTCATGATAGTTCTTAGCATGTTCTTCCTGCTGACACTACCCATTATACCTCAAATGGATTATTGCAATAGCCTCCCTGTTTTCACATTCCCCCCCCCCCAAATCTCTTCTCATTCTCACAGACTAATCCTTCTAAATCATTAGTCAAACCATGTTTCTTTTCATTAGCTCATACCTTCAATAGAATCTATGTAGACAATAATGAAAAATATGACGTGAAAAAAGTAGGCACAGGTAGATCAGAGGCAAGAGAGTCCAAGAGAAAGAGGATATCATGAGAACATAAAATCTGGCATTTTCCATGAACTGGACTTGAAGTCTATCCTTAACCAGGTTATAAAATTAAGAATTCAAGAATTCTTAGCTATAGTTTAAGAAACAGAGAGGACTCAGTTTTAAAATGGATATGATTTAAAGAAATACAAAAATCACAGTGCTTAAAATGGGAGAATGGGATTGAGGGCACAGGGGCAAGAGATTTGCTTTTTGGCTGATGTTCTTTTCCATTGCTATAAGTTTCTGCAACCAGTATGCATTAGATGTACATCAAATGTTCCCTTTAGAACTTGAGTTTTCATCTGTTCTCTAAATAGTGAGGTCTTCGAACACGAAGTAGAAGCAGAAAAATCAGAGATTATGTAGATTTTTTCCAACTGTTCATATGAATAGAGTGATTTATATTAACTATCCTCATGTTTTACCATATAATAGCAAGAATATTTCACTCTTTCTATGTGAAAAAGTTATCTTTTAAAATCAAGCTTTTTGTTTGAATTTATTTTACATGTTATGCATGATACTGATATAAATCATGACAAATAAATATTAATTACAAATAATACATTTTTAAGAATATAAAGAGTAAAAAAAATGATCCATTGTGCTTAGAGGGGGGAATATACATATATAAATATATTGACTTTGTAAGTAAATATGCTATATGTTTTTTCAAATGAAAAGTTAAGCAAGTAATTACTATAGAACATTTAGATGTATAATCATATATATAATTAATATATAGTATTAGATATACAATATCTAATTTGAATAATTTGAAATGGAAATAATTATAAACTCATATAAATAATTCATGTTCCAAGGCCACTATAGGCAACTAGTTAAAATTTAAAAGAATATTTTAAACAACAGTCTCAAAATAAAGCTTTGACAAAAAAAAAAAAGCAAAATTGAAACAGTAGACTTAACCAACATGGGAAATTCTAATAATTTTTAAAAGGTTTTAGAAACATATTTTGGGAAAAGCTTTTAAATATTCAAGTAAACTGAAACATGTTATATACTTTATTTTTTAGTATTCTTTTACTGGAAAATACATTGAACTACATCTAAAAGATATTGCCTCTTTTTTTAGGATAGGAAATAACGTTTTTAAAATGTGGTAGAAAAGTATCTAAAAGTTGTGAATAGTTAGATGATTTGACTCCAGGAATAACCATTATTATATTAGGAATGGATTGGAAGATAGATATTTAAAAGGTTTATTTCAATTTCTTTTTGAATCAAGCATTTTTAAGTTGATAACAATTTGAATTTAAATGTAAAAATACATTTATTTCTAGAAACTGAAGTAATTTGACTGAAACCAATAGTACATTTCTACCAGTGAATAAGGAAGCTAATTTATATGTATGGTAAGTTAGGCATTGAACCTAAATATATACATATATACATATACATACATATATATGTATTAGTAAGAAGAAAGAGAAGACAAAAACACATCTGAAATATCACTTTCATATACTTTAAAATTTTGAGCTTACTTGTTTAAGAATATATTTAATTATGTTATTTATAATGTATAATATGCTATATAATTACATAAAATGTAATAATATATAGTAATACACTACCACATACAATTTTGCTTCATTTTCATATATATGGCATATTATTATATTATATATTATTCTATCATAGTTTTTTCTTTTTAAATCATTATCTGAAAGTCATCTCTTTCTCTTTCATATTTATGTACAAATAATTATAAGCATACTCATATTTAAATATATAATTGCTTTTTGCTAATTGTGCATATATTGTATAATTATAAATATATAAATTCTTAAGAGAGATAAATATATAAATTCTTAAGAGAGGGCACATTTCAAATTATAACATAATAATAAAAAAATATATACAATGGAAAGTGAAATGTACATTATGTATATAATATGTATATGTCATGTGTCATGCAGATATAACATGTACATGTGTGTATGTGTATACACAATAGAGTATAGCATGTGGTGAGTAGGTATCTATAGTCAGTGGCATTAATTATAATATTCAAACATCTTTATATGTTTCATTTGTCTAAATCTTAGATTGTTAAATCTGCAGCAACTGTTGTTTTTATTTTTTTCTAATAGTTTTTATTGATATATTACAATATAATGTTTCTAGCATATAGATTTCTTGATAGTTATATTTTTTTATACATTTTTCCTATTGCTATTGAATGACTGTTTTCATTTAATTTGATAAAAAAATACTGCAATTTTTTTTTTTGCTCTTTACATCTTAGATATTATTTTGTTGGTACATATCATAAAATTTGATATCATATTTTGAGCTAATCTAAAATTCATTACCTCTTAACAGGACAGTTTAACTCACTTTTCCAAAAAGATGTTTTAGCGTAGTTCTTTTATTGGTTTAGTGTGTTTTTTAAAAAATTTTTTCCAATTTGGTTTTCATCTCTTTTCTTAGCTTTTATCTTTCCCAGTATTTGAAAAATAGTTTTAAAACAAATGAGTAAAAATCTTTAAGGAAGCCAAAATAATTCTTTAATAACACCAATCTAAGTATCAAGGTCAAAACATAGTCTCTGTAATTAATCAAGATTACCATTTTCCCTGTGAGAAAATCAGTTAGAATAAGAGACTATCCTAAATGTTCCAGGATGATAAACATTCCTGGTAGGACTATATAATAAAAATAAGGACTTCCAAAGGAAAGCAAAGTTGAAGCAGAGTAGATCAGGAGGAAAGAATGGGTGAGTAACTTAAATACCAATGAGTCCGTGGCAAATGTGCCAAGTTCTGCAGTGGTGCCTCTCCTCTCGATGACTGCACAAATCTTAGATAAAAGCCCCCAGAAAAATTATGAGACGTCCATGCTTGTGCTGTTCTTTTGCACTTGCTCTGTCCTCCACCTGCAGATCATCATCACTCATCCTCTACTGAACTATTATTCATCCCTCAACATTCAGTGCATCTCCCACACCAGGGGAGTTCAAACCCCTCGGTTGTGTATTCTCGAAGCACTCTATATTTCTCTATGGAATCTAAGAGAACTGTAATTAATGTTTGTGTAATTATGTCTGCCTCTTCCGGACTCTATAAACTCCATGAGGGCAGAAATTAAAGTAATTTGAACAAATTCAATAGTATGTTTCTTCTAGAAAATAAAGATACCAATTTATATGCATGACAAATTTATACAAAGACAGGAACTCTGTATACTTTGTTCACTGGAGCATAGCACAGAGGTCATAATCACTGAAAGTCCATTGAATGAATATGCAACTATTAAATAATGATGTATATTTATTGACATGCAAATGTCCCCAATGTATAGCTAAGATGAAAAGCAGCTTATAAAATATCATGCATTTATACCTCTTTTTGTTTAAAAATAGTTATATTGAACATATGTGTATTTAAGATATATAGAAGTATATGCCAGTCTGAAAAATATATTTAAAACTATTAATTATATTTGTATCTGGATAATAGAATTAAATGTGGTGTGTGTATTCTTTTGTTTCTTTACACAGTTTAAATATATTATAAATATTCATTACTTCTAAAATTAGAAAATCAAAATTCCTTTTGGAAAAAAAATAGCCTGTTGGTAATAGTGAAAAATAGAAACTTCCCAATCACAACTCCCAGAAAGAAATAAACACAATTTTTGAAATCCCTGAAGGACGGATTGAAATAACTCAAGAAGAGGCAGTTGTCATAGACTAGGGTATTGATAACAACAGTTTGGAACAGAGAGGTAATAGCACTTTTTCCATTTCAGCTCTATTAATAATTGGACGCAGGCACTATATATTGCAGAGATGAAACTGACAATATATTGGGCATTGTTTTTGGTTTGAAGAAAACACTGTTTAGATAAAACATTATCTATACAGTGATCCAAAATTTTTACTGCAGGCATTTTCCACATTTACCTCTCCAATGATCCCATTATACAGAGTGGTCCACTTCTCTTTTTAAAAAGCTCCCTTGATACCTATAAAATATTTTCTGTTCTCTCCTGTCATTTCATCAACTAATAGAAGAAAAATTTCACTCCATGTGCCAGACTGAAGATGCAAAAGAAGCAAGTTAATGACAACTATCCCTTTTAAGCTCCCTTGGAATTACTCAGGCACTCTTGTTTCTGTCCAACACATCCAGTTTTGCTCCTTTTCCTTTGCTATCCAAATTTAGTGTGATACATAAATATTTTGCTCACCTTTTAAACTTATTCTGTATTTTTAAGTATACTTGATGTTTCTTTGTATCTTTTTTCTGAAGAAAAATGGAGGTATAGAATCTCCTTCTATATCTACTCTACTGCTCATTAGTACTGTAAATCTAATGGAAAAGATAATAGCATAATTAATAAAAAAAAAAACAATTAGTATTATGTAATTCTCATATTTCATGGACTATAAGAAATAGTATTGATTACTGCTATTTTATAAATAACAGAAATTGAATAATTTGTTCTAATTTGCACAACTAAAGAATAAGCATTTAATTTCAGACACATTAAACCCCAATTTTCATGCCCTAACTACTTCTTTATCCTATTTCCTTTCCTTTAGGTAACTAGTACTTTTACACTGTAGTTAGCATCTCAGAGAATTCTGAATTATAGAACTGATAGGATGGGAAACTATTCTCCTTCTAAATGTTGACAGAAATATGAGTTATGGCAAGTGAGATCTCTGGAAGAACTACTACTAACATAAATAGCAGTTGAGAAGGACCAGAGGTGATGATGTCTCTCTTTTTAGCTAAAATAAACATTTCACCTTAGAGGTCACAATGGATAGAGACTAGGCATTTGGAATTAAAGACTTAAATATAAAAACTGGTTCCACATGTTATTAACATAATCATGTTGGATATCACATTGTAATAGGATGCCACATTGCCCAGCACTCTCTGGCGCATGTCAGCATTCAAATATTTGCTTAATAATTTTTTAAGGTAATGTGAGCTAGTATATTCATTTCATGAGTATAAATCCTTGCTTGTCTTCTTTAGTAGTTGAATTTTTAATGCTTATTGGCATATGGTATGTGATTAATTAAGTTATCTAATGAATTGATTAGATGGTTTAGAATTTCTAAAGACATACTTCCTTATGTCTCCAATGCAAATAATATTGTTAATAATGGATTGGCTTAACATATTTCAAGTTTCTTAGTCTGGTGTTTAGAATATACTTTATGCTATATTCCAATAAATGTTAGCTCCCTGCCCTGCTTCATACTCCCATTAACTTAGGGACTTATCACTTGTCTTATTGTTTATTTCTAGGTTAATTTAAAGCCTGTGACAAGTGCATTCTTAAACTTGGTACTTTGGATGGGTTTCAAATACAAGAAACAGTCAGCTAAGAGTGTCTCAATTGCACTGAATGGAACATATGAAAATTCTAATTAGCGAAAGTTATGCAGTGGATAACTACTATGTATTCTAAATTATATTTATCCATTACAACTTTGTCATCAAATATTGGATATGGCCTATAGTTAGCGTCACTGTAAATTTGCATTTCAACTGGAGAAAAAGACACCTTCTTTTTGTCTTCACTGATTAACATTTTCAAGCTCTGTAATTTTCTTGCTGCTCATAGAAACAAAGCAAGCCAAGCTCATACAGAAAGCCTATTCTCCAAGATATAAATATTTGCTATTCAGAAAATCTCAATGAGGGTTTAGTTATTTTAAACTAAAGAAAGAAAATTACTAGTAATGATTGGTTTCAGCTAACGAAATGCTTTTATGCAAATATGTGAACCCTAAATATGACCTGGAAACAAAAGACTGCTTAACAGTTACTATTAAGCAATACATTAGTAGATCAATTAAACAGAACTTCTTTCAAATGAGTATGTAGTACAGAGGTTGCCATAGAAACCTGGAAAGGAAAAGCCCTTGAATGCTAATTTATCATTATAAGACTGTAAAATACTTCAGGTCTGTTTGTGGCTGGTTGTAACTCAAGTTGTAATAGGTCACTTCTGAAGAATCAACCTCTTGCATTTATATGGTGGCTTTGCAAAGATTACCTATTAGATTCTATTGCCTCATTCTTCTAGTATTTGGACATGCATTCAGATATACCATCTGTCTGGGGAGCCCCTCCTAAACAGATCTGTCTCTACAGAGACCTGTACAATCAATTTTCAAATGTCTAAAGTTGAGATGTTCCAAGAGGAGAAACATACAAAAATTTAATATGAATATAATCTTGATTCATTTTTGTGCTCTTCTGGTGAAGTAAGTCTCCACCATCCTCCCATATTTGTATATCAAATCATGAAACTGGGCTATACCACGTGTTGCAGCTGTGCTGGAGAGGAGACAGACAGGACTGGGCAGAGAAAAGTCAAAGTGCAGTATAGGTCATTATAGACAGGTCAGCCCCAAAAGGATACCTGGAAATAAAATGGTCCTTCAGAGTTATACAATGTTGGACCAAGAAAACTGGAACTTTATTCCACCCACTGATAAGTTATTGAATGCTTGTTGTCCCAAGAAGGTATGTGACCTTAAGCAAAGCAGCACTCTGCCACTGAGACAGAATCTGACCACTCTTCTGACTGAAATTATAGCACATTGAAGGGGAACTGGGCGGCGAATTTTCATGCACCCCAAAATATGCTGAAACTCAATGTTTAAAAGAAAAGATCAGACTAAAACCACAGATCTCTTATTCATGTCTATAAATGAGAATGATCTAAACATGATTGATTGTGTGTTGATCTTTAATCATTAAGATATTAAGAACTGTTAAAAATACCAATTTGCATTGAAGTAGTAGTATATGATGAATCAAGTGTAAATGTCACATTGTAAAAAAAGAGTATATGAAAAAATCCCACATGTTCATTGTATCAGAATGGGGAAAATCTAACTCAATCGGTAAATGACAGAAGGAATATTTCCAAATACATTCCACTCAGAAATATCACATCTGTTTAAGTGGAGAAAAAGAGATCACTATAGTTAAAATAGGTACTTAAAATACATTCATTTGGAAGGCATGTAGGTGAGAACATGTGATATTTTATAATAGTATGAGGTCACTGAAATTAAAAAGATTATTTCATACTCAATTGTCTGAGAAACCATAAAATTATAGAGAGGGGATATGCCAAGAAAATGACTGAACCTCTAATGTTGTTCAAGTTTGTATAGCTGTTAAGAAGGCTAAAAACAGTGGCAAAAACATTTGTCAGAACAATGATTAAAAAGTTAAAAATCATTAATTACTCAGAGGTCATGAGAGCTCTGCATTCACCAGGTTGACCTCTTTATTAAATATGGTCAAGGGATTTTTACATGAGATTCAGGGTAAAGAAAAAAGTCAGTTATAGTCAGACAAATCAGCGCTTAAAGATGATGGGAATAGGAACTTTGTAAGAGCATACATAAATGTATATACTTCAAATTAATACATATTGACATAAATCACCTTATTTTTTAATTTAAAAATTAATCTTAAACTTTTCACTATTAAAATTTGCATGTCTCAAAGGGGATGTTGTGGGGTGCTTGCTGTGATCCTAGACTATAAATAAAGATGCTTACCTTATTTAGAACCTCCTGAGTTGGAACAATCTTGAAAATAGGAGTATAGTTTCTGTCAAAATGTTTAATCTTCAAGTATTAAGTATCTAAGAATAGTATCCTCCTGACATTCTAATATTAATCTTATAAGCAATGATTATAACTACATGCTGAATATTACACAATTTAGGTAGATATTCTAATGGACTAAATGTCAGAGTATGATGAAGTAAAGAAATAATTTGAAATATTTAGTCCAATAAATGTCAAAAGATCCAAATAGATAAGAAAACTCAAAGAAATAATTAATTTGCATAATTTTGCCAAAAACTCTAGAGAAGGCTACAGGGAGGCATTAGTCTAAACATGGATACATCAACTATTTGAAGAAAAAAACTGAATTATTTGTAAAACATACTATGTAAATTCCAAAGGTTCCATGTGTTAGTTTTACAAAACAAATATAAAAATTTAACTGGAATACCTGTCTTTTTCCTTCCTTGAAAAGATATTACCAAGTAATGAGATAGCTCTTGACAAGTTTAATGTTATAAATGAACTGCCTTACTATCCTATTCAATATCAGTGTCATATTGGTAAAACTGAGTATCAATAGGCTATTTGACATTTTGTAATGACAATGGAATTTGACAAAATTTGGTTTACAAAATGTTATGCTAGTTCTAGTTTTGTGTGTGTGTTTTACCCAGCTTTCCTTTAAAGTTGAGGTTCTGCTTGTGATTCAAGCGATA
Organism: Eonycteris spelaea; assembly: GCA_003508835.1. Classification (NCBI taxonomy): domain Eukaryota; kingdom Metazoa; phylum Chordata; class Mammalia; order Chiroptera; family Pteropodidae; genus Eonycteris; species Eonycteris spelaea. The sequence continues at coordinate 3,165,554 of PUFA01000011.1, forward strand.
ACTAGTATCGAACAAAATATATTTAATTATGCAAACTTTATGAAATAGCTCTATGCTTAATAATGGCTTATGTGCAGTGATATGATATATTTAAAGAGCTTTACTGAGAGCCCATAGAGACATCTTTGCCTTATTTTGGAATAACTTGATTGTTAACATTTTACCGTACATAAAAATATATATATTAAAATACAAGAAATTTGCTAAGAGAGTGGAACTTAAATGTGCTTAACACATAAAAAAGATAAATATGCAAGGTGTTAAATGCGTTAATTAACTCAATGAGAGAATCCTTTCAAAATATACCTGCATATCAAATTATGACAATGTACACTTCAAATATCTTTTAATTTTGCAATTATCCCTCAATAAACCTGAGAAAATGGCTAGTAAAAAATAGATAAAATGCATAAACCAAAATAGACAGATAAAATGTAGTTAAATTATTGTAATTGTGTACATTCATATATTAAAAATATTACAGCACTAAAAATAGTTTTCTTTACATAAAAATCAGAAAACTATTGTAGATTATTGCATGGCTTTGAGTTATAACAGAGTTAAAACTTGTAAGAGTTGTAGGGAAACAATCTTCAGGTAGGCTTTGAAAGAAAGAAAAATACTAGTTCTAGAAATGATCATTTGGAAGAGGGGAAATAACCTTCTCGTAAGAAATGAGTAAGTTCTAAGTTAAAAGGGTCAAAAACAGATGATGATTCTGTGGACAGTGTTATTAAAGTGAACTGTCTTAGAATAATAGCTGTAAGATGGAAGGATAACTCATGACATTTGATTCAGTTTGAAAAGTTCAAAGACTTTAAATCATTATAACTAAAGATTGATTTATTTTCATTCCCTAGCACTAAAGATAATTTTAATGGGAATATCTTTATTTTAAGAAAAGTGTTAGTGGTATTACTAAAGCCCAAAGTGACTTGGGGTTAATAAGACCCTTGAGAACACTGATCGAAAAACCATTTGCTCTCAATTTCTCTCTCTCTCCTCTTCTCTCTTTTTGATGTTATTTTTTAAATAAAACTTTATTCAACCATCTAAAAATAATCTTGAAAAAAATTAAACATGGAATGATTGTTTTCAAAATAATTTTTAAATGCATTCTTAATGACTTTCTGCCCATGGAATGTGTCTACCAATTCTTATAACTATCCAGCTAATTTTGTACTGGGATATATTTTTTAAATGTTGTCTTATGTATTTCTCCTTCTCATTTCTCTTTTTGCTTTAGTGCAAAAACCCTAGTAGAACTCTGCTTTGGACGTGGCATTTTAATGGAGGAGCTTTCAACTATTACTTAAAAGAAAAAAGAAGTCATGTCAATGTGTGTTTTCTCATGTCTAAATTAAAAGCTTATTATTTTTTAAAGAAGTAAAATCCAAAAAGGCAGTACAGAGAAGGGCAAGATCTGTGTTGTGATTGACCCATGAATATGAAATACTGTGTTGAGCTATTCAGGGAATTCTCTAGGCTCCATCAAAGCATAAAAGATAAACTAAATATAAATATACTTATGGATACAAGTATAGATACAGATACAGATGTAGATATTGTATAAGTTTTCTAGGGCAGCCATAACAAAGTCCATGTGTTGGCCAATGAAAGAAAGATGAGGCAGATTGGTCAAAGAGGCATAAACAATAACCCACATAAGGGATGAGCACTTCAGCAGTCAGAAAAACAGGAGCAGTCAGACTGTTTTTGAAAAAGCCATTCTATCTTTGCAAAAGTAAACAATCTTTGAAATCTGATTTAGAGACAATTGTTTTACATCAAACTATAAGTCATAAGCACTATCACCAAAGCTCATTCAAGAAATAATGCTTCATTTTTACCGTGTTGATTAACTAAAGCAATAACATCTACACTTCACACAAATAAAATTGTAAAGTGATATTGAAGTAGTTATAAGCATGTCTTTAAAATGTTTTGCATATCATAAAGAAATTTTCAAAAACTTATAATTGCTATCTTCTCTAGGAAATTTTATTTAAATATCCATGTAGAATAATGAAATATATATATTTCAAATCAATAAAAGAGCAATCTTTCTTCAGCAAATGGGCTTGTACCACCTAAAACTGGAGCTTTTCCTGTAAATCTATTTCATTAATGCATATATTAACTATACAATTCACATGGCATATTTATGTATGTCTCTTATTCCAGGTGTAAATATAGAATATAAAATAACCTGTTTGCCGTAAGGACATTATTTCTAACTGCTGGATATTATATTCTGTTATGATGACCAATCACACCAATTTACCTGTGACTAAGGGGTTTCCCTGCATGCAGGACATACAGTACTAAAATCAGGACAGTTCCAGGCAAATTGAGATGGCTGATCACACAGCGACACCTGTAGATTTTCTCATAAGAAAGGAAACCAACCAACCAACCATAACCAAAACACAGCATCAACAATAAAAGTCATGCCCCAAAACCAGTACTCAAACAATTTAAGCTTTGTCCTGCTTTTGTATAGAATTAAAATATGTGATTGTTTCTGGCAAAAAAGCTGACCATTTCCACAGATAATAGTGTCTGTTAATGACATTAGTAATGTTCACTTTGGTCTCTAGGACTAATAAATCCTGCCTACTAAGGAACCCTCGAATCTCATGAATCTGTTCTAATCTTCACATTTTTGACTGATTGCCTTTATTTATGTCTTCATTATTGATCACCTAGACCTTTGAAACTGCCCCATACTTTACTATTTTACCTTCCAATTTATCTACATTGCAACTGGAATGATTCTTAATTTTAAATAAATTTGATAATGTTATTATCATATGTAACATTACCTTTTCTCCTAATTCAGCCCAAAGTGTAAATTGCATGAAAAAGGTAATCATATTTCATTTATTTGGATTTTTAAAAAAAATATGAATGTCTTAGTTAATATAAATTCCTACATACCCATTATCAATTGAACTGTTGTAATTTCAGGTGCCACACTAATTTATACTACTTATTTGGCCTAAAAAGGCAATTGAGATTTTATCTATCAATGGGCTCTGTCGACGTTTGGAACAGGACAATTGATTATTCATTGTGCATTTTACACATCTAGAAACTCTAGCTTTGAAACATTAAATTTTAATAGCATCTCTAGTTATTAAAACAAACAAAAAAATACCCCCAAATATTTCCAAACACACCTGAGTACAGGGTAATACCAACACTTGAGAATCACTAGATAGAATTAAACATTATAGAAATATTTGAAGTCTTATTGATAAAACTGTTCTCTCATTATCCTCAATTGTCAATTATTTTTAAAATTAGTATCCTTAAATTAGTACCCTTACTGTACATGAGTTATATAATATATAAAATATGGAAATTATGTATATATACATAATGCATATTATATATATCTTTAATGGCATATATATTATGCATATTTATGCATAAAATATATTTATATATTTATATACTTACATGTATATGCTTCTAGAAGTAATGTTAATCTTTGCAAAATTTAATAATATACATAGATGTAAGAATTCTTCTGTATCTACTTTTAAATATATTTTAACACTAGATAATATTCCATTATGTAAACCTAACATAATTTATCCATTTCTCTATAGTAAGACATATAGATTATTCCTCAGTGATTTGCTCTCTTGCCATTTCATTGAATAATATTGTACCTATCTCTCTGAGGACATATGGGGAAATATCTCTGGGTTAAACATTTTAATTAAATGTTTTTTACATACCTGCAGATTCAAATACGGTTATAAGAAATAATGTAGAAATACCCTCTGTATTCTTTACTCAGTTTTCCCCAATGATTATATCTTGTAAAACTGCATTGCAAAATCACATCCAGGATGTTAAATTGATAAAGTCAAGACAGACAATGTTTCTATGACTACAAAGATCCCTGTGTTGCCATGTTAAACCCACTTCACCCTTACCTGTACCCTCCTTAATACCTGGTAACCACTGTGAGGTTTTATAGAAATGACCGTGTCTATAATTTTGTTATTTAAATAATGTTATATAAATAGAACCATGCAGTATGTAAATTCTTTTTAAAAACATTGTGTGTGTTTTATTATATATACCTAAGCTCTATTTCAGTAGAAGTTTTTATGCATATTGGATAAATTTTTCTTAGGATAAAAATTTGTCTAAAGTATAAGGAGATATACACTGTTACTAGATATTAATTAAGCTAAGCCAGAGATGTCTTATAAAATAAAAATCTATTTTTAATGTCATTTTATTAGCAAGAAAATTTCATTCCTCCAAATGTTTTGGCTTATTTGTCCTTATCCTCTGGATTCTTACTAAAAGCGCTCCATAATAATTTTAGTAGTTATCTTTATCTTTCATAAACCTTTTTTCTTTGTTTTTATTTTGGTATTTTTTTAATAAATAAAAGTTATCAAATTTTTTAGATTAAAGAATGAGAATTTATCAAAGGTAAAAATATCATAGAAAGTTCAATTCCAACAGAACATTGGAGTCATCGCAGCCTTATTTTCTCCAAGAGCAGAATATAAATAGTCCATGATAGATTGCACTTATAGTTTTAATTTTAATTATTTAATACTATCTAAGTATGCTTGAGTGCTGCAATCATATGTAAAAATAGATATCATTCATACTGTGACAAATTTTTTAATGTTCTATGTAACCGGTGAAAATTACTTTGCAAATCGTCGCATTGGTGGTTATTGCCAAAATAATAATCTATTCTGTTGATTTCTTTTACCTTCATATTTACCTACTTATCTCCCTTTTACATATTATAATTTCCCATTAAACTAAAGTTTTAAAATTCAAATGTCATAATCTTAATTATTTGGCAAAATAGTAATATGGCATTAAGCAATGGGTAGCAGTAGGGCCATGATAGAGATCTTTAGGCAGGTGTTCTTTTCTTCTATAACACTTTACTTTTTTAAAAGGGAAAACATATTTAGCATGCAGTTTTTATTTTATTTCTTATTAACAGAAATTGCACTTTAATTATTTATTTTTATTATGGTAACATTAGTTAACAGAATCCAGTAAGTTTCAGATGTACAATTCAACAGTAAGGCATATATATTGCATTGTATGTTCACTGCTCATAGTTAGATTTCTTTCTGTCACCACATATTTGACCCCTTTTAGCCCATCTATCTCCCTCATCTCCCCTCACCCCCCCCCATCTCTGGTAGCATGTACTTTTTAAAATGCAAGTATTTTCAGAAAAAAATTATCTTTGCAAAAGAAGGTAGCATATATTCATTAAATATTAACCCAAATATCTGAGTTTTATAAATTAAATAAAACTAGAAGAGTTGGAAGTAACCTACATAAATAGTCCCAGCTATTCACTCCTTTCTGTACCTAATCCATTTTCTAAGTGACTTTGCAGGGTCTTGTTGAGTAATGTGGGGCATCATGATATATTTTAACCCTAGATTTAGTCATGTGACTTGTTTTGACTAGTGAAATGGTAGAAAATGGAGGTTCTTGAGAAACTATTGCACATTTAGGCTTGCTTTCTCTTACTTTATTAAGAGAATGTGCCCCAATTACCTGTTGTAAAATGAGACATACAGACACCACACTTTCCAGTTAAAGTAATTGTAATTCCAGTTAAAGATATCCTAGATCAGTCAATAACCAGGCAATGCCCAGACCTCAGAAAAGCTAGGCAGTATAAAATAAACAAAAAAACAATTTCAGGGATATGTGTTTCAATGACACTATATTTTAATTAATTATGTTGCATTCATTATGAGGATACAATGGATTTATACTTGAAGTGCGATTATCAAGAAGACCAGAGGGAGAGATCCCAAGATTGAGTCACAGAGTTTATTTGGTTCAGGAAAATATGGAACCATAAATGCTAAGATATTTGACACTCATTTTTTAAATTTCATTGTATACAATACTTCATTAGTCTTTTTCCAATTTTTTGATGAAATACCACATACAATTATTTTTTTAATTGATAGAAAAAATTCATATGCAAGAGCCACCTTATTTAAGACTAGAAAGTTGCTCCACTCAGAAGACCTCTCCCTCCTGATGAAATAATATAATGCCAATATAATATCTCAATAACACCCAGAAATAAAAATATTTTAATTATCAAAAATTTGATGGACCCTGAGTATGGCTATTTATGAAATCCAGAAATGTAAATTCTGGATCTTAATTCTAGGTTATAATGCAGAATAGTACAAAAATTTCAAATGTGTCATTGGGTGTAAAATAAAAAGAGAAAATTGATGAGTGCCATTTCATGGAAAGATCTTTCACTAACATGTCTCAAAGTACCTCCTTCATATCCTTGTCAGCTCCCAAAACCTACAACCTACATCACTGAGCAACCATCTTGCTATGAGGCCCTCTCATCGTCAGCAGAATGCCCTGTCTGCCACCTCTAGCTAGGCTGTCTCCAAATCACTAGTGTGTGAGAAAATACCTTAACTAATTTGATTTCACTTTTAAAAGACAATAATGAGCTACATGGTATGCTCATTTAATAGTAACAAATCTTAATATAAATGTTTTGGTATCTACTTTCAATATACTTACAATGCCGGAAATGAATATGTTCATCAGTATACCACTGTAAACAGTTCTGTTAGAGTTTAAGAGTATCATTTTTTTTTTCTTTTTAGAATGCACCAAGAATACGTCAAGATTTTCCATCAGCACCTGGTCTACTAACAAAAGAGCCCAATGCCATGCCTTAACTTAAGTATAGACTAAATATGAAAAGCAAGCTTCAACCATTATCATCTGAGCAGCTTTCTCCACTCTCGAACCTCTCAACACAATGGTGTTAAATGAGATAACTCAAGCACTATAGTCTTGTTTTATTTCTTCTCTTTCCAAACTAAAGCCTTCATAATTCTGATACATTTGATTTCTGATTAATCTCAATATTTCTTTTCACAGCTTAACCTATAGAAAAATCCGTTCTATATTATTAGTTTTCTTATTACTGCTATTCATGACTTTCCGAACACCCACTGTGCCTTTAAAACAGTACAAGATATAAAGATACAGTGACAATTGAAGACAGAAAGGCAGAAATGAAAATACCAAATGAGAGTGTGATTACATCTCCAAGAGGCAAATTTACCAGCATGTATGCACTTGCTTTTTATATTTCAATATTATGATCCTTGTTTTACCCCATTATCTTTGAAAGGCACTTTGCAAAATAAGGAAGAAATACTTAGGGTTAATCCATGAATACATTCTTTTTCTAAAATGATTTTAAAGCAGTGCCTTGAAGGAAAAGTTGAGGTCCCAGGTATTTGTGTCTTTTCCTATAAGCCCAAATTGGCCATTCCTTATAATATTTCTAAGAGAAAATAAATTCAAATTTCTCAATTAGTCTATTATGAATATATAATCTTTTAATTTCTTAAAAATAATCATAGCACTCAGTGACAATATTTTTCAAATTATAAGAATAACATTAGGGTGACTGTTTTATGAACTATATAGATGTCTAACCAATGTACTGTATACTTGAAACTAATTTAAATAAATAAATTTAAAATAATTTTTTTAATTTAAAAAACATGAATGATTAATTCTATTTTCTAAATTTTGAATTACCTTTATAATATTCAGGTTTTTCATTAAATAATATGTGGAACCCTGGATTATAACATATATGGATTATAACATATATAATATATACTATAGATATTATATATGACATAAATTATGATGTCCAGTTAACAAAAAATGTATACAATTATTAACAAATGTTATTTTATTTTATTTTTTATTTTTTGGTTTATTATCTTTCTTAATGCATACTGGTTATAAAATATTTACTAAAATATTTATGTATAACAGAACTACTTAACGTAGAAAGACGTCTTCCTTGATACAAACCCAAAGTAAGAAAGCAAATAAGATTTTAAAAAGTGTGCAGACACTTTGTGTTTTGTTTGTTTTTGTGTTTTGTTTGTTTTTAGTCATTTATAGTATTTTTTTCAATATGTTTTTAACCTCTTTTTTAAATTAAGTTTATTGGGTAATGGTAACATTGGTTAATACAATTATATAATTTCAGGTGTACATTATAATTTGACTTCTGTATATTCTATTCTGTGTTTATTACCCAAAGTCCAGTTTCCTTCAGCTACCATATATTTGATCCCCTTTACCCCTTTCACCTTCCCCCACTCCCGTATATCTGACCCCCTTTACCTCATCTAAATATTAAATATCTACATTAATTTATGGAAGTTTTCTTTCACAGAGGGATTTAGAAAAAAAATATTAAGCTACTACTATTAATTTTGTAACCTATATATTTGTATAGAGATTTAAAAAACAATTCAAGTAGTGGTTTTTGTAAGGACACTGATTTTATTTAGAATGTGTTATGTAGTTCCAATCACGATAGTGGGGTAGTATATTGCATGTCAACTATAATTGAAAAAAAAATACTATTGGCAAAAAAAAATACTGTTAACTTTTATTATATATAATTATTATTTGATGTTACAAATTTTCTATGTATAAATATAAGATTATATAAAATATGTATAACTTTATCCTATGTTAAATTGTTCCCCACTATGGCGCTATCATTTTTAAATAATAGTCTTTTTTCACACTAAAAATCCAGGGGAAAAATAAAGAAAATGTGCCGATTTGCAGAAATAACTATTCCTAAATAAAAAAATGGTTTGGAATTTCGTTTTAGTCTTTTTGTTTTGTTTTATTGACTTGTTTCTATTTACTTTAAATTCTACTTTAAAAATGTGACATCTTGCTAAGTCATTCAAAAAAAATGCGACATCTTGCTAAGTCATTCAAAAAAAATTCTTGGAGAAAAAAATTGGCCATGAAATATTTGTGAAGTAGTACTTCCCCTATGCCCCTCTGAGAAGGTTACAGAAAGTGTTAGGATAATAAAAATTCAAAGGATTCCTATAAAAAGAAATATCTATTCAATCTGGATTTACCAAGAGTTTATTTGTAATCAAAATACATTTATTTACAAACCATTTTTTCTCTGCCATACAGTATTTAATATCTCACAGAAGTTGTGTTTTACATAAAATATAAAATATTGATATAAATCATGTTTTTTGTCAAAATATGTAAAAAAAATATCTTTGCTGATACTGACTACTTAAAAATAAATGTCCCTCTTTTGCTATGTAAAAATGAATTTCTACTTTTATTTTAGTGATTAAGTATAATGACTATTTTAATAATTAATCATATAAGACTTCTCTCTTTCTTTTTATGGAAGCTACACTCCCCAAAACTCTGAAATTATTTAGCTCAAATATTGGTAATCCTGTCCTGTAAATGTAAAAAATAAATTGACCAAAACAGCTGCTTAGTTTTAGAAGGGAAATTAGAATCCACGTTCTGAGCTAATTAGTAGTAGAAAGGGAAATGGAAATCAGATTTTCTGGAACTCGTCAACTGAATCAATTTGGGGGTGTATTCTAAATGAAAGCGGAAGAAACATTCCTTATAAAATTGTAATTTAAATTATTCATTCCCACATGTTTGTCGGTAGTAGAAGCCTAACAGGGAATTAGTTTATAACAAGAACTTGCCTTCTGGTTTAAAAATATATTAGTCTATAAATGTTTTAGATTTCTGAAAATTGTTATGCTAGGAGATCACCAAAGGAACTGGAGCCAAAAGAATCTCAATGTTGAATTTTACAAATGGTACAAAAGCATAATATTCTCAGATCGGACAATTCAAGATGATTAATTACACAAAATTGGATTTAACATTACCTTTGTTTCTTTATAGTAAAGTAGACTTGCGACGGAAAAAAAAAAGGGTTACACAATTTTTAAAGGACCAGAAGCAAAATACACTTCAAATCAATCTGAGCTATTCCTCAAACTATGTCAATGAATCTGATAAAGAATATTTATTTTATTTTTTCTAAATGTAAAAATCCATACATCTACAGAAAATTTTTACAAAACTAGATTATGGTGATTAAATTATATAAAGTTGCACTTCTGATTTTTTCATTCTTTCCCCCCAAAACAAAAAACATCCATCCTTTACCACACTTTCCTCTCTGAAATCTTATGTTAATAATCTTTATAAATTTTCTAAATTTTCTCTATATTTAATGACACACACAGACATACACACCATACAATATTTTTGTCAGTTTACAAGAAGGTCTTATTATGTTTTCTATTTTTTCCTCATTCAACTATATCTAGTGAAAATTTTCCAAACTAGCTGACATATTTGCAATTTATTCATTATAATGATAGTATTATATTACATAGTGTGAATGTTGTGGATATATCCTAAATCTTTTTATTTTTGTCTTCAATGTGCATGTGATCATGTGTTCTATTTTTGCTCCAACAATCAATGTTACCATACATATGCTTGCATATTCATCATTGGATTCTAATAGTTTTTATTTCTGAGGTTTAGATTGCCAGAAGTAAGAATGATGGATTAAAAAATCATATACATAATTAATTGCAATAGATGCAAAAAATCGTGTTTTTTAATCTCTATTAATTCATACATCTTGTAGAAATTTATGAGAATGTCCAGGTTCCTCACATTTCTACCAATATACTTTTTAGTTTCCCTTAAACTGTCTATAAATTGATACATCATTCTTTCTTTAATTTGTATTTCCCTAACTATTATTTTATTTAAATAGCTTTTCATGTTTGTTGGATATTTGAATTTACTCTTTTGTAAAAGCCTTCTTTATTCCCTTTGCTTATATTTTATATTTGCCTTTTTTTCTAAGAGCTATTTGTTTATATATGTATATATACACACACACATATATATGTACGTATATATGTATATGTTTATACACTTCATATATTTCATATATGTATATACATATCAATTTTTTCTTTTATAGCATTAGTGCTTTCAGACAGTTTTTACTGATTCCTTTGCCATTAGATTTTTAAAGGAAAATACTAAATTGTCTTGTTTTATTTCACTACCAGTTACATTCTCACTTATACTAGGATGTTTCTACATTTTATCTCTATTCCAAGAAACTATGGTAATATCAAATTGAATGATTATAGTAGCTTTATAGTATTATCTGGTAAGGCAAAGACACCACAGCTGCGCTTTCTCTTAGTTGGAAATGGTTAGAAAATTATTCTGAATATGAGCTTGAAAAATATATATCCAATTAAAAATGTATTAATACAAATTTGAATTGCATTAACTTCATAGGAAAACATTTGGAGAACTGTCATTTTTATGATGTCTTCTTTAAGAACATGGCCTCTCTTTTCATTTTAAAAATATATTTTAGTCTTTTAAAAGTTTTCTTTATTAGAGATACTGTAATTTTTAATGAAAATTAATTCTATATACTTTATAACATTTTTAATTACATGGAATAAAACTCCTATTTACATTTTTGAGTGTTAATTGCTAAAATGTAGAAAACATTTATTTTTATACTTATCTTGTCTCAGACTTACATAATTCTCTCATTAATTTTAGTAATTTTTTACCAGAATCTCTTGGCTTTTCATGGATAGAATCATTTCACCAGAATAAATTTATATCTCCTTTCCTAATATTTCATTAGTTATTTTGTTTTTTATAGCTTTATTAAAACTAATATCAAATACTAATGTTGAGAGAGGATAACCATTTTTCATTTCTAATTTTTAATTACAGCTATGTAGTTTCACTCTTAAGGTAATTGTTTGTTATGATTTGTTTTGTTTTGCTAAAGAGAAATCTGTTACCTTGAAGTATTTATCCATACTCACTATCACCTACTGACTCTTAAACTCAATCAAATCAAATTTTTGCTAGTAACATTTTACTAAACTGCTTTTGGCAAAGTGACCTCCCAAGGTTAAATCTAATGGTTACTAGTCATCTTCTGTACCTATTAATATTTAGGTAGGTTGGCATCTCCTTCCACTTTAACATACTTTTTTTCACTTGATTTCCTTTTCCTTCTACTTACTTTTTCTCACTCTTCTTTTCCTCATTTCTCTTATTTTCCTCAATCTTTTAATATTAATGACCAATTAATGATCAGGGGTGCAGCCCTCAGTTCGATACTTACTCCTTCAGTGATACTATCCAAGCTCATAATTCTAAATGCCATCTATTTGCAAAACACATCTAAATTTAAATCCTAGCTCAAACCTTTCTCCTAAACTCTAAAAGTGCATACAACTGAGTACTTGAAGCATTATTTTGGTAATAGACATTTTTTCAATTCCATCAAGAAGATTTTTTGTTGTTTTCTCTGATTTTTTTTATTATTATTATTGAGGCATAATTGACATACAACATTAGATTAGTTTCAGGGTGAAATGTGTGAAGGATTAAAAGGTTCAAACTTTAATGACAGACATCTTAAGCTCAACAAGTTCTATAATAAACTGTGACTTTCTTCAAAATGTATGTGCCCAACCATTTTACTACTTTGCTTTTTAGTACTGTATATGTAAAGTAGTGCTATATACTATAAAAATTGGCCAGAGGCTTTAATAATAAATATGCATATTAACAGAATATCTTTTGTAATAAAATCTTTTCCCAACTAGGTATAATATTTTTCTTTCAAAATGCAGAGTGAAGTCCTTAAAGGCAAATTAATTCATTTCTTGATAGGGAATAAAAATTCTCAAAAATGTCTGGCAATTCATCACTATAAAGAGTTATCATAATAAAATAATTTTAAAAGCAGAATTTTAGTGTGCCGTAGAAATTCAAGAAACCTGTGTGTGTATATTCCACCAAAAAAAAGTCATGAAAATTTTGCTTAATTTAAAAATATATAGTTTGTAAGAAAAATGTAATTGTATTAAATATTCTTATGAAAGTACAGAATCAATGTTCTCTGAGGATATAAAGCCTTAGGTTTTTCAAAAGCAGAGCCTGAATGTCTGACAGGAAAAATAAAGAAAGGTCACTTCCCTTTCTCTCAAGCTGGCCATGCTGTCCCCCAAATTATACCAAAGTCATGAATTTGCTTATGTAGACTGCTTGCCCACTAATCCTAGTCATTATTCTATAGACTGTTTTCTTCGCTGAAGCAGCCTTCTTTGGCCATATTACCTAAATCCCTACATGTAATTTAGGGCATGATTAGATTCTTAAGACAATATATTTTATATTGAGTCAATTTTATAACAGGCATATCAGTCATATCACCTGAAACAAAGTGTAACTTTCATGATGAGAAGTACATATTCTATAGCTCTCCATTTCCTATAACACCTAACATTTTATAGGATTTATAATTGGCTAATAACAGCACACTAAATCGACTGATAATTTTTAAGTGTTATAATTATAAAAAGAGAAGAAAAATGAAGTCTGCATTTCATTTAAATCCTATTCATCATTTCATGTCGAACTTAAAATTTAATAACCAAATTATAATCTCAAGGATCTATTAAAAAAAAAAAAAACCCTCCTGTTAGTTCTTTCGGATTTAAAGAATAGGATCTATTTAACATACATTTTAGAATGTTTTCTCTCAATGTGAAAATGCATCAAAGTATTAAATAAATTGTACACCTTCGTGTGTATCACAGAAGTAGTTCATTTAAAGCTATAGTTCTTAAAAATATATTCTGCTTTCCAAGGAAAAATTGGCATAATAAATTTTAGAGTGTGCAAAAATTTATAATAAAAGTCTATTTTTTCTGCAAATAGTAAAAAAAAAAATGACTACAATTAAAAGTCTTTCATCAGTCTTGCTCAAACTCATCATGCATCATTTACAAATGTCAGTCATTTAAGAATAAGGGTAGAGAATGAGGAAATTTTATTATTTTTGGAGGGAGAAGTTAATCAGGTTGGAACAACAAATGATAGAACTATGCTTACAAAGTCTGGACCTAACAGAGAACGGTGACTAAAAAAAAGATTTCCCAAGGGCTGAAATCAAGGAACTTTTTAAACTAGGACTCTGAGTTGTCAATTTTGAAATAATCCATTGCTGTTCCAAACTTTCAAAAACTTAAGAAGCAAAGGCCCTATATGTACAGTGCAAAAAAGGGGATGCCATGTTATATGGAAATCAAGGGAAATAAACCCAATTCCCTGTCTAGACCCACACAAAGAAAAGAAAGATTTTTTTTCGAAGGAGAAGTGAAAGAGATCAAAAGTTCAGGAAAAACATTAACTGGGGCCAGAAGTGACTCAGAGATTCTAAGTTCCTTGAATTCATAGATATCTTGAGAAGGTCTTCCCTTGAATCAAGAGGTAGAAGGCTGAAGACAATTTCTTTCAAATCTAAATAGGATGGTTGACCTCAGCCAATATCTAGGTGACAACAGATATTCATGATGATCTATGGACGGCGAGTCATTAAATAGATTTTAAACAATGTATAAATCAGAGTCCACTGTGAACTTCTGATCTAGAAAGAAATGCAACATGTACCCAGAAACCATCATGGTGGTAATAAAAAACAAACATTACAGAAATCCAAAGTGAAAAAAAGTTTTTCTTACTCTCTAGAAATATTTTTCAATAAAATTGTTTGATTAAACAATGGTAAATGTACAGCATGTTAAAGTATAAAAGAAAAGAATCAAAATTAAAATTAAAATAATCTCTTTTACAGATATTTATTTTTCAAATAGACTTTTTAATCTTTTTTTAACTTATATAATCTGAAACTTAAGAAATATCTGAAGTTGCATAAAAGAAGAATAAAAGTTATTACAAGAAAAGTGATGCTACTCTCCATAAAATTGTTTGGTCAGATATTCTCTTATTGACCAACTATTTTTGTAATAGAATATGCTATTACCTATGATATACTAATGGGATGTCTTACTTATCTCACAACATTATGTAGTATAATCCCTACTTTACAAATAAAGAAACCAAGATACATAAAAATTAAACAATTTAGCCAGACATTTACCCAGGCAGACTGATTCTAAAACCTACATTCTTAAATGACCTTATTTATTTTATACACTTTATAACAAAACAAAAATATATAGACATGTAATTAAATAACTAGTTTCTTCTACGTCTATTATTACCATTGATTATGATTATGACATTGATCATTTAGGAAGGATTTGCAAAATGCTTAAGTCCAGAGCAAATTATATTTTGACCGGTTATCCAATACTGATTGCTATGGTCCAACCACCATTTTACAGCAAGCTGGATTAACTGTACAAATGATAAAAATAATTCATAGTCTTAATGCTAGTTTTAATGTATATTTTTATATACTCATCACAATAATATTTATAAAGTATCCTTAAGAAATGTGATACGTAAATTTATTTTTAAATATAATATCCATTAACAAGTAACAATATGCAATAATAGTTATTTAAATAATTATGAACAGAGAAAACTTCTGCTGACATGATCTAATTGAATTGTTTCCTCATATACTATAGGATCTGTATTAATAATAATTCAATGCTATGCTGGTAATATATTACTATGTTTTTAAAAGTCAAATTGAATCCTTTAGTCTAATGAGCTGTGAAACCTGTGCTACTTGTGGTCTCAATGTACTTCATTCTTAAATGCAATATCGGGCAAATGGTAAACAAATGCCAAATATTAGGTGAATGCACAGGAGTTCTTTAATTTCTGGTGACTCAAGGCAAGGTAAAAGAGAGGAAACAATCTTATGCTTAAGCAGGACTACCAATTTAAATAAAGTAACTGTGAATATAAAAATGATCGGGAATCTTTTCAGTGATTGAGTCTGTGCGAAGGACCTACTTGGTTCTCAGAGCAGTCCTTTGGAAGGTACGCTTGTACTTGTTCCCCCCAGATATTGCTCCTGTGTTGTGTCACCCTGTTCTTCTGAAACAATGTTCTGCTCATCTATGTCAGGGATCTAAAAAAATTATTTTATTAGCTTCTTCTTAACTTTCCCACTTATTCTGATGATTTGAAAAGTAACTTACTTAAACTTGTGATATTATTGAACTTATAAAAATATAGAATTGGAAAATAAATGCTTGCAACTATTTTATAGACCATTAATCCAATTAAATTTTATTTGGAAAAAATGGATTCTGCTAATAAAATAACTTTCAAAACAAGATAGAAGAGCTTTCCATGTATAGGCAAGAAAATAATTTCATCAAAGAATAAAAAAAAATGAAAATTAAAAAGAAAAGCTGAAATGTCTCATAAACATAGGAAAAAATAAATATGAAAAATCAATTACTTTAATCACTAGAGTCCATGCTTCTCCCACCCTCCAAAAAAAAAAAAAAAAAAACACGACAACTTACTTGTATTTAAGAATTTTTAGTGCATAGAGTGAGTTGTAAAATTGGTACCCAAAATTTAATCATGATGAATAGGTCTGAAAATATATCTTAGTTGCAACTATGAAAATATCTGTACTTTGTCACCAGTTTTAAATTTACATGCCGAGACACTGAAGAATTTTCATTCGTGATTAATATTATCATTAAAAATATAATTTGAGTAGAATCTAATTTGACTAAAAGATACTTTATTTCTGTTACAAATTGATCATTTATTTTCATGTGCTGAAAATCAGTTTGGCAGCACTTTTATGCTAATTTTTCTAACATTTTAATGGAAAACTATATATTTAGTCTGACATTCAAGTAATGATTTTTAATGCATACATTATGATTTTACCTCTAAATTATGACATTTACTGACTCAGTGAATAAATGAATGTAATCTAATTTTGATTAAACACACAAAATTGTTTTTTTAATCAGATGAAATAACTTACAATAGACAGGCTTTGTATTGAGTTGGGAGACTCTCCTTGGTTGTTTTGTGTTCTTGTGCACAGCCAGGGATGGAATTAGTGTGCTGTGTACAATCATGCTGACCACTGAAAGACAAATGTTGAGTGCACTGAGAGGCTCTAACCTCTTCAGGACTAAAAGAATTTTTTTGACTGCTGCATTTCGAAAACAGAGAGCTGGAAGAGAGCAGCAGCATTTAAAGCTGCTCCTGACATCAGTGGAAGTCCATTTCCCCTCTTCCATTTTTTTTCCTTTCAAGAGCAAAAGATGGAGTCTATTTCTCAGAAGTTTGAAAAAAAGAACAAATGCAACTTCGCCTTAGGAAGTCTAAATTACTTACATGTAACCTCAGAGTCGTTCAGAGTTTCACAACAAAGCCTAGACAGTGACTGCAGAACACTGACATGGTGATGCTGAAGAGAGGGCCTCTTCAGGGTTTATTCACCTCGGCATTTGTTGATAGGACATGGCCTTGAAGTCTCTAGAGTCTCCACGTACCTTTATTTCTTTTTGGTGTGTTTGGATCTCTGCCTGTTTACTAGATGGCTCATACCGCATGAAAAGAAGCCGCGGGGATGTTTTATCTCTTGTCTGAGCTTGCTTCAATTAAATTAATGGACCCATTCAGCTCACTCTTTCCCCTTTCAGATGCACCCCTGATGAATACATTAAAAAGATCTTAAGTCTCAAGATGGTACATCATGGTATTAGCCAGGGCACTCATTTCCCTCTGCCTTCTTTTTCTGTAAATCAAATAATTAATGAGATCTCCACCTCAATAAAGCACTTCATCAATATTTTGTGGCAAAGGAAAAAAAAAATGCCCTCTTTGCTTGTAGTAGAGCTTTTATCTCCATCTGTGTAGGATTTTGTGGGAAAATGTAGTAATATTGAAATGACAAAATATTGACTGATTCTTGCAGTTTGTTCTTCAGTGCCGAGAAGGATTAGTTAAAGGCTTTCTACACTGTTCGGCAGAGAAGCAAGTGACAAGCTTGTCAATATGCTGTGGATGTTTTGCACTCAATATTTAAGCTGTAAACACCAAGTGGGACAAATTAGTTTTGCTAGAGTTTGATGTCACCGGAGAGGAGTCACGGGTTTAGTCAGAAAGCACACATTATTTTGCTGTTTGTTTAAGTGAGTAGTTGTCTATGTTTTTTACTTCATTTTTTTCCTTTTTTATATCCTTTGTTTTTCAGCCACAAAAGTATCTGCTCGCTACTTTAGAGCTTCAATGTAAAGACACTAAACATGTAAGTGACTGTAGTAGTTCCACTTTAACTTGATACATGAAAAGGTTCCTTTTTGCAGACTACAGAAGCTACATATTAAATTAGAGGAGGACCAAAAAAAAAATCTATTTTCTTTTGTGCAACGCTTTCCAGCTGGGCTGGCAACCATTTTTCATTTCTGTGAAGAGGGCAACACCATAAAAGTTATGGCCATTTCTCCTTCGTGTTCATTTATACAGACAGACTCTCATTCAAAGATACATGTTTGCTTTCCTGAAGTGTTTAGTTTCACTTCTGGATGAATATCAATAAGCCATATTCAATGTTTCCTTGCATGTCTAATGTATATCAGTATGACTCTTAATCTGAATGGGAATTGAGTCTGGAAAGAGGGAAAGAAGAGATGAGATGGAGATAGATGAATAGATAGATGACAGATAGATAAAATTTAAATGATTCATATTAAGCTTAACTCAGTCCATCCAAATAACTATCACTCAAAACACAATTTGGTAAGCTACTAAAGGGAGGAGATGAAATAGCCCTTATCCTTTGCAGAGTATGGGTTTGACCAACAATTTTAAAGCAATAGGAGGCACAAAACATAAATGTAAGCACAGGGACAAGTAGGGGGAGAAATTAGAGAAAACTAATAACTTTGTTATTTTCATTAAAATAATCAGATGCAGTTAGAATAGGACTGGAAAAGATTTATGAAGAAAGGTAAATTTGATGGAGAAAAAGTTTGCTTATCCGAAGGTCTTCAAAGGATAAGTTGTCTCCAGAAAAACTAAGAAGTTGAATAATAAATCATTCTAGGTATTGTGGTCAAGGACAATTTCTTTTCATAGCCATTAATGATTGAGTCATGAATCCAATATTAATTTATAATATATATTTCAACTGTATTTCAGAAGTTTCATAATTGAAACAATACTTACATGTCTGCTGCCATATAGGTAAGGTAATTTAATATTTTAATTATTCCAGATTGCAACAGTGTTCAGCAAATGAAGTGGATACCCGGACACAAATCTGCCATTTATTACTTTCTTCTATTAAATTAATACATATGGACACTTACAGATAATCCCACACTCAACCTGACCACATTCAAATGACGAACAATGTGACAAAAAGAGTGAAGGGGTAGCTAAAGCTCACGATGTATTTTAGGGAAAGTTGCAACCTACATGCCAGAAACTTAAGGTTATGTTTGACAGCTACAGTGAATATTGATAAAACACGTAGAACCCAATTTATAATTCATTCTCCAAATAAAGTTGTTAATTTGAGATCAAACAAAAGGACTTATCAATGTTACAAAAAATATATGAGCAAGCAGAAATAATTAAAGTGCAAATGGTGTATAAAATGAAGTTACCTTAAATTACTACCAAAATATTACACATAAAAATAGGAAAAAAATAAAATACAAGGGAATACTATAGCAGTCATAAACATTTATGCATAAATTAACAAAATATCTACATACCTAAAAGTATTAAAAGTTAAAATTAAAAAATATGTTATAGAGGTAGGAGCGTTACTGCCCAATGTTTCACAGTTTTAACTGAATATCTAAATAAATGACAGATCATAAAAAAAGTAATTAAAAGTTTGATTTAACAATTATACCCTAAAAATAACAGCCTTATGAAAGAGTATGTGAAAGATTGACCATATATTAACCAAAAAGAAAAAGACTAATAAATTTTGAGGAGCAAATATAAGTTTACATCTTTATACCACTAACAGAAATTGAATTCAAAGTCACTATCAGAATATTAAAAAATTACTCAGAAATTTATTAAAATTTTAATTACCTTCTTCTAAAATAAAATTAAACAATGACAACAAACAACAAGCCCTTTAGGTCAAAATAAAAAATATATATATTTACAGATCGCCACAGTTTACTAAAAACCAGTTCATGTCCACAGATTCTATAGTTTTAATTAAGATTTTTACACAAATATTGTATTAAATATTGAGTATATAAAATTGCTTATAAACTATGAGCAAGTATAAGGCTAATAATACAGTAAAACACATCAATTTAAGGGAGAAAGTTAACTTTACCTGTGAATTCCCTTGTGTAACCCCCTCTGATCCCTGACCTAGTCTCTTCTGGTCTCTCTAGCTTACTACTGTATTTATCTTTTGTTTATCAGTCCCTGATTTTCCTGAATATTTTTGCCACATATATTGCCATTCCAAATGTCATACTTAGTTGCATATGTATTGAACATCATATAAATGAAATCATATGAAATTCCTGACTTGCCCTTTTCACTTTTCATCATGTTCTGGTCACGTTTAGCTGAAGCAAATTCATTTTTGCTGCTACACATTCATGTCTACCAGAGCTGATATATTTATTTCTCTGTTGATGGTCATTTGAGCAGTGTCCAGATATTTGCATTTGCAACAGTGCTGCTATCAACATACTTGTGCAAGTCTCCTGGCACATATCAAAAAAAAAAAAAAAGTGTTCTACTAAGGTATTACCTAAGAATTCCAGTAAAAGAGAAGATAGTGTTTAATTTGCTTTGCTGAGATATTTTTAAAAGTGTTTCTTGATAGAGTTGCCCTTTCCAAAGGGAAATGGTTGTATTTAAATATCATTAAGACCCCTTACTTCATGTTTTCACAATTGAGATAACCCATAAAGCCTAAAAGATTTTTTTTCAATTTCATGTGTCAAAATAATGTTTTCTAAAAAATATTTTATAAAAATAATTTATGTAAAAAAGTTGAGGTTTGATAAAGTATAAAAATTAAAATAAAAAATATTAACCCACAGATATAAATGTATATAAATTTGTATATATAACTGTGCACATATACAAAATAAATATATTAATTCCTGGAAGTACAATGACTGAGTTAAACCTTTTAAAAATGGCAAACTTTCCCAGCTGTAGAACAATGTATTACTTTGTACTGCTGCTGTAACAAATTACGACACAAATGTACCATTTTAAAGCTTTGAAATTAGAAGTCTGAAATGGATCAGCAGGGCTGCATTCCTCTGAAGGTTCTGTGATAGTCTGTTTCCTTGCCTATCTCAGCTTCTAAAGACTGCCTGCCTTATCTGGCCCATGGCCCATGGCCCCATATTTCATCTTCAAAACAAGCAGTGTATAGTATCTTTCATTCTCTTTTCTTCTCTGACCCTTCTGCCTCCCTCAAATAAAGACCCTTGTGATTACATTATTCCTACCTGGATAATCTTCCCCATCTAAGCTCCTTAAATTAATCACATCTGAAAAACCCTTTTGCTTTGTAAAGTAACATATTCACTGGTCATGAAATTAGGACATGGATGTCATTGGAGAATCATACTTCAAACTACTATAAGCATATTCTGATTAGACTATAAAAGAGAAGACCAATAGCTATCAAAAAGCTCAAAATTAAATATTTTCTTTAAAAGATTCAGTTCACTTATAGTTAATAGAGTGGACTTCCTCACACACCTATGGACACTGAATGTCAGTGAATTTCTGTACAAGGTCTCCACATCTTTGGAAGGGAACTCTGATGATGGTGCTAATGTACTCTGTACAGCTCACTACAATATCTAATTTGTTCCATTATTGGCTTTCTGTAAAAAGAGGCAACCTTACTGCTAACCTTGAGATGATTAGAATGTAATTCTTGTCCAGACTAAGAAAACTTTTGTCACGCTTCCATACTGATTTTTCTATGGCAGCTGTGGCTGCTCTGTACCTGAGACTTGTATACAAATGTGTTTTATAGGTAGAAAGCTGTATTGTTTAAAAGTTGATGTTAAAGCTTCGGCAAAGTTTGAAGGGAAATCTCATTGGTCTCAATGTTAGTGATGCCATCTATGCTATAAGTAAAACTTGTCTTCATACTTGGTCAAATTTACAAAGTGAATATGTTCACCTTTTGCTACCTAGGTCAACTTGGAGTCAATGTAATCTTTCATGCTGTAGGAGGCTAAATAATTCATTTTTAAAGCAAAAGAGAAATATTGTCTCTAATAGGATGTCAAAGAGTTTATTTGATGTCTTAATAAACAAAGTGAAATGGTCTTCTCCTGCATAGTTACTCATCCCAGAGTCAATCACTCAGCTGAATTTATTATAACCATTAGGGCTTAGTGAAGAAGACATTTAATTATGAGGCACGTAATTATCACAATGTTTGCTTAAATGGAATAATGAAATGTATCTTGCATAAATATTAGTATAAATATGGAGAGCTATAGTAGAAAAGGACAACATTATGCTAGCAAAATATTCTATAATTAGATTTAAAGGGTTTGAATATTTTAATGAATGAAGATTAGAAAGAATTAACTTTTAAAAATAAATCACTGATAAAATATGGGTGATGAGTAATAGCCAGGGTAGGAGACACTGAAGTCCCTGGAATTGCTTAAGAGTATACTGAAGCCTGAATCTTAATTAAAAAGCTTGTTAATACAAGATAGTCTGGACTCACTTTTCTTGGCTCCTCCCATCTAAATACATCTAAGTGTCCTGGAAATAACTCAATAATCATAAATGGACTCAGAACTCTGAAAAGTATAAAGAAAAGCTGGACCTACAGTCCTAGGTTTTCTTTTTATTTCCCATAGATCTCTAACTGGGCACCAGAGAGGCGTGCAAACTGGAAGCACCAGCAGATGTAGACTAAAACAAACCAATGTACAAAAAGACCCTGCTCTCTTCAGTAAAAGGACCAGGAAAGACAGAGCCCAACAGAGACCTAGCTGTGACACCCACTCCACCCAGACACAGCAGGTCCAATGGGCCACAGCAGAGACACATCCTTTGCCCCAAACGTGGGCCAGGGATAGATCTTGTCCACTGCAGCAGCAACAGAAACAGAATAGGGAACCACCACCTATTCCATATCTAAGACATAGCTACCTGATCTACCCCAGCAGCAGAGTCTGCAAACATACCCCCTGCTCCACATCTGAAGCCAGCAGGCCTGATGTGTAGGAACCCACACAAGCACCATGGACTAAATTAATCACCATGAGAAAATATTTTATTTCAATCATCTTTTTAGTGAGGTATAATTCACAAAAATGTACAGATCTTGAATACAGTTTAATGAGTTTTGTCAAATGTATACACCCACGTAGCTACTACCCAAATAAAGATACAAAAAAATGTTGGTATATCCCAAATATTTCATCATTCCCAATTCATGCCAACTCCTAACACTGACCAGAGTTCTATAAACTATAAACTTTAGTGCTGCCTATCTCGGAACTTTATTTAAAGGGAATTATACAGTAAGTACTATTTTGTGTCTGGTTTCTTTTTTCTCATGCAAAGTGCTGAATATATCAGTAGTTCATATTTTCCTATAGACATTAAATGATATAAACATATCATTTCAATGTAGGGGCTAATTTAAATAAAGCTAGTATGGATATTTTATACAAATCTTTTGGTGGACCTATGTCTCTCTTTATCTTGGGGCAAAGATCTGAGTCGAATAGATGGGTCATAGAGAAGTTACAAACTTAATTTTATAAAGATATGCAAAGTGGTTTGCATTACTGTAATAGGTTGTGCAGCCTTTACAACCATAGGTAAAGTCACATTGTTACCTTGTTAGAAGGCCTAAAAAAATTCTTGAAGAACACTTATCCAAAGATGAAAAAGGGCTTTGTAAAGAGTTGGAAAACATTACTGAAATGCTTGAAGGATCAGGTCCACCTAAATGAAACTCGAGATAATCATGCTAAGTGAAATAACCCAGACAGAAAAAGTTGAAAATCACATAATTTCAACTATATGTGGGATATAAACTGAAAAGCAATAAAGGATCAGGACAAACAAAGACTCATGGACAGGACTATAGACTAGTGGTTACCAGATGATAGGAGGTAGGGGGAGGGGGAGGTAGACAGGGTAAAAGGGTCAAATATGTGATGACAGAAAGAAATCTAACTATGGGAGGTGAACACACAGTGTAAATATACACACACACACACACATATGCCTTACTGTTAAAGTGTACAGCTGAAATTTATTGAATTTCGTTAACCAATGCCACCATAAAAATGAATGAATGAATGAATGAATGAATGAATTGAAAAAACAAGCAGCAAGAGAAAAACAGATAATTATTTATAAGGGAACATCCATAAGACTGGCAGCTGATTTCTCAAAAGAAACTATGCAGGACAGAAGGGCTTGGCAAAAAATATTTGACAGGATGAAGACCCAGGATCTACAACCAAGGATACTTTATCCAGCAAAGCTATCATTTAGAGTTGAAGGACAGATAAAGAGCTTCCCAGACAAAAATAAGCTAAAGGAATTTAACACCACTGAGCTGGTATTACAAGAAATGTTAGAGGGACTTCTTTAAGAAGAAGAAATACAAAAGACTCACTTTATATTAAAAGATACATACAGACTAAAAGGAAGGGGAGGGAAAAAGATATTGCTTTGATAGACCTAGAAGGTATTTGAGCCAGACAGAGAAAGATAAACACTTATCTTTCACTTATATGTGGAATCTAAGGAATAAAAAGAACAAACTAATCAAAAAAAAAAAAAAAAAAAAGATTAGGTCCAAGAGTTTGAAATGTGAGGGAGAGTGAGACTTTGTACTTCTAACATTAAAATATATAGAGATTTATTCAAATTCCAAAAGAATTCTATTTCTTTGATGGATAGTTTAACAACCCAGGGAGAGAGAGCTTCATGATGGAGAGTTTCTGGGATCCTTATATGATATTCACAACTGTATATCAGAGCTAAAACTATTGTTGTAAGGTCTTTAAGCTTTAAGGATTTTGTAGCAAGTCAGCTACAGTGATGGGGTACTGTTTTGACAACTAAAACAAAAGCAGAATAATTTTCAAAACCTTACAGGATTCAAGCAATTAAGAGAGTGAGATGGCCAGTAATTTTTTATAGGGTTAAGAAGTCACCAACAGTAGAGGGAACACCATTGTTTCAAATACCACTGAAAGCAGTTAGAGAGGAAGACAAAGAAGATGTCCTCATGAAGACTCTCAGAGGATGAGATATCAGAGGAAATAATGGACTTGAAATATCCAATACAGTCATGCACCACATAATAATGTTTTGGTCAACAACAGACCACGTATACGACAAAGGTCTAGTAGGATTATAATGTAGCTAAAAAATCCTAATCAATCTCCTAATGACACTGTGGTCATCTTAATGTAGTAGAGCAACACACTACTTATATCTGTGGTCATGCTGGTGTAAACAAACCTACTGTGCTGCTGGTCACTTAAATGTATAACACATACAATTGTGTACAGTACGTAATACTTAATAATAAGTGATTATGTTACTGGTTTATATATTTACTATCTATATTTTTATCATTATTTTAGAATGTACTCTTCCACTTATAAAAAAAGTTTGCTGTAAAACAGTATGCTTTGTTACACTGGCAGTAGCCCCATACACCATGTTTACTGCATCTCTTGATCACATCATTTTCTCTTGTGCGAGTTAATCTCATCTTATTTTATAAATTTTGTAACCTAAATGTGCAGCATTTATAAAGTTTTCCACAGTGAGCAGTAACATCCTAGGCCTTCATATTCACTCAGTACTCACCCACTGACTAACCCAGAATAACTTCCACACCTGTAAACTCCATTCATGTAGGTGCCCTATAAAAGTATACCATTTTTTTTATCTTTCATGCCATATTTCTTACAGTATAATTTCTAGGTTTACATATACAAACAATATTGTGTTACAGTTGCCTACAGCATTCATTACAGTAACATCATGTGCAGGTTTGTAGCCCAGAAGCAATAGGCTATGACATATAGACTGGGTGTACAAGGAATACCATCTGAGATTGTAAGTGTACTCTATGATGTTTGCCTAACGATGCATTTTTTTCAGAATATGTCTTCATCATTGAGCAGTGCATGACTATACTCAGGGAGTCAAAATGAATTCAGTGTCAACTCACTCTCCTTATAACAGTTACCAACAATCAAAATTGGAAAAGACAAGAATAAAAACTGTTGCTCATAGTCAAACACAAGATAAACTCAGAACTATTCTGAGTTAGGAATTATACTCCTGATTAGTTTGTTTATTTTTATTGAGAGATTAAGACTGATAATAAAGGATTTATTTTATCTAATGGAATGCTAATCTCGTATAATCTCATAATGTTTTAGAGGACTCCCAGAAAAATATAAAAATGATTGAATCAAAATGGGACATCCTAGGAATTTTGTGGTTTAGATGTAGAGATCCATGCTTTATTCAGTTGTAAAGGAGGGATAATAAGTAGCTGACTTTATTCATGATTTAAAAAATTTTCATTCTTTTTATCTTTACTTGAAGAAGAATTAGGAACCATTAAACCCAACTTCAGATATGTTTGCTGCTCATAGAGTTTAAATTCCCCAATATCTGCTTGGGCTGGATTATGCAATAGAAACCAGCAAGATGAACTGCATGCATTTTTCACTCACATCTGGAAGGAATCCTACTTTATACTGGAGGAGGAGAAAAGGAATAACAGAAAGAAGAGGACAGGACAAGAGGGAAGTGAAGGAGGAGGAGGAGGAGCAGGAGCAGCTTGGCTGTGGAGGAAGCTTAGGTGGCAAAAAAATACAATGATTCTCTAGTTTGCAGAGGACAATGATTATTTAACAGAGACAGAAAATAAGCATTACAGGATCTTTCCATATTAGAAATATTACAGAGTAACTCTCCAAAGAAAATGATAGCTTAAGAAGGCAGAGAAATAGGATGAGAGTTAGAAAGTAGAATAATGAGAAAATCATAAAGGTAGGAGTTAGAGCAAGAAATTATAATGAGAGGAGAGAAAGAATTTCCCTTAGCAATTGCCAAAACGAACAAAGATATTTTGATGTTATACTGTATATCATGCAATTTAAATTGTTTTTCTGGGTATTGAACTGGTATTTCTTTAAATGCAATACTGATCTCACATAGACCACATGACTGCTTATTTTTATCTGAGTTACATTAAACCGATTCTCTTCATTCTTTCATAAAATAGACATCAACACTAATCATTGGGCTACTTGCACGGGTACGATGACAATCGACTCCTGCCCAAATATAGCTTAACAACTAATGGCACATTAACAAATTTGCTTTCAATTATCACTTGAAGACCATGACAACGTAAAGAGTGTAATTGGCTTGACAGTTATGTTTCTCATTATAAATTAATCAATTATGATCTAGTCTCTACTTCCATTAGATTTTTATTTTTTTTTAATGAGTTGTTAGGACCTTAAATTTCTGGGCAAGATTAATTGCTAGGTTTGTTATGTAAGATACTACATTTTCCCAGAAGCATAAAACTGTTATAGGAGAAGTAGCATAATAAGAATGCCATGTTTCATATGCTTACTATGAGGATGTAATTCCAATTACTTTAATTAAACTATCTCATTTAATAAAAATATAAACTGTGAACCTATAAGGTAAATATTGTTACTATATCAATTTCATTAAAGGAGATATTATACTTTTAAATTTTATTTTCTTGATGTTATTCAATAACCCATATATACTACCCCAATCACCATTACAGTCTATTTATTTTCTTGCACAGAACCAGGTTTTAAATAACACTGTTGATGTTATTCAAAATCCTGGTGCTTCTCAGATTTCCATAAGCAAGAAAAACCTGTTAATAAACTTCTCCCACATGACCATCATCAAGATATTGTGCCACATTGGCTGATATTCGTTAGGTCACTCTTCTCATTCGGGTTTGATTGAAAGTTCAATCTTTTAATTTGATAAATGTAATACTGTATGTCAAATGCTTGAGAGAGAGATTCAAAGTGTTTTGTTCATACTATTGACAACTGACTTGCTGGATGATAAAAGTAAGGGTACCAGACAGTTTTAAGAATTATTTTAGTGTTTGAAACTTATAGATTTTTCTCCATTTTGATAGTCTCCTTCCCAGCAATGAAGAGTCATCACCTTTACTGGCTGAGTGTAGGGCCATTGTGTTGTGTCTACATTTTACATTCAGACATCAGCTTAATGAATTGCAGAGTGGTTGTGAGAAAGATCTAGAGATTCAGCCTGGATTCAATGTCAATTCTCCCACCAAAAACTACACTACTTTGGACAAACTGCTTAGTTTGATTTAAGTTCTATTTCCCTGGTAATATATCCATATCATAGATGTTTTGGATTTAAATACATGATATATAGTTAACACTGAATAAGTATTGGCTACATTTATAAGTAGGCATGTACTTTAAATCAAAAAGATTGATTTTTCATTTTTGATTTTTGCTGTTAAATAAAATAATTATACCTATTTTATAAAGTTGAGGAGAAGAATAAATAGAATAATGCATATAAGATGCTTTACAATGCAAAAACATAAGAAATTTTAAATTATATGTTGTTTTCTTTGGTTCTCTAATTATATCTACAACAGTGTTAGCCTATAGAAGACATCTACTAAGAATCTCCTTGTAGCCCTTCTTGATTACAGCAGCTAGGTGGCAGTTCCTCCAAATTCGTATGGCATTTTTGTAAATGTTTTTATATACTTAATATAAAATTACTAGCATTTTAGTTATGTGTACACTTATTTAATTTCACCCAACACAGTACATTTCTTAAGTAAATTAATATATTTGAACACTTAGAAAATACAGGGCATAAAAGATAGCACTACAGAAGGGTTTGCTGTTATAATAATAAGTACTGTAACTTTGTTACTAGAACCAATTATCTTTTACCAGGTGGGGACCATGTGTACCACTCAGCATCTAGCCAAATACCTAACTATAAATTGGCATTATTGTAGATTGAGCATTCTGAATCCTAAAAATAACAAAAAAGTAAGCTATTTTCCTAAATGTGCCCATTAATTATTATTCAGGAGTTTAATGGAATTGAGCAAATTCTTGTGGGAAACTTGAATATAGTGAACTTAAGGGGAGTGAGGCAGATAAAAGGTTAAGAAATCACCTCAGATGGAAAATCACATAACATTAACATCATGCATAATCACATGTGAGCAATGAACAGTATTACAACCAATTTCAATTTATGGAATCAAAATCATGACTGGAGGTTATCTGTCTAATCCTTGAGAATAGCAGCTTTAAAACGAGAGATGTCTGGGTAATAAAATGCCCATTATCTGCTTCTATCCATAGGTAACCTGCTTTTACCCTTTGACCCATGAATCTGCCATGCTGAAATATCTGTGAGACAGAATGCTTCTGAAAATGACATATTAGTGCCAGTGAATCAGCACATCCAGCAGTGAGATGTCATTTCTGTATGTCCTGAATTCAGAGCAATGTTCCCAGAAATGGTAATCAGTAGAGTGAAGGACAGGGAGTTTTCTCATTCAATAATTTTGGGGCAAAAGAGAGAAATAAATGAGAAGGGAGAATCATGCTTTAAATATTGTCAGTCTCCAGGAACTTGAAGATGAGATTCCAAATTTCTTTAAAATGCATTGAATTTTAAATATATTACAAGCTCTATCAAGCAGAGTATATAACATCTATCTCCTTTCTCTGGAACATGAGTATCACCTTTTATTATCAAATAAATATTTTAATTCTTCCCCCAAACTATTACAGTTTAAAAGAAGATTCTTAAGAGTTACTCAGAATCATATCCATAGCTTGCGCTAATGTTCTGATAGCTAATTTCGTGTATAAATATTAAGTCCTGATTTTATTCTGAAACTTACACTCATAACTGTGGGATACACTGATGAGGTGTTTTCTGTCCAAAAGCAGTAAAAAATTGAATAAAAAGAAAACTCATAATGGGACAGGAATGCAAGTGAGTTGCTTTTCAACAATCCAAGCATCACAAATACTTTAAAAGTTTTCTTTCTCAATCCAGTGCAGATTAAATTCACCATCTAATTTACAAAGATGTGCCTGGCCTTGTACTATGTTGGTATAGTATCCAATAGAAGTTGAACCTTTTAAAGGGAAAAAAAAATTCTATGACAACCTTTCCAAGTAATGATAGTCTCAAACTTTTGAACATCTGAAGACTAGAAAATGTCTTATTGTCCCATTTGTTTTATAACCCAGTATCATATTGGCTTTGAAATAAAATCTGATATTTATCAGGCATAAAACTAAATGAAATAAAATAAAATGTCTTCCAATTCTATTTAATTTTTTAATTTATTTTTCAGCTTCTATTCTTATCTACTTTGATTGTTTTACCTCTGGAATAATCTTAACCATGTGATATTTAGAATCTACTCAGCAAAGAATTGTTTATTCAGCAAAGAATGTGTGGCATGCCCGTTAGCTGCTGAATAAGACCTGCCCTCCTACAGGTAAAGTGGAGAACATAAAAGATAAATCAATGGCCATCTACCTGTGAGGAAGAATTTTACAGCTAGAGTTTATTATACAACTTAGTTTGCTTAATGCAGTCGGTTTATATAAATAGTCCTGGAATATTTATTAACATCACCCCATTTCATTGCCAAAGGTGTCCCAATTTGAAAGGTTAATTATATGGTCACAGTAGATAATGGAAAAAGTATGGGAATTATAGTCAGATAAATTCTAGATTAAATAGTAGTTCTGTCTTTTACCTGTTTTGTGACATTGGACCTCATTTTCTTCATTTGGTAAATGGGGATATTACCAGATTATCTTATAAATTACAAGATTACTATGAGGACAAAATGAAAGGGTTGGAAAATATTTAGACCTCCTACCCTTCACTCCAAGTGTCTGGTACCACTGTAGACACATAGTTTACGGTCAATATGTATTTGATAATATTTAGAAATTCAGGGCCAGCTACATGATTTGTGGGACTCAATAAAAAACAGAAATGCAAGTTATCTTGTTAAACAAACATGAATAAACTAGTGTTAAAGGTACTAAAATATAAAGCTTTTTCTTTATTCCACACATTCTCTCTCAACTTCTAATATCTTTTACTATTTAATATTATTATAACTGAAGGGAAATTAAAAATTAAAATTATTAGCAAGAATTTCACCATTCTTTTTATACTATGTAATGCCAATTTTAACTGCAAAGTTAGGAGCATTTAACTCAGAATCACTGAAATTACCCAATTCATATTTCTTAGCTCACGCTGGCACATGTATATTTTATTCTTACCCAAAAAAGTGAAAAATTTGCACAAAAGTAATCAGATAGTTTTATATCACTTGATACACACATTTTATTAATGAGTAAGGAATAACTGAAAGGAAAACAAAACTGTGAGTTACCCTATCTTTTTCTTTCTTTCTATCATCAACTTTAACTCAATTGGTTGGCTAAAATAGGGAGTAACACAGATAAAAGTATACATTATGGTTCCTTAGTCATTTAGGGATTTTTTAGGAGGCTGTTGTCTTCTTTCTCTATTCAAAGCAAGTTCTCGATCAATGGAAAGGGTAATTTCTTGTCAGTGACCCCATGTACTCAGTGGAGGTATAATACACTTGCCTTGTACTCTGAGCCTGGCTGAACATCCACAAGCATGGGACACTGGAGTTCATTCAGTGCTTGCGGGCATCACAAATGCTCTCTGCAAATGACATAGCAAGAACTGTGGTAGATGTGTGATTGAAAATCTATGTTCATTTGCATGTTCCATCATCCCATTGGCTCACACTTACAAACCAAGTTCAAAGATTATACATACTATCAAGAATTTCAACACAGCGGCGACTTTAATTCAAGCATGAGGCCCTTCTGAATGGTAGGTCCTGTCGACATCATGGTCACAAGCCCATGAAGGAGGACTTATGGAGTATAAAGTATGCTTTCCTGAGGCAACCAGAAGAACCATGTCAATAAACTAAAGGCTGTTAAGTGAAGGTATTACCTTTGAAATAATCAACATTATGGGAGGAACACAAAATGCCAGAAAGTACTCTATAAAACTGTCTAACTGGAAGTCCTCCAATACCTACTCAATTATAACGTCACCTATCATTGTCTCTTTGTATAAAACCTCTTATCCTCCTGTATTTACACTAGTTCTCTTCATTTTTTACTTTTTACCAAAAGGTGAGTTTTATTGGTTATCTTATTTCTTTCCGTAAATTGGCATAAATCAGATCAGTGCTGTTATCACATTGATACTTTTTTTCTGACTTGCATGTAACTGTTCATAGCAGCATTATTCATGATAGCCAAAAAGTAGAATAACCTAGGTGCCCATCAACTGGTGAATGGATAAACAAAAATGATATATCCATACAATGGAATACTACTTAACAATAAAGGGAAGGAACTTTGATTCCATGCAATAACATGGATGAATCTCAGAAACATGTTGAACCCAAGAAGCCAGACACAAAAGAGTAAATACTGTATAATTCCATTAATATGAAACTCTAGACAAGACAAATCCAATCTGTAGTGACTGAAAAGAAACCACAGCTCCCTGGGGCCAGGAATGGGGATGAGCATTGACTTGCAAGAGGCACAAAGGAAATTTTAGGGATAATGAAAATATTCTATATCTTAATTCACACCACTATTTTTAAACCTCACAATGGTCAGTTGAGAGGTCCAGTTAACAGTCTTTTGAATAGGTAAAAGACAAAAAGCTTGTTTTCCTGAGATCTATTTCGATTTTTTATATTTGCTAAATTGCCCATTGAAAATGTGTCCTTATTGCAGTTGTGAAATTTTTCACCTATTTAGATTTATCTGTTGCTGACATAGTGAAGAAGATGGTAGTATTTAGATTACTGAACCCTTTTTCACAATCAAATGCAGATGAGTATGAAAGAATTTGTCTGTGTTCTTTAAAAAACATACATATATATATATATATGTATACACATATAACACACACACACACACACATATTAATGACTTCAATGCTCTTACCTCCTTTATATTATTAGTATCTTGTTTTGGAAAAATCAAGTGAAAACTAAATATTAAAATTACAGTTTTATTATATTTGTACATTTTTTTGCATGATCTTTCTGCCTGGAGTTGCATATATTTCTTAGGAAAAAAGAGACCAAGGTCACTATCAGTTAATTGCAAAAGGAAAACATATATGTTATTTTACTAATAAAATGACATTTTATTATTGAATTTAGTTTTCTACAAGGAACAAGGTGGTCTTGTAATTTAATGTCATGAATAAAAGTTTATTCTACATAAAAATTTCCAGCACCCCTAAAAATTCTTGAGAAAATCTGAAAATCAGAAAGTTTTGAAGGCCAAAATATGCTTTAAAATAAAGGTTTTGACATACACTAAACATTAAAACTGTCAAATCATTTAAAACTAAATGGTAAAGAAATAACTTGGGGCATATATTATTTGCATGTACGTGTATATTGGTTTGTATTGTAAACATAAAATAAGTCTAGGCATAGCTGTCTCTGCTTCAATGTTTCTAGCTACAACTTTACCCCATTTGAAATAAATTGCACCTTAAATCTGAAGGCAATTTTTAGTAGTTTGGTGTGAGTACAGATTTCATCTTTGATATTTAGTAAGCCTGAGATCTTTCTAACTTGTGAAGTCTGCATGTCTGCAAACTAGGATGTCTGTGTTTGTTTTTATTACCTTTTTCATGCATGCCTTGAAATGACTAAATTACAGGTATTTTACATGTTTTGTGGTACAAGACAGATATAGTCCACTGGTATAATTTATCTTGAAACACCCTGTTTTACAAAATTACAGAAAAGCACTGCAATTTGCTCAATTTTTTATTTCTAAGACTATGGTAAAATCTTCAAAGCCTGGAAGATGTCTTCCAGATAAGAATTTAGCCATGCAATAAACAATTTTCATCAAAGCTTTGGGTTTGGGGAAATAGAGCACAATTGTGGTTTTAAAATCTTGGTAATGTTTCTTACTATTAGCTATTTTGTCTTTTGTATTTTGACCTAATTCAGGCACCAAAGGCATCAACTCTTACATGAGATTAGACATACACACACAAACATGCATACACACAGACACACACACACATGCACGCACACACACACAGCAGTCCAAATCAGATTATCTACAATCAAGGTAATTGTGGAGAAGAGAATTGTTCATCTGTGCTGTGCAGCTGCCTTTTGGATTTAGCGTTTGATCCTAAGTGACTGCTGAAGTTACAACTATAAAAGTGTCCTTGTCTAATCCGGTGGAGATTTCTTCTTTTAAAAATCACTTTTTAAAAACTTGTTTTGACTTTTTCATTCTTCCTAGCAAATATATATATAAACAGCCAAAAACTCATTAGAAAATGTGTAAGCCTTTATAATAAATGCAAGATAATTTGATGCTGTAAATAATTCGTACTGATTTTCAGTGAATATTTAAAATATTTTATGCCTACAATTTAGTTATATATATTCTGTCTTCTTAACATTTAAGAATCTCTGTATATTAGGAAAACATTTTGTGTTTATGTGATTTAGTTATATTGACTGTTAAATTTTGACATAGAATTTGACACTTTATTAAACACGTAGAAATCATATAGTTATAAAATGTGAATCTAAGTTTTGTATTTGTTGGTATTGCCAAATGTGTAAAAATCTATACCCATTTTTCTTATGTTGAGTCTATTTAGTATTCTGCATAATCAGAGTATTTATTATGTATTGGTGGAGCACAATTGGCTAAAGTTAAATTCTGCATCTTATTCTGTTACTTCAAATGATTCTTGGTGTAAAATGTTTCCATTACTAAAGACATTTTCAATCTTTCTTCTTTCGAATAGAACTATTTGAGGAATAGCATAACCTATAGATATTTAAAAGGGGCAATTTATAGAGGTTTTCTACTTCAGATATTTTTCAATAAAAAAAAAGTATTTCTACACATTACTCATGATGTACAGACCCTCATTAGCAAATAGTCCTTGATAAATTGACATAATTTCTGAATTCATAGTTTCTGCCTTGATTTTATATATATGTATATATCACATATAATAATTACTTTATATCATTTATAAATTTTACAATCCATAACAAAGGCATGCATTTATATTTTCAGAAAATTTAAAGCTGATATTAATCTCACAAGGATAAAACTTTCTGCTTCTCACACTTTCAGCCTTGAGTGAGCTCCGTTTGTATCCTCTGCTATGCCTGATCTTGGCCCTTGTATTGAAGCACAGTGGTTGGGGGATGGGTTCTGAGCGGCCATAAACTTTCCTCTCTCCCTCAATGGTGCTCATGTAGCTTTTTACTTGATTCCCTCCCAAATAATGGTCTTGCCTTTGTGTAGACAGTTAGTTGCCCTCACCATAAAAATGTAGTAATAGTGTAGTTTAGTAATAGTAGCATAGTAGTAGCAGTGGTAGTGGTGGTGTAGCATTAGTAGCATATTAGTGTATATTACATGTAGTAGTAGTAATAGTAGTGGTAGTATGGTAGTAGTTTAAATAGTAATAGTAGCGTGGTCACAAAACTACAGACATTCATTTTCTTAAATTA
This sequence comes from Eonycteris spelaea, assembly GCA_003508835.1. Taxonomy (NCBI): domain Eukaryota; kingdom Metazoa; phylum Chordata; class Mammalia; order Chiroptera; family Pteropodidae; genus Eonycteris; species Eonycteris spelaea. The sequence continues at coordinate 3,200,997 of PUFA01000011.1, forward strand.
TGATTAATTTAGCAAAACGTCATTACAAAGTCTGCATAATTACAACTGTAATAACTAACATTTAATTGAGTTTATTGTATGTATGTATTGTCTTGAGTATTTTGTATGGAATATCCTTTTGCATCTTTACAATTCTATAATAGAATTCTAATTTTTCATGTAATTAAAATAAAATGTATCAAAGTTTAGGATATTTTTCCAAGATAATGTAGCTGAGAAAATTATTCTCTCTCGTTTTCTGTTATGTGGATCTGGTACATTTACATATTAATCTCCTTGTGTTACGGACAGAATATTTGTGCTCCTCCAAAGTCATGTGATAAAGCCCTAATGTGATAGAATTTGGAGTTAGAACCGTTGGGAAATAATTAGCTGATAGGGTAGAGCCTCCAAGAAGGAGTCTAGCAGCCTTATGAAAAGAGGAAGAAAATTAGTCTCTCTCTCTCTCCCATCCTCTCTCCTCACCTTGTCTCTTTCATCTCTTCTTCTCTCTCTCTCTCTACCCCTGTTTTTAGAAAGAAAATCTTTATCAAGAACTCAATTATTTTCATTTTGATCTTGGATTCCCAGACTCTGGAATAGTGAGAAATAAATGCTTGTTCAAGACACCCAATCTATGATATTCTGTTATAGCAATATGTGTGTGTTGGGGAACTTGAGAAAGTTAAGATGGCACTCCAATTTTTAATAAAGGGGAAGAAAAAGAGTGTTCTCAAATAATATTAATTAAAATTTGCTAACCACAACTTTAGAAAAACTTTACAGTTTTACAAAACATGGGATAAGAAACAAGGAAAAATTATGCACTTGTGCAATATTAGCCACGTTTGTGAAAACCTAATTTGTTCCAGGCTCAATTCTGACATCTTTTAATTAACTAATCATGATTTTGGAACACTAGTCCATGCTGTTCTATAAATCAAGCATTAAACTAAAAGGCAGGTCACAAGAACCCTGTCTAAAAACTCTCTAATACACAATTTAATTGCTGAGCTATCCTTTTTCTTTAAAGTTGTAATTCCTCAATTTGGGATATCACAGTAAATTTGACACAAAAGATAGCATCTTAACATAGCATTACTTAAAAAAGATGGCTGTCATTTTTGTCACATGAAAACCCTGTCAGGAACCACACTTCAACTTTTCTGTTGCCATAGATACCACTTTTCTTTTTGTGACCCAAAGTGAAAACCATAGCTCAATGTCGTGATTCCAATGTAAAAAATTTAAACCACTTCAGAAATATATACAAAGATTCAGGAGCAAGTCACTTATCACTGAGATTTCAGTTACACAAAGTAAAATTCTAGAACATCGATAGTCACTTGGCCAGTGGAGAAGCTAAAGAATAGAATATTAATGATGTAAATGGTAATCTCTCTATAAAATGGCAATACACTTTTGAATCAATGTATTACTTCTAGAATTTTTTCATTTATGAATAAAAGAAGGTACTTTGGGACTTATTCAATTTGTAAAACTTAACCTAGACAAATTCAATTTCTTGGTGTAGTTTACATATTAATAAAAGAGCGAATGTAACATTTACGTTGTTGTGGTTGTTTTGTCCAGACATGTACTATATTTTATAAAGAAGGATGGTAGTCAGAAGTTATTTATGAGTTTTAAAGCATATTAACAAATTCTGTACATTTGGAGACCAGAGATGTTTGAAGGAAAAAGTACCTGAATTAAAATTAAAGCCCTTGTGGAAATAACTGTTGACTGAAAATCACCTGTCCAACAAGCAGCAAACTACATGCTAAGGAAGAGCCCTCACAGACTACTGTAGTCACCTAGAGATTGTAGCATTTGACCAAGCCTCTTACGGAAAATTGTTTAACCTTCTAAGGTCTCTTGTATCCTCTGGGTATGGAGAGTGACAGGAGATGTGAGAGTTCTTGCTTGAATACCTTTGCAATTTATAGAGATTAAAAGTACAGATGATTACAAGAATTAGTTGGATAATCATACTATAAGGTATAAAAATAGTTAATATCTATATTGCACACCTAAAACTACTATAACCAATATAAGATTGCATACTAACTATACTTGCATACTTAAATAAGAAAAAATTAAAAAATGTAAAAAACAAATAAATAAATTTTATGAAATGCAGGTTTGTTCTCTTTTTTCTTGCTTGTGGGCCTTATTTTTGGGAATCTTGCAACAAATCCAAGTTAGATAGTCCTGGTCTAAGAAAAAAAGCTGATCTAATAATGAGCCACTAAAACAATTATATAACTATTTTTCAGAAAATTGTTCACTTTTTATATAAAAAAATAAATGGAAGAGACTGTTAAACTGTTATATCTACTAATGCAATAAGTATTATATTGTACTGAATAGTATTTTGGTGGATCATAATTCCTTCATAAGTTATTACCTGTAATAACTGGGAAGTAAAAAATAAGCCTGTGGACTTAGAATTAGACAGCACTGGACTCTGTTACTTATTAGTATGTGATGTTGAGTAAGTTACTTAAACTCTCTAATAAGTCTCAATTTCCTTATCCACATAATGGTGATAATAATATATACTTGATAGGGTTGTTACAAGTTTAAAACGATAATACAAGTAATTATCAAAGTTCCAACCACGTAGAAAATCCTCGTGGAAAATATTTAAGAGAAAAACAAGACTGAGTGACATAAAAAAAAAAATGGCTATATAGAGCAATGAACATAACATCTTGTTTGACGGAAAGATTGAGTTTTGTAAGGATGGCTCTATTTTCCAAATTACATTATGATTTTAATTTAATTGCAAACAAAATACTAGTGGAAACTGACAAAGGTCATATGGAAGAATAAATGGGATGCAACGAATAAAAATAATTTTAGAAAAAATATTAGCAATTTTAAAGTTTTTAAGATTTACTTACAAAAATCTAAACAGTATGGTTATATTGCAAGAATTACGAGGAGGCTCAATAGAGGATTCATAACTCAAACAGATTCCAGCAAATATATTACTTTATTATGATTAAAACAATGTTATATAACAAGTCAGTGGAGCAATAAATGATTACTCTCTAAATGAGTTTAGAAATATCAGGTTAGCTTGTTGGAAAAGAAAAGCCAGATTGTATTACGATCTTAGGAGAATAATGCACAAATGTGTTAAAATATTAGATGTAAAAATAAAATCATTCAAAAGATATAGAAGAAATAACAGAATATTAATATAGTTAGGAACAGGAGATGAATTTCTTAGGTACACAGAATCACTGTAGAATTCCAGTGGGAAATGTGTATAGATGTAAATAAATATGTTAAATGTTACATATCAATAATTTCATAAACAAATGTATAAGAAAAATGACCAAAAATATGATGTATGCAACAAATATTATTAAAGATCACTTTGCTTAATAAGTAAATCCTAACTCTGCAATAGAAAAAATGGCCTAAACCATTTAGACACTTTAGAGAGGAAGAAAAACAAATGGCCGCCAAACACAAAGATTTCACACCACTGAATCGTGTGATGCAAAATTTTGAAAGATGCCATTACACTTCATAAAGTTGGCAAATATGAAAAGAATTTAAAATAAAAAGATTGGTATGGTGGGACAAGGATCCTCATAAGATAATTATAGAGTCTAAATTGATCTAACCTTTTGGAAAAGCAATTTGGAAAAATAGACCTTTCTTTTTTTTTTTTTATTGTATTTTTCCAAATAATGGCTATTTCCAGAAATCTATCTTAAGTAGATAGGAAACAAAGATACATATAGAATTTCATTGTGGTGCTTTTGTAGAAATAATAGTAAGCAATCTAATTACCAATAATAGTGGAATAGTTAAATAACTGATAACATATCCCTTAATTGTATTATATATTAAAATTATTTTTAAAAGTCCTTTATGACACTTAAAGTGTTCAAAGTATATTAAATGGAACAAAGAACACAAATTATCTAATTACATAATTTAAATTTTGTGTAAATATACTAATCTACACTCGTGTGAATAAATCTAATTAGAATCTTAACAGAGATATAGTTTTGAAATGGTGATGAGAATACATTCTCAGCTTCATTTTTATGTTTGCCTGATTTTTTAAAATGAATATTAGAATAGTAATAGGTACCAAGTACCTTGAAATTTTCAAACCATTCTGTATGGTAGATTTTATTTTCTCTAATTTTTTTTTTTTTCAGATAGGAAAATTGAGGATCAATTAGTCTGAGAGCATAAAATAAAAATATAGCAATCAGAATGGCACTCCATCCTGAGACATGTTTGACTCTGATGATTTAGTCTAATCTACTAAATTATAGCAGTCATTTCTTTTATAATTTTCATAACACAAATAAATTAATTGTTTAATGTATACTAATAAATGAATTAATAAAGTACTTAGTACATCAAATTTGAATAGGTTATTCAGCCTTAGTCTACTCTAAATCATTGGAATTTGATGATTCAAAGCTTATGAACATTAACTAGTTTTTAATATTTGTATTAGATTTCTTCTTAAGAGAAAAATAAGTTTTATTGTTTACATTATTGATGTTTCCTAAATAACCTGGAGAACAAATAACATAATAATGAAACCAAGTCTACTGATTAGCTGCTGAAGCACAACCTGTTTCATTGCCCAGAAATGCTTTTCTCATCAATAATGACATGTTACGTAAAATTAATTTTTGGTCTTAACTCATAACTTGTGTCTGCCTGTAATTAGCATTATTAAAGAACTCTAAGCCCTAGCCATATTTCCAACAGAAGGGAGCATATTGTGGAGAGAGAAATTCCTATTAATTACGTTTAACAGCTTTGCTATGCTTTACTTTCAGAAGACCCTCATTAATAGTATTATTATTTTTATAATGCTCTACATTTAAATTTTTATTTAGTAATAGACCATAGCAGTATGAGTAAAATTTTAAGAAGTCATTTGAAGTGTATATTATTAACGTTTGAAAAATACCTGTAAGTAACTATATGCATAAGAAGGACGTTGTCTTTTTATTTGATGCTTTCTATGCTAGCTAAATGAAATATTATAAAATTATCAATAAAATCTCTGATAGTTCCAAAAATATACTCATCTGACTTCAACAAAAATTCCATATTCTTTGATAATTATATGGCTTTATAATATAATATGTATAAATTATCAGCAGAAAATCTGATTTCAGAATTCTTTAATGGCCAATTTTTCACATCTCCTTCCAGGTTTAGAGTTGGCTCTCGTGCACTGAGACTTCCCTCGAGTGCAAATGAAAGTGCAGTGAGCAGGCTGGGATCCATTTCAGTCTCCCATTCACTCCCTGCAGAGTGCTTTCAAGAAGAGGGCAGAAATTCTTTCTATATTTCATTTCTCTATTTCACCTTTCTTTTTAAATTAACATCTAACTTAAATATACAGAAATCTGTCACATTAAAGAGGAAAAATGCAAACTCCAAAATAAATTTGACATAATGAAGAACAAATTGTTCTGTAGTCGATCTTATAATTTCTTTTTATTATAATTCTAATGACAGATTTTTTTTATCTGAATGTATGTGAATGTATGTAGATGTGTATACATATACATGTACATTAAATATTTTTTAGAAACAATGGAAATAACAGTCAATTTTGTCTTTCTGTTAGGGAAGGAGAGTAAATAAAGTATCAAGTACTTTGAAAAAATTATATTTTTTCCTATGGAACCCAAAATTAGTGAATTGTATGTCTAAGAGTATTTTATACTTGAAATACATTACTGTAATTAAAAATCTGAGCACAAAACCTCAACTCATTTTGAAGTAGCTTTTAGTTTTATAATGTGTGAAAACATAAGTTCTAATGGCAACAGTTTTATAATAACAGATTTAATACTATACTGAGTTACAACTGCTCCAAAATTTTGCTATAACTAGAAGAATCAAAATGGAACCAAAGTGCATTTCCTTTTAAATATAGAATATGTACTATAAATATGTTTAAGTATATTTGCAGTGTCTGTGTATGTGTTATGTATATAATTTTCTAAAGTGTACTTATGAGAATATAGCTTTCTACCTGTTTCACTTAAAACTATCTTTTATGTAAGAACTAAAACAATCAAAAATACATCTTATATTATTCCAATTCAAGCTTTAAGATAATTGCATTAAGAGAAAAGTGCATTATTTAGCATTATTCATAACTTTACAATTAAGATTTAAAATATTTCAAGTCTTAATTTTAACACTATATTTGCTATTGTAATCAACTAAAAGAAAGAAGCCATTATCCAGAAGAATCAGGTTTTCTACAAAGGGAAATGCTCGTTATTAACATGCCCCTATGTTGTAGCATTAGAAAAAATAAAAATGTAACATATGTTAACAGAAAACAGAATTTGTCCCAAAGCAGATATTGCAAAGATTCTTAAAAAAAAAAGGAATTGAAACTTAAATCAATATTAATTCCTTAATAAGTCTTAATGCTATTTTTTAAGAAAGCCGTAGTAGCATAGATATTTAAGTGATATCACATCCATTACCATCCCAGCTTCCAGAATAATCACAAGATCCAAGTTTCCTTTGCTAACAGCATGCATTTGTCTTGCTTCCAATATTTGAATTGATCTTTATTATTCAGTATAAATCACTGTATAGTTGGTGGAAATGTTTTAATGAAAAATAACAAAATCCAAGACCAAAAAAAAAAAAAAAGCTGGTTATATAATATAGTATTTAATCTTTTAATGAAACTTCATTTTAAAAATAAATACACTGAAGACAGAGTAGTTAATTATATTCATTTTCTGAGTTAGTTCTTTATGATTTGACAACTTGCATGGCAGCTGTTCCTGTAAATATGACAATAAATTTCTAAATCTCCAGAGAACTGGTAAATACAGGCAGATGCACTTAACTGCTGGTGGGCAACAAAAGTCAGACTGCAGGAAACTGTGGCACTAATGTAGCTCTTGATTAATCTCTAATTACAGTTTTGTCATCTTAGCAGGGATACAAAACTATATCACTTCCTAAATAGGCAAGCAGCATTTTGGCACCTAGCAACCGGCAGTTCGTTCCTATTAGCTGCAGTGGACTCAATGCTGTTACATAGGAGGTGGTTATGGATCACTGCTCTATTATTTATGGAGCAGCATTTCCAGAAGCCTTCACAACAGTAGATAAATTAGCAGCTTAATAGGCCAGCACTAACTAAAAACATAGCATAAGCTGGAGCATCAAGTATGAAATTAAAATGTGACTTGCCCATAATGTTTGCATCATATATAGAAATGCTCATTTATTTCTGTTAATTATTCAACAAACATAACATGAATGTGATCATATTAACGAAAACCATGTAGACATTTTTTCAAGCATTTCATATTATTTCATAAAGCACTTATATTAAATATTTCAGAGACACTCTTTTTAAAAAAATTATTTTCCTCCCCCTAAAGGGATTCTCTTCATTCTGTGTTTAAGCCCAGGGATGATAGGTGGCAAGAATTAATTAGAACTAGTGCAGCTACAAGAGAGCCCTAAGTATCTGTGTAAAAGTGCCTTATTAAGCTCAAAATGGGCAAATGAGGCTGATTCTCATCAGCCTTCCATTTCCCTTTCACTTTGGGTGCTATGAAAAGTCTAAGGAATGACCTCACACCTCTCTCTGTGTCAGTAATTTGAAGGGAGATATAAAATTCTGAGGTATCTTTTTTTTAAAGGGCAATCCACAGGCAGGTTTCTTTAATTAAAATTAATGGAACATCTTCCTAATCTTAATAGTGGAGATTATATTGTTAATATGATTTTGCTCAGGAGATCCAAAATGTAATGTCCACAATGATAATTTTCATTTTCTTCAATTTCACTAAAAATTGTCTTTATAAAATATGGCATGGTACAACATAATATATATTTTTAAAACATCCTCTTGTATTTTTCAATTATAACAATTCCTATTACAATAATTTCATCCAAAATTTAAAGGTCCTATATTTACATCATTGCATGACTTGAGAAAATTAATTTTTTTCTGATGATGCAAGTAGCAAAGTTAGTTTTCAAAAACCAACATCGTAGCAATATACTATGAATAAATGAAATTCTTTTTAATTTAGTTGCCCATAATAACCCGCAACACTTGAGAAGTCATCTTATTGAAATGATACCACTCAATTTAGCAACTATTTCCATTTATAAATTTTCTTTCAAAGAATTATTCCTTAAAGATAACTCAAACTTCTATTATTATGAATTTTAATATAAATTTTCAGTGTTATAACGCCACTTTACAAAGAAACACGGGAAGATGGTAAAGTTTGGAAAGAAAGCCATGGGTTCAATTCTAGTATGTAGAGTTTAGATGTCTTTGAGATATCCAAGTGAAGGTGTTGTGGCCAGTTAGAGATATGAAATTCAGAGAACTCAGAGCTAGAAATAAAAATTTCAGAATCACTGTCCTAGAGATACCAATTGAGGCCATGGGCATGGAGAAGATATTCCTAAAAAAAAAAAAAAAAAAAGAGTAGCACATGAGAGAAGAGCAAAAATCAGGAATAAGCTTTGAGGAATTTCAACATTTAAAAACCAGGCAGAAAAGGTTGAAATGGAAAGAAATAGTAAAAATGTGCCATTGTTAATACCAAGAGTAAAGAGTTTTGAAAAATGAAAAATTATTTGAATGACATCAAAGACCAAGAATTTATGAGAACTAAAAAACACCTGATATATGGTGTGATAGGAAGACTAACAGAGTTCTTTCAAGAGAGTGATAAGATGGATAGAAGCCATATTTGAGTAAGTTGAGGAGTAAATAAATGAGAAATATGCAAAGTGAGTGGGGATAACTACTCCATTCTTCTATTAAATGTTGGAATGAAAGAGGAGAAATTCAACGGTAGCTGAAAGGTTGGATTTTGTTGCTGGTGTGATTGTCTCAGGAGGTAAGAGAGTTGAGTTAAGAAGATTCTAGGAGACATGTTAAAAATTCCCAAGTATGGGTACTGTAATTATTATTACAGGACCTTCTATTTCATCCTAAGGAGTTTTATGCTGATCCTTGATGGTAGTGTTTGGGGGCAGTGAAGGGTGTTAAGAGACAGGAAATTTGTTCCTAATGATTTTAGATCTCTGAGGGACTTTTCTGATGCTCATGGCACCTGTGCTGACCAGTAGATATTGTGTAAAAATTCTCAGGTAAACCAAGCAAGCTGCGTCTCTTTTTACCAGAGCCCCCTCAAGATGATTAAAATGCAATTAGAGTCCCCATTACTAAATTCCACTTGATAGGATATTCTTCTCTAGATCTAAACAGCCCAGATTATCAGGTATAAAACAAATGCTTCAATGAAGAAGCAAATTCTCAATAGAATAATGCAACATAGAGAATGCAGAAAATTATCTTTGACTTGTTCTGTTCTCTCCAGATTCACAAATTTAGAACTTCGCTATAAGTAGTCCCAACTCCCTTTTCTCTCCTTCCCATTTTCAAGTTTTAATATCTACCCTCCTTACCCACTCTTAGGAAATCCATTTTTTTTACTAAAATTTTTTTGTTTCTCCCTTCCCCACCATTCTTGTATTAAATCTTATTTACTTTTTGTGCCTTTACCAAGCAAGGTATTTTGGCTTAGCCTAGATAATCATGAAAGCTTCTTTTTACTTCTTGTGATTCTAAATAGGAAGTACCATGGTCTATAGCTCCAGAAGTGACAATAAAAGGTCTAGATTACTTCCCTATCAGGAAGAGCTTTAGGTAAGTTTTTTACTTTTTTTTTTATCTAAAAATCAAACCTGTCTTAACCAAGAAAAATGTTATTTCAGTGATAATACAATCTAATATTATTTCAGTAGATTATATCCTTTCTTTGAACACAATTTTGATCTTGATTTTTGTGAGATAATCACATGGCCTTATTTGCAAATGAATATTTATGCTTTTTTCTTGAGTAACATATTATAGGTCCTACTGTCATAGTGTAACTAGCTTTTACTCTCTTGTCCCTCTAAATCCCTCCTTACACAGAATGTGGGAGTGTGGTCTCAAAATTGCTTTTCTTCTTTATTTTTGATAAATTCATAATGTGAATTTCTGAACAATGGTGGAAAGATTGGCAATAGAGTGAAGATAAACAACTTCTCTTAAAGAAGGGAACAAGACGAACATAGGTGCAGGTGTCAAAAAACTTCAATATTTGAGTGAATGTTTGTCTCAGTATTTCTATTTTCTCTGCTGGAGAAAGCATGCTCATTTGTTGAAAGCAATTGCAGTGGACTGGTAGAATCAGAGTTTTGAAGAGAGGGAAGAAGGTTTAATATAGTTTTTGCAATGAGTGCCAGGAGAGTGAGTCAACCGGATAAACAATTTCCTTGCTGATTAAGGGAGGGGCATTTGATATTATTGGTAATCACGGTTAACAGTATATACTAATATATAGTAACAATATATACTAATGCCTGATTTTCTTAATCAATAATAAGCTGCAAGATAATAGAAAGTGAATATTTTTGTTCACCCAGATTTGCATTTTGCCAAAATGATAGTATAAGAAAAGAAGCAATATTGTTATTTAAATAATAGACAAATTATAGAGCCTAGCTGGGTGTGAAAAAAAAATAGAAAGAGGAGGGGACTAGATTGACAGACAAGAAGAAGTCCCCAAGAAATCAAGGAAAAAAATCCCAGTAGGAATAGTTGAACTCTCAAGCAGTAATAATAGGACAATTTTATCATAGAATATCATGTTTTTCAATAGTCTGGAATAGCATAGTTTCTGGTGTTGACAGTATTCAGTATGTGACTATGATAATGTGGCTGAGGTAGAGGTAAACAAATCAAGAAACACAGAAGTCAAAGAACTGGATGAATCAGTCATATGGTTATTGACATGTCCACAGATGACAGAGAAAACCATGAGTCATGCTTTACGAAGTAGAAGAGAATGAATTGGCTAGCTAGAGCATTAGCCCCAAAGAATAAGTATTGTTACTTTATTTTAACTAAATGAGTTGGGGAATAATTGTCTGAAAAGGGAATCAAGAACAAGGGGGACACCAACCCCTCCTGTAAGCCATTAGTCAAATAAAAAAATTTAATACAGGGTGACTGAGAACAGTTACACTGAAAAAGAAATTCTAAAACGTTCCATAGAAAATGCTATAAATAAAATTATTTTTTCTAAAAATTCAGATCATTTACATAATCATTTACATAATTAAAAATTTTAAATAGATAATGGATATATTAAAGAGAAAATAATTTTAGAGGTTACAGTTATTTATTAGCATTTCTATCTGACTTTACTTTTATCTAAAGATGGGGAAAACCTTCATGAGGACTTGAGTAAGAGGTATCATCTTGAGATACTGTGTGCATGGGGTATCAATGCCAGATAAAACCCTTAGTAAGCACATGAAATGGACAGCTCCCCTTAAGGAAGAGACATGGTCAATTAGTTTTAATAGCACGGGTATTCAGAAGATTTGTTTAATGATGACACCCTCATTCTACTGAATCAATACCACAGGGTGTTTTACAATGAAATGTCTCTCTCTAGTGAGTAATTCACAATAAATAAATCCATAAATCTATCACGGCAGAAAATAAAGCTCCTTTATGAGTCCAGGGATCCATAAGATATGCATGGTTAAAAACCAGCAAGAACTTTTGACACCAAAGTTTCAGGTCAGCACATAGGTCACTGGAACTCTCATAGTAAATTTGGGAAAGGCTGTTCAAAATGATTCACTCATTAAGGACTTGTTTAGTGATCATGAAAAGCCCATGCATAAATGGCTAAGGTGTATACATCAAAAAATGGATTATGTTTTTGGGCAAAGTAATCTGCTTGCTTAAGATGCTATCAGGTTTTGTCCCTATATGGTAAGTGCGTATATTCTGGAATACAGCTGTCAGTGCCATAGTGTAGCCACTTAGTAGTAGTTTAACCATGAACAATTTACTTAGCCTTTCTACCTCAGTATCCTCATCTATAAAATGAGATAATAAGAGCACATGCTCATATGGTTTTGAGAATTAAATGAATTAATCTGTGCACAACACTTAAAACTGAAAAAAAAAATGTCAAGCATAGAGTAAGCACTAAATAGCTGTAACCTAGTATTGTTATTTTATTTTCATTATTATTAATAGTATGATGACCGGAGTAGCAATATTATGTATAATATTTCAACAGTGAAAAAAATAAATGTTTGTATTTTTTGGAGGACTCTCTTTATGAAATTTCTGTTAGTCAATATATAAACTTTTGAATCAGAGTTATTAAACTGAGTAATAACTGGAAATGCCACATCAAAGAAAATACTCAATTTTCTAAATAAAAAAAGTGTGAAACAGCTTCTTTTATAGGAAATTGAATGGACATAGACATTAATTCTCTACTAAAAGGAGCAATTGCTGAAATTACAAATGATCAATCTGTATGGACTCTTTGGATTTTGTGTCCACTTGGGGACATCTGTTATCTTCCTCTTTCTCATTCAACATTAAGTCCTTGATTTATTTTGTCCAAACTAACTCTTCATACATGCTTTAGCTAACCTCTTGGAAAAGCACAATTCTCTTTTTTATTATTATTTTAATCATGTTAATTCTTTCTTCCAGCAACCTGAACTTATCACTGCACTGAATGATAGTAAAATAAACATTTATTTAGTATTTATTACATGATAGGCCCTATTTTAAAATCCACATGGGAAAGACATCATTAATACCACATTCCAAATGAGGAAACAGAGAGGTAGAATAATTTGACCAAATCTGCAGAGTCAGTAAATAAATTGTATATAAATGTATATAAGTTTCAGACTTCCTTGACTCCAGGAAATCTGCCTTCAAGCAGACTTTCAAGAAATGCAATCCGCTGTTTGCCCCAAGTCTCAGTACATCTCTACTGATGTGTGTCATACTGCAAGCCTCACAATCCTCTGACCCTGAGCCATTTCTAAAGCTCGTCACATAGTCAATTAAATTAGTCAAGGCAACCAGAGCATGACTACCACGTGAGAAGTCACCCTCCCAAGGGAGGTGGGTTGGTTGCTTACTGCCTGTGGCAATAGATGCTGAACCTGACTTCTGTGTTCCTTAACTACAGTGCCACCAACTGAGTGTGAGTCCATTATGTGGCCATTATGCCACAGGTAGTATTTGGGGTTAGGAGCCAGTGCCACTGTACTGATGCTTGTACTATTTACTGCATTGTGAACAATAAACTGTTGTACATTGATCTACTGAGACTCTTGTCTACCTGCAGCATCCATGAAGCCAACCTGTTCGCTTCCTTTGCCATCTCTTTTCATGTCTTGATATCGCTACCTATCTTTAAGGTTAACATTCTTCCCTGACACATGGATTCTAACCACTAATGGTAATGTCTCTCAAATTTAACCAATGGCTCTGTGGCTCTTCTTCCCATTGCTAACCACCTCTGGATCACTGAGTCAGGGAGGAATTCCATCCAAGATCAAATCTGTAGGACTAGAAACATTTTATTCCACTTAGCTTTTTTGCATCTATAAAATGTATATACTCTAAGATTCTTTCACACAGGCTATGTATACCTTATGCAACACCAGTTGCTGGTATATTTTATGCACATAGAAGATACTCAACATCTGTGTGTTGAATGGATGAATACATGAAAAATGAATGAACAACTGAAAGAATGAATGAAAGAATGAATAAGTGGTGTTTCCTACTTGGGCAATTGTGCTATTATCATTTTTACTTCTAGCTATCTACTTAAAGTAGAATGGGGCACCCTCTTTAAATGTTTTCCTGCAGAGAAGCAATGTACATAATAAATGTCTCAGTATCAGCCTTCAGTGATTCTGCATGCATTCTTTATGAGAGACAATGTGGCATTGTATAGTAATACTCAAATTCTAGGATTATCAGAATTTTAATAGATTTCTCACTAACTAAGCAGTACATTTGATTTTTCTGAACTGCAGGATACTTATCTTTAAAATGAAGCTATTATTATTTGCTTTGCTTATGTCACAGATTTCTTGAAAAGAAGAAATGTATTAATCTATGCAAATCAGTTGCGAAGCATTTGGTTGTGAGTAATAGTATGGCCAATTTAAAATAGTTTGAACCATGAGAATTTTTTTGTCTTAAATTAAGAGGAAGGTAGCTCCAGGTTTCACTAATGCAATGATTTGACAATATAACTGGGTCATTGTGACAATGGTCCTTCTCTTTTCCTCTCTGTCATCCTGAGCGTGGCTCTTTAACTCTCCTCAAGCTACCAAGGTTGTTGCTGCAATTTCGTATCTCACATGCTGATATGACAGCATCTGCAAGCAAAAAAAGACTATTCCTTTTTTAATGTCTCCTTTTATGATTGAAGAAAATAAAATCCCATTGATTGTCCTCATGTTTTATTGACAAAGGAATAGGACCACCATGATTCTCTTTATAGCAATGGTTCATGGGCTTTATATATGTTCAGCATCTACATTATACTGTACACTGTAGACAGATGAGCAAATGTAGTAAAATAATTCCCATGAATTTGTTTTCAAATATCTAATCTTAGTTTACTAGTAAAAAGACAAAGAAGTACAGGCTTCTTATAATACTACCACCATCTGTGACACATTGCTGAATTACAATTATTTAATGTCAAGGTGTAGAGCTCCTAATCATGACCAAAGTCCACCATGCTGAGAGCAATGAACTTAACGCTAATACTAACTTATCATTTCCATCAATGAACTCCGTCAAATTCTTGATATCAATAATGTTTCTTTCTTCTAATGTGTAGCTAGCCTTGCTACTCTAAAAATTGCAACAACATCCATCAGATCTATTACTTCTACATTTATGATCCCAGTGGGCAGGCTCCATCTCTGTTTTCTGATGAAGACAAATTTTATCACCTGCTAGCACATCTTACAGGAAAATGTAGCTCATACAAAAAATAAGGCAGAAGGAAATGAATTAACAAAAGAAGACTGAGCTCTTCTACCAGGGTCTTACCAATGTCAGCAACCTTTGCACCAAAACTGTGAAGAAGGTAGCCTGGATCTTCATGGAAAAGTACTACATGCACCTGTGTAACATCTTCCACATGAGCAAGCACATGTGCAAGGAGACTTCCACTATTTCCAGCAAGCACTTTCATAGGAGCAAGCTACATAACACATATTCAGAGTAAGACTATGATGCTTACCTAGAAGGCATCATTGTGCAGGGGACTCTAAATGACAAAATGCAGAGGCCTTTACTCTAGGAATCTGTCACCTATGCTAGCTGCCTAACTCTCCTCTTGATGGTTAATTCACTTTGTGTAGGTACAAATATTTGCATTTTTAGCCTAGGGGAGAGTGCTCAGCTGCAGCTGTTCTATTGGAAGAACAAAGCAACCTATTCATCCATACATGGACCTGTAAAATGTCCTCTAGTTTTTACACCCATATATTGTATCTGTCCTTTCACAAACCAAATATGCCCCAGGGCAGGGCCTCTCTAGAGTTAGGCCAAATAGTTAAAATATGTACTTAGCTGGAATCCTCTGTTCTGCTTCACCAGTCAGCAGAGTTAAATAAGCATAGTTCTTGTTTTCAAGAAGCTCTAGGCATATTGATAAACACAGAAATAGATAATTATAACACAATGTGAAAAACACAGTCATCATTTTATACAGATGAGATTGGCGACAGGGTCCCTAAACCCATGTGAGAGTCAAACAATGTTGAGATTATGTGGTCAGGTAAGATATCCTAAACTTGAGCATCACATTTCTCAGGGCCTCATACCTCACCATTGATGGATTATGGAAACAGAGGCTTGGTTTCCTAGTTATCAATTTTAGTGTCATCATATAAAAGAGATATAATTACATATTCTTCCTAGGGTATTTTATGAAGATTAAATAGCAGGATACATATAGAGCCCAAATAAAATGCTCAGAACTAGAAAGCTCTTGCAGATAGAATGTCCTCGAATAAGTGGTAGTTATAGATTTGCTTCAGTTCTATCATATATCTTTTATCACATTTCATCTTTTCTAAGATGGGAATTCTTATTATTTATGCCAAAAAACATGTCATCTGTCAGGCAATGGATTAGGTTATGATATAGCTGTCATTGCCTGTTCATGTGTGAATTTAGAAATGCTTGGATAGTATCTGCTTATCTGCTTCTCATATCAGTTGAGATATTTTACTGGTAGTTCTTCAACTGATAAACTTAAAAGTAAAATTTTAATGTCGCTTTAAATGTCAAGGAAACATCTCTAAGATAACTATGAAATAAAAGGCTTATCATACATTTAGAAAGAGTCTACAATTAAAGATAATAGAGGTTGCCAAATACTTTGGTATAGCGCTAGCATTTTCAAATCTACAACAGGTTAGTGTCACAGATTAATTCATAATGGACAATTTAGGAGATAACATTTTTTTCACCACTTCTAGTTGGTTTTGAAGAAAAGTTGAGTTACTCCTGAAGATCCATAACTCAATTAAAGGAGAAAAATAAGTTTAATCTAGTTTCTTCAATCTGTATTATAGTGTATTGAAGTGTATTGTTGATTTTGGAGGAACAAAATGATAAATATGGATCTAAGCATGTGACATGACTTCACAACATGCAAAACTATCATTGCACATGATTAAGAGAGAAAATATTTATTCTTAAATGATACACTCACTTTTTATTACGCTGAAGATGTAAATAATGTGAAAGGCTTTGTAAGTAAAGAGAAATTTTAAAAACTATAATTAAAAAAATTGTTTTTGTTTT
Organism: Eonycteris spelaea; assembly: GCA_003508835.1. NCBI lineage: Eukaryota > Metazoa > Chordata > Mammalia > Chiroptera > Pteropodidae > Eonycteris > Eonycteris spelaea. The sequence goes on from PUFA01000011.1 coordinate 3,217,717, forward strand.
AAACTAGAGGGATGTATCAGTTAGCAATTACTATATAAGCAAACACTCCAAAACTGCATGACTTAAATCAATAAGCATTTGTCTCACAATTCTGTAGGGTTTTTTTAAGGCACTTCTGCTTATAAGAATCAGCATTAGCTGGTCTTGGCTGGAAGTGCTGATTCTAGGGTCAGCTGACAAGTAAGTTTTGGAAAAGCTTGTCTAGGATGACCTCAGCTGGAACAACTTTTCTCTATTTCATGTGTTCTCCCATCCTTTCAGCAAGTTAGACTGAATTGATTCTCATTATGGAGGAATGGTACAGAGAGGAAGAGAAAGAGTAAGTGAAAGAATGAAATGCCTCTTAAAAGCTAAGCTCAATACTAGCACACCATCATTTCTGACACATAATGTTAGCCAATGCAAATCACACAGCCAGACTAGATTCAAAAGAGTATGTGATAAATTCTACCTCTTGAAATGAGGGAATACAAAATGACTTTTAAAGCATGCATATAGCTGGAGGATTAAAAAATTTGTAGACTGACATGGTTCAACCCCAATCAACCAAAATGGGAACTTAGCATCAAGCAAATATTTGCTTCAATATAATTTTTATGCTTCAACTAGCTCTGTTGCCAAGTAACTTAATGTTTGTGATAAGACACATGATTTTTTATTTTAACCTTAGATTTTGCACTTATAAGGCAAGGAGTTTAGATAGTCCTACTTTGTGTTTTTAAAGGAAATCCTTCTCAACCCAAAAAGATTTTGCCATAGTTTTGAAAGTTGAGGTAGATGTGGGATGCTTTTTCTTCCTTCTTGAAAATCACCTGATTTAAATATCTCTAAAGAACATTTCTATTCTAAATCTTATCTCCAAAGACCAGTCCTGAGTTCTTCATTTTCTAGTTTATATCTATATACTCTTTCATTAAACAACTCATCCATTTATAGATACATGTTTACATTAAATCAGAATTGTTTCTTAAATTCTATTTTTTTCTGTAACTGCCAATCATTTCAATGTGAATTTTTTGACATATTCCATATTCAAGTTGTATTAGCTATCTCTGCTTCCTACCAAAACCGAGTAAAAGAAATTGGCTTTAGCTCTGCCTGAAACAGCCAATAAATAAATAAAATATATGGAAAATAAGGTTTATTAAGACATCAAAAGTTAGTCAATATAGGTCAGTGATCCCTGATCTATTAATGAGAGAGCTAATATCACTTCAGACTCTTAATATTGAAAATATAAGAAGGGACTATAATAAACAACTTTATGCCAATTACACAACTTAGATCTAATGGATATATGCATTGAAAGACACAAACTACCAAAGTTCACATAAAAATAGATTACCTCGATTACCTAATTTATATTACTCTTTCACTTGATCATTTTCCACCAACTATGTTTATAATACCATCGTTATACTGTACTGTATCTTCAAAATCTCAAAGTTAATGTTTAAAATTTATACTTCCTTTTCTTCAAAATTAATCATTAACTCTTGGTAAAGTTTTTCATAATACTCCTTACATTTTTTTTTGTTCATTTTATGCTACTATTCTATTGATCTCAAATTTATTACCTTAATACTTCATCTAACTTCTTTTTTAAAACAGACCTAATGTGTGGTATAATTCCTAGCATTTAGTTAGCAGACAGTGGATATTTATTGAATAAATAATGTGGTAGTTAAGTGCATGTGTTCTGAAAATTAGGCTACCAAAATTTTAAATCTGGCTTTTAAAAATTATCTTTTAGAAATTTTACCATTCTCTTTTTTAAAGAAAAAATAATAATTTTATCTTCTTTGGAAAATTATAACTATGAATTAATACACAACAATGCCTTAGAGTGGTAACTGTTACATAGTAAATTCTCAAGAAACATTTCCTATTTTTATGCACAAATAAAAGAAAGAATGCATAAATCACTGCACTAAGAAAACATGAAAGGTTTTTAAGCATGGATGTGACAGTCTTAGTTGTGCTTTAAAAAATAAATTTGACAATAGAGGATGAATTGAAGGAGGGCCTATCTAATTTCAAGGAGGTCCATATAGAGTTTATCCACATCTTGTCTAGAGATATTAAACATGTGCATTAAGGCAGCAGCAAGGGCATTAGAAATCAAGGAGTCTTTTTCTCCTTACCAACAGTGGTGGGTAAGTTCTTCTAACATTCTGAATCTTTCTGCTCTCTCTTATTCTGGGAAATAGTGACTGCCTAAGACTGAGATTTAACCAAAATAACAGGCTCATCAATCCAGTTAAATAAAGTACATACAACTTAGCTAAGAAAATAATGGAAGAACTTGAAATTAGGTTAAAAGAGGTTACCTAAACTGAAAAAAATAATAATAACATTAATAATAATAACAATAGTAAAAACCTGGACATTCAAAAGCTTCGAGTCAATATCAAATGATATAATCTACAGAACATTAGAATTCCAGAATGGGAGGAAGAAATACCTGAAGAAATAATTGCCAAGAATTTTTCAAAGTTTATGATAACAAGCCAAATATCCAAGAGCTCAGAGACACTGCACAAGATAAAACCAAACCCCTCGTCCCACAGAGAAATATATTCCACCAAAGCCAGAGAAATCTGAAGGTAGGCAAAAAAAAAAAAAAGAAAGAAAGGAAAAAGAAAGAAACCAATATATTACCAAAAAAATACATTAATACATTGCCAATAGAAGAATAAGGATAAGAACACATCACACTTACCAGAAACCATGCAAGCGAAGAGAATACAGTGATGGCTTCAAATGCTGAAAAAAAAATTGTTTAAAAAGCCTATCAAATCATAATTCAGTTGCCACAAATATGCTTCACATATACTCTGAAAAAATGTACTTAAGTTAAAGATTCTTTCAGATAAATAAAGTGAGAATTTATTATTAGACAACCATCACTACAAAAAATATTAAAGAAGTTCATTAGGCTAAAGAATATTATACCAGACAAAAACTTGAATTTCTATGAAGAAATGAAATATACTGGACTTGGAAGGTAAAATAAAATAAATGAAGGTGAAAACAACATAAATTTTTTCTTTCCTTTAATTACTTTGAAAAATAACTATCTAAATTAGTCAGGGGCCTCCATAATTTATGTATTTATATATATAGATATAGAATTTTAATATAATATATATTTACATAAAAAATTTCGTACAAAAATATGAAAATTATGTATTTATACATAAAATTATACATTTATAATTACAAATATATAGGAAGAGACATATACAGAAAGACAGAGAGAGAGAGATGGAAAGACACAGAGAAAGAGAGACAGGGAGATTTGTTTTAGGAATTGGCTTATGTGATTATAGAGGCTGGGAAGTCCAAAATCTGCACTGTGGGCCAGCAGGCTCAAGACCTAGGAGAGCCAATGGTGCATGCAGCTCCAATCCAAAAGTAGTCTGCTGGAAAATGTTTTCTTCACTCAGGGAGGACAGTATTTTTGTTCCATTCAGGACTTCACTTGATTGAATAAGGCCGACCTACATTATAGAACAATTTGCTTCACCCAACATTACTGATTTAAGTGTTAATACAAAAAACACTGAAAGTTGACACATAGAATTAATCATCACACTATGAAAAGCAAAAATAGTGGTAATTTATTGTGTGTTTACAGAATATGTAAAAGTACCATGTAAAATAAAAATAGCACAAATAATGGGAGGGAGGAATAAAAAATGTCCTTATACAACATGTGAAGCAATATAATATTAAAAGGCAGACTGTAATTAAATTAAGCTTTATTTTGTAATACTTAGACAATCTCTAGAATATTTTTAATGGTATAAATAGTGGGAAAAATGAAATTATAAATAAATGCATAATCAACCCAAAAGCAGGAAGGAGCAAAGGAAAAACAAAGGCTGAATAAGCAGAAACAGATATTGTGTAAAAGTTATATCAGTCATAACAATAATCACACTGACTAAAAGAAAAATTATAAGACTGATTAAAATGCAAGATCTAACTATTTTGTCAACACTAAATTCATTTCAAATATACAGTTAAAGGATGAGAAATAACATACAAACACAGGTCAAAAGAAAGCTGGAGTAGCTTTATTAATATTCAACAAAAGATAGACTTAGAATAAAGAATACCACCATAGAGCTATGATATACTAATAATGGAGTCAATTCTCAAAAACAGAGAAATTCTGAATATGTATCAACAACAGAGTTTCACAATACATAAAGCAAAGCTAACAGAACTGAAAGAAAAATAGACAAATCCATAATTATAATTAGATATCTCAACACTCCTCTCTCAGTAATAAACAGAACTAAGCAGTAGAAAATGAAAGTAAGAATATTTAAAGGCCTGAACAACTCAATTTGCTAAACTGATCCAATCTACATACGTATAAAGCTCTTCTTGCAACAACAGCAGTACACACATTCTTAACAAGTGCACATGAAACATTATTAAGGTAGGCCAGACAGGAGCGGGGATGGAGGGCTGGGTGAAAAAGGTGAAGGGATTAGAAAGTATAAATTTGTAGTTATAAAATAATCATGGGGACTTAAAGTATAGCATAGGAAATATAGTTGATAATATTGAGATAATTATGTATAGTGTTGGGTGGGTACTAGACTAATTGGGTGGATCACTTTGTAAATTATATAAATAACTAAGCATTATGCCATTCACCTGAAACTAATATAAAATAATATTGAATGTCAACTGTAATGGAAAAATAAATAAAGATTTTTTAAAAAGTAAACAACAAAAAAAAAGAGATCATATTTTGGAACATAAAACCAAACTGTTAAAGAAAATAGGAGTCAGAAAAGGTGTTCTCAAATTACATAAAATCAAATTAAAATTAAGACAATAATAATAAAACTAAAAAATCACTAACAAACATCCTTACATATTCAAATATTTAAATATGAACTTCTAAATAACCACAAAACAAAACAAAAAAAATTAAGTCAAGAAATCAATAAAAATTGAAATCAGAAACTTGAAAATATTAATAAAAACAAAGTTGGTTTCTTGAAACTATCAATAAGTTGATGTCTATTCGGACTAATCAAAAAAAGAGAGAAAACTCAAATAACAATATCAGGAATAAGAGAGGGTCAATCACTCAAAACTCAATAGATATTAAAAGAATAATAAGGGAATACTACAAATAATTGTGTTCAGTTAAATTTGAAAACTTGCATAAAATAGACCAATTCCTTGAAATATACAAACTACCAAAACTAACTCAAGAAACAATAACTTGAATAGTACTGCCTTAGAAATTAACTTTACAGTAAAGCACCTTCCAACAGAAAACTTAAGGCCCAGGTGATTTCCATGCACAATTTATAACACATTTAATGAACATTTTTAACTCTATACAATCTTTTAATAATGAGACAGAAAATTTTACCCTAAGGTTGGAAAAAGGCAAGATTGTTCTCTCTCTTAATTCTTATTCATCATTATACTAAAGTTCTAGCCAGTTCAATAAGGCATCAAACAATTTAATAAAAACAAATTAAAAATAAAAATAAAATTCTGTCCAATTACAGGTCATACAATAGTCTACATTAAAAAAAAAAACTCGAAGAATTTAAAAAATACTATCATAGAATTAATAAGTGAGTTTAGAAAAGTCATAAGATTCAAGGTCAATATATCAAAATCAATTGAATATACTAACAACGAACATTTAGATTTCAAAAATATCATTTACAATAGTAGCAATAATAATATGTAGGTTTAAATTTAACAAAATATGTTTAACAATTTTATGTTGAAACCTACAAAATACTGATGACAGAAATCAAACAAGGCTTAAATAAATGGAGAGCTATACCTTGTTTGTCATTGGAAGACTTAGTATTTTTTAGATGACCAACTTCTCCAGAATTGATCTATAAATTTTGAAGTACTCTCAATCAAAATCTAAACAGAACTTTTTCTAAAGTTGGACAAGTTTATTCAAAAATTTATATGTAAATAAAGAAACTAGAACTTTCAAAAAATTGTAAAAAGAAAAAGAAAAAAGAACAAAATTGGACAGTAACTCATTTCCAGAAGATAGTGAGGTATTGGTAGGAAGCTTGACCCATAGTTCAAATTAGCAGAGTAGAGCATCCAAAAATATACCCACACCAATAATGCCAACTGATTTTTAACAAAATGTAAATACAATTCAATTAAAAAATAAAAGATTTTGAACTAATATTGCTGACAACTAGCCATTCATTTGTAAACAAAAAATGAATATAATACTTGATCTAAACCTCACCTGTTAACAAAAATTAGCTCAAAATAGTTCAAATATCTAACAAAAGACTTAAAATTATAAATTTCAAAAGAAAACATAAAAAAAATTCGACTTTAGGTTTACAAAAAGTTCTTAGATACATCACCAAAAACATGACCTTTAACAGAAAAAAAAAGATAAATTGGACTTTTTCAAAATTAAAATAGTTTGGTTTGTGAAAGACATTGTAAAGAGAATGAAAAGATAATTCACTGGTTTCACATTAAGAAGCTTGAAAGTCACCATACTGTCCTAAAAACTAGTAAAAAGCTGAACAACTTAAGAAGTCTACAGCTCTTCTTGCATCCATATGATAGAAGACACAGGGCAAACCACTGTTCCCAAGTTTAGAGATAAGGTGGATGAAAACAGAGAGTCATGGCTTACCAGGGCACACTCACAAGCAGGAATCTCCACAGGAACCAATGCCTGGGTAGGGAAACCTTAACTTTAATTGACAAATTGCTGGCTGCTTAGTGCAGACAACCCTGAGAGATGAAAACTCCAGGGGTACTCAGTCATCAATATTGTGAGATTTACCAGCAGGAGCTTGACTAGATTTCCACAGTAAATAGGGAACACGAATCCCACCTGGCTTCTGGCAGAGGAAAAGAAGCCATTTTGAAATACCCCAGAGCATTCTGATCTTCTTAATAAGACAGCCCTCAGGTAAAACTAGTTAAGCAAAGCTCCAGGTGCTAGGGTTTTATCAGGGCCAAACTGACCTGGGGTAAAGAAACTACCCAACTCCAGCCCACTCCATCCTTCTAAATCAGAGAAGGGAAATACTTAACTCCAGCCCAGTTTAGCCCTCCCATTCCGCCTAACAGGTGATAAAAAAGGAAACACTGTGAAGCTCACTAAAAGATTGAGGTCTCCCATTGGACTATAGAACAACCACCCTCCCCTCACACCCCATTGCCATATCACTGCAGATCTTTTACAGTGGCTCCATTTACCTAGTATATCATGTCTAGCTATCAATAAAAAACCACAAGGCACACTAAAAGGAAAAAAAAAATAGAACTTGAAGAAACAGAGCAAGCATCAGAAGCAGACATGGCAGGGATGTTGGAATTATCAGACAGAGAACTTAAAACAACTATGATTAGTATGCTAAGGGCTCAATGGTAACAGCTGATGGCAATGTAATCAGAGATATATAAATCCGGAGAAAACCAAAATGAAATGTGAGAGATAAAAACAAAACAAACAAAAAAAAAAAACACTGTAAAATAAATGAAGAAGGACTTTGTAGGACTTATAAGTAGATTAGACACAGCTGAAGAAAGAATCTCTGAGCTGGAGGATATAGCACCAGAATCCTCAAAGAAGAAAGGAAGAAAGAAAGGAAGGGAGGGAGGAAGGAAGGAAGGAAGGAAGGAAGGAAGGAAGAAGGAAGGAAGGAAGGAAGGAAGGAAAGAGAGAAACAACTAGACAAGGCTGTGGACGGTTACAAAGGGTAGAACATATGTGTAATGGGAATGTTAGAAGAAAAAAGAAGGGACAGAAGAAATATTTAAAACAATAATAATCAAGAATTCCACAAACTGTTGTCAGATAGCACACCACAGATCCTGGAAGCTCAAAGAACACCAAGAGTGAACCCTAAGGTAAACTATGGACTCAGGGTGATTATGATATGTCAATGTAGGATCATCCTTGGTAAAAATTCTCTCTCTATATATATTCACCATTTTGGCAAGTGATAATGGATGAGCCTATGTAGGTTGTGGGCCCAAGATATATAGGGAATTTCTGTATCTTCATGTCAATTTTGTTGTAAATGTAAAAGTACTCTAAAAACTCATCTTTTAAAAAAAGCAAGTCACTATAAATCAGGGACAGAGATACTTAAAGAAGTGCAAAATAAAAAAGATAATTCATAGGCTAGGAGAAAATATTTGAAAATTCATGAGAAAAACATGTATATAAAAGTATGTATACATATATATGTATATATATATATATGTGTGTGTGAATATATACATATATAAATTCAATAAGCAGACAGTTTACCCAAAAGATATACATATGGGACGTAATCTTATGAAAAGATCTTCATAATCATTTGTCTTTAGGGAAATGTAAATTAAATCAATTATACCACCATTTAGTGGTATAATGAGATACGCTATACATCTAACAGAACGACTAAGTATTTTTATAAAAGAAAAAGAAACTAACAATACCATATAGCTGTAAGGATTCAAACAACTGTATATCTCTACATTGCTTGTGGAAACACAATGTACAGACATTTAGACAACAGGTATATCATTTCTTTTAAAATTAACACACATGACCCAACAATTCTACATCTAGATGTTTACCCAAGAAAAAAAAAGTTGTATTTACACAAAAACCTGTATGCAAATGTTAAGAGCAGCTTTACTCTTGATTGTCAAAAACTGGAAACAATTTGAAATGTCCACCCTATGAGGGCTCAGCAAACTGGTACATTCATGTAATGCAATACTAACATCCTAATGGAATACTAATTAGCAAAACAAAGTAACAAACTATTGATGCAACCACATGGATTGCAAATGCGTTTCGCTAAGTGAAGGAAGTGAGGCCCAAAAGAGTACACTCTGTATGATTTCGTTTATATGACATTTGGGAAAAAGCAATACGATAGGGCCAAAAAACAGATAGCTGGTCGCAGAGCTAGGGCCGGCAAGAGGAATTGACTGCAAAAGGAGATGGAGGAAATTTGAAGGGTTGTTGGAGCCCTTCGAAATCTTGGCCGTGTCGTGGTCAAAAAGCTGTATATGTTTGTCAAATCTCACAGAAATATATACTCTTCTAATGGAGAATTATACCGCTCCTTTAAAACAAGATGCTGTAACATTTCTAGGTTAAAATTGATGGTCCCGCTTTGTTTCTACTAAAAGTTTTTAATTAATCAATGGATACTAATTAAAATTTTTATCTTTAAATTCAAATCAGAAAGTTTGATATTCAAACATTAGAACCCAAATAAGAAAAAAAAGAGGGTTCTAAAATACAGCATAGATTAGTTGTAAAGACTTTTGAATAATATAGTTTGTTTGTGGTAACAATTCAAATTAAACTCATCATGGGTTTTCTGTGTTCTAAGTAAATTAATGAAAAATATACCTACCTATTTAATTAGAACGATAAAGGAAACAAATTCTAATGAGCACTAGGGAGTGGGAAATAAAACTAGAGTAACTTTCAGATAATAAATAATAAAAAAGACAAAAGGAAATACAAATTTTGGGGTAAAAATAAAGGTGGTACCTTAAAATTTTATGTAAAATAGAATAAAGGAACATTACTCATAAAAAATGGGGGGAAATGAAAATTAAGACAAAATAAAGACAGTTTTAGTATAAAAAATAAAGATTTGGGAAGTCATTTGCACAATTAACAGAGAATTTGAGTTAATTACAAGTCACAATAGAATGATGTAAATACATTATAAAGACAAAAGAAAAGACAGAAAGAAAGAAAAAAGAAAAGAAAAGAAAAAAAAGAAGAAAAAGAAAAAGAAAGAAAAGAAAAGATAGAAAAGAAAAGAAAAGAAAAGAAAAGAAAAGAAAAGAAAAGAAAAGAAAAAAGAAAAGAAAAAAGAAAAGAAAGAAAAGAAAAGAAAAGAAAGAAAAGAAAAGAAAAGAAAAGAAAAGAAAAGAAAAGAAAAGAAAAAAGAAAAGAAAAGGACCTTGGGGAGAAATCTATACATACGTGAAAACAAGTATAGGAGAAATGGGGAAAATATGGCCAAAGGAAAATGACAGCAGGGGGTAATTAAAATATATTCAACTAGATACTGAAAATAATTTATCATATGCCATTTTCCATTAACTTTTCTAAAAACATGAAGGAAAATCAAGTGACAGAGTGTTAACGACTAGTAAATGCTAGAGGTCTGAAGAATGAAAATTCAGTCTTCTTTACCCCAAATCTTGTCCTCTCATTTTTATCATCATTTTTTCAAGCTCATTGATTAATAGTTGATCTTTTGCTATATTAATTCATCGATTGATTCTCTATGACAAGCTGAACAAAAATATCCATATGCCATAATTCACATAATAGAGGCGATTTTAGTTTTTGTTGATAGGAAATTAGATATATGTATTATTTTCAGTTCTTAACCACAAGTAAATCTTTTCTCATCAAATAATCAAATATTTCCCTGTATCTTCAATTTGCTCAAAAAACAAAAACAAAACATAACCTTTTCATCTTCTGTCATATGATTAATTAAGGAGATAACTGTCAACTGTGCAAATGCTTCTATTAAATGTGGTCTATTTAAAGAATACCTTCCTCTAAACCTTCCACCTTTCACTCCTATGAGCTAGTGGATTCATAGGAATGAGGGTTTTGTTGGGGTATAAAACAACTTTTCAAGGACTGAGATTCATGAATCATTCATGTGGTTTCAACATGTTCACATATAAAAGAATGAATAAGGGATACAAAAGATAGCTTGGTAAGATCAACTCTACACCTCTAGATACAGAACAAACGAGAAAATGCTTGTTTTAGGTATAAGAAATTACTAAGTAGCATATCAAGTCTCTGAAGCAATTACATTCAAGAAACCCCAGGCTACTAATCTCACTGCTCACCTCCTACCTTTATGGAACATTGAATAGAAAGAAAGATATTTTCTTTTAATGATTTTGCACTTTGACAAATATTTATTGAATCTTTGAATATGGAAGGCCAGCACACTTTCTTGTCTTTGATCCTCCCTTTATTATAGTTAATTATTATTTTTATAAGACAATAACCTCGACTTTAATCAAATTTCAAATTAAAATAACCTATTCAGTTTTAAAGGGGGAAAAAGTTTAGAAAATGTTTTCATACACTTTTCAATTGGTGTACAACACATAAATACATGTTTATTAAGAAATTTGAACATAACATTGAGTAAGCAGTAATACGTGCAAACAATGGATTAGAACTGAAATATATTCAATGATTTTAGAATTTTTTTCTATTCCCTTATCTAAAATTATAGAAGCAATTTATGGAAGCTAAAAGTAGAGAATCAAGGGATTGATTTAAAGAATTCAAGAAGCGCTTAAAAAAATTCTGGCCAATTATTTAAAAGCAAGAAAAATTTATTTAAAAAATAAGCGTGAGAATATAACCTGGAATGTTGGGAAATCAAAGTGCTTTTTCAGGATTTTTTTACAACTCATTATTAAATTGATTACAAAAATAAGGACCTTGTAAAACTCCTCTTGATAAAAAGCAGATAAGCAAGCACTGAGAAAATAGGAACATATTTTACAGGTCTTAGGACCATGCCTTTTCAGAAGGTCCTGGGGACATATATTTAACCACGCAATTAACTCCCTATGTTTCAAATCACTAAGTACTACTTCTGAAGCTCACAAACTTCCACTGAAGAACTAAGTTCTCTCTATTAAAAAGAAAACATGAAATATTTGGATGATTTTTTTTAAAGAAAAGATATTTAAAAATAATCTTTCACTTTAACAACCTATTGAATGTTTAAATATGGAAACACCCTGATTTCCCCACTTATTAGGATTCTTTTTTTAATAAATAATTCATGTAGCTTTAATCAAAATTAAAACAACTGTTTTGGTTCTCTAGAGCAAAGAACATAAAAAATAACTTCATATTTTTATAATTAAGGCAATTATTTATGATCTACAGATACATATTTATAAAAAAAGAAATAGACACACAAAATTGAATGAACAGGCATTGTACCTTGATTTATACTACCGAAAATAAAACTGTAATGCTTTCTCTAAAATCCAAATATTAATGTTTGTCAATAATGTCCTGTAAAATATATAACTTTGACAAAGAGCAGCATTAGACAGGCTGTCCACAGAAGACAAATTCAGGTAATAATTCAAATTTCAAATAATTCAAACTATTTAAACAATAATTCAAATTATTTGGAAACATATTACACATATATAAACAAGTATAATATATGATAAGGAAATTTTCTATTTAATAACATAGAAAAAATTTTCTGCTACAATAGAACCTAAGCATTTCAGAAACATGGATCAGGAAGGAATTTTAGAGGCAGACAGCTTAACCAGGAACTTGAAATGTGGTGAGAATCTACCTCTGAGGTAGAGATGGAAGCAAGACAGACAGACAGACATTCCAGGCAGAAGCTGCTTGGGGTGAGGTGGTGCCGAAGTGGGAGCTGCGCTGTGGCAGCCTTGCATCTCTGTAAGCGAGCAGTGTGTCTGGCTCCAAGTTTCATTTGCTGAGCTTCTCTAGCTGTGCCTCTAATATGCACTCTGTCATTTGGGAAGGTTGATGAATATGTGAACATTTAGCGTTTATTTGGTTCTTCTATCCCTTCCCATCTATGGTCAGCACACATATACTTTACTTATTTTATCTTTGTCTAGCATGTCTCATAAGCTACTTGCTTCTGTACTTAGTTTCACTGTTGTCCACATGAACATTAAATACCATAGGATTAGGGCAGTGTGCTCATTTCTATCTCACTAAACCCTCTTCTAAGTATGTACAGTTATCTCATCATCATTTTCCCTTGCTTCTTGTTATATGTTTTAAATAGATTCGATCAATTAAATCAATTTGGTGTTTAATTTAATGTCGTCGACCATAGAATTATAGTAATATAAAGAAAACATGAGATAGTGAGATTTGTTTTGATTTGCTTTTTGGAAATCTGTAATAGTTCCATTTATGTTTTTTATTTAAATAATAAGTATACTTATTTTCTTATAATTATATTTAAGGTGCTAAAATCCATCCAATAAAGGTAGGAAGAATTTGAAGAAACCTAAGTAGAAAGGGATAATTGTTGAAAGGTGGTTTTACATAAAGAGTTTGAGGAAATAGTGATGAGAGTTCCTGTGGTTGAATTTGCCTTGGACAGCAAGAAAGATTTTTTTTCTGGCACAGGAGAAAAAGATTTTAGTAAAGTCATCATGTAAACTGATTAGACAGAAAGTAGACAGAAAGTCAAGGGATGTTCTCCATGTATTCATTTAACAAAGATAGTCGAACATCTTATATGTGCAACATATGGCAATAAATGTTAAGTTTTCAGTAAGGCGTACCCATATGCTAACAAGGAAGACAAGTAACTCAAGATGAAACAGTTGAGATCTGCAGAATCAGTAGAAGTTGGCCAAGTGGTAGAGGGTAGAGGAGATGAAAGCATTTTAGGCAGAAGGACTATCTGGCATTAAGTCTCAAGTTTAAAAATAATGTGACACATTTAAAAAGTAAGAGAAGCTGACCGAAGCAAATAGTGTGTGTATGGTGGGGTGGAAAGCTGGAGACGCAAGAGAGTAAGACGCACAAGAAAAAACCGGGAAGGTAAGCAGAAGAGACAGACTTTGGAAATCTTCTGGTTTTTATCATAAAGACAATGAAAAACTATGGAGGGTTTAAGTAGAATGGGATAAAATAATAATAATAAAATCAACTGTTGGCTATGTAAAAAAACAGATTGAAGTTACTTTGAGGAAAAAAAAAAAGGATTGGAGGCCAAAAAATTTAATAGATAAATATTTCTTGCAAGAAATGTAAAACAAACAAACAAACAAACAAACAAAAAACCTGAAAAGTAAAATAGGTTAAAAGCTTAGGGGGTAAAAATAATAGAAGTATGGCCTGAAGTTTTGGTAGCTGTAACATATGTAAGAAATAAAACACAATCTTTCAGCATCTGGAAAGAAAGAGCTAAATTATATTACAGCCAAATATATATACTTTGCTGCCCATTCTAAACATTTACTTGAAAACAATACAAAGATAGTATCCTCTAGTTAATTACCCATTACTATCTGTTAAGCAGTTCTACTTTATTATGAGAATAAGAAAAATGAAGCTACTTGCAGTTGCGAGATTTCTAAATTTTCTACACATATTTTTATATCCATTCCTATTGCTCCAAAAACTTAGGCCAAACGTACCCATAGCATGCCTGTAAATACTGATGGAAACTTCCTGTTTTCTATGTATGCTTGAGGTGCCTCTGCTGCAGAGCGCTATTTCAAATTAATTTCTATTAAGAACAACAAATCGACACCACTCTAATTGCTCAGGCCTACAAAATTGCGTGTCGCTTAAGTTCTCTAAAGCGTTATTCTCATTTGGGTAGAGGAAAAAAAACACTCTTTTTAAAAAGCGGTTATGTTGATGCCCTAATGCTGGGAATAATACTGAGCCACTAACACTAGCACTGCCATGAGAATAAAAAGTGACCTCAGTTCCTTCGGACTCTGCTGCTCCAAGTTTAACCACCTAATTGATGGATTTGGTAAAACTGGGGGCTCCATGGAAGAAACTAGAACAGCACAGACACTTGGGGACCTGGGATACTCATTGTTTATTATCTGCCTGGTAGAATCCAACATTTTATCTATTTATGCCCATTCCATTCTGTATCATTTGAGTATTAGCCCTGTCATAATGTTAATTTAGTAACAGCTTTTTCATCCGTTTTCTGTTTTCTATTTGTGATATTCTCTCCACCCTTCTTTCCAAACTCTACGTAAAAAACGTATTCCTTTCTGTCTGTAAGAGTTGGGAGTAACATGGTTTGCCCAAGTCCTCTTCTCTGCTTCTTGACCTGCAATTAATTTGGTTGTCCCTTTGGGAATGGTTATACCTTGGCTATGCTAGACCTTAACAACTACATTTTTCATAAGCTTGTTTTGTTGAGAATGCATCTTTTGAATGCTTTCCACTCAAGCTTTTCCTTTTCTCCTCAAATGATTTTTAATAACCATGAAATTTATTTGTTATTCAAGTTAATAGGAAGCCACAGATCTGTGATGTGGTTCACACAGAAGATGCTGTCTTAAAACACACCATCTCTTTTTTAAGAATAGAAATACTTTTTAAAGGAAGCAATATTAAAAACAAACAAAAACAGATATAATGATTAATTCCCCATTGTCTTCACTCTCTCTCACAATTTAATTCACTCCTTTGTTTCTGTGATTTTCTGAATCTCTACTCATGGTGGTTTTCTCCATTTTCTGACCCTGGATATTTATCATTAATGTTATATGATATGATAATTATTTCTCCTTGAATGTAAAAATTACATCTTATGTTTTATTAACCTCTTCTCTACCTACTACTGTCCTTGGACTGGTGCTTATGTAATAGTACATGATTGATTCTGTAATTCAAATACTAGAACATGCAGTTTTCTCTGTATCAAGAGTGGATTTATAGATTTCTTAGACCTACTATCAGGGTTCTTGATTCATGACACATAAATAATGTGATATGCTACTAAATTATGGCATAAGCTAGAAAATTGTCCCATAAGGATTCATATTCTCCAAACTGAGAAGTTGTACAACTAAACATCACTATGAATAGACAGGATTAAAAAAGCACATGGATCATCATATTCATTTGGCAAAAGCATTCCCCTCACCCTCCCATCTTGTCTCACACCCTCGCTAACCACACCAGCTTGTCTGACAAAGTATGGAGGCCCTTATATAAGCAGACTTGGCGTTAGTTAAGAGAGCTCAGTCAGATAAAGTGACAGGTAGCTTTCTTAGCCTAGAGTCAAGAAATTTTGTCACCATCCTCATGGGAATGTTCTGTGATGACTAGAGTGTCTTAATGTAGCTGATTTAAAATGGAACTGGAAACTCATTCAGCAGCAGAAACGAGATCACAATAGTCATGAAATGGGCACTCTAGCAGTAATATATAGTCTGAGATTTGTTTCCTTATCACTGTCCTTCTACACTTAAAATCAGATATTTAATTTACTAGCTCTACTAAGTCTGAACAACTTATTTTTTGTCCTGTTTTGTTCCCTTTTAGTTATACATTTGTAGCATGCCATCACATTCTCAATGAAAAGAAGCAAATGTCTATTTAGAAAGAGAGCTTCCATTATCATATGCCAATAAATTACACAAGATTCAAGATTAGATTTGTTGTAAATCAAAACTCATCTATGCTGAAATTAAAACTATAGTAATGTAGACAGGTATTATGTAAAAAGTACCCCAGGTTGGATAAAACTGTTCTCAGTGCCAAGTGAAATTTACAATGGAATAATCACGATATGTTCCTTGCCTACTCACTGAAACTGGTTTTGTAACAAGATAAAGTTTCTGAAATAAGATGTGAGAGAAAATGAAGTTACGTCATACTTAAAATTAATTTCACAAGTTGCTAGAAGTCACTTTAGGTGATTTTTTTTTTCCTACAGGGACTAAGTATACAGAAAACCCACTAAATTCTAAATTGAAAAGATAGGAAAAGATTCCTGTATCACTAATAGTGTATTAAATGGGTGTTACAAGTCTCTGGAGAATTTGCATTCTTTTCAGTTAGTTATAGGACATCATGAAAGGTAGAGGAAAACAAAGAATAGAGAAATATTATTCAGAAAAGTAAACCAATGGCAAAGTCAACCTTTTGAATTAATTGATTAGCAAAATAGGAATTCAGGTAGGAACATCAGTTTTGGTCATAGCTGTGTGTTAGTCACATTGACCTAGATGAGAACCAGGCAATATGTGAACAATGCTGATTGTCTTGCATTTCTAAGGAGACACTAACAGGCACCCAGAATTCTTGAACCAGACTTAACAAGTCACCAAAAAGTGCTCATCTCATCATGATATCTTTCGCAAATTCTTGTAATATTAGCTCCAAATTTCCTGTCTCTATTCTCACCTGAGCAAAGTATAGTACGTGGTCTAATATATTATTAAAACATTTAATGAAAATGGTTAGCTATGAAACATGTTTCCACTCATGAAATAGAAAATAAAAATTATATTTTAATTAAATTGGGCAGGTTTATATTTACTTGATTCCACTAAGTTTACTTAGAAGATGTTTTCACTTAAAAAAACATTACCCTAACGTGCTCTGATCTCAGAAGCAAAGCAGGCCGGGCCTCGTTAGTACTTGGATGGAAGACCAACTAGGAAGACCAGGTGCTGTAGGCATTAAAAAACAAAAACAAAAACAAACAAACAAAACAAAACAACAACAACAACAAAACATTAAATCATTGCTATTTTTCTGGTTAGAGGCATTCAATATTTAAATCATACTTATAAATACAGTTAATGGACATGATTTTTAATCAATACCTTTAATCACTGATATTCAGAGATTAATATAAACATGTGAAATTGTAAATACTGCTTTCTTCATTAGAAAGCTTAAAAATAATTGAATTAGGGTGGATATGCAAAATCAGCACTTAGAATTAAATCTAAAAAAAGTTTCTAATAGTGACCAGAGAATAAACTTTCTTAATGAAAGAATTATTCATGGCCTAGGATTTAGACTCTTAAAATCTAAAGATTACATGTTGTTGGGGTAATGTGCTCTAAATGAAAAATCTCTCTCAAAGAACAAAGCTGGAGGATCACATGTTCTGATTTAAAACTATACAACAATGCTATAATAATCAAAACAGCATAGCACGGGCATAAAAATGGACACGTGGGAAACATAAGGGAACAGATATCCAGAGCCCAGAAATAAACCATCACATATATGGCCAACTAATATTTGACAAAGGAGCCAAAAATATTTAATTCAATGGGGATAGTCTCTTCAGTAAGTAATGCTGGGAAAACTGAATAACCACATGCAGAAGATAAATAAAACCCTATTTTATACAATTCAAAAAATTAACTGAAAATGAATTAAAGACTTAAACTTGTGAACTGAAACCATAAAACTCCTAGAAGAAGACATAGGGGAGAAAACTCCTTGATACTGATCTTGGCAATGGCTTTTCTGATATGCTATCAAAAGCACAAGCGACAAAAGTAAAAATTAAGTGGAACTACATCAAACTAAAAAATGCATAGCAAAGGAAACAATCAACAAGATAAAAAGGCAACCTGTAAAATTTTGTTCTCCAACCCTCAGTCTAATTTTGAATTGGTAAGATATTGAGTAACAACAACAAAAATCATTGTAGATGCTCTTGAAGATGCAGGATTTATATTGAGAGCCATTCTCTTAGGACCTAGTGTTCTCTTAGTTACGAACATTAATAAGCTGTTTTAGGATGGCATCCTCTACATGAAAGAAACCATGAAAGTGATAATAGACAACTCTCTACAAATTGACAAATCCAGTGCCACCTTCTTGAAATGCTCTCCGCCTTTAACTTCCATAACATCTTTCTCTTCTGGTTTCTGTTTAACTTTGTAGTTACATCTTATTAATGCCTTTAACAAAGTTCTTCTTACTCACTAGTCTCTAAACTCTTGGAGTTCTGCAGAAGTCTGGTCTTGGACCTTTCTTTTCTTCTTAACCCCCACCTGCAAAGTTAAACATATTTACTCCCACAGATTCACTTACACGTTGTTTATTAATGTCTTACAGATAACTATGTTACCCATTTTTTCTCTCTTCAGAGTTCTAATAGGCTAGATAACTCCACCTGAATACCCTGAAATTGAAATTGAATGCATCAAAACCAAAACTTTTTACCTGTTCCTTTAAGGTTAAACTTCCTTTATTTGCATTTAACCACTTTAGAAATCAGGATGCACCCATAACTCCTCCCTTTCCTACAACAACCTACTACCTAAACAACAGCTATGCCTTGTAATTTACCTTTTGGGGGGAGGGAGGGCAGGAACCCATCCCCTCCCTTTATCCCCTCTTCCTTAATTCACAATCTTCTAATTTCTCTCCTAATTTATTGCAACTAGTTTTAAACTGTCTCCTTGCTTTTAGCTTTCTTCTTACCTCTAATTTCCTTTACATACTTCTTAAAATCAAATTATGTTATGCAATGTCAAATTTTTCATTTGTCTTCGAGATCTAACTCCTTAGTTTGAATAATAAACCTTTCATAATCTGGCCCTTGATTTTATCTCCAATTTCCATGTTTTCTAATTTCAACCTTCCTCTTACAATCAATGCCCACCCACTACCACTCCCTCCCCCATACCCAACACACACAAACTCTTGTCTATTTATATTAACTTACTACCAAGAGTTTCCTTACTGTACCAGAATCTTCCGACTTTTCATATACTGTTCTTCTGTCCTGTATACCTCCTCCAGTTCTTCTTGTCTACACAGTCCCTCACTCACAGACCCTTATATTTTGAACTTGGTTTAGATAACCTGTCTCCAGGAAGACTTCCCTGTAAATACTTTGCTTATGGTCTTTAT
Organism: Eonycteris spelaea; assembly: GCA_003508835.1. Lineage (NCBI taxonomy): Eukaryota > Metazoa > Chordata > Mammalia > Chiroptera > Pteropodidae > Eonycteris > Eonycteris spelaea. The sequence continues at coordinate 3,237,170 of PUFA01000011.1, forward strand.
CACACATTATTTTACCTGTTTCTATGACTGACTGCATCACGAACTTTAAACACTTTTCTGTTAAGGAATTGGACATTATTCAAATTTATATTTTTAATACTTATCATTTTGATTAGCATTGGGATGAAAAGTAGAAATTCAATATATTTATAATCAATTTGTAAATAGATAAGTTCACTTATTCATTTATTCAGCAAATATATATTAAATGACTACTATAGGTCAAGAACTACCCTAGGCCCTAAAAATAAAATGAGCAGAAATAAAAAGGGGTCTCTGCTCTTTTGGAACTTTTATTTTACTAGGAAGTTTCAAAAACTTAACATTAAATAAGTAGTATGAAATAGGATAGGTAAACAAAAGAAGGAAAATAGAATCTTAGAGGTTTAAATGTAGATATTGATTCAATAAATGAGTATTAAATTTAATATGATTTCATTTTTTCTTTCTCAAGAAAACTTAATTTTTGTTTAAGATGGCAAATGCAACCATTCGATGTATTCACTTCTCAGAATTCCTTGTAATTAGCTGTCCATGTGATGCAGTCATAACCGATGAGCTCACATCACTGGATAGGCCAGGCAAGACTGTTTTTGCTTTTTATTTCCTTCATCCATCCTCCTACCATCATCCATGAAAATTAATCACACCCTCAAGATGCAGGAAAAGAGGGGCCCAGTCCTTAAATAGCAATATCAGTCACAGCTTGCCTAACCCTAGGTTCCATGTCAGGTAAGAAAAACCAACGAACAAGAAAACACACTTTACCAAGTCATTAGGTGAATGTTACATGTACCCTAATAAAATCCTAACTGATTTGATGATTATTCAGGTTTTAATGGAAGAAAAAGAGGCTTACATGATTCAGAGAATCAGCAATGAGTATGACAAATTTTACCACATAAAAATATAGATAATGTTCAAAGTTTTTTTGTGAAATTGTATATTATATATCTATATAGAAGTTTAGATTTAAAGAGCCAGAGAAATATGTATTAATTCTGATTTCAATTCTTATTAAACAAGGTCACATAATTTTATAATATTAACATCAATATATTCCTGATTATAAAAATACACTAAATAAATAACATGTTTTATAAAAGATTGGACGTGGAAAGAAGTCACTTATGAACAGAAGACATGAAACTGATAACGTTCTTCTGTGTGGTGGTTTAGAGAGGGACTAATAACCCAGTCAGCAAACATATAATATCTTGAAAACCTGTACGGTGTTTTTGCCTTCCACACTTTTATCCCATTGATTATTTAATAACAGTAATTTCAATATTAGAGCTTTATTTGTTCAGCCTCTGGTTCTACTACTAAAAGTGAAAATTACATTTAAAATAAATTTAGGAAGGTTCATACTTAAGTTTTTATTAATCTTTTCTCCATAATGAGAAGAAGTTTGCCAGATTCTCTTTAGCTAACTGATATTGTGTGTGTGTGGCACATGTGTGTGCATGTGACTATATGACTATATGTGGAGCTTGTGGTATAGATAGAAGAAAAGAAAAGGAGCAAAAAGATTATACTCTCAAACTTTGTTTGTGGGGGTTTTGTTCCTAATTATGTAAGATTAAACACCAAATTAAAAAATTTACGGTTTATTAATACTTGAAACAAATAATAGAAGTTCAGCCTCCCTAGAAAGATGGAGCAGGGCATGAAAGGCTCTAGGCGCTGTCTTCAGAACAAATACTGATGCCCTGCCCCGCAGCCTCCAGCAGGGTATTAAGTATCAGCTGCCTCAAAGGTTGGCGCCAACCTTCTTCTTCAGTGCACCACAAACCAGAATTAATTGCAAATCAATCGAACAAAGTACAACTGATCAGTAAACCAATTAGTAATTTTAGCTGTTCATCCTGTCTTCATTTACTAGGGGGAAAAGTGGGAAATGCAAGTGCTTTTTAACCACGTTTAAGATTCCAGTCTTTCCTTCCCTGCCCTCTGCTTCCCCACCCACTTACATTACAAGAACATTCTTCTGTAAACCCTGTAAAAAGTGTATGTTGTATAAATATTATGCAGAATTTCTCTGCTTTGGAAGTATATATTAGCTCTGGCAAATAATTGCTAGAGAAAATAAGACGTAAGTTTTCCTATGCAAATATGGTATGTTCTCTTTTAAAATCAGTTTGAAAAAAAAATAATATAAAATTTTACCAGAGTTTTTATTATATGTCATTCATCGTCCTCTTAACTAATAGATATACAGAGTTCTCTGATTTAAGTATAAGTAACTCTTACAGGCATATGTCAGTAACTTTGTCTTTATCCTTTTCATAGATATTATAAGCATGGATACAAAATAAATTTATATTTAGAGCTTTTTCAGTTTCCTGTCAGTCCCAAATGAATTCACCTTTGATAGTACCTCATATGTTACCTGTTAGTGATTGCAGGTTCACATTATTTACTGTGTATAGGTCTTCACTCTAATGCTGAATAGGAATTTTTTCTTTGTTACTTAATTGCAGGGCTGAGTATCAATTTCCAGTGACCCACTGGGCTGGGTTTATATAAAATTATTCTGCTTGAGAAAGGAATTAAATCCAAGTTAGTATGCCATTCATGGAAGATGATGGGTTTTTAGTCTCGCTCAAGAGAGGATATTTAAGGAAAGATGTTGTCTTATTAGAGATTCAAATCATTGCTAATATAGCCCGTGAGCTGAAATAGTGGTAGCCAAGAAAAGTAAGTTTTTACATATGCTAGTTAAAATGAGTTCATTTGTGAGCACTTACAATTCCCATTGGAAATTCATCCAGTTAACTTGGTTACGATACAATACTCTTCTTTTCCGTACGGCTCTGCTGCATAAAAATCAATGATGGAGGAAATCTAAATGGTCATCACATTGCTTTTATCACTGGAGAGTAATCTATCTACATCAAAAATCTTTTCTTTCACAGCAGGTCTCCAAAGATAAAATATGTTTCGATTAAAAATCCTATGATGGAGTTGATTGTCTAACAAAATTAAAATAAGGAAAATAATTATTGTTTTCCAATAAACACTTAAAGCCTGTCACATAATTTATTTAATATTACTTCCCTTCCAATTATTTGTTAAATGCCATCCACCTTCTCTGTATCAGAGAAACATTTTCAGTGATTTTCTTACATTATAGGAAATAATCCAGTCCAGAAGCAAGTCACAGAACGATCTCAGAGACACCGTCAAGAAAGATGAGCAAAGAAACAGAAGTTTTTTCTACAAGTGATATTACTGTCATTATGATTATAGTATCAAGTTATTAAGAATTGAATGTGAAACTGAGTGACGAGAAAAGATTGCTTTCTTTGTCTAAGAAGGACATGGGTGAGGAAGGACTGGGGTGGTAAGTGGCACACATCTAATATGCCTAACCAGACTGAGTAAGTTTCCCTAGGTTCACTGTGTAATTCAGCTAAACAAACTTATGTGCGACTGTGTCCGTGTAAACAGAACTTGAAATTAATGAAGTTCTAACATCTGAATCATCATGTTTAACCTCATAACTTGTAGGTGAAGGTTTCCGGGTAAGACAGGCTGACTTCTAGGAGCTGTCATACTCTAAGAACGCCAGAAGAAGCATGAATTTGAGGACACGTAAAGGGATTAACAATGAATCTTAAACCAAATGAATGATGATTTGTTTTTTCTTAGCAGACTCATGTTCTTTCAGCACTATCCTTGATAAATAGTATAGTATTTAGTAACCAATCTTCATGAATAGGAAATAGAGATTTGCTAGAGATTTGCTGTTTTTACCACACTACCAATTTTAGAAATTGTGGCTCTCTGTTGATTTTGTTGAAATAGGTAACTGCAATCAAAGCAGATGCCTAAGAAAGGTAATATAAGAAATAAGAGGTACACATTCAATTGCTCATCAATCGACTCCCCCCCCCCCCCATATTTCTGCTAGGTTATAAAAGGAATCAGTAGTCACATTTGCATATTTTCTTTCATCATAGCCCAATTTGGACATGTCAGCAGACAACATATATAGTTGTTTATTAAATTTTTGTATCCGTTCTGACAAGCTCTGTCTTTTAATTTGTGTAATTAGATTGCTTATACTTGAATTAGTGTCTATCATGTGTGTAAATGCTTTCTATTTATTGAAATCCTTCTTTATCTCTCCCTTACCTTCTCTTCCTTCTCTGGTTTTAATAAAAAATTTATATTATTCAGTTTTATCACTGCAATTAAAATGTCAGTTATACTTCTTTAAAAAAGTTAGTAGTTATGTATATGTCTAAATGTTCACTACATACATTTTTATACTAATCCAAGTCCACCTTTAAATAACATTATACCACTTCATGCATAGTATAGGTACCTTTTAATAGAGTATTTTCAACCCGTTCCCATTCCCTGTGATGTTGTCATTTATTTCACATATCCATATACTATAACTACCCAAAACACTGTTGTTATTACCTTAAACAGTTATCATTTAGATCAGTTAAGGACAAAAAAATAAATAAAAGATTATATTTTGCTTTCATATATTCATTTTTTACTGATTTTTTTTTCTTTATGGAGATCCAAGCTTATAAGCTATTTCATTTTGCTTCTGTCTGAAAAACTTTGCATTTTTTTTCAGGGCAGGTATTCTGGTAATATGTATGTTACACCTTTTAAAATTGTTCTGTGGTTAATATTTTTCATGTTTTTCTCTTTGTTTTTCAGATTGGAAAGTTTCTATTGACCTATTTTCGAGCTTATAATTTTTTCCTTCTGTTTTGATTTCTGATAATATATATATATATATATATATATATAGATTCTTAAAGTTTTCATTATTTTAATCATTTCTTCTTGTTTATTGTCTAATTTTTTCATTAATATCCTTAAGATATTAGTCATAGTTATTTTAAATTCTGTTTGATAATTCCAACATTTATGTCTGATTCTGTTTTTGATTATTGCTATATCTCTTCAGACTGCTTTTACTTACTTGTCTTTTGTAATGTCTTGTAATTTTTGGTTAAAAGCTAGACATAGGTGCTGCATAATAAGAACTGAGGTAGAGATTCTTAGTGTAAGGATGTATGGTAATCTGACTAAGAGTCAGGCTATTATTTAATATTTGTTCTAGCTATATAGGTGCCAGAGGCTTCAAAGTCTAACATCCTTTTTATTCTCTCACCTCTTAACTATGGGCTTCCCAATGTTTTCCTCTGAAAGTATCTATGTTTGATAGTCCTGTCAGCTGTAATCTGCTGTTATGTTTGTGGATTGTTGGTTTTGTAATAATGTGTGGAGAAGAGAGTGTGTTCTAAATTCTTCCAATTGAATCTCACCACCTTTGGTGAGCCTGTGTCTTGGGGCTGTGATATTCATGAGTTTCTCTAGTGGTGTAACCTTATTTCTCTGCTGCCTGTTTCCTTGCCTGACTAGTGTCCCTAATCCATTTCTTTGAATCCTTGATCTATTTTGAGTATTTTTTGTTATTGTTTGTTTGGCTTCTGTTTCCCACTCCACCGCTGAGGTGAGACAGCAAGGCTACCAATGGCTCTAAAAAGGAGAAGAAATTTCCTTTCTTCAATTAGCATAAGATTTGACAAAGTCATTTCCCCTGGAGTATAGGCCTTTCATATAGAAAAGGTCCTGAGCATATTTTACTATGATTACTCCTTCCCTAGCCATGTCAAAATCACAAGGAGATTTTTCTCAGATCTTTACCACAAAAACTTAGGTGGAAAGTGGCTGCTGGAGATAAGGCCTATGAAAATGGGGTGGCTCCCCAGGAGTTTATTACTTTCATTCTAATCAACACTCAGACTCCAACAATTTGTCAAAGTTAGCATTTAAGTGTTCCTACCCCTGTATGGCTCTAGCAACTTCTCTGCTCCAGAAAGGCAGATCTCAACTGCACCTCTTAGTATGAGTCTGTCTCTCCAGATTTGTGGGTGATTGTTTGCCTTGTAACCTCAAGTTCTTTGATAGATCCAAGAAAAGCCATTGATTTTCCATTTGTCTATTTTTCCCCCTCCTTGTAAAGACAAGAGTGATCAATTCCAATTCTAGCAGAAACTAGAAGCCAGAAGCTCCAGCATAAGAAAGCACATGCAATTATAGGAAAACTCAAGTGGGAAACAGGAAGACTTTTGGAGCTAAATCACAATAGATAAACTTGCCATGGGAAGATTCAAAGAAAAAACTTTCTAGATAGTCTATTAACAAAGGCAAGAAAGCTGTAGAACATCATGTAGTACAATCTGGCAATAGTGTAGAGTGCTAAAAGGCAGTATTAAGCAATAAGTTTATCAAGAGAAAGATGCACAGAATTGCATACTTTTCTAGTATTTTCTGTTCAGCAAAGTTTGTCCTGGTATCCAGTTACCCACGAATCAAATAACTAAAGATTGCTTGCGATACATAGAATCAGCTCACAGTTCAGAGAGATGCTAAATAGTTTCATCTATCAAAGAAACAAAACTCCTTTTATGAAAACATGTCCCCCCTGTTACTACATATTTCAAATGAAACAAATATAAATATTTAGTTTTCCTTAGCAGGGAATTATGGCAAGAAATCGAACAGTGTGTTGTTTGTTTGTTTGAGTTTTTGAGGGTGGTTGACTTTTTTACTTTTACTTTTTGGCAGCAGTGAAGGAGAACACAAAAAGGATATGTAAAGGAAACTTGAGGCAGACAGGCTAAAGAGTACAGTTCTTGTTACTGCATTCAACTACTCAAAAGTGAAGCCACACGCAGAAGTGAAAACTCACATCCCTGACAAGGGAGAGCCCTTGAATGTCGCCTCCTCCAGGTGAGCAACCATTCTAATCCCTGCACAGGTACCATAGCAGGCAATGGTGTCATCTACAGGCAAAAGATTTAATTTGTGTAACATACTTTCCATCCTTACAACTCAAGTGTGACGCTTGGATTTATACATGGGCAGAAGAACGTCTTCCCAAGAACCTGAAAGCAAGTAGCTGACAACACTGCTGTTTGTACCTTGTTCTGTAGTTTATATTTTAGCTCGCTGGAGTCAACGTATATACTCATTTATAATTTTTCTTTTTTTCTGAAGAACCAAGTACACTGATAATGCTACCTACATAAAAAAAAAAAAAAGAATAGCAGCACATATAGGTTTATGATCAAGTGAGAAATTCATATTGTTTCAACAACAATGTTTTGATTTTTGAGTGGTTTGAGGAGCTTTTAAAACCCTGGAAGATTAGATGCATTCTAAACTACTAATATATATTTATTACTTCTATTTCAAACTGAAAATAAACATTATCTTTGATACTCTTTAATTATAGGTTTCTGCCTCCTTCTAGCCATAGTCCCGAGGCTAAATTTCCTTTTCGAAAAAGGAAAAGAGAAAAGCAAAGAAATAGACTGAGCAATTGTCCCATAATGAACTTGAAGATGATCAACTCAAAAGGAGCAGGGATATGCGCAGGAAATCTGGATTACCTTGAATATGGCTTCTCTGAAAACCTTTTCTTTTTTTATTAACTCTGAGCCCTGGTCTTTTTGCATTTCTCTTCTCTGACTCCTCTTTCATTGCATTGTCTCTTCATGTGTATGTCGCACTTGAGTCTATTTGAATCGGAGCCTGTCTTTCTAGCAAATAAAAGTAGCTTTGGGTACCTTAAATTGTCTATGGCTGAGGAAAATTATCTCAAAGTCCTCTGTTTTCCTTAAAAGTACAAGTGCGGGTTCAAGGCTTCAGGGACCACAGAAGCACATCTGTATTTAGCAGCTTTGGTTTCATATTATAATTACATTGCATTAATTGGGTAACCTGAGCATCCACCCCACCTGGTTATGTCAGCATCTTCTAGCATAGAAAAATTTAATTTTCCACTCCATTTCCTCACTGGGCTGTGCTATTGTCCCACCTATTACTCTTCGTTCCATCATATATTAATACTCATTGTACTGCTGGTTATCACTCAAAAAAGCAAAGTCAAGATTTCAAAAGGATGCCTCTTCTTCTCACAGGCATCAGCAAAAAAATATATAAGAAAAGCAACACTTTTCCATTATCATCCCCTCGGTTAATCTAAAATGACTGTCTTGGCTGGAAAAATACAATACACACTTTTTAAACCCTGGGGGTTAGGGTTATTGATAAGTGGAATTTTAGCAAAGGTGGTGAGTGATTAAAGTTGGTCCACAGTTTAAGTTTAATATAAACAGATGTTCCTTCAAGGCCCAAAGGACTACCCACTGAGAATAAGCTCCTTTTCGCAAAAGTATTACTTACCCCATGGCTTCCAGTTTCTCTCATTGCTTTAAGATTTGGCACTGCCGCTCAATTCCTTCTTCAAATTTTCTTGCATTAACTTTCACTCTACTCACAGGGAAGGACATCATCCTGGATTAATCTGTCCTTCCATTTGCACACTTCTCAAGTGGAAAATTGATTCTAGGAATTATCTCAGAATTTCAGCAACGAAATACAGTAAATGCTGGTCACAATACCCAAGTCGAATTTAAGATAATAAAAAGAGACTTTGGAGCTCCAAGTTTTGAAATCAAATACAAAGTGAGAAAAGGCCAGCCAGACTGGATTCCCTCACTTGTGCGGACCTCAACATACCTGATGCCTTAACTATTTTACCTGGAGGACAGAGCATCTTTAGTCACATCTCCCAAGGACCAACAATTTTCAAGAACAATACAGAACAACGCCATTAAGAGGCAGAAAATATTTGCAAAGTGTATAATTTGTATTACTCGGTTGAACAGTATGTTCTCTTAGAGATCCCCAAATATCTGTACCACTCTTTTTTCTACTTTCTTTGCTGAGTGAAGAAGAAGGTAAATATACCACCTTTATGATTTATTGTTAGGGGCCCAGTTGGGGGACGTGGCTTTAGAGCTCCTTTTTAACACAGGCTTGCACCGTTGAATTTCAGTCACAGGCAAAGCCGAGCAGGACCACCTTTTCACGGGGAAGGGCCTGCATGCATCTGATTTATGACATGAAGCAGCAGAGTGAAACAGTCTTTCTACAGTCACGGTTGTACTCAGAGGAGGAAAAGGGCAGATACGATGTGAGTGTGCCTAACTATTTTTCTCAATTTCAGTCAGTTAGAGAGCAAGATGCGCACTGAGGGAAAGTCCAGCAGGAAGACTGAAAAAGCAGAGAAGGCACTTCCCTCCAGCAGAGCAGTCCACACTGCCTTCCCCATAACCACAAAACCCAAAAAGCTCTAATTTTTTAAAACATTTTTCAGCCAACTCATCTGCCTACAACACTTCAACTGAAAAGACATTATGCCATTTATTTATTGTTACTACTTGGAGTAAATAGTCATTATTTTTGATAGATATAGTAATCTATTATAAGCTTTTGTCTCCTAAGTTCTTTCATATTGGGTTCTGAAAAGCTGGGGCCGAGACCCTCTAAACTACAATTCTCTTTTGCTAACTGGTTTCTCATTCTGTTTACCAGTAAGTGGCACTAAAGGGAGGCATGAACAAGGGAAAGGACACGTGATTCTTTCTGTTGGGTTGCTGGTCCTAACTAAATCATTTCTATGGTTGTTTCATCTTCCAGCTTCTTTTGGCACCTCCAGAACCAGCTTCCTAAGTCCAGCTGGGCAACACCCTTTCCCACCTTTCTAAAGCCCTATTAACTCTTCTCGCTATTTTTTTTTTTCCTCTGGATCCCTCAGTATTTTCTTCTTTGTTCTTTTCTCTCTCCAACACCTGTATGATCACTCACTTATATTCATCTTCCTCTATTAAAATATCTAGTGAGATTTCTCTTTTCTTGACTGGACTCTATCTAGCGTGCTACCCTGTTGGGTATATTATGTAATATATGGTATATGCACCATAGTACCTTTCTAAAATTCAAAAACTTCATAATTCCAAAATACTTCTCAAGTGTAAAATTTTGAATAAGGGATTAGAGAAAAGTCTTTTTGTAATGCTTTTTGAATAATGGCACTATCTGGGATGTTCTTTTAAAGGGCAGAGTCCTGGGCTACACTAGAGATCTCAGAATCTGGGGATACGGCCTAGGCTTCAGCACAATTAAACGATTCCCCAGGTGGCTCCTTTTGCCTGGTTCAAGAACCACCATCTTCTATCCACCACAAGGCAAAAAGGGCCATGTATACTTAGTGGCCACTCTTCTAAGTACACACAGAGAAGCTGTGAACTGACCATTTCAGGAAGTTCTTATTAAATTTGGTACACAAAAGACTATGTTCTGGTAAATCTCCACATGGGGAAAAGGAAGGAGATAGTCTATTCTTACCTGTATTACCCTGATTGAAAAACAAAAATATGTATGTTGGTTGAAGTAACTTTTACAGCTGCCTTCCACCGGTACAGTCCTTGAGACCACTCTGTGGTGATGTAGGTTTATATGTTTCCTTCTGGTATCTAGCTTCTGGTTCCTCTGAGACTCTATACTTCATGGATTCATCCAGCTGCTGCTGCTTTTTACGTTGGTTCTTCCTTACTTACTATATCTTATGGTTGCGTATGGAGATACAAATGGGTATTCAACAACTGTCTTAATATCCCATAGTTTTTTTAACTTTGCATGGCAATAAAGCTGTTTTATAAATCTTTAAGAAACATTAAATAAGAATCATGGTGTTCAAAGATGAGATAAAATATACACTCAAATTGCCAGCAAGATAATGGAAGTGTATGAGTAAACAATTATATTTAATAGATGTTACTAAATAGTTAATAGAAAACTTTTCCTCTGTATAATATAAAACATAAGCATAAATTATTGAAATATTTAATCTGTACACAAATATAGAGAGTCCCACAATCACATACTTAGAATCATACATATTAAGCATGAAGGGACCTCGGTCATAATTGAAATGTAAGCCATATATAAATCAGTAGTCTCCACATATTTTTAATTGTGCATCATTATATTCATCTATTTAATGTGAATAGATATATGTGGACCACCAACATGCACATTATAAATCATACGGAAAAATATGAGAGAAAGAAAAACAAATATACCCGGAAGTTCCAATGTTGTCTTTAACCCCAGCAGCGTAGCTGGCATGTACCATCAGGTGCACACACCTGGAGATCACCAGAGTAGCAAAAGTAATCAGCATCCACATCAGATGGAAAAACAAATAAAAAATAATACTAATTACTGAATTTGTCCATTATCGATGCTATATCTCTCAGATGAGCATATTCATACCCCCTCGGCTTGCTGTGACAGTCAATGAGAAATCCTGTGCCAATATTTTGGGCAGTGGATAATTGATTTTGGAGTCTATCTTGCTTTCTCTTCTCACCGTCCCATAGTTTGCTTTTGTGTTACAAACATACAAGTTGTTGAAGACAGCCCACCCACCACATTACTACTTTATGTTTTCCCTTCCCTATATTCCCTTCTAACATACTGTGTGGCCTCCCTACATTCCTTTTTCCCCCTAAACTATTTTTGATTATCATGTAGATATATAGTACGAATATCAGCATATGTTCCCCAAAGATAGATTTTCCACAAATTAAAATATTCTATTTAGCTCTAAATCTGGAAACTAAAAATATACTACCCACTGTGAAATGAATTACTCATACATTGTGTGTCACATTTTAAACTAGCAACTCTATAACCTTAAAATACAGCTCAATCTTAAAGTATTAATTTTGAAATGATGCATTTGTGCTAATGATTTACGGGGAGGAAAAATCCTTTAATCTAACCCTTTTGCTTATGAACTTGAAAGTTGAACTCCATAGAAATGACTGACTGCAACAGCAGGACTTTTCACCAGCTGATCAAAATTAACAGTTTCTTTCAATTGTTCTAATTAAGACCAAGGGGAGTTCTGGAATGTACCAACAGTATCTCAAATTGCTCCCTTGCTTAAAACTAGTTCTTGGAATATCAGCTTTTACCTTTCCCAACAAATAGTTTAGTCTAAGTTGCTGTTATGACTATTTATTAAAAGGCATTCTATAAATACATCCTATGAGATTTTTTAAAGTTTTATTTATTAGATTAAAAAGGATAAACAGTCAAAGATGAGAAACAGAATCATCTCAAGTAGAAATTTGTTAGAAACTGGATTCCTTATCAATGACCTGTAAAATTGATGAAAGCTCTACATAATGGGTTACCGTTTCACATAATAATAATAATTTTATCTTAATAATTATTTCACATTTGTACTGGCAATACAATTAATCAAATAATTGAATCATGGTCATGGTAATAATATAAGAATTAAATTTATTTTAATTCTAAGTAATCTAAGAGTATGGCTTTAAAGTATATAATTTTTCTCTAGCCGAATATCTCTTAAGGAACATTTCATACACTTCAAAAAAAATTCTTTCCTCCTCAGTTGTAGTCTATTGTCACTCAACCTCAAAAGTTCCATTCTAGATTATTAATAAAATTTCTTTAATAATTATTTCTTAATAATTATGATTAATAATAAAACTTATGTTTTCTTAATAGTAATTTGTTTTTCAATTATTTGTTTAAAATGTTCATTTTCCTTAAGACTATTTCTTTGGAGTAAATAGGTTTTACTATTTAGATAAAATATTTCCCTTAAAAGTTATATAAATGGTGGAGTGCGTAAAAGCAAATGCAAATATTTTCATCATTAAAGCAAAAGCAGGGTCAAGTTTAAAATCCTGACCTCTGTGTAATTCAATAGCAAGTTATTTTAATGGTACTTATAAAGTGATAAGATAATTAAATAAATAATCGTTTTCAAGGTCTACCTATTAAATTCTGAGTGACCTTATGTATTATGATAAAGATTCCAGATCTCTGTAAGTCAACCAAACATCAACTTGCTTGTAAAGTATGACTGTGTTATGGGTGATGAAAATATGTTGCCTTGCTTCATCACCATTTCAAGCCATTTCTTCTTTGAATGTGGCAATTCTCAATTTAAAGACCTTTGAGAGGGCATACTCTTTAACCTCATACAGAATCCTTAAATAAGTAATTGACTCTTTCAACTCTCAGGGCTGTGTTAAGATATAAGCAATCTCTTGTTGTAATTAGCATTCTTTCCTAGGAGCAGGGTGATGGCTGGGTGGCTCTATGGGCTAGGAGTCTTCAGAGAAGCACTCCCTTCTCTAGGGCTGGATGCAGACTATTTAAAACCTCTGTGAAAGAGTCAACAGGATTAACATGGAGTCGACTTCCTTGGGAAATGGAGCCAAAGAGATTCTAAGGAGACAAAATACTTCAAGGCAATCACACTAGTGGTGAAAATCTCCAGACTTACTGGTCCTGTCACATCTAATTTAACTGATGACATAAACATTAAGCAGAGCCACAAAGACTTTTTTTTATGAGCTTAAACTCTTTTTTTACTTCCTGAAAGCTTAGGATATTTCCATTTTTTTTCAAACAGAAACTAAAGTGAAATCCATCATAAAACTTGCAAACCTCTTCTGTTTATTTAGACCTGCATGCAAGAAGATTAGCACCTTTGAAGAGAAGCATTCTTACCACCAAATTTTAAACTGTACTCAGGTTTTTCTTTTGCTTAACTAGAAATTCTTATCGTGTATCTTTTAAAAGTATTAATTACACACAACGTTTTCATTTATAGATAAAGATTCTTGAAAGTAATTTATATTTTGTGGAACGTTTTATGTAAATTCCTTCAAGGATTTGAGTATTTTTTTCATTATCAAGTCTCATAAATAGACAAGTAAAAAATAGAACTTCAGGATACAATTTAATTATCTATGATATTTCATAATCAATATTTTAAATGCAAATATTCTATTAATGGTGTATTTTTCATAGAAGTTAAAAACTTAAAATATGAACAGCTATCATTCCTTATTTTATCTATCTATTTAGAAAAGCATTGTATTAACTATTAACTATGTACGATCATTATAATACAAATATGCAGTGAAGAAATGAATAACAATCAGTTTCTCCCTTTAAAGCATGTATAGTGTAATTTGCCGATCATACATATTTAGGAATAATAGGACCTATTAACTATAGATGGTGGACTAGGTCTGGAAATAACCAGCTTCTAGGTTGAAACTTCACTACTGGTGTAACCATGCGAGTCAGAATTAAATTCATCGCAGGAGAGTTGCAGATGTCAAATACTCAGTCTAGGTCTACAGGTGGGAGGAAGCCTGGAGCTTTTAATTTTTTATCAAATTTAAACTAGATCAAATTTTCAAGAAAGAATCTTTGTCTCAAGAGAAAATATATGAATAATTATTTCACGTTGTTATGATTACTCGTTGGTCCAGGAGTGAAGATTCAAGTAAATCTGGGGTAAAGTTTAATTCATTTACTCATTAATTTGTTCATTCATTTATGTATGCAATCATTTAACAACAAACACTTTTGCCATGCATGCAATGTGCTTGTCACGGGTTTGACCACTTTACAAATATTATTTCTTCCCTCTCCAGAGATTTTTGAATCTTCTCGTATATGTAGTTGTATGGATTTTCCCAAAGTAAGCTAGCTCTGTTCTTGATCGTGGAACTGGCTTAAACTTGATTGAAAAAAAAAAAAAAAAAAGATGCAGGAAAGGTAATGAAAGAATCTAACTTGAGTGAATCTGTGCATCTGACAGAAAAATTAATATTAACATAAAGACCAAAGCAGACAATAAGGAGGATTCAGTAATAAAACAAGAAAGTCAGCAAGGCATAGATTGGCAGCAGTTATTTAAAGCCTTCTTGACCTAGGCATTCTGGACGTGTTATGTATCCTGAAAATTAAAGTTACTGTGTGGCACTGTGTGACATCCATAAGTAGTAATAAAGGGAATCTTTTCCTCTTCTTGCTATAAAATAAATTTAGAATTGGCACAGCTCTATGATAACTGAGGGAATAATTAATTAGTTAAGATAATATTTTAAGAGTCTGAAACCTAAAGTGTGTCTTAAATAGGCTGAACTGGTTTATATCAACAAATGGATACTGGAGGTCTTGAATTCTCACAGATGAGGGCTGATCAGGTAAAAAAAAAATTAAAAAATCATCTTAAAAAGCCCAAAGCCTTCATATTTGTAGGAGTCATTATCTACTTTCAAATAACATCAAGAATCCATAAAAGGTTAGTTTTAACCTTCTAATATATCTTGGTTTGGGAACCTTATTATTCAATTCCTATGACTGAAATGTTATTGAAAAACGTTAAAGGTTGCTAAACTGGCATCCTTCTAGAAAAAGTTACATTTCCTAGACTATATTTGTATATTATTAAAATGACTATACCACGTCTTTAAAATTATTTATCAAATCTTTCACTTCAGAAAAGTCTTCCCAATATAATTGTTCATTATGCTAAAAAAAAAATCAAGTAAAATATTTCAGTGTAATTTGGAAGGTCAGAAATTGGGCTATTTCAAGATAAGACACTGGAATTTGAAAAAACAAAATTACAAAAGTGGTGGAACCGAATATGTAGGGAATCAATCCATCATATACTCACATATAAATTTAAAGTTAAAAAAAAACATTATTTTACAAAATTATACTACCAGAATTCCTAGGAAAAAAATAACAGCTGCATAGATGTGTGTGTGCACACATGCATGTGCACACGTGCATCTGTAGACTACAGCTCTTCAGAATGCTGAAATAGGAACAGAGGTTACTTAGTAAAAACAATATTTTAATATGTAATCCCAAATAAATAACGATCTACTGTCGTACTCGTACTCTTAGTAGGACAGATGAACTCAAGTTTACAGAAATGAGAGGAATCCATCCAATTTGCCTCCAGTGATCCTTAAATAATTGGATATATAAACTTGAACATTCAACTTCTTCAGCTGCAAAATGAATGTAATGGTTGCTAAGAGAGATTATAGATATGAATGTGTTTTGTAAAGAAAATTTTAAAGCAATATAAAGGAAATAAAAATTTACATGTGAAATCATCTAAACTGATAAACATAAATATATTATTTATCTTTTTATCACACAAAAATAGACAAGTAAGATTATAATTGTCCCAAGACACTTATAACCTAAAGAGGTGATAATAACAATACCTATGCCAGCACTGGCCCTGTTTGCTCACTGATCTGTTCATCCTTTGGCCGTGCCGCTTTGTATGGTGAGAGGGCTAGCCTCTCTAGCCATGCACTTATAGCCCCTCTCCCAGGGCTGACCTCACTACCTCTAAATAGGTTATCATTCACTGAAGCATTTAGTCCAAAATATACCACCTAGTGTCCAGAGTGTCACACCATATATAAAATTTTGAATGGTGCCAAGCGAAGAGAAAGCATTCAAGAATTCAAGAAGTTTAAGCTATCACTATTATTCTTCACTTAATTACAACATTTCAGACCCAAATTGTATCTAACTGAAGAGTAAAATACTCATTGTTTTCAATTTTTATGATTAATTTTCAAAGGTTTCAATAAATAATAAAAATAACAAAAACTCCAATTTACTGATTATAACTATAGCAAGAGAATTGCCATATTATTACCAAACCTAATTTTATCAAATAAACTGTTTATTTGTTATTAATTATGTTTTTCTATAAAGAAAAATGTCATGATGCTAAAATTTGGACAGATATTTAGAAAATGGTAGGTCTTGAAATTAAATATTAGTATTATAAAAATTTTATTAAATTATCAGTTTATTCCATAGCAGACTTGTGAAATTAATCCACACACTCTGCTCTTAGGAAAAGCATGCCTTTAAATAAGATATTGAAATAATTATAGCAATTAAAGGCATTAATAACCTACTACATAAAAAATTTAGAGTTGAGGTAAATATTGTTGTTTGTCAATCCAGAATCTCTTCCTTCCCTTCTTTGCAAATTCTAATTTTTCTCAGAAATTTAATTTATTCCTATATGTCCACATGCCTTGGCAGAAGCTGGTCCATCAGCATTAGAAAAGGTAAATCTTGATGAGATTAAGTCACTTGGTGGTCCTAGGTACTTTGATATAGTTTCTAATGTCTGAGAAATAGGTATTTGGCCTGATTCTGGTCAGTGAAAATGGGAGTTTCCAGGAAATGAGATCCCTCTTTTCTTGGGGAGAAATTTAAAAAGTCAATTCTCTCTCTTCATTACAATAATGAAGTTAAAGTACGTAATAGTTACTAGCAGTCATTCAGCGGAACCAGAGCAAGGTAGATTGACACAGTAGATCACAGGACAGACAGAAACTATCTGGGTGCTGATGAAGTCATTGAGTTATTGGATAAACCAGTTCTGAAACTCACCCTACATTTGGACTTCCCATTACTTGATCAAATAAATGTCCCAATTGTGTTTTCTATCCCATGCAGCCTTTAACAACTGATACAACGATAATAACGAATAATAGGTATTAAATTTTAAAGGTGTGAATTGAAATCAGATAGATATAAGGGTAGTGAACCCAACTGACATTTACCAATCATGTACCCTAGACAGGACCAACTGTATAACATGTGGGGCCAAAAGCAAAATGAAAAAGCAGAGTCCTTTTTTTAAAAAATTATTAGTTCGGCAAATTATTCACTAATTCAAGTACAGAGGCCCTCTGAGCATGGGGCCCTACACAATAGCAAGTCTCATGCCTACGAAACCAAACTTAGTCCCCTAACCTCCTTCTGCCTCAGTTTCTTCACTTGTTAATTAGCAGCCTTATAATAGTATCTATGTTAGTGATTTGGTGAGTTGTCCCTAAACTGTCAATGATGTATGAGTATATGTTATTTAAGGTCAACCATACTTAAATTTATATGTTTATGTGATTATATCGTTATGCATTGGTATTGTTCTTTTCATTAGGATAGGATACATTTGTAAACTTCCTAATGTATTTTTGGGCTAATATTTAGTATATTTGCCTCTTCTTGGACAGAAAGATCTTGCTGAAATGGTTGCCTAACTGCTGAATGTAATAGCCACAGGGATGCAATCTTCCCTTTACATTATCTATAAAAATAGATGACTAAAACCTTTATGGAATTGTAATAATTCTAATTTGTTTTTCTACATTCCGTTCCCCAGCTATCCATAAACAACTTTAAGTTATATATTCCTTTGAGAAGGTGAAAGCGATACAATTTTCCAAAACTGTGCCTATGCCTATCTGTGCAAAATGTCTGAAATTTTACTTTCAGTTAACACCATCTGTAGAACACTGGGTTGGTCAGTAGACCACAGGTTAAGAGTCCTTACATCTGTGCAAACAGCCATTCTGAAACAGAAATTTAATATCAGTTTCTGGCTTAGAAATCTTTCAGTGATTTGCAATTACCATACAGGATAAGTTTCAAGTTGTTTTGTATCATGCTCAAGCAAAACCACTTTATCCCCCTTCGCTCTGCTCTCTTCTGGGTTAACAAATCAGAAACATTGAGCTTTCACAGTTCTCCCATGTGTTGTGGTGTTTCCTACCACTACAGCAGTGGGTCTCAACCTCCTTTAATTTAGTATAACTCAGTGGAGATTTATAAAAAGACCAAACTCTGGGCAGCAGCTCCAGAGATTATGATTTAATTGGTCTGATGTAGGGTCCAAACATTAATATTGTTTGAAATTTCCCCAGATAATTCTAATATGTTCTCTGGGTTGAGAAATATCTGAGTTGTCAAGTAAACTGATTTTTATTAAATAGCTCACTTAAAATGCTGTGCATCACAGGTACATATGGGGGCTGTGGTCACTGACAAGCAAGTAAATTAGTAGAGGTGTTTAAGTAAAAGATGGAAGAGCAATAAATCAGGAAGGATTTTCTTCAGAGGCAAAATTATGGGTGAGATTCCAGTAGGAGAATTATTCAGCCGGATGAAGGGACAGCAGTATTAATTAGGCAAGTACACCCTCTTTTTCACTAAAACCCACAGCTAACCCTTGCAAAATGCCATAGATAAATGAATGTTAAAATATGCATTAACTATTAAATAATGTGGAATTTTCTGTTACCTTATAGTGTAGTTCTATGCATTTGTGTGTGGGGTGGAGGTCACTATCTACTTGTTTGGATTTTGAAGTAAAAGGAATTTATAAATGATATTTTCTCTTCTTCAAATTCCAAAGGTATCTTATGATTTAAGACAACTAGCAAATGAGATTCTTAGTCTGTACCTGACCAAAATAACAACCTCATCCTATACTTTTAATCTCTTTAAACGTACAAATATATCATTACTATAGCAAGAATGATATGAGAAATACATGATCGAATGCTTACCATTTACAAACATAACATGAACAATTATTAAAATAAGGAACTCAGTTGTATCTGTTCACATACGTCAGAGTGCACACCTGATATTTTCTATGCATAATGTTTTTAAAAATTTGCTTTAGGTAGCATTACTCTTTGGGGAAAATATTAAGTATACTCTAAGTAAGAGTGGTTTGCTTATCATCATTGTCACACATTCACTTAAATCAATCTTACTTCTTTGACAGTAAAACAAAACAAAACAAAAAATCCTTTCACAACAGGATGAGCAGAGGAAAAAAAGTGAAAATATTTGTACCAAGCTGAATAATTACTAATAGAAATAAACAGCATCCTTAAAAATTAGAAAAGCAGTGACTTGAAGATATAAGAAAGCAGATTCTCTGAATCAGTATGAACCTGGGCAGCATTATTAGGTGTCATTTCCCAGTGAACCTACAGTAAAAAGCCATAAGGCTTACACCTGTCACCACTGTGCTGAGATTAGTTACTCTGCTTATCATGAGATTTAAGTATGGTGTTGAATGCAGTTTCACACAAGACAATCTGAATATGTTGCCTAGAGAAGAAATATGAAATTTCCATTGTTATTTTTTTCTTCAGATTTCAGTCTCTGTATATCCCTACGAGAAAGATTTTTTTACATGGAATTCTGATATGCTGCCATGTACGTAGATGTTTTACACAAATTACAGGCCCCTTTCATCCATTAAGATACAGCAGCGTAAGATGTTCATTTTCTTGAGTTAATTCTGGGCTCCTAAAAGGAATTTAGTAACAGGATCCTACTTCGGACCTCACACCACCAGGGCTGTCAGGCTCTTCTTTCTCTATGATTGGAATAGATGTAATAACAAAATGACTTAAAAGTGGAAGAACACATTACCTTATAAAAGACAATTTTAACTATTTCAAACCTGGATAACTCATGTTAGATCTCAACAATTGCTGTCGTAATGCTAGTTACTTTAGTTTCTTCAAGAGCCATCTTTTGCTTGTTACTTCTCCCAAGTACAGGAGATGAGGTAATTCCATGGATTAGCTACTATTGTTAAATAATTATGGCCACACAAACCATAATGTGTATCAGATGCAATACCGAGGTAAATGAGGATATGACATAAATACTCTTGTCCATAAATGACCTCATGTTTGGGAAATGGGTAAATTAAGGGCTAGGTTAGAATTCTAAGACATCACCACAATTATGACTTTCTTCCTCTGCTGTCACTGGCCAGAATGAAAGAATGACAAAGTTATAGAGTTATGCCAAGGGCTGGCTATCTTGGTGATTTTATTCAAGTATGACCTGAGGAAAATTAATGAAATTTTTACTTAAGAAGTACAACTTAAAGAAATTAACATAAATTAACATGAAGCAAATTAGCATTTGCGGAGGAATAATATCTAAAGCCAGATTTATTCAAATCTATATAGTATTACTTTTTAAAAGGAAACCCTCAGGTGAGGATGAGCTTCCAGAGAAGCTTGGGTTCTTTTCATGACTGGGAAAGTTATCACCATGATTTCACATAATGTTACTTCATTTTCTCTGTAAGGATGTACAGAAGTACAAGATGGTGGGAAATCTAAGACTCATTGTAAAGTGATTCATCGATGATCAAACACAAACAGAGCCAGAAATCTTTATGAGAAATTTTATTTCCCAGCACAAGACAAGCAAAATAGCATCATTAACAACATCATCTCCAATAAAAACATGCAAAAGTGAACCATGCACACATAGCACAGTTTATGATTATGGTGTTTGGATTTGGGGGAAAAACTCTAACACCATTAGTTGATTCATTTAGTCACTTGTTTATTCATTCAACGGGCTTCACATTATTTCCTTTCAGAGTTGATCGCATGGCATCCCTCCCATAATGACACCGAAGAAGAGAACACCCTGGGAGTTTCTTAAAAGATACTAGCTTTATTTGGTTTCATTCCTCTTTTATTGGTTCCCCAAAGATGACAACCCTTAAAAGGATCACCTAATGTATTTCATGATTTCAGAGCAGGCTGAGCTTCTCTAATGGATTATCTCTCCTTCATCCAGACTCTTTTCTATTTGTAAAAAACAAAAGCCAGCCAAGCCGGAACAGCAGGGCAACAAGTACAGCTGAGAATTCCTGGCCCACAGGTGTCCATTCTCGCATTTGATAGCTTGCCAATATCAAAGCTAGATTTGTTGAGGGGATCCCTACAGTTGTTTCACAGACAGAAAATTATCCAGTGGTACTAACAGTAATAATCCCCTCTACCATATCTGACTTAGCACTTGAGCTAGAGCCACAGGCCCCTTTCCCCACCAAGACTGAACCAGTATCAAGTTCTCCATCCTTTTAACAAGTGGGTGGCAGACCGTCAGGATAGGAATTAGATGGGTACAGGTGGCAACACCTGCTTGAAATGCTTTTGAGTATTTTGTGTTTTATTGTCGCTGCACACCATTGCATCATTCTTTCTTTGCCTGCCAAATAACCATGGTACCATTTGTCTGAGTTTAACATTTGTTACAAACTCAGATTTGGATAAAAAGGACATGAAGGGATTTTTTTTCCCCCACTGAGAATACGAAATGAATCGAGAAAAAGTAATTATTTTGTTTCATCCAATGGAATACAAGGTAATCTAGTTAGAAAGTGCATAAGTTCATTAGCAGATAGATGACAAGAGATATTATTGATGATTCTCCAGGAGCTAATTATTTTCAGTCATTGTTGAGCTGAAATATAATAGTCAGTAAACTGTATGTTCCAAAATAATACTTATGGATACAAAATTGAAATATAAATATCTCTAAATGAATAAGAATGAATTTCAAACTCATCTATATTTTGATTGGTGCCTCATACAATACATTTTCTTTTAGAGTTACTAATCATTTTGTTTCAGCTAAATATTAAACAGATAAATGGACTGGCATTTTCTGGGCTTCTGAGATGGGTGCAGTTTCATGGTACCACCTTGAATGAGACATCAGACAACATAGAAATTGTTTGCAAACTAGAAGTAAAGGATCTGATAGTTTAACCAAACCAAAGCATCAGGGTAGTGACCTAAAGATGTGCAGTGATTAAGAGAGGTTTTGGAGTAAGCCTGCCTCTCCACAGCACCCAAAGTTTTCTAAATGGATCTCAGCATATGATCATAAAAACTGTTGCTTTAAGTTTGTTTTTTTTTTTGTTTGTTTGTTTTTATCAGCCAGATCCTGGCATGAAAGATATAACACATTTAAACAGAAAAACTGTGAATTTAAAAAAAGAACCATTTATAAATCTGTGGGTGGGGATAAGGGATCTCTAACAAGGAATGGTGTAGTGCCTACAACAAGATCTAAATGGACAAGGAGAGGGGATGATTATGGGAATTCAAAGTGTAGTTGTAAGACAAGGCGAGCCAACTATCAGCAGATATGGCCTTAAATAGAGAAATGGAGTTATTGCCGGTACAGACAGGGAAAGAGGCAGGATTATACTTATCACCTGCCCTCAGTCTCCTGCTAGGGCATCCCACTAGCCTACCCAACCAGAAGCAAGAATCAGGGGTTTTACAAAGATGTCCAAATAGCCTCGATTCCCAAAGAAATAAGCAAGAGATCAAATGGTGTATAGCTGAAGGATAAAATTGAAGGCATCCAATACGATCCACATGTTTTTGCCCTGTAAAATATTTTCTTTTTCTTTTTCCTAAGGACAGTTGACATTTATTATTTCTCTCATAAGGTCAAGAGAGAATGAGGAAAAAAGGAAAAAATAGCAAAATCATAGAAAGACAGACAGACATAAACATATAAAATATTACTGCTACAGTCCCTGCTTCTATACTTGGTCACAGGTCCAACTGGGTAATTGCAGTTTTTGTCTTCCACCACAAGTCCATGCTCCCTTAGCTATAGCCATCATCTTATCTGGATAGTGTCCTTTCTATGTTGGAATAAACTAAACTTTCATTTTTCCAGGATCTGAATCTGCCATGGTCTTATCTTTATGAAGTTACTGTAGCTTTCCACTGATCAGAATATTAGGCAAGAGAGCTCTAAGGGGGTGCCTTGGTAAATCACCTGGGTTCTAATTCCTTCTTCTCTCAATTATATAAATGAAACCCAATGTCCCCACTGATAATTAGGATCACTGTCTGTGACTGCCATCATGATCCTCTTTCTCAGCCCTTCAGTTAAGCAACATACTCAAATTGTCCAGAGGAAAGCCTCAGTTTCCAATTTATCTGACACATAACATTCTTCTCTGATAGGAATCACCTGTCTGCAGTAGTAGGATATCTAGCATCCACTGGGTAATTTAGTAAAATAATGAGAGGCCACGAGGCCACTTCTATCCATCTCTATGCCTCCATCCCCAGAACAACAGATTTTGGATATGAGATGATGCCATCACATGTTGGCCACAAGTTTATGGCATATGGCATATCCAGTAGGAAACTACTCCATCCTCTCAGGGTGTTTTCTCCCAGCTGGTACCAAAACTAAAGTCAACAGACGATTTATTCATTCTATCAAAGCTGCTACTAGGTGATGAAAGCCAGCTCTACTGAGCCTCATAAAAATCCCAGGTAATTTTATGGGAGAGTCCAGTGTTGCATTTCATTTGAATAACATAAATCATATGATCAGAAGTGACGTTGTATGAAATACCATGCTGATAGGTAAGACACACTTAGTGTCCTTGCATGGTTGTTCTGGCAGAAGCACTGCCCAAAGGGAAGAAAACCAATTTGTATAAAATGTGTCAATCATTAGTCCCCTCCATGGGGAAAGGGACCTACTGTAATTTACTTGCCACCAGTGGATGATGCCTTGTTGAAAGTTCAAGACTGCCCTCTGAAGTTGAAAGGTTGGAAACTCAACAAGGGGAAAAAAGCCAGAATAATTTTAGTGAGAGGAAGTCCATGTTGCTGAGTCAATATGTAGTTTCAATCTCTGTCTCTGGGGGCTTTTGGTACATAATCTTTTGTTCAAGGGTTTCTAGGGAAAGAGGCTGACTGACACCGTAGGACAGGTCATCTTGTCTACATGTTTAAAGAGAGCCTCCTTTTAGTGAATGGCCTCTGGTTGGCATTTAGTGAGAAAGTGATATATCTTCACACCCTGTGCCGCCTCTGAGAGGTCCAATCAAATACTTCTTGCCTGTATTTCTTGGATATCACTCTTCCAATCTTATTTTATCAGTCATTCAAGCTATAGCCACTATAAATCAGTACAAATATGGGCCTCAGGACCATCTCTTTCACATAAAGTGGACCACCAGAAATATCTAAAGTACTTCCCACTAGGAAGATGTCCCTTTACCACTGCCTTTCAAAGCTACCTCTGAGTAACGCTGCAGAGCTATTTTAAGTTGATTCTCTTTCAGGTGCTGTGGGAAAATCCCACAAGAGACAAAGTCCCCTCCTGCATAAACCTAATATTTTAGAGCACAGGCTCCCAAGCTGTCTTGGTTCATAGCACCCTTAGTTTCTCAGTAATTTTTTGCAGCATGCCTAAGCCAAAAGAAATATCTAACAGTTCCATTTATTAAGTGTTTAGGTCTTAACAACTTACTTATATCTTAAAATGTTATTTAAAACAATAATACACACACATTAAAAATTATATTTTATTCCACTTTTTAATGACCGTAATTAATTTTAATGGGCAGTGTGCAGCTGTGGGTTACTTCTCAGACTTTGGAATTATATTGGCACTCACCACCCTCATTTATTATTCCATATTAATTTTTCATGGTACTTACTTTTTTTATCATCATTACCTCTACCGAAAACCCAGTTTTATAAAGATATGACACTCCAAAAAGAATGTAATTGATTGAACATAAAAACTAATCTTCCTCAAATTACCAGTTTCTATGGCCTCTGAAATATATCAAGTATCTAGTGTTTCCCTTAAATGTTTCCATTATCTGACAGTGTCCTTAGGAGTTCATATAAAATGTTAGGACATTATAAATGGACTAAAGAAAAAATATATCAGTATAAAGAGACAGAAAGAAGTATAACTTAAAATAGTTTTCATGGAATTCTCAAAAGTGGGGAAATTTGATCAGATGAGTAAAATAAAGAAAGAAAGGTAACAGCACTACACACAAAGAAAATAGGAGGATACATGTCCTGAGGAAGGAGCACAGTTTGCATACTCAAGGAACATCAAGGAAAACTATATAGTTGAAGTCAAATGAGTAAGAGGAAAACAGTAGAAGATGAGGTCAGGAATTTTCCAGGGAGGAGGGGGGAGAAATTACATAAGGGTTCACGACTACAGGAAGACTAGATTTTTGTCCTGAGTGAGACAGGACCTATCAGAGTATTTTGAAGAGAATTTTGGACATACTAAGTTCGAGATGGCCATTAGATAGCCAACTGAAGATGTTGATATATATATAGATATACATATATATATATATATATACATATAGATAAAATATATATACATACATATACACATATAAATTTAGTCACATATTATGACTATACATGATCATTCTCATATATATATAAAATATATATATAAAATTCATAGAAATCAAGCTGGAGATATACACTATGATTTTTCATTTATATGATACATAAAGTCATGGAACATTGCTGTTATGAAACCTCAAGTTCCGTTACTCTCCTTTTGGAATCTGTTGCTAGCATATCATTTATATACTTTCATATACGCATTTATGTATGGACATATTTATGTCTGTTTGTGAGCTCCCCTTTGAGGGAGCTTTTTAAAAAGTGTATATATTTTTAAGAAACATATATGAGTACCTTCCAGAATGGTTTTGCACTTGTTTCTGCCAGCACTTGAATGGCATCATCAGCTAAAGATCAAATTTTTGTTGATTTTTCATCTGAGATGTTGAACCAAGTTAAAAGGATAAATTTGAATCCTAAACCTATGGCAAGTACAGGTCTAGAGTTTTGATTTCCCAAATCCACCATGCCAAGATGCCAGAGAACAGAGTTTCTATCAAGACTCTTGGGAGCACAATCCTCAGGCTTCAAGTTTAAGTCGGGGTCTCAATTTAAACTCCGCACTTTGCCTGATAGTCAGGCCTTGTTTCTTTTTAATTTATTCTTTAAAACCTGAAGCTATAGATAAATGGGGGATTAATCTTCCACACACTAAGGGCAATTACAGTGTTAGTTCAGAAGCTTCCCATGCATTTTCTCATTCTTCTCCTTGCCAACACAGTTTTACATTACTATTTGTCATATTTTATGACTTACATTTTCATTATATTGATAATAATTTTACTATATCTTATTCAATATCAACATTCTAACACCTATGACAATAAATTTCAAGATATGTTTGTGTTTTATCTTACTGAAACTGGGAGTGTTTCTCTATTTCTAACTCTCTTTTATCATGTTAATTCAAATACTTGTCAGGACCTATTTAGTGTTTCAGTTTTGGGGGTTTTTTTCCTCAAGAATATTTTGAGAATGTTATTTTTCCAAGTATGGATAATTTCTTTGCAAATGTTTTGGGTTCTGGTTCTTCTTTCCTCCTTTCTCCCCCAAATATAGACAAGATCTTAACTTCCCTTGGGCCAAACCACTGCAATATTTCTTTACCAAGCCTTGGGAGTACACCAGTGAACAAGATGATAGAACACGTTGCCCACATGGACTCGATAGCTCACTGTTTCTCTGTTTTCTGTCTTCCATACATATTGCCTTTGTGCCTTATTTTCTTTTTTCATTTTATTGTGGTTAAAAAAAACATAACATGAAATTTACCATCTTATATTTTTAAGTGTACAGTCAGTATTGTTAATTATAAGTGCAATGTTATACAACAGATATCCAGAATGTTTTTATCTTATACAACCAATCTCTAGACCCATTGAACAGAAACTTCCCATTTCTCCCTCCTTCTGGGGAATCACCATTCTACTTTCTTTTTCTATGAGTTTGACTACTTTAGATACCTCGTAGAGGTAGAATCATAAAATATTTGTCTTTTGTGATTAGCTTATTTCACTTGTATATTCAAGGTTCATCCATATTGTTGCAAATGGCAGAATAATATTCTTTTAAAGGCTGAATCAATATTCTGTTTTATATGTATATATAAGAAATATTATATTATTATATATAATAAATATTATATTATTATATATAATAAATATTATATATACTTATATATGACATGTTATTATATATACACATATAATATTCCATTTCTATATCTCTTACCCACATATAATATTCCATTTTCTATATTTCTATATTTCTTACACATAAATACATAATATTCCATTTTCTATATTTATATATTTCCTTATTTAAAAGGCTGAATAATATTCCATTTTATATATAAAATTTTCTTTATCTATTTATCCACCGATGAACATTTACATTGTTTCCACGTCTTGGCTATTGTTAATAATGCAAATATCTGGGAATGCAAATATCTCTTTGAGATCCTGATTTTAATTATTTTGGACAAATATTCAGAGGCAAGTTTTCTAGGTCATATAATAGTCTTACATCAATTTTTTGAAGAACCTCCATATTATTTTCCATAGCAGCTATATTATTTTACATTCCCACCAACAGTATACAAGGGTTCCAATTTCTCCACATTCTTGTCAACACTTATTTTCTCAATTTTAAAATAATAACCATCTTCACAATTATAAGGTGATACCTCAGGGTGGTTTTGATTTTCATTAACCGATGATTGGTGATGTTGAGTATCTTATCATATGCTGTTTCGTATGTCTTTAGAGGAATATCTATTCAAGTCCTTTGCCCATTTTTAACCAAGTTGTTTGGGGTTTCGTTTGTTTTTTTTTTACTATTTAGGTGTATGAGCTCTTAATATATTTTGGAGATTAACTCCTGATCAGATATATAGTTTACAAATATTATCTCCCATTCTATAGGTTTCCTATACACTGTATTGACTGTTTCCATTATTGTGTGAAAGCTTTTTTTGTTTGATATAGTCCTGTTAGTCTATTTTTGCTTTATTGTCTGTGCTTTTGTAATCAAATGCAAGAAATCATTTCCAAGACCAACATCATGAAGATTTTCCCCTATGATTTATTCTAGGAGTTTTATAGTTTCAGGTCTTACATTTATGTTTTATCTATTTTAAGTTGATTTTTGAGTATGGACCCAATTTCATTCTTTCATACATGTATATTTGGTTTCCATCGGTTGAAGAAACTATCCTTTCCCCATTATGAAATCCAAAAACACTTGCTGAAAAACAGGTATGATGATATATATGTGGGCTTATTTCTCAACTCTATTCTGTTCTATTAGACTATGTGTCTGTTTTTAATGCCAGTACTATGCTGTTTTGATTACTGTAGCTTTGTAACATATTTTAAAATAAGAAGTGGGAGCCCTCCAGCTTTGGTCTTTTTTTATTAAGATTTGTTTTGTATTTGAGGTCCTTTATTCTTCCATAGAATTTTAAAATTCGTTTTTCTATTTCTGTAAAGAATGTATTTGGGATTTCGATAAGGATTACATGTACATTACTTTGGACAGTATGAACATTTTAATAACATTATGTGTTCCACTCCATGAATATTATTTATTCTCCATTTATTTGTTGTCATTTGTTTACTTGTTTTTTCTAGTTTCTTTCTTCAATGATCTGTAGTTTTCAATGTACAAGTGAGTCTTTTTCTTCCTAGGTTAGGTTTATTAATAAGTAATTTATTCTTTTTGATGCTATTGTAAATAGGACTTTTAAATAAATTTCCTTTTCAGTTGTTCATTGTTATGTATAGAAACACAGCTGATTTTTTACGTTTATTTTGTATCCTACAACATTGCTGAATTTACTTATTAATTCTAGTTTATCAGGTTTTTCTTAGAAACTTTAAGGTTTTCTACATATAAGATCATATCTGTGAACAGAGTAATTTTACTTTTTCCTTTCCAAATTGGATGTCTTTAATTTTTTTCTTACCTAATTGCTCTAGATATTCCTCCCAATACTATGTTGAGTAGAAGTGGTTAGAGAAGGCATCCTAGCCTTATCTTCACTTACAGATAATACTTTTTGTCTCACCATTGAGTATAAGATTAACTGTAGGATTTTTTATATGTGGCTCTTACTATGTTGAGATAATTTCCTTTTATTTCTAATTTGTGGAGTTTTTTTTTTATTTACATAAAATGGCATTAAATTTTGTCAAATGCTTTATAAACATCTATTGAGATGACCCTGTACTTTTTAACCTTTATTATGTTAATGTTGTATATCACATTTATTGATTATCATATATTGAACCATCCTTGCATCTCAGGGATAAATTTCATTTGGTTGTGATGTATGATCCTTTTAATGTGTTGTTGTATTTGGTTTGCTAGTTTGCTGAGAACTTTTGCATCTATATTTATCGGGGACATTGCCTGTAGTTTTGGTTTGTTTGTTTATTCCTTTTTGCATGGTTTTTGTGTTTTTTAAGTGACTTTTTTGGCTTTGATATCATGGTTTGATGGCCTTGTAAAATGAATTTGGAAGATATCATCCTCTTCAATTTTTTTGGAAGAATTTTAGAAGAATTGACATTAAATCATCTTTAAACATTGACAGGATTCACCAGTGAAATGATCTGGTCCTGGGCTTTCCTTTGTTGAAATGTTTTTGATTACTAATTCAATTTCCTTACTAGTTATAGATCTGTTCAGGTTTTCATTTCTTCATGATTCAGATGGTAGGTTATATCTTTCTAGTAATTTTTTTATTTCTTCTAGATTATCTAATTAGTTGATATATAATTATTAAGAGTAGTCTCTTTTCATTTAGTGACATCAGTTGGAATCTCCTCTTTTATTTCTAATATTCTTTATAATATTATTTATTTATAATATTAATCTTTTTAATTAATCTAAAGTTTGTCAATTTTGCTCAAACTGTCAAAAAAACCTCTTAGTTTTAGTTTATTTTTATTTTTTCTCTTCTCTATTTCATTTTTTTTCTTCTCTAATCATTATCATTTCCTTCCTTCTCTTTTTCTGTTTTAGTTCTTGAGGTATAAAGTTGTTTATTGAGATCTTTCTTCTTTAGTGTAGGTATGTAATTATGATAGGATTCCCTCGTAGTACTACTTTTGCTGTATTCCATAAGTTTTAGTATGTTGTGTTTTCATTTCCATTTGTCTCTAGATATTTTCTAATTTCCCTTTTGACTTCTTAAATGATACAATTGTTGTTCAAAATGTACTGCTTAATTTCCACATGTTTATGAATTTTCCAATTTTTCTTCTGCCATTAATTTGTAGTTTCATTTCATTATGATCAGAAAACATACTTGGTCTGATTTTAATTTTCTTAAATTCATTAAAACTTGTGACCCAACATGCAATCTATATAGGAGAATGTTCCATGTGCACTTGAGAAGAATGTGTATTCTGTTGCCATGTTCTGAATATGTTTATTAGGTTTATTGGATCTATAATGTTGTTCAAGTCTTCTGTTACCTTACTGATCTTTTGTCTGGATGTTCTATCCATTATTGAAATTTAGTATTAAAATCCCCTGCTATTATTGTGTTGCTGTCTATTTCTCCCTTGAGTTCTGTCAATATTTGCTTCATATATTTGGGTGCTCTGATGTACATATATATTTATAATTGTTATATCTTCCTGGAGAATTGACTTTTTTTATCATCGTATAATGTCATTGTCTCTTTTGACTTTAAGTCTTTTTGATTTAAAGTCTGTTTTGTCTAATATAAGCATGGTCACCCCTGAACACTTTTATTTACTATTTGCACAGAGTAACTTTATCTAGCCTCTCATTTCAGCCTATGCATGTCCTTAAATTTAAAGTGAGTCTGTTGACAATCTTTTTTCTAAATCTATAATCTTTTGATCAGAGAGTTAAAGCTGTTTAGATTTAAAGTAATTATTTATAGGAAAAAACTTACTATAGCTATTTTATTAATTGTATTTTGTCTGTCTGGTATCTTTTTTGTCCTTTTCTTCTCTGCTCTCTTCCTTTGTGTTTCATTTATCTGTTCGTGGTGATATGTTTTGGTCCCTTTATCATTTTCTTTTTATATATCCTATAGGTATTTTCTTTGTGGTTACCATGGTACTTACATAAAACATCTCTTTAAAGCTGACAACAAATTAACTCCAATCGCATACAAATACTCTATATGTTTTTACACTCCTGACACTAAAATTGATGTCACAAATTACATCCTTTTATATTATGTATCCGTTAATGTATTTTAGTTATTTTTTATACTTTCGTCTTTTGACTTCTATATAAGAATTAAAAGTGATTTATGTGCTGCCATTACAGTATTCTATATTTGTCTATATATTTACCTTTACCAGTGACCTGTATACTATCATTTCATCTAACTGTTTAGCATTGATTAGTATGGGCTTGAAAGACGTTTTAGCATTTCTTGTCAGACAAGTCTAATGGTGATAAACTCTCCTGCTTCTGTTTACCTGAGAAAATCTTTATTTTTCTTTCATTTTGAAAGAATTGCTTTGCCAAATATAGTACTATTGGTTGGCAGATTTTTCTTTTATCACTTTAAATATACCATGACACTCTCTTTCAGCCTGCAAGTTTTCTGCTAAGAAATTCACTGATCGTTTATGGTGGTTCTTTGTACTTGATGAGCCATACTTTTCTCTTACCGCTTATAAAATTCTCTCAGTCTTTGATTTTTGACAATTTGCTAATAATATATCTTGGTGTGGACTGGCATTAGGGTTTTATGACTCTCTAAAAATAAGCATAATGGCATGTATGTGTGTGTATGTGTGTTTTCATGAGAGAAACCTTGCTAGGTGAGAGTACGGAGCTTGGCGTACATGTAGCTGAAGGCAATGTGTTTCCCAGTGTTTTCATGTGAGCAATAGAAAATTATTTTAAATTAGAAGTCCACGATCAGAACCATCTGATCTCTCCTAGTTTTGGTACATTTCCATTTTCTATGCTATTAAGTTCATCATCTAAATATCCATTTCTTTAAATCAAATAGCTTTTTTTTTTTTTTACCCAACTGCTGTAACAGAATTTGAAAGTCCTTAAAACCATATAGTATGGAGGTTGGTATTCTACTGAAATGTCATTTAGCTCTACAATATAATACATACAGAACATTTCATGGAGGGGATTATAATAATAAATACTTTTTACTTGTTCAAGAAAAATAACTTCAAATGCCACAGTAATGTACCTATTACCATACAACTTTCTGGCCCAGGTTACATTTTAATGCTGTTTTTGTAATAACTGTGTATGGTGTCAAGTGGGTGCTAGACTTATCAGGGGATCACTTCATAAGTTTTATATATATATATATATATGTATATATATATATATATATATATATATATATATATGTTTAACCACTATGCTGCAGGCCTTGAACTATTCTAATATTGAATGTCAACTTTAAAATTACTTTAAAAAACACACACACACACACACACACACACACAATTGTAGAGTTTCATAGCCTTTCAACATCTAGAACCTTTGCTTTTCTTTGGTTATCCACTACAATAATTTCAGAGATCCCCTTTAGAAAAAAATGTAAACTCATCCAAGGTGCTATGCCATGAGTTTTATAGCAACCATAAAAATTTCTTAAAAATAAATATAGCAAGTAAATTCAGATAATGAAATGCATTTGAGATAATTGATTTGAGAACTTGTACAGCCAAAACCTGACATTTCTATTCCCATCTTCATTTTGCTTTTAAGGAGATTTTCTTTACTTGACATGTTTATTATTTTGACACTGAGCCAGTTTTCTCAAAGTGTTTTCACTCAAAGGATTCTAAACTAAGCAAATAAATATTATGCTATTTAAAATACTCTTAAATTTACTTAAAAAAACAAGCATACTGACAAGCAATTGTTCACACACCGAATCTTTCATCAAAAACCTGCCATGTACATTAAGAAATTTAAAACTATACTTCCAAGCTTATCAATAGAAAGAAAAATCTCAACTTATGACGGTGACTGGTTTTTACTGGCCTCCACACGACCCCCCATGTGGATGTCCTTTATGTGCCAACTTCGGAAGACTGACATTTGATTTTATCAAGAATACAACAAAAGTGATATGCATAATATTTAGCCACAGTAGAACAGGGACACAAAACCATCTGCAAAAATACTGGCCACAGATCTGGCCCCTAATTGTGTCAGACATCGTGTTTTCGTTTGCTGGATTGTGAGCGGTATTGGCAGGGGGTTATTCGGGGCACTGAGATCATTCAGGGGGTTGGTTCAAGATAGCAATTATTTATCAACCTGTTACAATATTACAATACTTGAACAGTCGGTGAGTTGGTATGCATGAACTAAATATCAACTAAAATGGCATATGTTCTCATATCTTTACGGACTGAGTAATCTTAGTTATAAAACTCGGTCTTTTCAGAGAATTAAAGAGGGAAATCAAGCACAACAAGTACATTGTACTTTTATTGAACATTTGTAAGTCACAAGAAGGAGTCACATCTCTTAGTATGTCAATCAGGATCTTCTCAGGGCTCTCCAACTGGCCTCCAACTAAAGAACCTTCCTATTTCTTCACTTCCTTGTTGCACTCGACCTCAAAGGTAGCAAAGAGACATTTTTTGCCTAAATATTCTCCTCTTCCCTGTAAATCAAGATTGCTCAACCTTGGCACTATTGACATTTTGGATCAGTAATACTACATTATGAGAAAGGGTGGAGGGGGTGTCTTATGCATTTTAGAATATTTAGCAATATCCCTTCTCTACCTGCCATTTTCCAGTATTATCTCCCCTCTCAATCTGTGACAATCAAAAATGTCTTTAGACACTGTTAAATATCCTTTAATGGGCAAAATTACTCCATGTGGAAAAACTGCTCTAAATCTATTTCTTACTTAGGGAAATTAAAAGTTCTATCCTAGGTGCCTTTAAACTTCCATACATATATCCATGAGTAGCTCAGAAGACAAAGAACACATACTCTAAGAGAGTAGAGAAAAGGGAATTCAGTTCTGTGGCTGAAACACAGAGGGTTTCAGAGGACTAGGCAAACACCTTGAGTTTGATAGCTGTTCAGTGAGACTACGAACTTTATTATTCTAGGTAGCTTATGTGTCACATGTTTGTGATGCTGAAAAGAACTTCAGAGATAAAACACAATCTATTATTGTGTTATATATAAGATCTTGTTCTGACAAGGTCTAAATCAACA
Source organism: Eonycteris spelaea (assembly GCA_003508835.1). Taxonomy (NCBI): domain Eukaryota; kingdom Metazoa; phylum Chordata; class Mammalia; order Chiroptera; family Pteropodidae; genus Eonycteris; species Eonycteris spelaea. The sequence continues at coordinate 3,271,516 of PUFA01000011.1, forward strand.
TCAATCTATGTGTAATATTATTAGTCTAGAATCTTTTTTCTTGATTTGCAAAATCCTCAGGAATGAGAGAAGTTGGGGTTAGCATGCCATTTGAGGGCCTCTCTCAGTCCATCTGCTTAGATATTCTTCTTTATTTAATCATCTTTTATCCTTGCTGGCTGGTCATTTATATTCTCTCTCAATCTAAGTCATACATAGTGTTGTTAATTGTGCAGTTTAAAACCAATTCTAAGATCTCGTATATTTCCCATCTAAACTCAGATCAGTATGAGAAATACTTTTCAAACTATGGCCTACTTTTGTATAGAAACATGATTTATTTCAGTAAAATTCTCTTTCACCAAGTAAAATTTTTCCAAGGAAACACTCTCCACAAAAACAATCCAATCATTGGTAAACTTATAAAGTAGGTAAAATTTGTATTTGGTTGTCTGGGCCAATTTCTTACTTTGTTTGCTATTTCATGATTAATTAAGCTATCAGAAACATTGTATTAACTTCTATTTACAGACCTTGACTTCATTAAGAAACTCAATGCATCACATATTAAATTTTTTAAAGTATGATTCTAATTAATAATAAGAAAATTTATGCAAAATCAAGATATATATTAAACTTTATACTCCAAGTACTTCAACATCATTTCTTGGAATAGTAAATAGTAATCTTATATTAAACTTTATACTCCAAGTACTTCAACATCATTTCTTGGAATAGTAAATAGAAATCTTATTTCTAAAAAAAAGAAATGCAGAAATATGAAATGAAATTTATAGCTAATTCTTTTAAATTAACTTTAATAGTTCATTAATACATATAATCAGATATTTCATACCAGAACCACATAATTGTGACAAATAAATACTCCCTACTTAAAATAACAAATTTCCTGCTGCTGGTTTTCATGACAAAGTCAGGGTAAAAACATGTATCAAACCTAAGAGCATACAAAGTCCTACTCTGGAATATTACACTATATCACACTTTCTTTTTATCTATATATAAATATAGGATTTATGTTTTGCCATTAATTTTTGTGAGATTCAGCTTAGCCAAAGAAAACTCTAGAACAATTCATTGCCAGAATTCTATTTCTTACTGGGACTCAATTAAATGAAATATAATTTTGATAAGCCTATTTTTTTTCTCCCCAGGCTATTACATAGAATAGAATTAAAACCACTGATATAAATTCTATAGAAGCTTCACCAGTAATAATGCCCCTCCTGGTATGTTTCTAAAGTTTGAGCTTTTTTTCTGGTAATAGCATAAGATAAAATATTTCTAATTTAAATCAGTCTCTTTTAATGTGAATTCTTCTCCTACAGAGAATTCAAATTGGGAAGATGTAGTGGAAATAACACTAATGATAAACATTTTTTTCCCACTAAAATATAAATATAAAAAATGCTGATGTGAGTACAAATAGTCCACAAGCAACAGAAGTGGATTTTGATAAGTAAAAAGAAACATTTTTTAAGCAAAAGTTAGTTTAATTTAGTTTAATTCTATCAGATTTGTCTTTACTTTTGGCTAAATATTTCACCCCATTAGAGGGTTTTTTTCTGCTTTAATGCTAATGGATTTTACACAAACTAGTGAAATATCGTCCCCTACTGTTCAATTCTGATAAATTGGTTATAAGGAAACTGTTCCAGCATACGGAAGTGTGGCTGCCTCTGAGAGCTCTGCGTGGATGCTACATCATGAAGAATAGAATCCCTTCTTGTGGTTCTAATCACACAGCCATTAAATTATTTTCAATTAATTCAGTCAAGGCATTTTCTGAGTTGATTACTGACATTTTGGATACTTTTAACTGTAAAACTAAGAAAGACTATTGTTATTTTACCTATCCTTCTTAGTGTAAAAGAATACTATATTTATATAAGTGCATTATTCCATTAAAGTATTATATTCCCATTTATGATTACTTTATTAAGCTGTATACTTATAAAATTAGATTTTCTCTCACACCAAGCTGGTCACTCATAGATTGTATTGTTATGCAAGACAGAACAAAAAAGTAATTTTGATTTAAAATTTGGGAGGTATAATCTATTCCCAATATAAGCAACTCTTCTATTTTAGCTGCCTGCACTTTGATACATTTTTGTAAAAGGAGTAAATTTTTTAAAATAAGCACTTGTATGTTTAAAACCATTTACCCTCATTTTCACCCTTATTTGGGTGTTGTTATTATTACACCTTTGGGGAGATTGAACTTATAGCTATCCATAAGGCCTATATACTTGTAACCTAAAGAGAAATATTTAAAACAATTGTGTCTATTTGAATTTATGTTAAATTGTAAAAATTTACAAAAGAAAACCTTTGAAGTAATGCTTACAGAAGGTTATAAGGTTTGTCCTATTACAGTTACTAAATTACTACACCTGTTTTTCACCAGTTGTTTAAACACTTAGCTATAAGAAAAGAGAACATACTTTGAACTAATTTATTTTTAAGCAAAACTCCTTTAAAATCCAAAATAATTTCCTTTTCATTTTTGCTCTGACCAACCAAAAGGGAAATAAAACCCTTTCCCTTGTGTAAAAATTGACATCTCAATCGTTTTGGAAACTATGAGGGAGTAGGTCTATAAGTAGCAGAGACAGAAATCCAAAATTCAAAACCATGGGTGTTAATTTTTAGTCTTTTGTTCAACAAGAAAAAATATTTAGAGTTCAGTTGAGAGCATGTTTTAAATCTATGCTAACAGTGTTGTATGGGAAAAGGAACAAATAGAAAGCAATCTCTATAGGAAGACAGAGTAGTTAAATGGGTAGAAAAATTGATAGGTGCATCAACGCAAACTTCATAGACTAGTGATATATCTCATTTTCCCTGTGGCTATAAATTCCACAAAGAGCAATGTAGATGTGGCCTGGGGAACCTGTCGTCACTGATGCAGAAGCAGAATCTTCTGTAGTGTTCGATATGCTTAGTTCCTTAAAAATAATCATGCGGACATCAGCCTTCCTCCCCATGTCACCTCTTTTTGGGGGGCTATGCCACTGTTTACTTTCTGCCAAAAGTAACATACCTATCTTGAAAAGATGACTTCTCCCAGTTTTAAAACATATGTTCCAACACTTAAAGTATGGGCTTTTATAATAACATGTATACAAGGAGACCTATTGGAGCATTTCTATTAATGAAGAAACTGAAAAAGACTATGGTTCATCCAGAAAAAAAGTGGTTAGGAAAATCCTGGAACATACATGAATTGAAGTACATGGGCAATTTCTAGTGCAAGGTGCTGCCTAAGTTATTTGCTCAAAATAAACTTATCAAATTAGAAAATCAATTTTTAAGAGTACTTGTAGAATAATATTAAGTTCATTATGTTTATGAACATATTTTCTATTTATACACAGAATAAAATTTTACAGAAAGTTTTTTTTTTTTTTCTGGCATCTTTTCTACCCTGCTTAACTTATCAAAAGTGAGGAGAAGCAGGTGGCAAGGAGCATATCAATTCAAGAAGCAGAGAAAAATCTAATTTAAACCAAAATTAAACAGAGGACTCCATTAAAATTTAAGCAATCCAAGAAAGCTAGCACTTTAATTTTAAGGTACAATTTGTGCCTGTGTGCTTATACATCTTATAGAGATATACTGAAGTTTTGCCCAAATTCTACATTAAACTTAATTTAAAATAGAGAAGTTAGATAGTTAGAAAGATTGATTGATTGATAAGACTCTTAGATCACTGACTGTTAGATATCAGTCAATCCCCAAAAGGTAATAAAAATTAAGACCAGTGTTCTTGGAAGCATCTTGCCCTGGTATTAACTAAGGGGTTAATAATACATCCTTCAACACAAACTTCCTGAGAATGACTTTTATCCCCAGAATGACTCAAGTTCAATGAAATTAGTATATACAATGGAGAATTTTTGAGGCTTAGGCTGCCACTTTGTTATTTAAAGTAAGCTATGTTCCAATAAATTATTGTCAAGTTCAAAAAGAACTGTATTTATTCCTTTGTGACCTTTAGTCAAACTGTGCATAATGCTGTTTCCTGTACAAGAACCACCTGTACAGATAAGCTTTGATTTATGTTCATGATCATTTGGTAAAATATTATTCAACTTGATTTTCAAAGCGTTGTTGTATTTTCCTTGTCTTACGGATAGTGACTATGTTTGCAATACTGTTTAAACTAAAGACCTAAACAAGATTCTGACAAGAGGCATATTCTCTTTGTAAAGGTACATTTATATTGAGTGCACTACATACATTTTAACAAATGTAATTATCTTATTCATAAAAGTAAAGGATAGAAAACAGATATAGTAGCACTAAATCAATTATTATTATCAAATGTACTCTAAAGTCTCCCATAAATAGATTCATTATATTCGCAGGGACCATGTCTTTTATGTATGTCATAATGTTAGATAACCTGGTCCATCTGACTCAGTTGGGAAGAATAGAATACTAATAATCAAAGTTGTGAACCAATCATTTGGATAGCCTGGGGTTTTGTTGTTGTTTTGTTTGTTTGTTTCTATTTATACAAATACACAGTTCTCCAACCACAGATTCTGGCTCAGGTAAAGCATTTTACCTATATTGACATTTTATTACCTAGGAACTCAAGAGAGAGTGTTGGTAATTTATCATTACTATTTAAAAAATTAAAAATTAAAAAAAAGGAGAGAACTAAAACCCTGTTGTATCATTTAATGCATAGTCCTACATAAAAAGAAGGCCATCCAATCTCATGTTATGTTTCAATTCCTTCAACATGTCATAAGAGAATCTCTAGAGGCTTCCTATAGCACCTACTGTTGCCTCTGCTCACAGCACTGTCCCCAACCTCTTCATTCAGCTGGCTGCTTCTGCTACTTCAGATAGAAAATATGCCCTCTCTGATACTGACCCAAGCCAAGCGAACTCCTACCACCCGTCAGTATTCCCCTATCCTCAAATACTCTATAACACCCTGTTTGCTTGGTATTCTCACTCTCCAAAATGATAATTTGTATGCTTATCATGTATATCGTTTTTTATTATCCATCTTCTCTACTTTGAACATAAGCTCTCCATTGTATCTATGGTTCTATTATGTCTGGTAAATAGTAGCTCCTCAGTAAATGGAAGAAACAATACTTTCTCTGTATTTAATACAGAGGAATGTATAAAGCATTTAAGGGAACTGCACTAATTCTACTGAGTACTATTTATAACTGCGGGTTCTCAAAGGGAAGTGTGGAGGGGAAAAAAAAAAAAGAACATTTTCATCCAGGTGAATGAGCCTTCACACGAGTGTCATAAATATGCCAGCCAAGATAAAGTGGCAGAAACTTGGGTGGATCCAGAAAAGTTCATGAGACAGGACTAAAAAGAGAGCTAAAGTGATTTAGCATTAATAATCAGGGCAGACGTTGTGAGAAAGTGAATTTGAATCCCATGTTTGAATTGGACTGCAAAGAATTCTAAAAATTCGGCAGAGGCACAAAATGTGGCTGGGGTCTTGAATGAAAAGTAAAAATTTCAAAGTAAGAAAATACGATAAAGTCTCACTTTCATTATATTCTATTTAGATTATTAACCTGAAAGAAGTCCATAGGATTTGTTTTCAGAAATGGTAGTCTATGGCTTTCAAAATAGGTAGCAAGTCTTATTGTTATATTTGGCAATATTAGGCACTGTGAAACTACCTTTATAAATATACAAGCTGTTTCCACAGAATCTTAAAAAATTAGCATGAAGTCATAAGAAAAGCAGGCTCAGTAAAACTAGATAAGGCCACAACAAAAAAGATAAGATAAAAGGTGAGATAAAGCAAGAGACAAATCAAGCAATTAAGACATTTTCAGCAGTGGCACCCTAAGTAAATCACACAATTGCAGAATCACATCTCAACTGTATGCTTGGGCAATTCTTGATGTCTTAACCGATCCTCACAATGCAAAACAAGAGTAATAATTCAGAGCTCACAATTCTGCACTGTATTTCTTTAAACGGGGGCTTTTCACCCACACCTGAGGGAGGGAAAAATTTTATTTTTTTCTATAAAAGTACCAAAGAAATAGATGTACACAGATTTGAAATTTTGAAACATAATTTTTTTCACTTTTTAAAATGACTGTACTCTGAGATAAAAATATATCACCCTTTTGATTACTTCTACTTTGAAAGTAAATATTCAGAGTTGTGACTAATCTGACACATAAGTGCATGTATGGTAGGAAATTGTCTTTTTAATATGTGAAATTTTATCTTATGTTTATTTCTTTATTCACTATTGACTCCAGCAAAACCCCCCAAATAGAAATGTACCTGCTTTAGCCTTTTTAAATTGACATTTAAGTTTTCTATGAGTAATTCTTCTAGCTTCTTTGAGAACAATTGAAAAATGAATAAATGGTAAGCAATATTCTTCAAATAATCAGAAAAAAAATATTGCTCTTTTTACTATTATGTTCTTCCATATCTGTATGACATGAAAACACATAGATAAAATATAAATTCTTTTATTTAAATGGTAGTTAGGAACAGAGGCATTGGATCCTGCCTTAAGCTCTCTGTGCTTCAGTTTCCTCATTTGTAAAATAGGAACAATAATAGTATCTACTTCATAAGGTTGTTGTGAGGGCTAAATGATTTAATCTTTGTAAAGTGTTCAAAATAGGGCCTGCCAAATAGTCAGCACTATGTAAATATTATTTATTACATATTTATGAAGATTGATCTTAAAAGAGTTGAAATTAATTGGGCTCCTCTTTACACAGTTTCTGAAATGTCAATTTGCTTGGCATTGGGTGGAAATAAAGTAAGATTTGCAGGAACTTGCTCAGGTCAACAATCAGTAGATTTTAGTTCTACTGGTATAGTTGGCACTAAACCGGCACTATTCTGTATCTTCAAGCTCTCTCTAAATGAGCTCAAGGTTTTTCTTTGGCATTTAGCACGTTATTGAACATCCGACAGACTAGATTTTGATCCAGCATATGTGCTGAGAATCTTCAACTTTATCAAGAATGTCTCCTCATGGAGTCCATTGTAGTCTCCTTAGCTTAAATGACGAAGGCTGTAAAAGCAGTCCACTTGCATTGATATTTCTTTCCTTCAACATGATTCAATGCAAGAGTTTCTCAATAACCCTGAGTACTCATAATGTCTCTAAATTAGGGACTTAAAGAACTTTCCAAAGGACTTCTTACTTTATATACAAACTAACTTTATGTTCTTACCGTTTTTTCCAGTGAGGTCCTTGTATTTTCCACACTGCATGTTGTTTTCTGAAACTTACAAAAATATATTGTTCCTCTGATAAGCTACATACATATATGGCCATTTAGATATGATAGATTTTTTTCCAAACTATCTCTTCATATTGATACTGACTTTACTAAAATGTGTCTTCTCTTGATTTTAGGATGAAGAAATTAAATTCACTCTTTTTTTAGGTCTATAATAAAGTCATAAATTCCCCTCTATTCCAATTAAAACTCTAGTTTTAATAAAAGTACTAGTATTAGAACTAGTACTATTATTATAACTACCTGTATGAACTAATATTTATTGCTTATTTGCTATGTGTTAGCATTTTATATGTAAAATTTTTAAATTCTCATAATGACTTTGTAAAGTATGATTATTTTGTACTTATTTTACATATGAGAAACCAAAGCACATAACAATAAAATAATTTACTCATGATCACACAAGTAAATAGCAAGCCAGAATTTGAATCCAGGAGGTCTATATCCGGAGTCCAGACTATAATTTACTTTACTGATAAAATATTATAATGATATATATTATAATCATTTTAGAGGAAAGAGGACTATCTACTGAACTAAGTGATATATAGTTTACCAGTTTCTCAGCAGTGAAATCTAAAACAGAATTATGATGCAAAAGTCAGGATTACCCTTCCATGTTTACTAGTATCATTTTGATGTCTGCAATTATTATAATTATGGAAAATTCAACTATACAAAATAAAAACAAGAGGAGTAATAACTTAGTTACATTAAAATGTGAAATTGTTAAGAAGCTAAAAAAGTCAAAACATTTTCCTTATCCCCACTAAACTGATTCATATTGCTATGGGTATCTGTGGCAAACCATTTATTATTGTGCCTAAGTTAATCAAGAACACAGATTTAGCTGAAGTTTTTCAAATTAAAATGTAGATCTTGACCAATACTGAGCATCTGAATCACAGACACACATTTCCTTGATGCTTTAAAACAGCGGTCCCCAATCTTTTTGGCACCAGGGACCAGTGCTCCTATGAGACTCTAATGGCTGATGATCTGAGGGCGAGCCGAGGCAGTGATGCTAGCACTGGGGAGCGGCTGCAAATACAGATGAAGCTTCACTTGCTTACCCACAACCTACCTCCTGCTGTGCGGCCCAGTTCTTAACAGGCCACGGACCGGTACCATTCCACAGCCCGGAGGTTGAAGACTTCTGCTTTAAAACGTTTCTCTAGTCTACTGTTAAGCATTTATTACCTTGTAGAGAACACCCTAGTTTAGTTATACTTTCCCTCTATATTCTCAACATTCTTGTACATTAATCTATTTACTTCCTAAGGCTGCAATTGAGAAGTTTAAACTGTTAAAGAGGTTGACCCAAGCTGCATGTTATACTATAACCCTATAATTTTACTTATGTCGTACCATAGGTGCATTTATTTGTAAAGCAAAAAGTAAAGTGGTGTCGAATGATAGTTCAAGAAATAGGAGGGAAAACAATAACGATTCATGGATGTTTGAGAAGGATGAGAACAGCTGTATCCTGCTTGCCATTAAAACTGAACCAGAATCCTGGAAGTCATTTTGTGGGGAGAATTTGAAAAGAAAGAGGAAAAATGTTCTTGCCTATTTCATCTCAAATATGATGAGAGGCCTACATAAAAAAAATAATTAGTAGTGAAAGCAGTCCTAGATCTAAAAAGATAGAAATCCCCTCCAGAAAAGAAAATTTGTAAACAGATCTTATCCGTGGTATAAAGCAATGCATGATGCATAGCGGGCACCTCTCAACAGCTACTACTGCTATTACAACTAGTGCTGTCTTCACTCTCCCCTTCCCTCCTCTTCATTACCACTGTTTTGCTGGAAGGCCTTCCATCTTATTACAGGACCTTGACAAACAAACTGCTCCATCTCTATGAGATATGATCTCCTGTTCCTCAGTGCCCATCTCTCTTCTCTGTTCTCACAGTTACAATTCATTCAGATTCGTGAATAATATAATTTTGAACTACATGTAACCTTAAATATCATGTAGGTTAAAGCCCCTTGCAGAGATCTAGGGCACTGGAATGAAAGGTTCGCGGATTTGGAATTTGTGTCTGCCACTCTCTGGTCGTGTGACTTTAGGCAAGATATTTAATTTGTTATAACTTCTTTGTCTATAACATAAGAAAAATAACAATATTTACATCCTTTGGTAGCTTTTTAAGATAAGTAAACTGCCATTTTTCATATTGCTAGTAAAACAATTTGTTTTTTTTCTCTAGAAGCAAATTAAGTGGCCTTAACGTGATTCTTTCTTTACCCTTCTCCAAGACATTCTCAAAAAGACCTAAAAATCTTCCCTGTCTCCTCTCGCTTTTATTTTTGGAATCCAAGCTTCTAAAAGATTTCCCCCTTAACTTTTATTCTTTGTGTGCTCTGGAGTTGTCACAGTACTTGGATTTAAATGCTGGTCTTAGTTAAATGTGTAATCCTAGAAAGGTTATCTATCCATTTTCTACCTCATTTTCCCAATTTAAAAATAGAAAAAAATAATAGTACTACATCATAGCATTATGAGGATTATAAAAACAAGATACTAAGAAATCTGCCTTCATTCCTTCCTTAATTTCTTCCTGGAAATACTGTAAAATAGCCTTTAGCAGGCTCCTGTGAGATGAAAAAGCAGCCTTGTGGCAGCAAGAACCTACACAAGGATGACATTGGACAGGGTGAGAAGATGGCCCGACTAAAACTGGGTGTGGTGTTGGCCCATTGAGGTTAAGGGGTTGACTGCATGCAGAGAAATCGAGCAGAAGCTAATATACTGAAGACGAGGAGAGCCAGAATTTTTCACTGTTTGAAAAGGAAAGTACAAATATGAACTTTATGGTGAATTGGAGTTATCAGTGTGAACTTATGATTTTTGATATAGATAGAGAAATAACATAAATCACATGAATACACAAACATATATATGCATATTTATGTGTAAAAGTTGTATCAATATGCATACACATATATTTTCTACTTCTACCCTTGAGAGAACCCAGAAGCAGTGATACCAGTAGTTATGTCCTAGAACCTAGGTCTTGGCTTCTGTCACTGTTAAACAAGAGAAATAAAGTCTTGGAGAAATAGCTGATTTCAGGTCTGGAGCATGGAAAAACAAGATGAGCCTGAAACACCATGTATGAGAAAGTAAAGAAATTGCTCAAAAAAGGACATGGAAAATGGCTTGAATGGGCTCTAACTGGTCAAATCTGAAAAAAATATGAGCATCAAAATAAATTATGAGAGTAAAAGATTATAACCAAATGAGTGAAAGGTGAAATCCATGAGTACATATTGACATAGGTAAATAAATGAATTAATTATTGAAGAGAAAGATCTGCCTTATGGTAGAATGACAACTAGCAAACATATGAGGGATGATGGAATCAGAAAAATCACCATTTGACAACTATAATAATAGTAATTCCTTGCAATAATTGCTAAATTATTGGGTGAAAGTGGGAGGAAAAACAGGATTTTACCTAGTCTCAAAGAATCTCCTTACAAAATACTTATTACAAAGGAAAGAAAAAATAATTTTATATCAGAGAAACACAAAACATTATTATAGGCAAATCAAAGTCAATACTGCCAGTAACAGAACAAACTGACATCATTTGCCCACAAAATAATGCAATGATAAGAACATTGTATCACTATGATAATCAGACCAAAAATGAATAGAATAACATGCAACTAATCAAGAGAAAACATCAGAAAAACCCAAATGAAGGAACATTCTACAAAACAGGGCTCTTTATATTCATACATATAAACGTCATGAAAGTCATAGAATGCAAAGTAAATGTTTTATATTGAAGGAGACTAAAGGAACATGGCAAAAAAGTAAAGCTCAGTCCTGAACTAGATTTTTTTTTTTTTTTTTGCTAGAATGGGCACATAGGAGCAATTATCAAAACTTGCATGGATTCTCTGGATGAAGGCTATACATATGAGTTTTGTTTTGTACTTTTCTCATACAACTTTTTTGTAAGTTTAAAATTATTTTAAAATAAAAATAAAAAATGAGTTAGTATATTTTAAGTACATATAAGAATGATTGACTCATGATAAACACTCCATAAGATTATTATTATGCATAAAAAATAGGCCTTTATCCATAAAAAGAATGGTGAAAAGAGATAATAGAGTTTGTAAGCAAAGATATGATGATGAAGAACCTATTGTAATACTGTCTAAAGATATTCAACCTTCTGTTGGAAAATGGAGGGAAACACATTCACAAATACAATTTTCAAATATTGCCATAGTGACCCTGAAGAGCTCATGATATTATCCACCTTACTTGATCGTCTTTATATCAGTCAATAAAAGTACCACTGGCTGGGCCCTAACCCATCATATGATACATGTTTCATGGTTTTTAAGTAAGTCATTTCCCTTGCCTGTAATATCTTTTTCCTTGTGGTCTACCTGGAAAAATTTGCAACTTATCGTAAGGCAGCTTATTCATCATTGGTCCTCTCACTCCACAGGCCAATTAAGTCTACACTGGTCACACCGCATAAGTATCTATTTATGAAGCTTTCTCTTTTCCTAGATTCACACTCCGTAAGGGCAGAAACTAGAGTGTCTTGTTTTATTTTCACATCTCAAGAGCATATCATGACTTATACCACATGATTTATGCTCAATTGTTGTTTTTATTTAAATAAATGAATTAAACTGCTTAGTGTGCCAACGCAATCTAATGTGGCATAACCAGTTCAAGCTGTTGAGTAAAGAGAGCCTGGAATTAGATACCAGCTCCACCACTTACTAGAACCATTCAGAAATTAAATAATATCGCAAAGTCTTGGTTTCTCTCATTTGTACAATGGGAATATTAAGTACTCTATCAGGTTGTAAAATTTAATGTAAATATTTAACTTACATCAAATTTCTAACTACCTTCCTGTGCTTTGCACTCCTGCTTTGGGAATGCTTGTCCATTTTTGGTACCTTGGGATTTTCCCAACCTGCTTACATCAACCTGAAATGCGAATAGTGACAATTTGGGAGGCAATTACATCATATCCTATCATACTAAAGGATGTTCTTGAAATGTTAATTTAAAACACATTACTTAATATTCCAGCTAAGAAAGCTTCCCTCCTTCTCAAATATTGAATTGCACTTTAATAAAAAGTTAATTTTATGGTAAAAAGCAGTTAAATTATAATTAATTTAATTTTAAAATAATTTTTAAAAAATTAACTAAATGTGTAAATTCCATCCAGACCCAGGTTGCCAGATTGTCTGCTTGATTTTGATTCTTTCATAACCACAGCTTTACTTTTTTTTCTTAGCTCCTTCTCATCTCTCACGAAAATGCTATCTCTAACTCAACCATATTATTGCTTAACCTAAATTCTAATAACTATGAATGAAGTTAAGCATTCTCCTAAAAAAAAATGCGTTTTATTGTACAGAGATCCATGTTTGTAATTGAAGACTATTGTGTGTCAGCCAAAATGAGATGACGAATGGAAGTGGAGCAAAGACAGTTTTCTACCAAGTGCGATGGTGAAGTAAAAGGTGAAGTTTGTGGGCAACCGTATGTCATATATCTGTCATAACTAAATATTATCTCGTTTAGTTTCTTTATTAAAATAGACTGTTAACACTACCTCCATTTCTAACTTTAGATGCTGTATTCCTGGAAATACCATATAGAAGTGCCACCATGCTTACTGTGTTAACATTTTCAGCCTTTATGATTTAATCTGAGGTTAAATTTTAAAATATTAAATTAATGATATACAAGAAAACTAAACAATATAACCTCATCTTTATAATTAAACAATATCTAAATTGCCTTTGCAAAGATTCTGTACCCAGAAGAAATAAAGGAATATACATTTTAAAGGCCATAACAAAATGAGATTAAAGTTAAACTTCACCATAAAAGACAAAAATAGGCTTTAACATAAAACAGAAATCAGTCTTACCACTGACCCTATAATGGTAATCCTTGCATCATAGTGTTTAGATATGTGGATTCTGGTATAAAATTACCTAGATTTGAATTCTGGCTGTGTCGTTTATTAAGTGTGTGATCTGCATCCCATTACTTAATATTTCTTACCCTCAGTTCCTCCAACTATGATAACAACACTTACCTCACAGAGTTGCAAATAAATAAAGGACACATATAAAGGGCTTGGAAGAGTATCTGGCATTTAGCATCCAATAAATATTAGCTAATAGTGGTGCTTTATACTTAACTGTAGGGTATCAGCAAATGTATCTAACCTTTCTTAGTGTTCACTTTTTCCTTCTATGTACAATGGAGATAATAATCTTGTAAAATTTGAGTAAGGATCAATGAGAGTATATATTTATATACCTAGCATACAGTAGTTAATACACATAGTTGCTATTGGAATTAGCGTTAGCAGCCTGGAGGTCTGTACCTACCTTAAACTGTGTCCTGCCTATTCCAGGTTCTCAAACTTGGCTGTGAAAATCAACAAAAAGTTTATAAACAAGATTCCGAAGTGGCAGGATGCCAAGCCAGAACATCTATTCAACGTTAGGGCAAGCCTCTGAGGTCAAAACCGATGAAACACAGCAATAGTTGACAACTGAGACAAAGCTAGCCTTAGAGAAGCTTCCTTGGTTATTCCTGGTCATAGAAGAAACAACACAGTGTTATTCCCTTGGCCTTGAGGTTAGATTCATCAATGCATTCATACGTTCATATATTCAACAGGTATTGCATGTATCAGGCAATTTGCTGGATCCCGGAGTTGCCGTAGCGATTCAGGCAGATACTAATTGAGTGTAGAATTTAAAAGTTGCTGCAACACAACAACTCATCAGAGTTGTCATGTACTGATGCCATTTTTCAAAGCTTAAATATATTTTTAAATAGGAATAAAAGAAATAATATTAACATCTAATAATGGTTGAACACATCCTACATGGCAGAAATCATTGCCATTTCTTTATATTAATTATTTCTAATACTCACAATAAACCCAGAAAGTGGGCATTATTTTTACCCCTTATTTACATTAGTTGGGGGACAGAGACACCAAGTGATTTATCCAAGATAACATAGGTGAGCTGTCTAACTCTTAAATCAATGTCCTTAACAGCAATTCTATTTATTATGAAGTTTTAAAGAGATTTGTAGTTTCATTATTTACATAGAAAGGGGGAAGAAACAATGAGCTTATAAATTTTAGTCATGTAGAAAAATACTAATTTATTTACTAAAAGTAGAAAACTGAACATTTTTGTTTTACTTGCTTTTATGGTGGTCAGACTATGCTGGATGTCATAAGGATACTGTGATGGGGAATGTTCCCACTTTGATTAAAATATTTCTATAGTGATTTATCTGCAATCCACAATGTATTACAACTTCAGATATATTGCTGGAAATTGTGTAGAATTCAAATTTTTACTACTAAAATGTTTTTTATCTTAAATATGCTAGAAGTTAAGTCACTTATCAGTTTAAGTGATTTTTTTATAAATTGTATTTTCTTATGTTTTACATGCTAACATTAAAATTTATTTTGTGTTATTTAGGTCAGAAACACATTTGCTTTATGTGTTTACTCCTTTGCTGATGCTGCTGAATTAGCTCAGAATGATTAGGGCCAGTCATAAAAATTTTTAAAAGATGAACTTAGGTTTTTAAAATGTTTATCTAATAAAAATATATAGTTTGAGTATTATAGTAATATAAAAATACCCCATATTCATATAATATTTATACTTTAGACAGCATTTCACATGCATTATTATCTATAGCTTTGAAGCTTTAGTTAGAGTAGTAAATTAATTTTAAAAGTTTTCTCCTCCCCACCTACATTTCCAATTGTAAGCTTGGCTGAAATGGGATCCTTGTTATCTTATAATGTCCGGCAGCCAATATTTTAGGTTTGAAATAAAGCTTTGAAAAGACTTCTGTCTCTGATAAAACTAGAGATGATAAAGTCCTATGCTTAATGTATTATTTGTAGTAATTTTATTTAATAGCTTCTATTCATCATTTTATTCCTTATAACATCCCATAACTTCTTTCCAACATATATTAGACTATGTAGAGAATGTGGAAGGCGAGATGAGATAAAACATATGCCAACTGTCACCAGATTGGACCACCACCAACCAGGCAGTCAAATAGCACCTGAATGTTTATAGAGATCATCATTAGTCATGAAGTAATCTTGCATGATAAATTATTCCCCGTGGGACCTTTTGAAACACATACCCCTGCTATAGCAAGCAAGGCACCTGCTTTGGCAACATAAGGGAATGACAAATTGAAAAATGGATGAGAAAAAGTAGGGAAGCATTTGACAGAAAACAGACCTAGAGTAATAAGCTTTTAAAAAAGTACTCTGAAAAACAGGCCTTCAGCCCTTAAGTCTTGCTTTCCCCACACTGTCATTTTAGAATCACGTCTTTAGCCACATTTTGATTTAAGAGATTATTGATTTTTGTTTTTTTTTTTTTTGCTGTTCTAAATGCAGAAAATACACCTTTTTTTTCATAAAATTTTTGGCAACACCTATGTTTAAGTAGGTAAAAGAAGAAAGCTTTCATGGAATCACCACTTGTTCAACTAGTTTATTGCTGCATTTATGCAAGCGGAAGTACCTTTATACATGAAGTTATACATCATGCATAAATACACAAACCCCCACATTAATACACATGCCTAGGTGTATTATGGGCAACTGATGATAAAACCGATTCCAATATGGTTAGATTGCAAATGGGAAGGGCAAAATTAATCCTATCGTCTTTTTTTTTCTTCTAGCTTTTGTCTTATGACTGCATGTGGGTATTACTCCATTTTCTAAATATGATGTAGAGCTATCAGTTTTTATAAAGACTGCATCATACTAAGTCCCTACTAAACATTCAGAAAAGTGTAACATGGGGGGATTTCAGTAATTGTGACACATATTTAGATAAAAATAATGTTTTGAGTTGGTGAGCTTCAAAGTATATACTTTTTGAAACTATATTGCTAGCACCATCTTAAGAGAAAGGAGGCACTAAAATTGGACTATTTTCTATTCTGTAGACTTTCTTATTACTTTATTGATAGATAAGGAGGGCATTTATATGACATGTAAAAAGGCAATAATCAACACAAGAAAAAAAAAGATGCTCTATTGCAAGGATTTTACTTTTGGTTTTGTAGTATTAATAAGAATTGATACTAATAAATAGTTAGATCAGGGGTTGCCAAACTATGTCCAGCAAGTGAAATCAGGTCCCCTTCCTATTTTACAAATAACATTTCTGTTGAAAGAGCTACATTTGTTCATTTACATAGGATCTATGGCTGCTTTGAAGTTACACTGGCAGATTTGAGTTGTTACAACAGAAATCATATGGCCCACAGCTGAAAATATTTACCATCTGGGTCTTTACAGGAAAAAAAAAATCATCAACCCTGATTTAGATACTTTAATGTTGATCTAAGTTTAAAGATAATAATCATAACTAGCCTCTATTTTAAAAGACATTAAATTAATTCTATGCAAAAAAGACATCTGCTAACTGATTATTATTAAAAGTTAGCACCTGTTCAAATTTTTCCCATCATTACTTCTCAGGCCCTGACTTGGAGGCTTCATCTTTTCTGATTTACAAGAAAATTCTACCTGTTGATGAATGCCAGGTACCTTCCCTTTAGTTTCATAAATTTTAAGGACTAATCAGGTGACAGTTATTTGAATGGCATGGTCACTTAAACGTGTCCACTTGTCTACACTTCTACACTTTTTTACTTATTCATTTCTTCGCTTTAACAAATATGTAAGCTGCATTTTCTAATATCTTCAGCACTTTTTTCATTTCCGTCCCAATAAGTTTTATAGAGAGGACCCTATGTTCTCATACATTCTCTTTTGAACTCTACAAAATGTATTCTAAAATGATATAATTATTTCATGGAGTTTTGTCATTTAAACACTTCCCAGACATCTTTCCAAGACCTTAATTAAAGTATGGACGAATCCCTATAGAAAAGATGTTGCCAGCTGGACCCAACCATGGCAGCTAACACTGGAGAGCACATTGTGAAGAGCAGCCACATTCAGAGCCCATGATTATACTTCAAGACAGCAGTGTTACACAGAGAATATTATCATAGATGTCTAGAGGTCCAGGTTTAAGTTCCACTTCTGCCACTGATAAAGCACGTAACCTTGGGCAGTTAGTTCTCTACCTTCAGCTTTGTGCTCCAGAAATAATCCTCTAGACTCAACTGCAAAATTCTTGCTTTCTCCAGCTTCTCCAGCTCCACCACCACTGCCTGTGAGGTTTGTAGATTTTCCCTTTTACATTCTAGGACTTTTCTGTCATGTAAAACAAAAATGTTAATCTCCCTTTTCTCTTTGCCTCAAAGTATTCATGTGACACTCAGACAATATATTCTTATATGCAGGTGTTTAGAGATAATCTTGGTTGAGCAGGATTTGAGAGTCTCTTATTTTGTTAGCAAAACCTTTGTGCGGACCAACTCTACTGTTTATTTTGACCTGATTCTGTAGGATTGAAGCTACATGGCAACCTAAGTACCTCACTTTGAATCCATTACAGCTTCAAGCACTGGGATCTGTGATATTCTTATACTCCATATTTGAAACTAAAAGATAACCTTGACATTTTTTGAAGTCAGTTTCATTCATTAGGCAAATTGCCACATTTGGGAACAAGCAAATTAAGCATTTTCATCTGTCTTTGGCTTCTCTGAGTAGTGTAATCACCATGGATTGTGTCATGGATCAGATTCAAAGCCTTGTAATTGTATGTCAGTGGGCGACAGGATGCTGAGCATTCTCCTGGGGCTCTTTCCCAGCCCACCTTCAGCTACTCACTCTCCTTGGACATACTATGACTTCTTATATACAATAAGGATCATTTGGGAGCATTGTTCTTTCAAGCCTCTTAGACCATATCCAATTTGGAGGATCTTGCTGTCCCAATCTTAAGTTGAAATAATAATAATACACAATAAAAGCAATGAATAGTTGCCTATTGTTTGTGAGAACTATGTGGCAAAGAAACACTCTGCATGTGGACACCTTCCAGGAAACTCAAATTTGTATTATTAATCTTTGTTGTAAATTGCTACCGTCTATGGAAATTGCCACAGTGCAAAATGCAGAAATACATTCCCTTTGTTAAAAACCTAATTGATTCATTTAGAGCTTTCTATTATTAATCTACCAAATCACAGCTACTAAATATTACATGTTATAGCCATAGATACAGTCATTATTAACATGGCAATTACTATGGGGTGTTTTCAACCCACATTCACATATATTTCCCTTTTACTCATATGGCCCGTGCTTCAGGAAATTTTCTTGCAACAGAACGTACAGTTTATCTTTAAAGGCAAAGCATTTCAGGAGCATATTATCACAAATTCTTTTCTACTATATAAGATATGTGTATATTTGTGTGTCTGTGTATGTATATTATTTCTTATTTTATAATAAACCATTTGATGGCAGTAAAGAAGTGTATTCCATCTATTCATCTATTATTGCTCTTCCTAAAAGGATGCATATTTTCAAACTACATGGACTTATTTTAATAATGTTAATTGAGTATAGCAATAAGACAAAGCAAAAATTCTCTAATATGGCCTTTTTATATTACTGATTATAATGACCTTTCTAAATAATAAAACCTTAATAACTTATTAATTATTTACTATGTGCCCATACATATATATAGTAATACATACTATGCTTATACATCAGCTTCTTACTCCCCACAATAGCCCTATGAGGCAAATACCAGTACTTGTCCCATTTTAAAAAGATAAAATAAGAAGAGAGGTTCCATTACCTTTCCTGAGATACAAAAACTTGTCTTATATCATCTTGAACTCAAACCCGAAGCTCTAGTTCTGAACCTTGAGTCTTAAATTACTATATTATACTACCTGTCTTCAACACAATACATTAATATTTGTTGAATTCAGTGAATTGAGTACACAATTAATTATTGAAAATTTTAGCTTTTTCAAGTCTTCTGAGATTCAATACCTACTTTTAGAAAGGATTAGAGTGGTGTGAGGAAAATGTTGCATTTCTCTGGTTTATGTGTCCATTACATGGACTTGTATTTGGCTTTGGTTCTTCCAAAGAAATTGGGATTCTCCTCCCGTGGCACTGATAGATCTGGAGGGTCACTCTGAGTAGTTCTTTGGCCAGGTGTTCTTGTGTACTCATTTCACCTCTCAGATTTACTTTCCATACCTGAATGATGGGACTGGATCTGAGAATACATCAAGCACCTTCCAACTTTGGCATTTATAATTCTTATGAAATTCTCAGCATTAATTGAATTACAGGCATTCGAGATTTAATTATTATGCTTTTGAATCGTTGCTTGAGAAGCAATAACTCCATCAAAGTAATTCTTAGTCCTATGTTCATTGAAGAGACACTCATGTTAAACATTACTAACATGATCTATGAATGGTGTATTTCTACATGGTAATAAAAGACTCTTAAACTAGAGTGGCAGCTGTGTTCTTTTATTCAACTTTGCTATATTCATCTGTGGCTCCTAGTGAAGAAAAATCAGTTTTCCCTGATGTCAAGCACTAATGCCATGGACCTCGCTTGCGTGCCTTATTGAGATGACAACACCTCTAGACATAGCATCCTTTTGGCAACACTAAGGCACTCACTTTCTTCAAATGCCACATCCCCATCACCAATATCACCAAGGGGAGAAATCTGGATATTTTTCCCTCCATGGGGTATGTATCGACATTTCATCATTTCTCTTGCAAAAATAAAGAAAGTTAGAGCCTAAAACGTGCTTGTTTTCTACAACATCTACAAACCCCTATAGATGTCATTTTCTGCTTCTAAAAAGTAAGATATTAAACAAAAACTATTTATATTCCCTCATTTACTTCTTTCTATATATTCTCCCTCCTTCCCCCGCCCCAGAAATCACATCTTTATTTTCATGTGTAATTTCTGACGCATCTGCAAAAATATATCTTACATCTCTTAAATTCATCACAAACTTCTATACCAAGTTGTAAAGCAACTTTTTACTTGCAAATTAGAATGCAAAATAGTTGGACTTAGATGGTGGTAAAAGAAAAATTCTTATTACAACATCTGCAAATTATAAGTGAAAGTCACTTATAACTTACCCTGCAGTGCTTTTGAAAAACTTAGATTGTTTTCTTCAGAAAAGAAAAATGCTTCATGAAAGGCCTAATAACACATTTAAATTACTGAGGATAATTTAAAATTTAAGTTTTATGGAATTTAGATGATTACTAGAATCCCAGTAAGTAGCATAATGGACACCATTTTTATAGCAATTGAGAATTACTCTGCACATGATACACTCAATCGATTTGAACGTAGCGTTTAAAAACTGTACTTAACCCAAGTCACCAATTAGAAAGAGGGTTTTTTTGGCAAAATACAAATAGCTTGATAGGAATATTAGGTAGCCCCCATTTTCCTATAAATTCAAATTTTATTTAAGACATCAAGTCATATAATTTCTGCATATTTTCCTATTTTCATGAAAAATATTCTGAAAGCTAGTACATATATAGATATATCATATAGATATATCATATAGATATATATGTGTCTGTGTATGTATGTGTCTGTATATAGCTATATCTATATCTAAATCTATATTACATATATACACATTCATATAAAGATTTGCTTATTTGCTTGTTGTGCCACTGAGAGGTTTAAAACTTCTCAGGGAGCTTCTGGTTCCACTCTCTAAGAGTGGCTGTCTTCACTAAAAATGGCTAGGAAAGGCAATGACCGAATGAATGGCTTTTCACGGTCTTGTCATCAATGACCTAAAAGTGAAAAACTGACAAGGGTGAACCCCTATTTATTCCAAAAATATTATGCAATTTGAAGAGAGAAACAGGATGTCAGGAAGGGTAGTGGAGAGGAAAAGGAGTAAAGGAAGAAAAAAGAAAAGAAAGTCTAGAAAGAAGGGCTAACAGAGAAAAAAGAGTGTTGAGGAATTAATTCCCTTTTGTCCTGTGCTCAACTCAACTTAAATATGAGACCAACCTTCTTAACCCCACAGCCAGCCTGATGGTATAGTGTCATTTGCAAACCTGGAGAGAAGAATAGGTAGGCTATCACATGTATCCAAAGAGAAATAGACTCTTTTGAATCCTAACTTCTAGATCATTATCAAAACACTAATCAATAATCTAAGTTAAGGTTAAGATGCTGAAGGCAGACTAACCTGAACTTTAAACTAGATTAGCTAAACCTTAGAATTCTGAGAAAGAATTTACTTCAGACTTAAGAAACAAATTGAGTAAAAAACAGTTATGTACAAATGTCTACATTATCTAGATTTTATTCCTTTAAGAAAGGAATTGTGAAATATATCAAAATTGAAATAATCCAGATATACACAGAATATCTTATGCTATATAAAAAATTACTTCATAATGTTAAACAACAAATATTTGTTATCTTACATAATTTCTGAAGTTTAAGCATTAAAAAACAGCTCTATTGTGTGGTCCTAAGTCAAGATCTTCCATGATGCTGTTAGTCGCACTGTCAGCCATGGCTGCAGCCATACAAAAAATCAACTAGGGGTGGAGGATCCACTGCCAACTTCACTCATAGTGATGGTTGCCAAGTCTCACTTCCTCATCAGAGAGCTGTTTACAACTTGGTAGAGAACATCTCAGAAGGAATAATCCAAGAAAAAGAAAACATTGAAATGGAAGCCACGGTCTTTTATAACCTATTCTTGAAAGTGACATATCATTCATTACCTCTGCCACATTCTATTGGTCATACAGACCACCCTGATACAATATGGAAGAAAATTGCATAAGGATGTGAATACCAGGAAGTGGGATTCATTGAAAGCCATCTTGAAGGCTGACTACCACACCATCCTTACACATGTGTTTGCTCCCTAAATCAAATAAATATATAAATGAATAGATTAATGAATGCTTGAATTTATGAATAAATATTTAATATCAGTATCCTCACATTATTTTATAATTTTATTGCTACATTTCCCAAAATGAAGTGCATTTTCTATAAGTTAGCTGGACCTGAAACATGTAAAAGACAAGACTGAAGAGAAAGTTCTAATAAAACCACAGTAAATATAATATTTCAAACACATTGTTAACACAAAGGAGTGAATAAATGAACTTTGAGGTTGTAATCTGAACTCACCCATTTAAAAATAAAACAAAATAAACTCGCTCCAACATACCTACTGCTTTTAAGATCACACTGCATATTTCTTACCCTAGGCAAGTCACAATTACTTTTTAGGTGAAAAATCTCCTAAAACTCTTTTGACTTTGACCTTCCTTGATCCCAGGTTATAGTGCTTATTGTTCCATTTTTGGTTTTGATCATTCCAATCACCAAAATCTCCAAGAACCCATTTCCTCCACTTTCAACTACATTGTCATCCCAAAGATAGTCCCAAAGAGAAAATTTAGCACCACCTCACCTAAATATTGCTCTACCATTTATACATTCAAGTTTCAAATCAATATCCTCAACTGCAGACCCATATTTAAATGGAAATCATGATGCCTTCAGGTCCCCATATACAGTAAATCCAATAAGTCTAAAGCAAACATTTTTCTTCCCCCAACATTTACTCTTCCAGATGATTTTCATCATTCATTGAATTATATCCCAGTGATGAAGTTATTCAAGTCAAAAATCTGAAAATGGTCCCACTCACTAAGACTGCTGTATAATATTGTGCAGTCTGTGTCCTACACAAAGATGTCCAGCTAAAATGACAAGTAGAGTTTGAAATCTAGTCTATAATCAGCCTTCTAAGCCCTGTGCTCTGAGTGCATGTGCTACATTAGGCAGAGAGAAACGTCACCCTACCTTTTTCATAAGGTTGCCTCCTGCTTGCCAGCCCAGAGGAGCTGTATCTGTCTAAAATAAGCATCTTTTTATGTTTTTATTTTTAATTTGCAAAATAGCATTGAACTCTGGGGTCCTGATATCATCTACCAGACCCTGTGTTTTCTACCTCCTATACAGCTAAACTCAATGACCTACACTTCAGCCCCATGAACTCCTCTTTGGATTAAGTCCTCATCATTCCTTGCCTAAATCATGCACTTGATTCCTAACCTGGTATTCTTGCCTAGAGTCAACTCTTTTGTCCAGTTTCCATACTGCTAACATGTTCATCTAACCAAATATCACCAAGAACTTTTCAGATATTCATTCAACAAATAATTTTAAGTTCTTACCATATTTACCACTGCATGTCACCTAAATCCTCAAGCAAAAGTCCAAATTTTATAGCAAGTAAATATGGCCCTTCATATGTGATCCTTGCTTATGTATCCAGCCTTATTTTCTCATCTTTCTTCACTCTCTGGGAGCGAATAACCCTGAACTACTAAAGGAGTCATCACGTTTCATGCATAACAAGGTTTCACACATGCTACTCTCTCTATCTGAAATGCCTCGTCACCTCCTTTGCATCAATAATTTTGTTTTATATCTAAAAACTAACGTTATCTTTTTTTCTCTCCCCTCTTCATCTTAGTTATTTGTCTGTCCCATGTTCTCTCATAGCACCCTATATGTTCCTAGCTCTCAGAGCACTTGTTACATTGTGAAGTTATTATATATATAATTTGTGTTTCTTCATTTTTAAATAATGCCATTTTATTCTTACAGTATTTTCTTGCTTACTGCAAATTTAAAATTTTTCTAAAACTTATATATATATATTTTCTAAAACATATATATACCATATATATATACCATACCATATATATATACACACTATATTATATATATATACATACACCATACCATATATATACACCATACCATATATATATAGATACACACACATACACACACACACACACATATGGTATGGTATGTAGAATTAAAAGTAGAAGTAAAAAAGTAGAAGTAACTTCAAAATCTGAAGTAACTTCAAATATGGAAGTAACATTTAAATGAATTTAGTCACCTGAGAAATTTGTGCACTGAGGATCATGTGCTTGGGTCTATAGATGAACAGGTGTGTGTAAATCAAAACTCTTATGTCTGATTTACCCCACGGTTTTTTCTATATATGACTTGGATCCTATGAGTAACTCTAATAAAAGCTTTATTCAATAAAGATTACTTTCTCTAGAACTTGGTTTCACCCATGTTCTATTCTGCCAATTTACAAGTGCTATTTGTTTGGGACTCCTTTGAATTCTAAAAAACACCTTCAAAATATCATCTAATTTCATATTTAAAACAACTCTATGATTAAGATCACATACCAAATTCACATATCCTAAAGTTAATATTAATTTAATTAATATAAGCACATGGGAGCTGTCTTACATTATTAAAATAAACTCTTATTTCTGTTTTTTTTTTTTCTCTTTGTATCTTCTTGTCATAGAAGCAGGTGACTCACAGGATTCTCCAGCCCAGTTGCTAAAGTTCACATTTACATTTGTAATGGGAACATTTCTTAACCTCTGCTGGCTCTTCACAGGTTGTTTATTTCTCACTGGTGACATAACCATTATCTTTTCATCCTAATCTCTTTTCGTCAGTGTAACGTCTGAAGTGCAGGATAGAGGATTAGCAGTGCCCTGATTTAATCAGTTTATAAAAATCTCCAGAGAAAGCCACCCTCCCTTTCATACAGCACAGATGTTTTGTTTTCACTTATTAGGCAATTGATTTGGCCCCCAGCGCCTCAAGAAAGGAAAGATGCTCTTACCATTTATGTTTATACTGAAGGATGGCAAGGAAATAGGACAGCTGGATACAGGATAAAGCATTCCAGGAAGCAGCAGTGCATTGACTTTACCAGCTGGAAAGGAGAAAGAACAAGGCATTTGCAGACATTTTTTTTTTCAACTCACAACCTGCTAAAGTGTGGTCGAGTGCACTGATTCACAACACAGCAGGACCTTCTCTACTATAATTCATGTTTTATATATAGCAGCTGTACATTGGAAAGATTACTAGGAAACCATTTGGAGAGAATTCAAGTTCAAGTCGTTTGCACAGGTGAATGAGCAGTGCAGCTGGGGTTTAGGCCTTTTTTCCCCTTTCAGCCCATTATCAAATGAACCTATTAAAGGTTCATTTAAAGGAGTAGAGGTGGAACAAAGTGTCTATCTCAGTAATGTCTGCAGTGATTTAGTTTCAGAACTGTTACTGTCAGCTCCCTGTCTGAATTCTGTGTTTCATCCAATGGAATCTCTGATATAACTGTTCTGCTTGTGGCTGCCCAGTTATTTGGATATTTTGAAAATTTACTTGTTGCACTAACAAATTTATTACTGTGAATTTAATTCAAGCATATTTCTAAGCCCAATAGTTGAATATCTTAATTTTTATATAACACTTTCTAAAACTGCTGTTCCTTGTTAAGTTATTATAAGCAAAAAATAATAATATTACTGGTTATTTAATTCAGTCTTAAGGCTCCTGGAGGCATTTGGGTTAGTAGAACTGTTGCTAGAACTGTTGAAATTTATTTTTAAACATTTTATCACATTTTATTTTGAGGTGTTTCAACTCAAATTATCATCCTAATCCAATATGTCACCTAAGAATGAGAACTTATTTTAAGTGAATAAAGTTTATTAGAAACAGTATATTGTGTACATATCTGGAAGAGTAATAGATTGTTGCAATTTTAATTGTATATAACATGTTTTCACAAATTTAAATTGAGCATTTCATGAATGAGAGATTTATATTTTGTCTTTTACTATTTGGCTATTTGAATATTAAAGAATAGGTCATTTGTCAATATTTAGTTGCTTGGAATGTGAATATCCATGATGAGATGGAAAATACCCTTCTCAATAAAGGAACTCAGTGCTTTGTTAGCCCAGTTCCTCCTCATTCACGTAGCACAGTTTAAACTGGAATCACAACACCAACTATGAATATCACAAAAAGAGAATTCAGCATCCATGCTTGTTATAGAGAGAGGATATTCAGAGCAGAGTTGTGATAAAAAAAATTAAAATATATTCAAGAAAACATCTCTCAATTATATGTTGCAGAAATAGAACATGAGAGTAAATGATTTTATATGAGATTCAAAAAGCACTCATTTTATATATTGGCCTCTAGCAAGAAATTCAGCATTTCCATATGGCTTCTTCCTGACCTAGATGAAACAAACATTTAACATGTATGGGAAAGCTAAGGTATTCTGAAAATGTGAATGAGTCAGATACACTCGTATTTGTGATCAACAATGGGAACATGGGTCACCATGGAGATGCATAATCCTTTTAATCCTTCTTAGAATACATTTTCAAAGCCAAAATGTAATCACTACCTAATGAGAGTTACAT
This sequence comes from Eonycteris spelaea, assembly GCA_003508835.1. Lineage (NCBI taxonomy): Eukaryota > Metazoa > Chordata > Mammalia > Chiroptera > Pteropodidae > Eonycteris > Eonycteris spelaea. The sequence continues at coordinate 3,298,147 of PUFA01000011.1, forward strand.
GTCCCTTGATACAAGTACATGAACTCATATGAATAATTCTAAGGAGTACCCCTTAAACTGTCCTTTACAGATAATTAGGTTCATGAGATTAAGAATGTACTCTAAAGATTAGCTAAGAGACCCTACTTTAGGATATTGTACCATCTGAAGCCTTTTCAGCCATATGGTAACCGCAGGCACTATGGCCTCGGGGAGCCTTGTCCCTGTCACGCTTTGCCACAATCTGCTGCCAGGCCCCACAGGTCAAAGCTGATTCCAGAAGAGTTTCACTCCAAGAAGTCTCCCGGAAGATACTGTCAAGATTACAGGACACACATTTCTGACTATCACATGTTTCTCTCCCCATTTGTGCTTATTGTACCATAAATCCAGTGCTCTTTCTCTTAACCTAAAATCATCAATGCTAAGAACAGTGAATTTCACATAAGCACTATGACACAGAGGGGAATCATTTGTAAAATTCTGTAAAATTCCATATTTGTGTCAATTTGTACATCTTGTCCTTTACATACCTTACATAATGTAGAAGCTAAGTTATATGGCTTCAAATGAGGGCTTATCCAGTAAGTGATAGCTCTTGTTTTTATTATTGTTATACTCATTACGCCTGGATTTGCATCTGAAAAAGGAGCAAAATTTTGACATTTTAAATGCCTAGACTTCTCGAATATCAAAAAGAGCAAATATCAACAATAATAATAGCCTAGACATAGCCTTGCCAACTTTTTATTTTGCCAAGTATTATATTTAAACTGTCTTCTATTATTAATAAAGGAACATTTTATGATTTAAATTCTAACACTATCGCTTCTCAGCCTTTTGGCTAAGATCAAGTGTAAATTTAACACTAAAATTGGGACAGGCATGCTCATAGAGTAAAGAATAGTCCTTTAAATTGAGTAAATTAGTAGTAATCTTAATAAAAATAAATTTTAGAAGTGGCTTCATATACTTTGAAGTGGGTGGAAGCCCACAGCTACTTACCCTTCTCTGTTAGAGGTTGGTTTTTTTTTTCCCCCTCCCCCCACTTCCACTTGGTTGCCATTTCTCCTTAAAGACTGGATCTCTGCGGGTGGGGGGGCATCTCCTCCCACACACTCGCTGTGCACACTGGGGCCTGGCGCACGAAGGGTATAGACCTTGGCTCTATTAGAGCCTGAACCCAGGACTTTCTGCATGCAAGACAGACGTGCTAACCACTACTCTATGGAACCACCTCTTCTGTTAGTGTTTGACTGGCATAATACCTGTCAATATACACACATTTTGTCAATCAAGAAATATTTGTTATGTAATAATATTGACCATAAATTGTGAAGATCAAAAATTTGCTGTCATTAAATACATCATGGGTTATTTTGTGGCCCAGTTTTTTAACATGGTACCTTTAAAGATCATACTCTCACATAAATAATCAGTGAGCAAGATGTTTAATTATTTTAACTGATGACATCTGTTTTTACATAAAAGCACAACTATTATGATTGTTTGCATGTGTATCTTTATCTATCATCTATCTATCTATCATCTATCATCTATCTACTTGTCCACTCATCTATTTAGCCATTCCTCTAAACATTTTATCGTATACTTATTGACTCAGTTAAGAATACTTCCTCTGTTTTACCATAGAAAATATTTTCTTTTCTCATTCTGTAAACTGCAGAAATATAGAGGGTGTGTCTTCTCATTGGTTCACATTGTCATTTATGCATAATAGCGAGGGGAGTGGCATTGCCATAATCTAAATATAGTTTCACAAGAATTTAGAATCTGAAAGTCAAGACGTGTACTCAAACCCTGGTTTCCAATTATGTATGTTTTACTAGTGTAGGCTTCTTCAGAATTTCAAGACTTCTGGAGAGTAAGGGCGGTGGGGGACCCTGAGGGCATGACCAGGGCAGCAGAGAAAAGCATTCCAGGTGGCAGCACTGAACCAGATGGTATGGGAGTGATCTGTATTTCAGTTTTCTAGAAAATCATATGATTTTATGCTATGTAGGATTCCCAGGAAAACAGAATCTGGAACAGAACTTAGAATGCAGGAAACCCGGGGGTGCCTACAGGAACAATGCCTACGAGAAAGTGAATAAAATAGGGATGAAGAAAGGGATGAGCTGAACTGTAAAGCAGTACCAACAGAGGTGATAGCAGATCCCAAAAGAAACTTTGAAGCCTAGATGGCCCTTTCAGATTATGCACGACCAAGGCAAGGGCCAAGGCCTTTTACATCCCACATTGAACACTTACTAACTACAGACTGCTCCAAACAAAAAAGTGTAACCATGGAAGGTGGCTCTTTATACCTGAGAGTAATTCTCAACAAGAAACTCAGGTGATATTCAGTAACATGAGTCTGGAAGGAGGCATTTCAAAAGTAAACACAGCATTTACTGTGCTGCCCCAGTGCGTACCAGTCAAGTATAAGTTCTATCCTTTCCTTTCTTCCCTTTGCACTTTAGCACCTGATATAGCATATATTTTATTTATATATTTTGTTTACTAACATGATTCCTTGCTTATACTGGGTTCCTCAAAAAGAAAAACTTGAAGGAAAGGCTTAGGTACTTTTTTAGAGTGTAATTCCAGGTAACAACAGTTAAGTCAAAGGGATATCAAACTGAGAAGGGAGGGAGAGCCAGCACCAGGACGGCTAACAGATCAACCACCTGGTAAAAAGGAAAACTGTTCAATCCCATGAGACCACCTTCCAGAAGACCATGTAAACAGCTACTTCTCAGGTCAGCCCATGCACAGAAAGGAGAGAGGAGCCTTTCCCTGCTGGCTTTCTTCTTCTATTGATCAGAGGTTCATCCCACAGAACATTGATTTCTCTATACTCCTGAGTTAAAGATAGATAGGCACATATGAGCCTGCACTTAAACCCAGGAATGCCACTTTTAGCATTTTATCCAAAGATAGTCTCAAATGCAAACAAACAAACATAAAAATGTAATGCAGATACAAAGCTATTTACTCCAGCTTTGCTTATAATTGCAAAAGATTAGAAATGACCCAATTGTCCATCTATGAGATCAGATTAAATAAATCACAATAAAGCCATATTATGAACTACTGTCTATCCATTAAAAAGTGATATTATCTTTATGTACTACATAAAATAAGCTTCAATATACATTGTGAAGTGAAAGGAAAAAAAAACAAGAAACAATATATATAACTAAGAAAAATGTATTTTCTTGAAACCTAAGCACTAAAGTACCAAATATGATTTGGATTCTACAAATTAGATGTATTCATCTGAGACCTTTGTTCTGAACCAGTCCACATAGAGGAAAAACAATCTTGTGAAACATGAATACAGGAATTTTTTTTTCTCAATTAAGTGATATCCAAGGAGAGATATTTCATGATATTCTCTTTTAAATCTTGAACCATATGAAAATATTATCTTTTAAAAAACAATCAATTAAGGCAAATTCTACAAAGGTGGAATAAACATAAATAGGTACTTTTTACAAAATCTTGTTTGGGAAACTACAACATTCAATCAGTTTATTTATTGAAGTCTGCCCATAGGCCGAGACGTGAGCAAAAACAGAATGAAGAACAAGACAGATAAGTTTTTCGATTCTATGAAGATGGGAGAAATCGTAGGTAAGAGGATGAGTACGCGATAAACAAACATCCTCAGTGTCACTGGCACAGAAGAGCGAGATTATCATCATATTGAGTAAGCTATTACCAAAAGCTCACGTATGTATAGATTCATATATATCCATATGTGTATACATGTGTATATATCTTTATATAATATATATAAGTGTACCTATCTAATAAGAAATATCTTGATTATTTGAAAATGTTAATAAAGTTTTCAAATATATTTCGTTCATAAGAAAAATGAGGTTTGACATAATTTTGGTCAATTAAAAATCTGAAGAAATATTTTGGTAAACTTTTTTTCCTCCTATCATGTGGTGCCCAAGTAGATGGCTTCCTGGTCACTAGCCAGGCAGATGTTGGCCATAATTTTAAGACTTTCAGATTTTCTCATCCTCTAAAAAGGAGTGTAATCTTGCCCTTTAAAAATTATAAATGTCTTTGTTAATTATTCCAAGTGTCAAAGATAATCATGGAAAACACATTAAATCATTTGAAGATGGTACATTAAAAAATGCCCCCTGAGTAGATGTTCTATTTAAGCTGCCTCTGGTTGACTAATCAAAACTGAAAGGGTTTTTTTTATTTGTTCTTTATGCTTAGAGCTGGGAAGCTGAGTAAACATCAGATTTCTCACGTGCTATATAAGTTTAGAAAATAATGACATGTTAATCTTTATGGTTCTGAAAATAAATATGTTCAAATATATGAAGAAGTCTCATCTGTATTTTGTAGACCTTAGAAGAGTAACATTTATTAAAAGGAGGCAGGACGCTGTGGCTGTTAAGAGCCCAGACTTCAAACTTCCTAAAATGAGTGACGGTTGAGCCATTTATTTGCTCTGTGGTTTTCAGCAAGTTAATCTCTCTACATCTTCGTTTCTTCACCTCTAACATGAGTATGATAATAATATCTACCATAGAATGTTGTAATAGGATTGCAAAAAAATAATCTAAATAAAGCATTTATCCTAGTACCTAGTAATAGGCATTGGTAAATTAGCTATTTCAAAAATAATAAATAATTGAAGAACTCCTTTTTAAATGGTGTCTGGCTAACCACTAGTCTCTCCCTAATTATCAGTATATATGCATAAAGGCATATAAAGGTTTTGACTACCTAAAACATTCATAAAAAGTTTTATGAGCCCGATATATCTGGGAGAATTTCCCACTATCAATAAAATATGTAGTTGTGAATTGAGAATCTCAACCTGTGGCTGATACATGTTTATTTCTGAAATGAAACAAATCTACGGTCTTTAAAGAAGGTAGGCTTCATTCCTGACTCAATGAGGCAGCAAGATAGAAGAGCTGCCGCCTTAAGTATCCTAGATCTGTTTTTGGAAGTCCCTGTAAATATATTCAGTAACTTCAGCATGCTGTAATGCCAGGGTAAGAAGAATAGGAAAAGGAGAGACAGAGATGGACCATTGGTGTTCCAAAATTAAATTATGAGAGATGTTGCTTGAATAATTTAAATAATGTTGGTGAGAAAGATCTAGGAAAATGCCTTGTGGAAGTATTCACTGAGGATAGCAGTTACCTATACGTTGTCTGGGTCAGTCATAACAAATGCCAGCTACATGGTCAACGTGAGGCTTAAGTTTTGAAGGCATTAAAGATGTGTTCTCAGAATGAGTTATCTGAGTACCATGAGCTGAGCTAATGGGAAACCATGTACTCTTTCTCTGGGAAAACATTCATTCTCATAAAAATAATGTGACAGAGAATGAATCTAAACAAAAACAAGACCCAAAAACATAAAGGGAAAACAAGGCTGAGATGAAAATGAAATCGGGGAATCATATTTTTACCAATGTAACAGGGTTAATATTCTGAAAATTCTTCTGTTCTAAAACACATAGGATGCTCTGTAAATTATTTAAAACATTTTTAAATGTATAGTTAAAAGCAAAATGAATTGAGTGAAATTTTCAGGGGCTGAAAATGAGATAGAGCATGACAAACGAAATGGAAAAATAAAGCTCTTATAAATTTTGAGAACCTGAGACCTAGAGATGTAAATACCCTGCAGAAGAATGAGATAAAGCCCAGAATCCTAAGGAGATAGAAAAGAGATAATTGCAAAAAGATGAGCATCAAAGCTTTTAAATGCTCAGTGCAAACATATGCTAGAAAAATTCTACTGGGATCCAATAAAAAATAAATAGTTTTAAAAATTACTTCATATTTTAATGATATTGCATGAATGTTAGAATCTTTTTAAAGGTGATAAATTTATGATATAAAATATCAAAATAAAATATTTATAATGTATAGAATTTCTTTTTTTGGTTTTGTTTTTGTATTACATGTGCATAAAATTTTACTATGCTTTATTTTGAAAATTTTTATGATTAAATATTTAAAATTATTTTTTGCTATCTACATATCAAATTTTATTATCCTACTAATCTTTTTTATACAAATACAGATATGTAAGATCTATTATTATTATTAATACTTGCTATATTACTATGTGCATAAATGTGAAAATATATTAAATATTAAATTCAATAATAAATTTTACTAAATCATTAACTATATTTACTTTTAATTAATAACATTAAATATTAATATGAAATATGAAACTGGTATTAAAACTGGGTGACAGATGTGAATTGAGTTGATAGTTATACTGTAATTTTTTGTATTTTTAAATTTTTATCATAGCATATGATGTCCTTCAATAAAACAAAAGAAAAAAAGATATAGTTTAATCTCAAAAATAGTGGCCTAATTCAAAAAGAAAACAAAAACAAAAATGAAAAAGTTCAAATGTTAAGTAGCAGCTGAATTCAACAAAGAAAGAAAACAAACTTGAATTTGATATAGCAATATGGTGCATAGTACTGGGCAAAAAAATTAAGAAGTGGAGTAACTGTAGCTCAGAAAACAAAAGCTACCACAGCAACAGTCACAGGAGCAGGAGGTCTAGGGATCTTTTCATATGAGTACGCTGAGGCCCTTGCAACATAATATTAAGATGTGGAGTAAATACAGAAGGCATCAACAAGGCTTGCAACATAGTAGGAAAACGGAGCCAGCAGAAATTAGGTTAGCTGGAGAATGATTGCCACTTTCCTGGTAAAGTTGGTTTGGAGACGCTGGTGAAAGAATAGGTGTGTATATACACTAACTTTAATCCTCAGTCACCTGACAAGTTGATTAGAGTACCCGTGTTCTGGTTAAGGGAAGCTTCAACATTAATTGTCTCGAAGGTGATGTTAATGAGTTAAAATTTGACAGCAAAATTATAAGTCCAGTCTCCATAGAAATACTATGTTAGATTATGTTTTCTTTGACTCCAATATATGTAAAGATAGGAAATAGTACAATAGTATTTTGAATGCTTTTGTTCTTGTTTGAATATTAAACAAGACATTCAATATTATACAATATTAAACTAATAACATTAATATTAAAATGCAGAACTTTAAAAAATATTCATTTGCAGATTAAAACACTTGGCCAAACTCTCCAAATCCCAATTTTAAGTTCCAGCTGACTTGGTAAGAGCAGTTGTCATTTTTCAAGTAAATGGAATATTGTATTGTAACTCAAGGAATCAAACAGGAGAGTCTCATTTATTGATTCATAGATTTTCATCATAATACAAATATTTATTAGATTTTCTAAAATAATCATAATAATGTGTTAACTAGACTTCATTCTTTTGGATTTATTTATTAAAGTACTTTACCATTACTATACAAAAATAAATACCAAGATTTATGCATCTTTGGTTGCAGTAATATTTTAAGTGTATAAAATAATTTTTAATTGCAATTTTAATATTTTTTCTTTTTTAAAACTTGGTGATGGCTAATTTTTGCATTGAAATAAGTTTGAAAGAGAAAATAACAGATGGCTTGCTCTGTTCTGGCGCCTCCATAAATTGACTTAGAACTGCAGCGCCCGGCTCTTAGATTGTACACGCTGCAGTTTATAACTTATCAAGATGCCTGAGTACTCTCAAAAGGAATAATGGAAATAGAACACAGAATTAAATAAATCAATATTTATTATAAATCAATATTCTTTCGCAGAAGAGCACATGGCCAATATCATCAGGTATTGCAATGAAATTTCTCGTTTATCAAATACATGGAAACAAAATGATAAAGTCCCTATGGAGAAATTTATTGCTATCATGAAGCATGAACCACTGAACCATGGCTGAGAACCTCATAAGTAAACGGCATCTTAATTCAGTTTGGGGCTGTGTTTGTTTCTTTGGATGTGGTTTAGAATGGAAGAGAAACAAGACATTTTATTCATATTTTTTAAGCCAAGAATGTAGGATATAATAACCATACAGGGTAAAAATGATAAATTAAAAACTACAGTCTTATTTGGGGATCATTTCCAAATGAAATTGAAAAGAAGAGGATAAAGGAGTATCCATTCTTACTGCTTGTTTTTAAGTCTTCTAAGTTAAATAACACATTTTCTAGGCAGTTAATTTTATAGGCTTGAGTGATTTTTGCTGACATAAAGAACACAGGACAGGCAGATACTGGAGAAGAAAAGTATGATTTCTCTCTTTAGCATATTTATCATAAATACTCTATGGGGATTTAAGTGGACTCATCCAACGGGCTTTAGAAAAAACTCTAGTCTGGAAATATAGATATGTGGGTCATCAGCATTTACGTGGCAATTAGAGCCTAGATAATTTAATACCACAGTCTTCATGAATAGTCCAGAGCTATGTCCACTTCCAGCTCCATGCTCAAACATTTGAGACATTATTTTGCCATTCATTGTGGCTCACATTTGTTTTTATCAACAAATCACTTTGAACTTTTTTTTTAAATGAATTCATAGGGTCACTCCAAACATGAAGAAATAAACATTATTAATGTGCCTAAAGGAATCTGAGTATTTGGCTCAGTAGAGCATGCAAAAATGACCTGATGATTCTTCTGGATGAATGTCTCTTCACCACTTCAGACCCAACATGCCCTGACATAGGCGTCTAATTTTCTCTGAACATGGGTGCCTCTTCTGGACACTCTACCTCACCCAAACTTTAAACCTTTGAGTTTTATGTATAAACTTAGTCTTATCAACAACTGCAATTGAATAATACAAAGGAAGACAAATTTTACTATTTAACCCCGTAAAGATATTCTATAAAAATGAATTAGTATTCCTAATAATAACAATCATTGTCCTATAAATTTAAAACTTTGAGTTCTCATTAATTGGAAAAGTCTCTACTGTTTTTATGTAATGCCAAACCACATGTAATAAAATGACAGCTAATGGTTTAAGAAAATTTAAAGGTTAAATAAGGAACTGGGGCCTCATTAAAATGTGGTTATTATGAATCAATTCATTTCATGTATCCACTCCCATGAAAAGAAGAATTAATCATTAAGCTATGAGAAGAAGATCATTGTCATTTTCAATTAAAAGTGTATCCATTATTTTGGACCCTGCAGGATGTCTGTAAGACATTTTTTTTCTTCTCTCAGTGTACCACAACCCAAATATATTTTGTCTGATTCAGCCTTCTTAAGTGAGATAATATTTCTTACTTAACTACTTGAATACCATCTGGGGTCTGAATCTCATTATGATAAATTAACACAAGTGGCTTAGGTAAGGCAAACATAAAAATCTATGTGTATATACATATATGTATAAATTCACACACACACACACACACACACACACACACGCATACACTGAGTGATAAGAGACTAAATAAAATATTCCGCCTCACACTACATCTCCTAGAAACTCTCCTGGAACCTAGTATTTCAGTCTTCATAATGCGTCACGTCTCAGGAACTGATTATAAGGATATGATAATTCGGGAAATTAAGGATCACATGCAGGCTCCTCTCCCAGCAGGTATTCCTTCCAACAGAACAACTAGCACAGCTGGTCTGCTCAGCCCAAGTGCAGGCACAGCACCAGGTCCCACTTCAAAATCACTCCTCAGCACATCAGAGCTTTCACGTTTCCATCTTAGCAAAATAGTCTTTGAAAAAAAAACATTCCTTTTGAGGTATTATTTCAACTCTATGCTGGAATGCGAAAGGGTCTTACAAGGAATTTTTGCATTATACTATTTCGTAATATTAATTAAATACCAAGCTGAATTTTAAAGTAATTATTTTAATTCAAGATGTTGTCAGTAGGTCCAGACTTGTCACATAGTTTCTTTTATTCTATCAATTTTTTTTTTTTTTTTTGCAATATGGACATGATAAATGTTATTTTCTTATCATGCTCGACTGAGCCAAATACTCAGATTCCTTCAGGTACATTAATAATGTTTATGTCTTCATGTTTGGAGTGACCCTATGAATTCATTTAAAAAAAGTTCAAAGTGATTTGTTGATAAAAACAAATGTGAGCCACAATGAATGGCAAAAATAAGTCTCAAATGTCTAGTAGTTTATTTCTATGCTTTTCTTGTTTATATTGGCTTCAGAAATATTTTTTCATTCATTTTATGCTGTTCTTAAACATTTTGACCAAAAAAAAAAAAATTATCCACTGGGAAATTAAGCCAATTAGGTGACTTAGGGCAATCTTTAATTCTGAAATTATAATTCAAAAATTATTTGACTAACTACGTAATTTATCCAGTCATTCTATAATCTTCAAATTCCTTTCCATCAAATTGAGATAGAAGCTGCCATAAGTTCTCACCTGACCAAGACTTCACAACAGGACTTAGGTAGAGGAACAGCTTAAGGATGCAACGTCCAAAGGTATGAGGATGAAAAGAAAGACTTAGGTAGACTATACACAACATCATTTTCAAATAATTAAGAGTTGACTATAAAGAGTAGGAATCCAAATTGCCTGTGCTTTAATGTTTCATAAATAAATATGCAAAGTATTTTTTTTAACTTTTGGAATCTTAAAGTATATAAAGCTGTTACCATTCCTATAAATACCTTGAGACCTTAAACTGTGGGGATATATATTTTTCTCTTATCGCCATTCTAATTTATCCCTATCAACATAGAGATAGTTATGGTAAAAGACAACTCAGCTTTAAAACATGTCTAACTTTTCTTAGTGTGATATTGTGCATTTCCTTTTTGGTAATCTCCCCAGTTATCAGTTTCTGTGAAATGAATATGATAACACCTCAAAGGGTTTTAATGAAAGTAAGTAAAATAAGTATGCGAAGAACTTGGTACAATGTCTAAAATCTGATAGTGACTGCCACTTACGGAGCACATAATGTATCATTTGGATTTACTAATTATAGCAGATGCCTGTAATGAATCCCATCACATCTGAGCCCAGCTCTGGTTGACAGTTTCCTACAGAATGCCAGGGCCCCTATCATATTGCAGTTGTGTTTCTGCTTTGAGCCTCAGGCCTTTCTCTGAAGCCAAGAAGACAGATCAGCTATACACAACACAGCCCAGAGCAAGGGAATTTACCTTCCTGGGGCAACTTTGAACCAAAGGGGACAGGAATTAGTGGATTAATTCACTAGCCTCTCCTTTCATTGGTGGGAGAATTCTAAAAGGCCCCTCAGGAGGTTCCCAATGGAATTGAATCTCGTTGCCCACAGTGGTAACCAGCCCATCAATCACCTTCTATTGGCTGTTCCCTTCCCCTCTCTCTCTCCTTTATCTCTTACTTTTGTTTCTTCTTAAAATCACCTCTCAAATAAAACCTGAACCTCAATCCTTGTTTAAGGTCCTGCTTTCCAAGGAACTCAACCTAAGGCAAGCCTTTAGCATGTGCCAGGCACTATGCTAAGTACTTTTATAATTGACTCCTTTAATCCTCACAATAAAACTATAATATAGGTACATTGCAATTTTCATCTTATGTATAAGGAAACTCAAGTTTGAGTAAATCGTCAAAGGTCTCACTGCTAGTGACAGAACTAGGATTCGAATCCAGTATATCTAGTTAGACAGTTCACAATTTTAAATCACTAAACCTCCTGCACTAAGTGCTCCATGTGTCGGAATTAGTTGGTGGTTTTGTAATGTTTAAGGTTTCTGAATGCCAAATAAGGCTTACAGAATCAAAAATTCCTGTGGCAAAGGCTGAGATCAAGAGTTTTTAACAAGCTCACCAGATGATTCTTAAGAACGCTAAAGGTACAGAGACCAACTAAGGTAACTTATTTTGAACAGCGAATATTCTTAACATCATCCACAAATGACAATCAGCAAACCTGTCTGGTTACTGTTAAATATATTTAATATGCATCTGCATTAGAAATTCGAGTAAAGTTACTCATTACTCCAAACTTAAGCCATATCATGAGGAAAAGAAAAGAAAGTGGCCTGATGAAAGCAGAAAATCAGTGATCATCTAGAAAGGAATACTTGTTAGTCACAAGCATCCTGACCACAGCTTGAAATCACCACGGACTACGAGAGAGAGAAGACGACAGGAAACACATTAAAAAGTAGTCATAGGGACCTAAGTGACATGGTAGAGTACAGCATCTGGAAAACGCCCTGCTGTAGATCTCATCATTCTTTGATGGTGCTCAATAAATGTGGTTTAACTGTCATTAGATTCGGTGACAACCATGGGTCTAGGAATTTTCAGCTAGTAGAAATGCTTTAGAAATCATTTTACATTATGTAGATTTGCAATCTTTCATTTAAGATAGGAATCAGCCATTCAATTTCTTGGCTACAATGTGTCGAGAAAGGTATAGGAACATTGTAAACCCAACTAGGGTCCTCCTTTGCCCTTGGTAAAATTTCCATTAATTGAGATGGTGTTTGCTAAGCCCCAGATAAACACTATTGCTTTTAATCCTGACAATAATTCTGCAAGGTCAATAATTCTATTTAGACCATAGGATTGAAGAATTGTAAACAACTTGTCCCAATCTACAGAGTGTACAGTGATGAGGCCAAAATTTTAACTTAGTTATTAATTCTTAGTTGTTATTTTGTCCCTTCAGCAGAATTTAACATTTAATCTTTCTAGAAGCACTCGATTCCCTTGGCTGCTGTGTTGACACCTGTTCTGGTTTCTTCCGGCCTCACTGGCTTCTCTTTTACAGTTTTTTTTTTTTCAAACACCACCTAAATATTAAATATCAGAGATCCTTGAAGCTCTCTTTCAGGCCTCTTATGTCACCCTACACTCTCTCCCTAGGCAATCTCTGCTATGCTATCAAAATCAATTACTACATAGGATGATGATATATGACATTCATATCTCTGAACCTGACCTGTTCTCCAATTCCCAGACTCATAAAAATTCAGGTGCCTACCTGACATCTCCCTTTGGGTATCTCAATGACGACGCAAATTCAATCTGCGCAAGTGAAACTCAGGGTATACCTGCAAAGACAGTTATTTTCTAGTTTTCTTTGCCCCAGTATATGTTACTACTACCACCCTTCTGGTTATGCCACCAGAAAACCAGGAAATAACTCTCCACATGCTTCTCTTTCTCTCAATCCATATGTATAGGCTCTAACTCATCACGATTTTTAAAAACTGTATCATTATTTTTAAATCCATGGCTATTTCTCTAGTGCAAGCTACCATCATTTTCCTTGTAACAATTGCCAAACCCTCTAATTTATCTATAGCATCAGTTCTGGCTTATACATTCAGTTCCCAACATTACTATCACAATTGTCTGTTCAAAAGATAAATTTCTATCACTGCTGACAAGACTTTTCAGAATGCTAAAAATTCCTTGGTGAAGATAAAAAAAAACTGAGCAAAATCTTCCTATTTTCTCCATAGTTGTATTTTTGAAAAAAATATATATATATAGTATTGAAACTATGTAAAATCTGCTTTATGTTTATGAACAGATTCTAGACATTAATTAAATATATACATATATGTATATATAAGAGTGTTGTGTGTGCATATATAATCTGCTGAGCACCCAGCAGGATAGTCCTTAGTTGTGAGGATTCAGGATAATTCTTTGTGAGGGATTGTGTCTTAGTTTGGCATCATTCCCCAAGGCAGATGATGAGATAAGACATGGATGCAGGGAAGGAAGAAAAGAGAATAAAGGGTGAGTTAATGTGTGAGATATCACTATGGGTAAATGGAGCCCAGCCAACTGGTGCCCTCTGAGAAACCATGTGGAACTCACCCCAGCAGTATCTTACCCGAGGATAGAAAGGTTGAATTTATCCATGGATTCCCACGACCCACTGGGGTCTTTACTCATTTCGGCTTGTGGGTCAGTACTCCTGTGATGCAGAAGAAAATTCTCAGCCATGGAAGAGACATGGAGATGTCTGAGGTAGAAATGTCTGCTTTAGCTGTGAAAGGGCAGGTAAGACGTGCATTGCAGGATGACTGGTGCTGGTCCTGTGCATTAAATACTAGTGTTACTTTCAATTCATTATGACCTCAAGAACGATGTCCACAACTTTTAAAATGTGTCCTAGGATAACTTAACATCCCCTTGGGAAAAACCACTTATACAAGTATTTAATAAGTATTTGTCGAATAAGTCAGATAATTATTATAAATAAGAAATTTATGTTTTCTCTCCAACATCTCCTTTTAACATTCTAGTCTAAAATGTGTATGTTTTGTGCCAAAACTTAAGTTACACTTTATGTGAAGGACAGTTTAAAGGAGAATTTTTTAAAGCAAGTAATTGTTTACATTTAGTGCCCACAATTCTTCCACAGATTTAATTTATTAAAAAATAGACTAGAAGTATTTCTTGGCAATACACATTCTTGGAAAATATAACTGTATCTTTACTTAACTTCTTAAATGAATTATTACATTGTACTACTATCACTTCATATTAGACTAGACTGTTATACACACACACACACACACACACACACACATTTTTTGTGTCAAAAAGCTAACTTTAGAGGCAAAGTGGTACATTGCACAGTGGATTTTTTTTTAATTAACCAGGTGCTGGAAATATATAAACACCTCTAATTTACAGGGTACATGTTATCACATACAGCCATTCATGGAGTTAGTGCCTTTGAAACATTAGAGTACACCCAGGCACTAACTGATGTGATGCTCGTCAATTCAACCTTCAATGCATAATAATTAATGTGACTTTCCAGACTGTTTTATTGCTAGGCTCTCACAAAAGAGAAATGTTTTCTGGCCTCCCTATAAAACATAAGACCCAAAGCTTCTCAGTTTCTGCCTGGTAAGAAAAATAGAATTAATTCAAGCTAATGAGTTTATTTTTTCTTTTGAACCATAGCATGAATAAATAGATTCTAGTAGGACATTTCCATGAGGCAAACAGAACCTCGAGTTTAGGGCTGTGCTTTCTTTAGATGGGTGTTACCTCTAATACCTGAACTCAGTGGTATCTTGAGGCCACAGTCACTGTGTCTGATTTCCAGTTGTGACTAATCTTTACTTGCTGGAACTTTAAACAGTTACAAATGTGCCATACATGTATGTTTTAATTATGGTAATCACCGTGCCCTGACATTCACTCAAAGAAGGCATTCTATATTCACAGGCAGCACTTGAAGTGTCAGAACAGCATGCCCTTACTTGGCTACTTTCTTAATAGCACATTTGCTTCTGTCACCGACTCAGTGTCCTGTGCCCATGTGGTCTGACTAATCTTACTGGTCCTACAATTATTTTGTCACTATGACTGTTGAAGGGTGATCTATGAAAGGCAGGTTTTTTTTTTTTCCTTTTTCATATTGATGGTTCTGCCTGGCAGAATCTACATATTAGTGCAGATATTTATTTTATGTATATTGTTTTTTTTTTTTCTGCCAAATTTCAAGAGAAAATTGCAGATGAAGCACAAGCAAAATAGAAATCACTATAGGGAACATTATGGATAGCAGCAATGTAGTTTTTTGTTATACCTACTTGCTTAAAAAGGAGAGGGGGAAAAAATGAGGGGGGTAATTAATAGCATTTTAAATGTGATATTTTAGTAAATTAGCAACAAGGCTAATATTCATCAGCTATATCCAGAAAATACCATTTGACAAAAATACCAAGAACTTATCACATTAAAATGATACAAAAAAGAATCTTTTTCTTTTTAAGTTTTTTTTAAAAGCTACTAAATAGGTTTGTTACATCTAAAATATCTACAGTTTTCCATATCTTTAGAATGAAATCATTTGTCTATGGAGTAACTTCAGAAATATTTTTTTCAATACAAGAAATCTACCATCAAGGTACATAATAAAATGAATCTGGAAATATGTTAATCCCCTACTTATTCAGCTGTACAGAGATTTAATATCGATATTGCTGAGAGCTGAACAGGAGCCAAACTAATTCCACAAAAGTGCTCTATCTGCATATTAACTACTGAAAATGCAGAGATACAATCCTGTTTATGCTACTCTGCAGCATCTGATGTGATTTAGCTTTGCAATCTCTTCAGCTTTTTAAATGTGTTGCTATGCTCTTCCACTTACCTGGAGACGAATGCGCCTTTCAGTCAAATTTTAGGACTTCCTACATTATATGTCCTGCAAATATAAATATTTTATAGACATGAAAACTCATTGAACTTCACTGACATACATTTCTTTTATTCCAATGTTTAATATGGTGTCTACTGAATTATGAATTTCTTTGAGAAAATAAGTTGCTTCCTTTACCCAGTCATGTATGGCTAGATCATCTTTATGGCATACAGAGTGGCCAATAGTCTTCTTGAGAATAAAAACACAAATTTGAAATTTTAGTCCTAAGATTGACATGACATCAAATTTTAATTATCAGGAAAAAATGATAAATTATTTTTCTATTTTCATAACTTCTGAGTTTTGTTATAACATTTCATAGAAGAAATCTTTGATTTCTATATAATTTCCAGAAATGAACTTCAAAATCCCAATTTTTTTGAAAATATTCAGATCGCTTACTTTGTAGATTAAATAGCAAATTTTTAATTTAAAAAATGCCTTTACAAAAGGAGCCATAAGAAGATTACTTTAATTCGGTGATTCTCTATTGAGATTTTAGGCAAAACATGAAAGAATATCCCTAGAATGACAAATAACATATTCTAGAAGAAGGGGGTCATTCTAGGGTATTCCCAGCATTATAATGTAGTAAATATGTAGAGAACTAGATAGATGATAGATAGATAGATAGATAGATAGATAGATAGATAGATAGATAGATAGATAGATAGAGATAGATGATAGATAGATAGATGATAGATAGACAGATGATAGATAGATAATAGACAAACATGATTGATGATAGATAAATACATAGATACATAGATAGATGAGAGAGATTAGATAGACAGATATAGATACAGATATAAATATAGATAGATACAGATATAGATATAGTTTCCATATATTAACTAGGTAAATAAAAGCTTGATGCTTTATCTGGGATAAAGGGGATGCAGTGTAGAACTTCCAGGGGATACCATCCAAAGGAGCACAGTCAAAAACTCAGGAGAAACATGAGTTTCATTCATATTGAAAGGAGAAATATCTTTAAAACCATTGTGAAATTTTATTTTCAATTGCATATTTTACTTATGCTTATAAAAATGAATTTGATTTATGAGAATTAGATATGTACACTATGTTTAAGCATGGAATATAGCTATTGACTTTGTGAGATGCAACAACGTATTATGATTTCCCAGAATTAGGGGGGGAAAAGAAAACCATTGACCTCTGCCCTCCATTTCCCTTTTTTTGGGGGGGGGTACATAAACTATGTCATAATACTCCTTAGTCACAGTTATGCTCCTTATATATTTTTTTTCCTCCAAAGAAAAACTAAGAAAAAAACTGCTTTTGATATGACCAAGAAAAAGGATAAACAATCTCTTACAATACTTTTTTAACCAATAGATCCTTAACTATCCTCCCTCAATCTTCAGGAAACCTGCCCGTCAATCAACACTTTCCTTTTCATCAAACAAAGAAAATGTTGCAAACATGAAGTTGCATGCCTAACACACATTACCCCAAATAGTGCTTCTCTCTGTATGTTTGTACTACCATTCATGGACAAGGAAGCTAAAAGCTGACTTAATAGTACTGAGTCTAAACCTGAGATGAATGAGAAAGAACCTTCTGAAAAATGAGCATTTCTCTTCTCTCACAAGTTCCCAAAGTCACTGTAGTATAGAAAACTTCAATACCCACTTTGATTTGATATTTCTTCAAGATATACCAGTATATGTTTAGATTTTCTTCAATTTTATAATCCAAAAGAGCTTCAGTTCTGAAATAACACTCACTTCTAAAATCAGGTTAAATAGAGGACTATTTTAAATGCAAATAATAATAATAAAGCATGAATACTAGCAAAATTGTAGTAAATCAAGATAACTTGAATACTGTTGAAGGATGAGGATCCAGAAACTAATTTTTAAGGTAGGTATGAAATATTTAGAACCTCTTTAGAATGAAGAGTCTAGGTAATCTTTTTTTGCATATCAGTTTTTTTCCTTTTCATTTATTCATCATACAATGCATATGTATCAATGTGACTAGGTTACCATTCCTCCAAGATTGTACATTGGTTTGCTATAATTACATTGTAATATAAATGGCTGAAAAGACTTTGCATGAGTCAATCAGTGACCTTGATTTATTTTTCCAGGTCATAGAGATCCATCTTTGAACCTCATCAAAAATTCCAACTTAATAGCAGGTGTCAGCCTTTACTATTCCCCTGGTTGTCATAATTAGATTGCAGAAAGCAATCCCACAAATGTTAAAGCAAACTGGATGAATTTTTTTTATTTTTAAATTATTTTACAAATTATTATAACAAAAATACAGTTTATATGGCACAAGAAAAAGAGGAAAGAGAAACATGTTTAGATATGTACTTATACTCTCTACTCCCTTATGGAAACAGCAGACTGAGGAAGAGTGATCATTTGTTCCTGGTTACCTTTCTGAAAATGGCACAGCACTTAAAATTGCATCTGTTCAAGAATGCTACAACCCCTCTTAGTGTTAGAGCAAGCCTTTCACATGTTATTACATTTAAAGCTGGAGAGTACATTCAAGTACTGCTGTATTAGAGAAATCCTAGCCTGCTGGCCACCTTTTCAGTAAAAGCATGTGATCAAATTTGAGCCCAGGTTGGTAGTGTCAACATTCCCATGTCAAAGGAAATTTGGAGCTGATGAAAACAAGCCTAGGCTTGCTTATCAATCTGAGATAAATAAATGTTCCAGCTGGGCACACACATTTTAAATAAGAATTTGATAGAGACCCCACTTCCCAGAACAAATTCACCCAAGCGTTTTTAACTTGTAGTTATCTGGGCCAGCTCTCTCTGATAGACTGCAGTAAGACAAAGACATGCAAGGTTGAGGGGAAGAGGAATCAGTGAACCTAAAATGGCAACTACATCCATTGAAGCTGGGTAATTGTGTTTGTCCATTCAGAAGGGACCTTCCCAGCTCCAGGCACACACTCCTCTGAGACCCTAAAGAGCCAGACGCATAGAATTGGAATGACCTCTTTTGACCGGATGATCTAGGCTTAGGATGCCTCTTTTATATGTTTGGAAGAGATAACCAATGGAGAAATTCTCCCAGTTACTGTTTATCTCCCGTTCATTTTGTCATCCTGCTCTTTGGGACTCTGTTCTAGGGCAGAAGACCAGTATGTAGCAGTAGGGATTTCAAGGAAAGCTACACCAACTTCTGCTCAGGATGCTTAGCCAGAAGAAAGTAATAGCAACTTTGAGATTGGATATAACTAGCAGTGTACTGGAAAAATGTTTAACAACCATCTCTCTGGGGAGTTTGGTTGGGAGGAAGCCTGGCAATTTTTGTGGTATGGCTAATTTCAGGCTGCAAACATGATGATGTCACTGAGAGTTGAGAACTGATGTAAGCAATTGCTTCTCTCAAATTAGCTGCAGCACACCGGTAGCTATGGCTCCTACAGTTCAGGGAACCATTTATCTCCATCCCAGAGCTCCTATTTCTGAACATCAAAACCTTATTGACTATTAATATTCTTATATGCAAAGTAACAAAAAGAAATTTGTATCAAATATCATCAATAGAACATGCAAAAGAGACACAACTCTAAGGGGGAACCAGTGTAAGATCGTTTTATGTTTTGCATGGGTCATAAACCATAGAATAAAGCAAAAATCCACAAGTCCATATTAAAAATAAATAAATAAATGAGGGAGAAGGGAAAGATCTTCCTCACAATAGAATGCCAACTAAAATAAATGGCCAACAAGGAATGATGGAATTAGAAGCTCATCATTGTGCAATAATCATAGCAAAGGATTCAGGCAGGAATAAAACATTTGCAATAGGAAAGGAATATTTATATGGTCTCAATATATCTTTTCACATATAACCTATTAATTACCCACTTCTTTGAAGTGAACAGAGCATAGCACCTTAAAGGAATGATCAAAAGTTATCATTAATAATAATAATAATAATAATAATAAAACAGAACAAACAAACAACAATAAAATAAAGATGTGCCTCCGGATTCAGTGCACTTTGATGGATACAATATGACTTCTGTGAAATTCTTGACAAAAATGCATAAATTGAATCAAATCATGAGGAAAAATCAGACAAAACATCAGACAAAGCCATCAGTTATTCTATAATATAACTGACACGTACTCTAAGGTATGTCAAAGTAATAAGAATGAGAGAAGAAAAAAGCAAAAACCTATTGCAGATTAAATGATTCTAAAGGAGAAATGACAACTAAAGACGATGACTGATCTTGCACACTGGAAATAAAGAGTTAAGAGGGCATTGCTGGGACACCTAGTGACATTTGAAATTTGACTGTGAATTAGGTAATTAATGTATCATTTTTAAATTGATGATTGTATTGTAGATATAAGAGAATGTCCTTGTCCTCAGACAATACACACTGAACATTTAAGAATAAAAGAACATGGTACCTGCAACTTGTTCTTTCTCTCATATACATACATAGATATACGTGTAGATAGATGATAGATAGATGATAGAAATACCGTTCTCATAGATGTATGAGAGATAAGAGATGTATGAAATAATTTATATGTCTGTGTGTGCAAAGAGAGAAATATATAAATATAGCAGAGTAGACAAATTATTTAGCCTACCTTTGTAACTATTCTGTTAGTTTGAAGTTAAAGTAAAATGATTTTTTTTTAATCAGCACTTGAGCTCATTCATTTACCCATTTCGTATGCCTTATGTGTTTACAGCAAGCCGGTGACTTTGCGGGCACTGGAAGTCTATGGGCACACCTTCGTAATACATTGTAGGAATAATTAAATAGGATTTTGTAAATGTAGTAATGAAGTGTTCCTAAATAATAAGAGTCCATGACCCGATGCAAGGGGTGGTAGAAGGGTAGACAAGTACAAACTTCCAGATGTGGTGACACTTTGGTCAGTTTTTGAAGGATGAGCAGAAGACAGCCAGGTGGATGAGTGAGGATGGCCACCCAGAAGGGAGAGTACAGGCAGAGATATGAGAACATGGAACACTTGGCAGAATGGGGAGAGTTAGTATCACAGGCTGTGAAATGAGGTAGAAGTTTATTTGAATACTATCCTTTCATTTATTAGCTACATCTTAATGCTAATTTTACTTGATCTCTCTAGGCCTCAAGTTCTGCATTTGGGAATCGTATTAAGTTGTTATTCATAGGGTTATTTTCTGGATAAAATAAATCAATATAATACATCATGCAAGGTAAACTCAAAACATTTAACTGCTGCTGCTATTATTGTTTTTGGACTTCAGATAGTTAGAAATGGCCAGAGAGATGCATGGTGGAGAGGTCAGAAATATAGTCCTGCCTCAGTTATAAAGGGCATTTCAGGTTATATATGAGAACTAACCAATACGGTTAAGAAATTATCAATAGTAGTTCATGAGTTAATCATTTGTGACATACAGTGCTAACTATTTTTAAGTAACTACCATATTTTTTTCCTAGATCACCTAATGAACTATAATGATTATGTAGAGCTGGAGTTTTGTTTGTTTACTTGCTGTCTTTTTCTGTTACTCTGAACTTTGAACTTATTTATTACTGGCAGAATAGTGTATTTCCTTCCTAGCTTTCACAGCATAAACCAGAATCACTGTAACTTTGCCTTGATTGGAGCTTGCACAGAGATACCATCCTGCAAAAAAAGAAGACAAGGACTCAAAGAGTGATTAGGAAGCAAGAAATGTCTCCAACTCTCCTCATTTTGTGAATAATTTGGTGACCCTGACTCTAAAGCAGCCTAACAAATCTTTACTCTAGACTTCAAAGCAACTGTAATAAATGTGGGAAGGAGTATATCTTTGTGGTGAAGACCTTGGGCTCCAAAGTCAGACTAAATTTAGACTCTGGCTCTGCTGCCTACCAACATATTGACCTCGACCCATTTATTTTCTGCCATACCCAGGTCTCTCATTTGAAAACAAAGAAAAAGGGAGGCAGAAATAGACAACTCCCTCTCATTATGTTTCTGTGGAAAATAAATAAAAATATGTGTGTAAATCTCTTATATATAGTACTGATGACAATGATGATGATGGTGAAATAAGCAGTTTTCAGGTCACTAATTCACTAATTATACAGACATGCATATTATTTTCAGTCAAAAGTGTTAGATACTAGTAATAGAAAAAAATATATAGTAGAGTTTTTGTCTCATGCAAATAAAATTTAATAGAAAAAGGAAGAAAAATAAACCAAGTTCTGCAGTTCAATATAAGAAATATATTGTAACTATGCAAGCTATGACAGAAACATAAAATACTTGTACAAATGAGACTGAGAATTTAGAGAACTTGTCTGGAAGGGTCAAGGTCTATGAAATCTTTCTAGACTCAAAACTAGAAAGTTCACTTTTGAAGAGTAGGAAAATGTAGACAGTATAAAGATACAAACCCACAAAATATTAAAATGAAAACAGTATTACAAAGCTTTAACATGCAGGAAAACAGAAACCCCTCATATTAGCCTCTGAGGAGAAAATAATATCAGATGTGTTAATCTACCCAAGAGACGTCTGGTTTTACTCAATATGGCAATCCTAGATTCCATTTCAAGCAGAGCAGCCCATGAAAAAAAATGGTTCGTCTTGGAATATCAGTCTCTTACATTGTTATAACAGCGTGCAGCCAGGTCAGTTTCCTAAATGATAGTCACCATCCCAACTGCATTAAAAACTTCTTAGGAGTCTTTAAAAATGCACATTCCTGGGCACCACTCTCAGACATTTTGAGAGTGTTGGTCTACAATTGGACCTGGGGATTTTCCTCTTTGCTTTGACACACTGCCTCAGACTACCACTACCACCCTGCTATTCTGATGACTACCAAGTACATAGACCTCTCAACAGTCAGTCACCCTGTGAGCCCAAGGAGGGGAAACTTGTCTTAAAAATCTTAAAATCGGTGTCAAAATTAGAAATAGAAACCGGGTCTTCTTATCTCCAAACCACATTCTCCTACTGGATTTTAGGAATTGTATCAGGAAGTACTACCTTTTCACTGGCTTTTTCATGATCCAATCAGAACTACCATTAGAATCATCCTTTCGAAATACAGCAGAGCTTAAAATCAGGCATCACAAATAGCAAGCCATGAAATGCTTCTGGTTGCCAAACCATTTTGTTTATCCTATACATAAGTTTATCCTTAACACTGGACATGCCCTCTCCAATTGGCCAAAAACTCCCCCACAGACCATTGTCTTATATCCAGATGTTTCCATTCATATAATTTTCAGTCCAACCCATAGGAAGCATTTAAGTTTATGACCTAGGGGCAAAAGAACCATGAAAAGTCAAAAATCTTTATCAGAGGATAACTCACTAATACCTTTTGAACAGATTAATACAGATTATTTAATCAATTTACCTAACAATTCCTTATTTTAAAAAAGGCAACAAAGACACATAGCTAAAAATAAATTTCAGGGTGCCTTTCAAAGTCAGCCGCCTTTCTCTTCTCTCCACCCTTTAATATCATTTCTGCCAGATACCTCTTTCCCTTTAGACACAGCAGACTAATTCAGAGCTGGATACCTCATCCCAGGGATGTACTGGTTCCATCAGACTGTCTTTCTGAGAAAATTACAATTGGTTACACTTAAAGATCTGGTCAACTGAATGCAGGCACTAAACTTGAAAGTGAGTGACGCCAAATGTAGAGGTTATTTTTGGGAAGCAAGTCAGGATAAGGACTTCTTTTCAAGTAAGAACAGCATACTCTCTGAAGATAAAGACAGAAAGATGCATGAGTGAAGAGACATGAACACACGCAACCAGGTAGGGAGCATAATTAATTTTATTGTAGATGACCTCTCATCTTTTCAATTCCACATAAGGCATGCCTACAATTTCTCCTCTTGATTTTGGACAGATGGTCATTCTCATTTGCTTAGATTAATTGTAGTGGGTTTCAGTATCTTACACCCAAACAATCCCTAGCAAAGATAGCCACCTAGGGGAAAATTCCAATCATAGAGGAGGGTAAAAATAGTGCCAAACAAGTTGACTTTGGAGGTCACCCCAAGGAGAACATATCCGTAGATTGTGGCGTAACTAGGAGGGCTTGACATCAATGGACTTTGGTGGGGGGAGTGAATTGAAAAATTAATGGAAGAATCACATTCGTGAAAAGAAAATTTGGGCAAATGAGGGTGCAGTTTATGAAAGTGAAGATACCAATGACAAATTTTACCTACTTCATACTTTTAACAGATGTCGTCCCTGAGCCTATGAAAATCTTTTTTTTCATTAAAAAAAAAACAAAACAGATCATTCGTTTCTGTTAAAAGAATGAATATCTTTTCAAGGCCATCAAAAGATGCAAGACTGGAGTATTTTAATTTACTAAATTAATTAGCAGCACTCTAACTGAAATACATCGTTGCCAAGACTGTATTTACATATTTAGTTTTTTCCATCGTAAAAGATGTATATATAGCATTTCTGACATTTTAGCTGTGTTGAACTTTGAAATACAATCTGAAATCTAAACAAACTTATTTGGAAACCACGGAAGTTCTATATGTGATTGACTCAACCATGCTGCAACCACTTAGAGCCTACACAACTCTCAGGAAACACGGTAGGAAGATCATGGTAGGAACAAGGCACCATGTGTTCTCTATGGTGCTTTGCAGCTCAAACACTCCCGGATTACAGATCTAGGCTACAATGGAAGCCAATTTAGATATCCTAAGAATGAATATGTGGCACGTGCAGCTCTGAGCCTGAAAAAATATCCAGCCGGTCAAGTTCTTACTACAGATCTCCCACCCTTTGCTCAGCTGCTCCTCTGCATCTGCTGTCATGTTCACTACCTTTTCAAAAATGCACAATTTAGGTAGCAATGAAGAGGCAAGATTCCTTCAAGCTCGTGTTCACTTTCCTGTAGCCTCACATGCAACATTTTCTCTAACTCTGATCCTTGTGGTGAAAAATGAAGAATCATCCTGCAATCTGCTACTTGGACTTCTTATTATTTGTGATCAATTAATAAATTTTTCAATAAAACTGATGATCTTGGATCAGAAAAGTTTTAGTGCTAGCCACAGAAAGGTCATTCATTTGCCTTTTTCTTGTTCTAATATTAAATTTTGCTGTAAATATAATTAGAAAATTATCTTTTGACCTGAAAGTAGTAATAATTTTGTTGTAGAAGTCAAATAGATGAATGAAGTTCTAATATTTTAAAGTTTTTAGAAAAATTAAATGTAAAATGCAGAGGAACTCATATGTTTAACTATAATCCTTACCAAAAATAAATGTTTAACCATTGTTTCCTTAGGTTGAAGGTACATTTTGTAATATGGAAACACATAGAGGCATGCTATGGTAGTTTTTATAAACAATAGTGAATTTTACTATTCCAGGGTATAATTTAAGAGGAGTAAAAAACATCTGCCTGCACTTTTGTGGCAATGAATGCACTCATTTGTATGTTAATTTTAATTTAGGAAAGTAAAAATGCCATACAACAAGATTGTATAATATTTGCACACACAAAAATTGCCATCTGAAATATTAGTAAAAACCTATTTTTATGCCTGAATCTAAGTTGAATGCATAATTTAGTACTTATTTTCAGAACAAATAGCGTGGAAAAATTTCATGCACAATTGATAATTTGAGTGTGCAATCCATGGCTGGAGCTCATTAACATATCCATTCTTTATAAGCTCTGTGTGCAAATTTGAACTGTAGTTTTCCAGAAATGGCTCATAACAACAAAATATCAAAACCAGTCATTCTTAGCCTCAGAGGTGGAGGATGAAGACTTCCACATGATAAATCTTTTGGGAGACAATTCCCAATTTGGGGAAATAGTTAAAACAATACTGAATATAATTTGCATTGAGATTATACTGAATATGATAGTTTAAAAGAACCTATGATATATAAACAGAAATTTCATGTGAGAGTAAGAAACAAGGAAATGTCTGTGTGCATGTAAAATTTCTAGTGACAAATACCAAAATATTTGTTTCTGATTTTGTTTTCTCTTTCACGTGTTTTTAATTCAAAGAGGATTTTTAAAAATTGATTTTTGTGTCATAACATTAGCAAAAACTTTTTAAAATAAAGGACATTAAAATGTTATTTTTCTGAGAAAAATTTCTTGTATATCTGTATAAACTAAAACTCCCAAAACCTCTTTTTAAAAATTTTATTTTAATGGCTATAAGTGTAAATACTGTTCTTGGGAAGGCAGAAGAGGCTTAGCTATGATTTATACACATAATTGGCACATTATAGTTGATACAACTAATTGTTTAAAGTTGATCATAATATGGTAGAAGCATCCATTTGTCCTAATTGAGGTACAGTTTTATAAATTATTGTTAAAAGTAGAAAAAATATATTACTAGAAATCAGTAAGATATTTTAAATAAATATGCTTTCTAAAATTTAACCAAACTCTAAGGCATTATTTTACTATACAGAGTATTGTATAATATAATACTTTTAAGTGGTCATATTTTCTATACGAATTAAGATAGCTCTTCATCAAAATATATACCACTGAGTACTTTCCATCATTTCAAAATTTTCCATTGTTCAAAAAAGTTGATGATTCATAATTATTTTATGTTAGACATAAAAGTAAACGTACCCTAATGAACTTCTCCATAAGCAAATAACTAAAAAAATCAATGAAACTTCTAGAGGAAAGCAATGTCTATAAACCAGGATTACATATTTAATAGTATAGTTTTGCCAGAATATGCCTTTCAGCACTGATGCATTACATAAGAGGATTTGACAAGGTTAGAATTTGTTTTGCTAATGGAAATTATTTTTTCAAGAATTAACCTTTAGGCTATAAAGGATGACAGATATTCAAATATTCTCAAATGAGTATTTAAATTGAAATTTTCTATTCATTCCTGCCCCACCCCCAACGGAACTTCCATTCTGGAATCCAGCATGTCATACACACAATTGAATTCTTAACAGCTGCCATTCAAAAGAACTGTGGAGGACCATTTGAAAGTAATATTTTGCTCTGTGTGACATCTCATTTTTTTCCCCTCAGAAATCATAATTTTTTTACACACCTCATAGTCTTCCTAACAGGAAACCAGCTCTGCCTGTCATTTTGATTGGGGAGGAACCTTGTTTTCCAGGTCACTGGCTTGAATCCTAGAGACAAGATATTCATGAGGGACCTGAATGGGGAATTTACATCTTGGTGCAGACTTTTCCTCTCCATTTGCCAGCATGCCAGGTCAGTGAGCCGCTCTGTCAGAGGGAAGATAATGGCTGCTACAGTGCCCCCCACTTATTACACACTCAGTGCTTCTGACCTTCTTGGGAGACCTCTCAAAGCATTCTGATTTGGGGGCATCTCCCTACTCTTTAGGACCTCTTACACCCGGATCTTCCCGTCTGAAATCATTATTCATGACTTTGGAGGAGGCTCCTCCTAAATACTAGATTTTAAACCTTTGCTCTCCACTAAAAACTTACTGACTGTGCAGAGGAAGAAAAAAAAAGTTCAGTTTTTTTTAAATGTAAATTTTATAAGATAAAAAATCCAAAATCAGTGCATCCAAACCAGTAAAAATAAAATAAAATAAAATAATTAGTATAATTTTTAAAAACTCATAATTTGTTAAACTGTATTTACAACTGGAACTAGTCATCCTTAAAACAAACCTCCTGTATTTTAAACATCAAAATAGCAAACTTTAATTTTTGAAGAAATTAAATATATATTTTTAGTAGATCATAGTGATGTCTTAGAACTTGGTGAAATTAGAAGTGATTTCTCTTCCTGTACTAATGCCTTAATTTGATGCTTTTCTTTGCAATAAAATGGTCCTTTCAGGACATCAAGAGATGAAAAGTAAGCAGAGAGTTAACTGTGTCTTCATTTTCTATCTCGAATATTCATTCTCTACCTAATGCTAAAAATAACTTCTTTGAACAACTAAGCCGTCTAGCACCCCTTGATCATTTGGACAAAGGACCTTTAAAGAGGACTTTACTTGTAATGGCCTTGAAGCTAGGTGACTATCACAATATGGGAAAGGGGGTACCACTCCCCTCTGAATCATAGATGAGGCCTAGAGGTGGTTTCCGGTCACAGCATTCTGACCTCATTTATAAAACATTCAATGGTGATGACAATAAGCAAGCATAATTTCTGGGCAAGAGGAACTCTAACAACAACAACAAAAATTCACACATTCCATAGGCCCTCTCCTAAGTTCAGCTACAATAGATTTGTTGGTAAAAAGAGCACACATGTTCCAAAATGACTTTAAAAAGTTATAGAATGAGTATTTTTTCTCCAAAAGGGGAAACATACTTATCTACTGACGCTGAAGAGCCCCCTCCCCCAACTATTTAGTCTTTAGTAGATTTTTTAATTTAAAAATTTAAAACTGAATTTTAGGATGAGCTAGAATCATCTGACCGCTATATAATAACAAAAAGAGTCATTACATACTAGGAGCTTGCATTTTCTTAAATGTAAATGAGTAGTAAATATTGAGGATTGATTTGATGGATGGGAAGATTAAAAAGACTATCTTTACATTTTTAGAAGAAGAAAATTCTGGAAGTGCAGCTGTATGCCAGTTGTCCTGGACATTTTCCTCTCAGATCTGACAGGCACTAGAATGCGGTGACTGGTTCTTCAAATGGCAAAACACAACAACAAAGGTAAGTCCTACCAGCATCCACTATTCATACTAAGGAAACAGCTTCAAAGAGAGGTTTAGATTTTATCTGATTTACCAATGCTTTGGTCTCAGAACCCTTTTTACTCTTAAAATATGTTAAGGACCCTAAAAAGCTTTTGTTTATGTGGATTATATCTATTCACATTTAACACACTGGAAATTAAAACAATATTTTAATGTTTCTGTATTAATTAATTTAAAACAATAGTAATAGACCTATTATATGTTAATATAAAAACATATTATTTATGAAAAACTACTACATTTTCCCAGACAAAATAATTAGTGAGAAGAATGGTATCATTCGCATTTTTGAAAGTCATTTTAATGTCTGGGTTAATAGAAGACAGCTAGATTATTCTATCTGTCTCAACATTTAATCTGGTTCAATAAATTGGCTCTGTTGAACTGTATGAAAGAAATCTGGTCTTGCACACACATGTAGTTAGAAAGCAAGGAGTATTTTAATAGCCTTTATCAGATAATTGTGGATATTTTGTCACTGATACTATACCAAAACTCAACCTGTGGTAATTTCTTAATGGTTAGTTTCAATGTGGACTCTGAACCTATAAAATCTTTTTATACTTTGTTATATGAAAGTCACTAGCCTGTTTTTCACTTTGAATAAGTCTTTTACCCATACATGATTTTATAACATCATAAAACGATCTTTTGGAAAATACAGGAACTTTGAATTATGCAGATGTTCAAAATATTGACCCATTTGATGATACAATACCCAAAAATATTCCTTTATAAATATCACCACAGACCATATTAGAAAAGTCTTTAAATATTGGGGAGGTGTCAAATCCAAGGTGAGATGCAAGTTTTAAATTCTAATTTTTTTCCGAAAGCTTACATGATATCATTGGCAACAAATATTGTCAGTTGTTTACCTTGAAGTGAGGGGATCACACTGTTTATTTTTGAGAAAATATTTGCCAAATACTTGTCTGCATAACCATAGTCCATCAGTGTTTTTTCAAGTACAAACGATGCTGCAAGAAAAAAAAAGTGATTAATTTGGCTTGTAACTTGAGAGATAATATAAATTCATTTCATTAAACAACCATTATACTTCGGTATGCAGCAAAAGTACTTTCCATGTATTTCTCAGGTTGTTGTATAGATATTAAAGTCTTAAAAAATTAGAATTTAATAAAATTATTCATTTTTACTTCTCCATCAGGGATTTTAAGTGAAACTTGCAATACATTTGTCATCACTGCCTTGATTCATATAACAGTACCAGGAGTTTTATCCACAATGGCTTTTGTATCATTGAGGCTAATGTCAACACAATGAAGAAGGCAAAATATTTAGTATTATTGGAAAACAGTTTTAACCTCCTGTACCCAGTAAAAGGTTCTCAGGAAGGCATCTAGAGAAAACACTTTGAGAACTGAGAGGTTTTACAGATTCACTTCTTTCCATCAGCCAATTCTAAGCAGTTTGGAAAATCTAATGAGCACAGCATTTCAAACATTAGCAACAATAAAATCTTATTCCTTCTGCCCACCAAATTCTTAACTTCCCATAGTTACAAAATGATTTTCACACAATTATACAGGGGAAGAATAGTCTAAATATAACAGACCATGCTGCCTAATGCAATCCCTTTAGGATCCATATATTTATTTATAAATGTGAATCCCACACATCACATGGATATATTGTATGTCTAAGTAACATTTTAATTCTCATTGCCTAAAGAAGTAAAGCATCATCTACATCCAGAATATTAACAAACCATTTGTGTTTTAAAACTTGTCTCTTTTGTTCTGTACACACACATACAGGTAGATTAAACATACCTAATTAGAAATATATTTGAGTATTTCAAAAAAATATAAATAATTTAGCAGATGATTACTTTTAATATTAAAAGTGATCTATCACCAATTGTTTGGGGGATAACAATAGGAACTAACTCTTTTTGAACCAGGTACTACTTTAGTGCTTAATAGATATTATCTCTTTGAATTTTAATGACTCAGAGGTAGCCATTTTCATTATTTTCACTTGACGGATAAGAAAATAAAAACACAAAACAGTTCACTAAATTTACCAAGGCTACATAACTAGTAACTGGCAGAACCAGGACTTAATCCCAAAGTTAAAGTCTACAGCCTATGTTCTCAATTACCACAGCACACTGCTACTAAAGAGATTAATGTACTTTGAAATTTGAATGCATGTATTTGAAATATTTCAAATATTAAGACATCATATATGTTTGCTAACAGTTATATGCATTTTCATTTTTTTAAAGATGTTCATGACATTCTAATTTCAGAGTATCCACAAATAGAAGTCATATATTTAAGATCAGAAAAGTGGCAAAGTAATTTTGTATATATTATAAAAATATATACAAAATAACAATATATACAGCTTCTCATGTAAGTTTGAAATGGATATTTGGTTGTGCTATTAACAGCCACTTCGAGTTCATATTGTTACATGTCATTAATGAAGTTTTGAAACTGTTTTTTAATCTCAGGAACTATTATTGCCATTTTTTATATGTTAAAAAATCCACTTAGATTTCTCAAACATCAGACATAAATTTTTATATAAATGCAACATTTGTACACATACATACACATATCACAATTAGCATTATTCAATTCATTTGGCAAATATTTGAAGGTACACAACTGTTATGGATTGGATTATCTTTCACCAAAATATATATGTTAAAGCCCTAACCTCCAATGTGACTGTCTGAAGATAAGGCCTTCGAGTTAATTAAGGTTAAATGAAAGCATATAGGTGGAATTGATCTCATAGGACTGGCGTCCTTATAAGAAAAAGGAAGAGACACCAGAGAACCCTCTTTCTCAGTATGTGTGCATGCGCACACATGCGTGTATACACACACACACACACACACACACACACACACACAGAAAACGCTATGTGAGGATATAGTGAGAAGCTGCCATTTGCAAGCCAGGAAGGTGACACCTTGGTCTTGGACTTCTAGCCCCCAGAACTGTGAGAAAATTAATTTCTGTTATTTAAAACACCCAGTTTGTAGTATTTTTTTATGGCAGCCTGAATTGAATAATATAACACATAGGACATTTTAAATATGACATACATTAATTTCCAGATTGAATAAGTGGTGACATCATTCCAATACATGATGAAAAAAGATAAAATAAAAGCTAATAGTCTTTCTGTCTCTCTCTGTCTCTCTCTGTCTGTCTCTCTCTGTCTCTCTCTCTGTCTCTCTCTGTCTCTCTGTCTCTCTCTCTGTCTCTCTGTCTCTCTCTGTCTGTCTCTCTCTCTCTCTCTCTCTCTCTCTCTCTCTCTCTCTCTCTCCCTCTCTCTCACACACACACACACCATGCAACCCCAGTTATACAGATCCATTGGTCAACACTATTCTTTTAGTCAGGGCATTAAGTTAAGCATAATTTTTAAAAGGCATAGTCCAAGTTTTCTGATTTATTAAAGAGCTCAATCAAAGCATAATTGAAGTAAAATGAACAGAGGCTTTGAATTGAAGATTGGATTTGGATTCAAATCTCAGATCCTGGGCAAGTCACATACCTTTCACTTTCTGAGGTTTCAGTGTATTCAAAGTTAAAAATAACACCTTTCTCCCTGGGCTACTATGATAATTAAATGAGAAAAGAAATATAAGAGCATACTTAGCTTTTCTGGCAATCTATCAAAGCTCAGCCTGAGGAAAAATTAGAATGCTAGCATGGTCTTCATTGCTCCCTTTCAGCACGTTTTTATCTCCCAGGAGGCCCAATGCCCATGTAAGTGGCCTTTGCCTTTGTGTCCCTGAGCTGAAGTGCTCTAGATTGCTGCTCTAAATTCCTGAGTCTAGTCACCATAAAGCTTCTAGCATTTTATGTCCAGCCAGCAGATTACTGCCTAGTTACATAATTATCCCCTCAAGCTTAGGTCTGACTTTCTCTGCCTTTTGAGGTGTAGAACAACTAATCTGATCAATTAATTCTTAGAAATACCAGAAGATGAGAAATTTTCACACCAAAACCAAGACAGGTTTGATTGGGAGACACACACACACACACACACACGCACACACAGAGCCCATCATCCTTTGTTACCTCTCACTTAATTTTAAAGAGTAAGTTTTCTAAGACTTTGTGAGTGTATGTTTTCTAATTAAAACTTTTCTACATTTTCATTTGGAATTAACTAATTGAATTTAGTAACATAGATATCTGTTCATTTTTTTAATGTTCAGTACCTCAGTTTAAGTTTTACAACTAAATACCTGTGTATTAGATAACCTATAGGTAAACATAATTAATGATATTAAAGCTTGAGAGATACCAAAACTATTACTTGCACCTATTTCCTGAGAGTTTTATGGGTAACAATATTTAGAAAAAAACCACAGAGCTACTTCAAAAACCTCCTGGAATGCTCCTGTCAGCTGTTCAAAGCCCCTAAACCTTTATGTTAGACCTGCAGGATGGCTATTCTAACAATCTTTTTCCTAGTCTCCTGCTTCAAGTCTGAATAGAAGTCCTAGTGAGTTCTGTACTTTCCATCATTGGATCTTTTGAGCATAAAGAATTGTTTCCTCAGTGGGTTTTCTATTAAGGAGAAAGATTATATCCTTGAGACTCTTCAAGTAAAGTCCGCATGAATTCTTCTACGTTTTTCAACGTGCTGCTATACAAATGCATTTCAGCCCTGACTACAGGGATATTCTCTTTGTTCCTGTGTATAATTTAGTTTCCATTTCCATTCTGTTCCTGAAGAAAGGATACTGCAAGGTGGTGAAAGATAACTTGACTGGAAGTAAGGAGACTTAGAATCTAGGTCTCTAATTTGCCCTGTGAACTTAGGCAGATAGGCCCGTCAACACTCTGCTTCCTCCCTCATCCCTCAAGTCAAGACAAAAATGACTCCCTGCCTATTTCTTAGGTTGCTGTGAATACATTTAATGAATTCTATGCAATATAGTCATGAAAGAAATTATTATCATTTTTCATTACGTAAATTCTGACTAATTTAAAATGTACACATTCATGAATCAGAAACTGATACAAACTCCAATTCTAAAAGATTAAATACAACCCTGATGATATATAAAACCCTGACAGTTGAAAATTAGTAAAACTACCTATCATGTAATGAAAGTTTTTCTCGGGAATGAAATAAAATCAATTTGAAAAAGTTGATTTTTTAATGTCATATTGACTTCTCTCAAGATTAATCTGATCTAATTTAACCACTAAATAAAATATAAAACCGGCCTTTGAAAGTTGAGTTTCTTCATGATGTCTTTTCTAATGCTTTCACCAACTAGGAAGAAAAACTTAGAAATCAATTGCATACTGGCATTAATTTATTTCTTCGTATTTGAAATGTTCTGTCCACTCTCTCACTTGAGTTTATTCCTTTCTGAAGATTATAGTGATGTTTTTCAAACGATAGTCTCCTAACTGCTGGGAGATAGTTCTCTATTGTGTGCTCCTGTTGCTGCATGTTTTGCAAGTACAGACATTACCTGCCTTTGTTCTGGACTATCTTCCAAGAATGTGTGTACAGAAAACAGTATTAAAAATAAAGATAGTACTTACCTCTGGGGGAAATGGCAGGTTTGTTTGTTTCAGCCTGCTATAATAAAGATACTCTCGCCCTCTGGGGGGAACGTCAGACAGGCTTACGGCCCGTTATAAAAGAAGTTGCTCAGAATCCCTCCTCGTAGCACAGCCTCCTGCACATGTTACCTGTCCCTCTATGCATTGCCCTATGATGATTGGGGCTCAGAAAAACAGTAAAAATGTTGATATTCTGGCTACCCTTATTGCTGTTGAGTAGTAAACTGCTTTGACTCTGACCCAGGAGTCTCACGCCTTCTACTACCACCCTGAAACTGCGGCAGGCTGATTGATTAGCATTCAAGTGCGGTAGAATTTTAGATTCTTTACAATTCTTGACAATAAAAAAAAAAATCTGATAATAAGATAATATGAATGATATTCCTTAATATTTTTCAGTGAATTCCACTGGGGAGTTATCAGAAAAAATATATATATTAAATCTAAGTCATCCCCACACTCAGTGCCCAAGAATTTGCAATCATAGATAACTTTCACAAGAGTCCAGCATTTATTAAAAGCCTGTAATACTTAGCTAGGCAACTAAAACTGCCCAAATTGAAAGCCATGGTTCATTTAGACCATAGGGATTCTGGTTCCTCATAAATATCTTTCTTCTTCCTAGCTGTCAGTCATTTCACTTCTGTCTACACTTCTTTTTACTGAAACATGTTCACATGACTCAGAAGCAGCAGCTATTTAGCAAAAGGCTCTGACCTAAAGGCCACAGTCATTTGGGCTGGAGTAAATAACTAAAACAGTCTCAGCCGGTCCTAGTCTCCTGCCAAGGAATTTGGAATAGAGACACAAGAAGTGTGATTTTTATTGTTGTGAGGTTGTGTTGAAAGGTCATGTTGACTGGGAGACAGAAAATACCATTTGAAGGTTGCCATGGTGAGATATATGCACATAGAATAGCAAAACGTCAGTCTTCGGACAGATAAAAATGAAACAAACACATATAGTAATGACAAGAAATATATAAAGCTCAAAAGAGGGAGACAGATACAGACAGACAGAGAGAGAGAGAGAGAGAGAGAGAGAGAGAGAGAGAGGCCTGCTGCCATCCCATTTCCCATGAACTTTAGCTCTGCTTCTTGCAGCAATGCCCATAAGATCATTCTGTATTCTGACACAAAATTTCCATTACTCAAAAAACGAAAGAGCTCCTGATTAAGCTTGTTAATTTTATTTATTTACATTATTTTTACTTTGGCATGAAAAAAAAAATATTTGATTCGCTGTCTTGTTACAATTAAAATAAAATTATTTCAATTCTGAGACCCTCCAGAACATGTCATTATATAATGGAATAGTATGATAAGTTGATAGAATTAATAAAGTTGTTTATATAACAATTCATAATATAACCTAATCCCAAATATCACAAACACAGAAATTGCACCATGATGGGAAAAAACAAAGGCTATAGTTAGACAGATTTGACATGGAAAAATATTAGTTGTGTTTGCAGAGGCTAGTAATGTAAATTTTCTGAGTCTCATTTTTCTCAACTATAAAAATAAAATATTAAAGTCTACCTTATAGGTATCATTTTTGTGATAATTTGAAGACTAAAAATTATTGACATGGTAATGGTATCACAACTCCAGCCATCTCCATTCTTTTCCAACTGTCCCAATCCCTAAGATTCTCTTCCTCATTATCTGCAAGGCTAGACTACTACTAAGATTAATAACCTAGTCATCCTTACCTGCTCTGCCCTGTGACCTCAAGGTGAATTTGTCTTTATGGGTCAGGTAATAGATTATGAAGACTTACAGAGTGGGCAGAGAAGGCCAACACCCAGGAGGCAGAAGATGGAAGAAATAGCCATGCAAAAGTCAGTCATGACAATATATGTAAATAAGAGGTGCTAAAACAAGAGAAGTGAAAGAATAAAGGTATTGCCTTCCTGGAGAACTGTAGCAAATTGATCACTGAAGAATGTGGAAGAGGTATAAAAATTGGAAAGGGGAGAATAGAAAGCAGGAAAGTATTGCTAGAAGTTACCAATTGGATTCTCAAGCTGTATAATTAAAGAATGAAATTGCTTTTTAAATTTGGAGATGGTGGCAGGAAGAGGTAGCCATTGAAAGATGATTCTTGAATGCAACAGTATTGTAAGTTTAAGTCATATATAAATTATATACAAACAATTATACAATGCTCTCCATAAAGAGCATCATCTTTATTTTTCTTGCTATTCCAGATTCGATATAAGAGAACTATAAAATATAAAAACCTAGACTCCACTGTCAAAGGCAACAAAATGTTTATATTTGAATAGCTCATACCCTATAAGAATAATGGTAAAAAAAAAAAAAAAAAAAAAAAAAAAACCTCACAGAAACCTTTTGTTGTCAATCTGAAATGACTCTACTGTCTTTGTCGAATGCAGACTTCCTAGTACCCAACAGTTCCCTCCTTGCGCTTTGTGATTAAGAAACTCAATTAGGGCCTCAGTGAAAGTCACACTAGGTCATTATAGAGAGCATAACTGCCATTACGTATTAAAAAATTGCCATGTGGTATGCACTACATTACACACATATTATCCCACTTATTTCTTAGAACATATGAGGTAGGAAGTACTAATACTGCAATCATCTCCACTTTACAATAAAGGGGAATAAAACTTAGAGACATTAAATAACATACTGTATTAGAGTAGAGGCTACTCATATACTGAGATTCAGGATAAAGCTCAAAGTTATAGCAAGGATCTGGAAAGCTAATGAATGGCTGGGCTAGAAACCCAGAGCATATTCAGACAGATTAAATCCAACTGACATGGGAGATAGAAGATGGGCTGAAGAACCTTTGGATTTCCCCAGCCTTACCAAATCTGATCACTGCAGATGCCTACTGTCCAGTATAAATGAGGATCCCAATATTTGTCTAGGATGTCCAGTTGAGTCAAGAACTGACTGGGATGAACCCCAAGTATCAACAGCTTGTTAGGTCCTGAGCAAGCAGAGAAGGGCACTAGAACTTTAGTTTCATCTGAGTACTATGTCTCTTTAAGAAGTCTTAATAGCAGAGTTTCTCTCCTATCGCTAAACATGTTAAATATTTATATCCTTATAAATTGGGTTCTTAATAATGTTAGTTGATCTTCCAAGCATTTTTGAGGATTATGTATTTCCTCTTGTGATGAAATAGTCAAGATTAAGTATAGTATTTCAGTGTGGTTTTGTATTTCCTGTCATCTTGTCACAGATAAACTTGCATGCCTGGCAATAATGTCAATATCTTCTCACAGACAGGCATTAAACATAGGGGAGATGGTGAGCCATCACTTAGATTAAATTCCATAGGCTTTTTTCCCCCATTATAAATCTAAACCATTTGACCTTAACAGCAGGTAGATCCTATTTCAAGAGATACAGGTTTCGGTGGATAGACTAGCTCTGCATGATATGTACAGACTGTATTTTATCACATCCCTTTACGTAGAGGGCTGACTAAAAATTACTCAGTTTGGCCAAAAGTAGGTGAATACTCTCATCAAGCAGAAAGAAAAGTTTGCTTGTATAAATTAAGCAGCTCTTGAATAAACAAGCAGTAATTGCAATAGTAACTTTGCAAATCACAGAAACAATGGGACTACATTTTTTTTTTAATATTTGAGAATGTCAGTTCATTGCTTCCTGTTTACTTGCAATTATTTGAAAATAACCTGGATAACTTTATAATCAAGGTATTTCCTCCTGGCTCCCTGGTATACATCAGACTGCCTGAGGAGAGGATTGACATCCTAAGGTGTCCAAAGCATAATCAGTCTTAAGAGCTGCTAATGTTAAAACCTTGACTAATGTTAATCAAAATTAAAAAAAAAAAAACTTAGCTTGTTAAACACACACACACACACAATAAAATCATACTAGTTTTTAAAACACAGCTGGTAAGTGATGCCGCCTAATTTTAAAATTATTTTGGCCGATGTCCACTTTGCAAAACTGTATCGTGTGTGTGCCTGTGTCTCTGCATGTGTGTGTGTTACGACTAGCAGTCAATGTAAGCTGTTTGAAGTTTCCAAGTAATGTCAAGTTTCTACCTAATACTGTACAGTTAGCAAAAGTCAAAACATCAGAAGAAAATATAATCCCTCCGGTAAGGACATTTTAGTTAATGGGGGAAAAAAAAAAAAAAAAGGGGGCTTTCTAAGCTTTTATTATGTCCCAGCACTGATAGGTCTGATTTATTATTTAATGACTGTAATCTCAAGAAATGTATACAGATATGCTAAATATTGTATTAGTTATAATATATACTTTATGAATCTAGGTATCTTTTAGGACAATTGTTCAGCTTCAAAGTTTTATCCATCTATCCCAAATGGCAGGGGCTCTTCCCAAAGACACCGATGCTCAAGGATTCCCTTGGTGGTCTCTCAAGCAAATTTTCATCCCTTGAGCTCTGGAGAACTCAGTGTAATTCCTTCAGCATTAGTGTCAGAGGACAGCTCTTGGCATAGTGTCTGCTAAATTCTTCACCAAACTTCCATAGTGCTTCCCACAAGTCTTATAATAAGTTTCATGACACAACTTATTTCGAAATGGCACCAAAATGTACCTTTTTCTGAGGGATGGATCCTTTGGCCTGGGCGCTTATTTATGTACCTATATTCATTCATTCATTCACTCATTCATTCAGCAGATATTTACTCAGTCCCTGCTATTGTACAAAGTTCAGTGTGCTGAATACAAGGAGAAAAATGGAGTGTGGCTATGGTTTCTTCCCCATGTAACTTACATTCCAGTTATCTCATTGGATAGGTAGACATGAATCAATACATTTGACCCTTGACCAACATAGGGCTTAGAAGTGCTGACCCCCATGCAACTGAAAATTCAACTATAACTTTTGACTCTCTAAAACTTAACTATTAATAGCCTATCAGAAGACTTACTGATAATGTAGTCAATTAACACATATTTTGTGTGATATATATAATATACTGTATTCTTAGAATAAAGTAAGCTAGAAAAAATGCTATTTAAAAATTCTTAAGGAAAATTCATGTATAGTGTTTATTAAAAACATCTTCATATAGGTGGAACCACGCAGTTCAAACCCATGTTGTTCAAGAGTCAATTACAGTTTCATCACTGAATGAATAATGACATACTCAGATACATTCTTTGAAAAATGAGGGCATTTATTGAAAGAACCTAACCTCATTTGGGAGTTAGAAAAGACTTGCCAGAGGAAGTGATGTTTGATGAATGATTAGAAGGAGTTCAGTAAACAAAGTGTAGAAGGAAAAGTGTCCCAGGCAGAGAATAGGGTGTGCCAATTCCCGCCCCTGCAAAAAAGTAAAAGAAACCCAGTGTGGCTGGAACTCAGAAATAGGAAGAGAAGTGTGTGATACCTGTGATACCTAGGATGGAAGACCAGGGACAGACCAAGTATTAAGTCATGTAAGACTTGTGAGGTTTTGATTTTTGTTCCAAGAGTTATAAAAAGTCATTGAAGGCCCTTAATCAAAGGGTGAAGGATGTTCACATTGCATTCCACGAGTCCCCTCTGGCATGTATCAGAGAATGGACTGGAATAGAGCTAGAGTGAGTGTGGAGAGCCCGGTTAAGTGAACATTGGTAAGTTAGACTAAGATAGAGGCAGTGGAAACAAACACATGAAATAAATAAGAGGCAATATTAACAAAATTTCATATAACTTCCTGAGCTCAAGATGTTTTCATGTATTTCATGGGTTTCCTTCCATTTCAGAATCAGATAGCCAGGAAACTTAAAAATTTTTCTGTTACCACATAGATCAAGAATCATACTATACAGAGTAATTTGAATCCCCCAAGAAGCTACAATTGTTTCATAGAGTCAAAGTAGCCTCTACTAGTGTCCCTGGCTTACACCTATAATTTTCACTACAAAAAAAAAACAGTGTCTTTTTTGTAATTGATTTTGTTCAAGTAAAAATATATACCTGAATATACTTTACAATGCTAGGAATTTAAGTGAAAGCACCTATATAAATTGAATACCTCATTAAATGTTAGTTATGTCACTATACCTGAAAGCATTAAATTTTGTGAAAAACATTCACAAAATTGTTTGTTAGAAACTAGAGAATTGTGTTTCATTATGTGACCCAGGAATGACAGTTTCCACTCTTTGTTCAATGGAACAACCCATCCATTCGAAGAGAACATAAAAAGTGCACAATGCTTCTTGTAACATGCCAGCGACTAATATTTTCCCCTCATTTCTTTGTCACAGCAAGAAAACAAGAACAATCTCTTTATACCATTCTCAAGTGGTTTTAAAAGCTCTTTAAACTACTCAGCATATTAATGATTTGCTATTTATAAATTACACCCAATTGAAAGGCCAAATGACAAATAAATAGAACATTGAAACTTATCTCTGTCAGAAACTTGCCTCTCCAGCCTCCAAAAAGAACAAAGGCAAGGCACTCTCCAGCGGACAGTGTTGTCAGAAACTGAGCTGTGAGACCTCTAAGACCCTAAATAACAATCTGGCTTTTTTTTTTTTTCTCCAATAGAAAATCTCTGAGTTCCTAAATCAAGAAAGAACTTAAAAAGTAACTCTTCTCACAGAGGATAAAAACAGGGTGAGGTATCTTGACTCTTTTATGTCTTTTTGTTGTTGTTGTTTAATTACTAGACATGTCAGTTTACTATGATTCTACTCAATCTGAATGCCATAAAACCACATAACCCACTTTAAAAAAAATGCAGCAGGCAAATTTCAGTCTATTTTGCCTAAAGCTTAGAGAAAATAAAATGCACATTTATAGCACATTACTCACTCATATTTATAAGTCTTCACATTAGATGTTAATTTGTATTTCTAAATAGCTTTAGAAAGTACATGAAATAGCTGACAGTTTTTGTTTGGCTGTTTTCCCATCAGAATATAATCACTTAAAGAAAGGTCCTGCATACTGCTGTCACAGAAATGGCAGCAGAGGGGAACAAGTGGTGTTTGCACAAATTAGTACATACACATTTATTTTAAAAGGCAGAATAAAAGCTCATATTCTGAAGAACTCATTGTTGACTGTTGTTTAAATAATCTGTAAATATAGATTATGACAAGTAGGATAAATTATAAAATTAGATTTGAAAAGGTATCATTTACTACTTAAATAATAAGTACTATAGTTGACTGAAAACATTTCTATTGATAGTTGGAAAACACCATAGATATGGAATCAGTCACTGGTATGCTAAGGAGCAGGAGTGTCTACCCAGCGTTCTGAGTCTGGGATCTACCATGCAGATGTGACAGTTAGAAAAGGGGATCGTAAGCAGAGGGAATGCCTTGTCCTACTATTCTGGCCTCAAATTAATCTCTCCTCTCTGACATTCTCTCTAGAGAATTTATAAACAATGGTATATTCCAAAAGTTAATCAGATTATATATTACTATATCATTGTCCTTTAATTTATTCACATTCGTAATAACAAAACATAGGAACTGGTTAACACCTCAGCGTCTAGGGCTCTTATGTGTTGGGTGTTGCATAGGCTTGCATGTGATTGGAGAGGATCCTAGGGAATATGCTCTTTTAGAAAGAAGCTAGGAAGATGAAGCAGAGCTAGACGAGTATAGACTGAGAGAAGTCAATGATCCAGTGCATCACTAACCTGCTGAGTAGAAAGCTCTTTGAGTTTGTAATGGAAATGGAGATCTGGTTACACATTCTCCCATAACACAGGGAGAGGATCAAAGAAGGCATTAGTTCCAGAAATGCCAGTTCTCAGCTGTGTACTCCAGGAAATGGAAGAGGGACTAACTGGTGACAACCAAATCCTTCTTGTTCCAGTGAGGAAAAGGAGTTTGAGAAAGAACTGATATGGCTCAGGCTATACCTGGCAGGTTTAGGAATGGCCTGTTGATGTCATTTTCTTTCTTTGTTAAATGCTGAGAAAAAAAATCAAAAACCGTCAAAGATTTCAATTGCTCACAAACTAAAAGTGAAAAGCAGTCCAACTCTATGATGTTAAGAATTCTCCTGTGATCATGGAGGCGAATCACCACAGCACGAATGGGAGATCGCTCGAGAGCCTACGGTGTGAGTCCAGACAGCAGAAAGGACGGTCTCAAGAGTTTATAACTGGTATTAGATACTCTTTCTAGTTTATCCTCTCAATTGCAAATCCATGAAAAGCGTTTCTGGAAAACGTAAACAATGAAGGAAGATACAAATGTTTCATTTAGGAAGAGCCTTATGCTGATTCATTTCTCCGACCCCCATGAGAAGCGCACACACACGAGCACACACACACAACATCGATACTATCATAGGAGTTAGTTTTAGTTGTTTCTGTGCAGCTGTTACATTATCCAGTAAAGGCGTGCTTTTCTCCCATGCTCTAGACACCTTTGGCTGCCTTATGGTGCGATGTCCGTGATGGCAGCCCCAGGCCAAACACTTCAAGACCTTACAAATGCTACTTGACCAGGAAAACAGTTAACCCAAAATTCGTATATTGATGAGAATATTGGGGATGATAAAAAGAAGTGGGGCAAAAACCTCCACTGAAGCAAACAGGAAAACGAATCAGGATTCCCAATTGAATTATGGAGACACGTCCTGCTGCAAATAGTTATACCCAATTTGCTTACTGCATCACATTGATGAAGTCACAAATATCAAGGGCACAAATATTTTAAAATGTCAAATTAGTAATTTATAAATATGATGTTTTCCATATCATCTAAGTACAATAAAAACTTTGATTTGATATACATTGGCATAGAAGGACTGGTTTAAATGACAACTTGGGGTTTAGGTGTGACATTATTTCATACAACTGAATTTTAAGGTGGAACAATAGTGTGATTATGGTTAGGACCCAAGCTCTGGAAGCAATATTTTGCCTTTATAGCATTGTGCAAATTACTTGCTCTCTATGTATCCTCCGCAGTAAAAGGAGGGTGGCCATTGTAACCACCTTACACGGAGTGCCGGAGGCATTCCATGGCAGGAGATAAGCGCACAGGACCTGCTCACTGTTGTCTTGCTAACTCCGGCTATGCCTTTCACTCAGCATTTGAATTTAAGCTAGTCACTTAAGGATTTAGAAGCCTCATTGCAAGTCAGTTCAGCTCAGATTTTCTCCCTCTCTTCCATTAATGTAACAGAAACATTTTCTATTTTAATATTTTATAGGTTTCTTACTCTACATAAGTGTAAGCAATTTTATAAGGTTTAAAAGAAGCTTATTACCCATTTCACATTAATTAAAACCAAGTATTATAATAAATAATTGTGACAAATAGAGAGTGATTCCTTAGTGCTTTCATAACCCTACTCGAATAGTTAATTTGACTAATCCGAAAACCAATTAAATAATCACTAAAGTTTACTTTTCATTATATTAATGTAAATTTTTGTATTTCATTAGTTACATCAGAGTTCCACTATGTTTTACGACAATCTTATTTACACATTTATCTATTTGTTTCTACTTTTGAAAAAAAAGTGGCTACAAGACTTAAAATTACACATGTGGATTGCATTTGTAGTTTTCATAATATTTATAGTATATGGCACTGAGTTAGAATTTCTTTTGGTATCCAATTAATATACTTGGGATGATTGCAAGGCAAAAATATTAAACATCTTTTAATATTAAAAGATGTGGATCAGTGTTTCTTTATT
The DNA here is from genome assembly GCA_003508835.1 of Eonycteris spelaea. Taxonomy (NCBI): domain Eukaryota; kingdom Metazoa; phylum Chordata; class Mammalia; order Chiroptera; family Pteropodidae; genus Eonycteris; species Eonycteris spelaea. The sequence goes on from PUFA01000011.1 coordinate 3,342,165, forward strand.
CAGCTACCATGTGTTGGGTATTGATTTTAAGCTATGCCCTTTTTTCAGTGTTAGAGTTTTAAGCAAGCAGAGATTGTATCCAAACTCGTTTTGTAGTTAATCTCAAATCCTAAATATAAACTCAAATGTAAACTCACTTCTAGTTCACTTTCTGACACAAGACATCAAAAAACAAGAAAAAAAAGTCTTTATAGTGAATTATAGAAAGACAACCCACATATTCCTAGGGGAAGAAATTTTCAGTAACATACCAACTGCAACCTGAAATCAATGAGTCCTTAGCAGGAGTGATCCTCCAAGATACAGCAAATCAGGAAGCTCACCCAATTAATTTTGATTATAGAAGGTATGACTACTTTTTTTACTGATATAATTGACATTATTTTCAAGTGTCTAACATAACAATTCAATATTGGTGTGTATTGCAAAAAAATGATCACCACAATAAGACTAGTTAACATTTGTCACCATACATAATTACAAATGCTTTTCTCATAATAAAATTTTTACTCCTTTAGCAACCTTCAACTATGCCATATAATATTAATTATAGTCTCCATGCTGTATATTATACCACCATGACTTCTTTATTTTATAACTGGATGTTTATGCATTTTGACCACATTCCCCCATTTCACCCACCTCCCACCCTCAGTCTCTGACAACCACCAATCTTTCTCAGTATCCATGAGCTTATTTTAAATTTTTATTTATTTATTTTTAATTTCCACGTATAAGTGAAATCATGGTATTTGCTTTCTCATTCTCTGTCTAACATATAGCATAATGCCCTCAAGGTCTACCTATGCTGTCACAAAAGTCAAGATTTCCTTTTTCTTCTGGTTGAATAATATTCCTGATTTTTTGAAAACGGAGAAAATTTTCTACATTAATAAGAGTATGGACAAGTATTCACAAGTCTTTTCTTTCAAATTGGCTTTGATTTTTAAATTACTTTCTTTACTTATATCCTTCTTATCGCTTTCAAAGCTTTGGGTAGATAGAACTAAGAAATCTTCATTTTTAAGAAAAAAAGGTGTAGAATATGTATATTATGTGTGTATAATTATATAATATGTATTAACTCTATATACACACAGTTTCTTATTTCTAAATAAATGCAAACCTATTATAAGAATTAAAAGTTCATTGAGTTATTTCAACACTAATTCAGACAAAACATTATAAATAATCAGTTGTGACAAAGAGAATATGATTCTTTACAGTGTCTGCATTATTTTACACTGAAAATATTGGTTTCTGATTACAGTAATATAATTTATATTGATTGAATCTTACTTTTTACCTATAGTAGTTTTAAAATCAAGATATTAACAATAAGATTACCAAAGTGAAGTTTGAGAGGGCTTTCTTTTTGTTTTGGTTTTGATTCCATTTGTCCTTATATCTCACTGGAGTGTAAATTGAAAATACTGAGCATTTAAAATAGTTTGAAGCAATTGTTTACTGTGGGGTTCTGGCAACTTGATACACGATTAGGTTAATTTTTGTCTTTAATCATATAAAATTACATTAAACATAAAGATTCCAAAGTAAAACCATAATAACAACATGGCGCATATACAAGGTTTTTATTCCATCCTCTCTCCTGTGTCCAATATCCTTTCCCTCTCATAAGTAATAGTTTTTATATTTTTATTTATTCTGTTTTATTTTGAAAATATAAGCAAATGAAGTACATATTAATATTCTTCCCCTTGCCTAGTTATATAGTTTAAACTCTGTCTTCACTTTTATTTTTTTCATCTACAGTTCATTTTCAATATAATTCCATATTTGCACCTAGAGGTATTCCTTGTTTCTTTTTATAGCTGCAAATATTTTATGTTGTGTATTTACCTTAATGTGATTAACCAGTGTCTTACTAATGGACACTTGGTTGTTTTGTTTTGCTATTAGATCACAATACATAGCCTTAAGCATACCCTTTTGAACACATACCTAACTACAAAGGGTATCATTTCACATCATATATTTTTAAGCTCAAGTATGTATGCAGCTAATTTAATAAAGTGCTAATTTTTCCCCCAAAGCTTATATTTGGAAATAAAATCATCTGGGAGAATACTTCTAACATGCCATGTATTCTAGGCATTAAAGAGGAAGGTGGAAGATACTGGGATCAAATCAAATTGAGAAAAAAAATTTGTGTAGAGAAAATGGAAATTTGGCATGTCCATATTGGATGGCTTTTAAGTAAATAATGGTCAACTACAAAGAGTAAGTCGAAGTTTTGTTGTTGTTGTCTGTTCTGTTTTGTTTTTATATTTGAAAGAAGGAAAGAGTTTGGAGCAGGTTCTTGATTGGGAGGCAATTATAAGTAAATTTAATATCCATCTCAAATAGAGAGGCTTGTTGAAACCAAAATTTATGTTTCAATAAGTCATCAAAATTTCTCCATGTTAATAGCGTTCTGAAACACCATACAGTAGTGGCATGCCCAGGGCTATATGAAGGAAAAGGCAGATATACTATCCTGACAAAGACACCAGGGAATCACGGAGGGCTTGAAACACAAGACTGAGTGGTCAACTGTAAAACAAATCGAGGTAGGAAGGAGTAGACCATAGGGCTGATGAGTAATACAAATCAAGAGATTCAGTGCCTTGGTGCAGGAAGAGATCAAAATAATAGTCCATTTTTAAATTTAACTTTAAAATTCAAAGAACATTTTTCTCATCAGAAAAACTACTGCAAATAATCAATTTTACTTCTAAAGAAAGTAGCAAAAGCCATACTCCATGCCCAGACTGGAATGCTTTGTTAAATGTAAACAGTTTTATCATTTCTGTATAGGCACATATTCAATGTTTTGTCATTGTAAAAGATTTATTATGGCAGATAAAAGTCTGATATAGTTTCAGATTATGCACAGCTGTATTCAGAGGTTTCTCATTGTCCAATATGATGTTGTGCTACCTATTACCCCATAGAGAGGTCTCCTTAATTCAAATCATATCTGGAAGCAAGCCCACGTCCCCTACTTCATTTTTTTCTATACTTAATATTTAATAACCATCATGACACATTCCCTTATTTTCCCTTTTCCAGCTATCATAAAACTCTCATTATAATGATAATATTTTTTGCTAATCAAAGCCTCTTATTATTGTATATACCAATGATTAAACTATTCTTTTATTTTTAATTATAATAGTCATAAGACAAACAAACAAAAAACAGTCCTTTCAACCTCTTCTATAACTTATCTCTCTTTTTCTGCTTGTGAAAATATAAGAATTTATGTAGCAATATTAACTCCATAGAGACAAAAACTCTCTTATTTCATGCTTTCTAAATTTCTATTCCAACTCCAGTGCCTAATCCAGTCAGATCCCTATATACATTATGTACTAAAGCATGTGAAAATGAAATAATATACAATACAGCTTATGACAAGCAGAGTGTTTATAAGTTGATCTAATCTTATTGATTGATTGATTGATTGATTGATTGACTGATTATACTATTTTTAAATTACTTGCTTGGCTAAATTTCTAGGGCCTTGCATTATTTGATTGTAAGTAGAAAGGGTGCTTTATAGACTAGATTATGGTAGGAACATCATTGTTCCCAAACTATAATCCCCCCAAAATGCAAACATAACTAACTAAAGTTGAGTGAGGTAAAACAAAAAAGTGCTGTTTTATGCTAGAAAGTAATTTGATTGATAAACACAAATTTCTGAAATTAAGGTTGTGTTTACCAAAGCAGCCAAACCTTTAAAAGATGAAAACATCTTATTTGGTCATTTTGTTATTAATGTTAACTGCGGCATGTTAGATCTGATAATAGAAACAGAAGACAGGGCTGAAGGGGAGCCTCATGGTGGGAGGAGATGCTCATTTTACTTCTTATCTTCGATCTATATCTAGTGGGACATCCAGAGCTCAATAAGGGTTCCTCTGCTCCACACATCAGAACACCAGAGAGATACACATGTCTGTATGTGTGAAGGTGGTGGATTGAAAAATATAGAGGAGGAAGAACATAGGTAGCAGTAAAGGCAGCACCTGTGAACCTGCCCCACTGAGGTGGCTGAACCTGCGGAGTAGGGCCTTCCTTCAATATGGCCTCAGCAAAAAAGAAAGAAAGAAAGAAAGAAAGAAAGAAAGAAAGAAAGAAAGAAGAAAGAAAGAAAGAAAGAAAGAAAGAAAGAAAGAAAGAGAAAGAAAGAAAGAAAGAGAAAAAGAAAAAAAAGAAAAGAAAAGAAAAAGAAAAAAAGAAAAAATTTAAACAGCAGTTAAGTTGGCGCCCATGGCTACAACTCCACAAGCTCCAACCCCTATTCCGCCCTACACCTTCCCTAACCCCCACTCTCCTACCTCCAGCCCCACACCCCCACTGAGGTGGTACTCATAAACCCAGAGAACCCAGGAACAGCAGCAGAGGCCATATACTCAGCCTTGACTCCCTGCCACAACTATGCTTCATGGCCACAGGAAGCCAAGCAGCAGCAGTGGCATTGGAGCCTCCAACTTAAGTCTCCCCATCCAAAGTGGTGGCAACAGTGAGTCTGACAACCCCTGACGTGGTGAAGGCACCTGTGACCCTAGCTCCCCCTGCCCCGCTACTCTCCCCATCCCACTGCCCAGGAAGCAGTGTCTATGATCCAAGTCATTCTGCTTGCGGCAAAGGTGCCTGACCTCACAGTGACCTTGGCAGCATCACTCATGACCACAGAAACACAAGCAACCTGGTCTGTGTGGGGCGTGGCACAAGAAGTGACAACAAGGGCACCAGCTTCACCTCTGGCAGAGGTAGTAGAGTATGGAAAATGCTGGCTCCCAAATATAGCCATAGGCAACTCAGATAAGAGAATCCAAAATCTTGTACTATAGCGCCACCTACTAGAATACAAAAGAAAGGCCTCTGATTATCAACTTACTGAACTTAGAATCAAAGTAAACAAAACTCTACCTAAATAACAAAGTGTTTGCTACTCCAAATGTGTGAGCAGAGGAATTCATCAAGCACCATGAAAATTAAGGTAAATGGTATCACAAAACAAAATGACAATTCTCCAGAAACCAAACTTAAAGTCACTGAAGATTGTGCTCTGATAGAGAATTCAAAATGTCTGTCATGAAGAAGCTCAATGAGCTACAAGAAAACTCAGAACGGCAACTCAATGAGCACAGGGTTAAAATTAATAAACAAAAACTCTTCCAAAGAAACTGAAAGTCTGGAAAAAAAAATTCTAAAACTGAAGAACATAAATGAGATGAAGAATGTATTGGAAATGGAGCATATCAAACAGAAAAGAGAATTAGCGAGCCTAAAGATAGAAATCTAGAAATGATTCAGGCAGAAGAGTTTTGTTTTGTTTTAAATAAAGAAACTTTATGAGAACTCTCCAACTCCATCAGAAAAGGCAACATAAAGATAATGGGTATCCCAGAAGGAGAAGATGGAGAGATGGGATTAAAGAGTTTATTTAAAGAAATAATAGCTGAGAACATCCCATACCCAGGGAAGGAACTGTATATACAAGTCAATTAAGCTAATAAATAAAACAATTATCTCAATGCAAAAAGACCTTCTCCAAGGTGCCTTATATTAAAACTGTCAAAAGCCTATGATAAAGAAAGAATTTAAAGGCAGCTGTGGAAAAAAAGACAACCTGCAAAGGAACACCCATTAGGATATCAGCAAATTTCTCAGCAGAAACTCTATAGGCCAAGAAAATGGAATGACATATCTGAAATATTTAAAGATAAAAATTGCCAGCCAAGAATATTCTGTTCAGCAAAGTTATCCTTTAGTTATGAAGGAGAAATAAAGACTTTCACAGATAAATAGAAGCTGAGGGAGTTCACCACCACTAGATTCGTCTTACAAGAAATGTTAAAAGAAGCTCTTCTACCTGAAATAAAAAGGCAAAAGTATACAAAATTTTTAGTAAGGTGATAAATAGACAGAATCAGAAAATCACAATTTTACTTTAGATTAGGGTATTAAACAATTATTGCAAAAAGTTAAAGGGAAAAAGCATTAAAAATAACTATAGCTACTGCAATTTGGTAATGAACTCCAACATAAAAAAAAAAATTTGAAAACAAAAACATAAAAAGTGAGGAGAAAAAGATAGAACTTGTGCAGGCAAATGAAGATAGAATGCTATCAGCAGAAAAAGGGCTATTTTATTTATGAGACTTTTATACAAACTTCATGATAACCACAAAGCAAAAATCTAAAGCAGAGATATGAAATTTTAAAAAAAGATAAAACTGAGAAAATCTCATAAAAAACTCCACCAAACTTAAATGGCAGACAGAAACACAAGAGAAAAGAAGTAATGGAGATATAGAACGATCAGAAAACAAAAGATAAAATGACAGTAATAAGTCCTCACACGTTAATAGTCACCCTAATTGTAAATGAATTGAACCCATCAATTAAAAGTCACAGAGTGGCTAGATGGATTAAAAAACAAGACCTAGTCTATGGCCATGCTACCTTGAACACGCCTGATCTTGTCTAATGTTGGAACCTAAGAAGGGTTGGCCTGGTTAGTACTTGGATGGGAGACCACCTAGGAAGACCAGGTGCTGTAGGCATAAAAATAATAATAATAAAATAAAATAAGACTCAACTATATACTGTCTTTAGGAGACCCATCTCAGCTCTAAAGACAAACATAGGTTCAAAGTAAAGGGTGGAAGATGATACTCCAAGCAAATGGTAGCCAAAAGTAAGTGAGTATAGTGATATTAATATCAGATAAACTAGATTTTAACCCAAAAAAAGGTAACAAGAGACAAAATGGACATAATTTAGTAATAAAAGTGGCAACCCATCAAGAAGACAAAACAGTTAAGATATATGCACGCAACATAGGAGCATCAAAATATATAAATCAATTATAAACAGACTTAAAGAGAGAAATTGACAGCTGCACGATAATAGTAGAAAATGTCAATGCCCCACTTACATTAATAAATAGATCCAGACAAAAAGTCAACAAGGAACATCAGCCTTAAATGATCCATTAAACCAGATAAACATAATGGATATGTATATAGAACATCCCACCCAAAAGCAGCAGAATATACATTCTTCTCAAGTGCAAGTTGAATGCTTTTAAAGATAGACCATATGTTGGGACACAAAACAATAAATTTCAATAAATTTCAATAAATTTCAAAATTCAATAAATTTAAAGTTGAAATCATATCAAATATCTTTTCTGGTAGCAATAGTGTGAAACTAGAAATCAACTACTTAAAGAAAGGGGGAAAACACAAATGAGTGATTTTCTATATAATAATAAGGACTTAAAAGACAATAGAAAAGATCAATAAAACTACGAACTGACTCTTTGAAAGACAAATAAAATGGACAAATCTTTAGCTAAGCTCACTAAAAAGGAGAAAAGGCTGAAATAAATAAAATCAGAAATGAAAAATGAGAAGTTACAAAGGATACTACAGAAATGCAGAGGATCTTAACAGACTAAAGAAAAATATGCCAACAAATTGGACAACATAGAATTGAAGAAATGCTTAGAATCAAATAAATGCTTAGAATCATACAACCTTTTAAGATTAAGTCATGAGAAAAATGAGAATCTGAATAGACCTATCACCAGTAAGGAGAAACAGTAATCAAAAACATCCTCAAAAACAAAAATCCAGGACTAGACAGCTTCACTAATGAATTCTACCAAACATTCAAAGAAGACTTACTACCTATCCTTCTAAAACTTTTCCAGAGTTGAAAACGGATGATTTCTAACCCATTTTGTGAAGGGAAGCCAATATTACCCTGATGCCAAAACCAGACAAGGACATCTCACCCGCTCTCTCGCTCTCTCTCACACATGCACACACACATAATTACAGACCAATATCTCTGATGAACGTAAATGCAAAAATCCTCAACAAAATATTAGCAAAACAAATACAATACATTAAAAGGACCATACACCATGATCAAGTTAGATTTATTCAAGGGGTCTTAGAATGGTTTGTTATCCACAAACCAACCAATGTGATATACCACATTAACAAAATAAAGGATAAAAATCATATGGTCATCTTAATAGGTACATAAAAAGCATTTGACAAGATTTATTATCCACTTATGATTTAACAAACTCTCAATAGCACGAGTATAGAAGGAACCTCAATGTATCAAAGCTATATCATACTCAACAGTGAAAAACTGATAGCTTTCTTCTAAGATCAGGAACAAGACAAGGTTGATCACTCTCACCATTTTTATTCAACATGGTATTGGAAATCCTGGCCAAGTAGTTAGGCAAGTTAAAGAAAGAAAAAGCACCCAAATTTGACATTGTCTTGTATACCTAAAACTTACATAATATTATAAACCAATGTAACCTCATCATTCTTGTATAAGTATGATTCAGCTATTGAAACAATTGAAATAGGTATTTACATATAGAAAGTTATTCATTGAAAATATTTAAATATTAAATGGAAACAGCTGCCATATTCAATATGCACATTGAATATTTGCTTGGAAATATGATTATTTTAAAAAGTAAGTCTTCTCTTTTAATCTTTACTAGAAGACATAAAGAAGCAATAAATTAGAGTTCAATATAAGAAAATTAAAGGGTTTTTTTTTTTTTTGCTTTTGCTTTTGTTTCTGACAACATAGAAGTTTCTCTACTCATTGTCCTAGAGTTACTAGCCCAGAAGTAGTAAGACAACTCTACAGTGATCGGAGACCCATACTCCTTCTATATCACTATTCTGCCATCTTCAATTTATAGCTTAAATTTCATGGCACAAGACGGCTGCTTGAGCTCCAGGTAACATGTCCACATTGCAGCCAACAGGGAAGGGAAAAAAAAAGAGGAAGGGGTCATGACACTTGTTTAAAGGTCTAGTGACTTATATCCCATTAATCCAAATTTAATCAGACTTAATAGTGATTAAAGCTTGAAAATGAGTCTTTTTTTCCAACTAGTCATATACCCAGCCTAAAATCTATAGTTTTATGTTTATTAAACAAAAGGGAGAATAAATATCAGGGAACAAATAACTTTCTACCACAGCTCAAAAGAGGCTCAGGATATTACCATAGAATTCAGAATTTAATTTTTTTTTCAATTTATGGATTAAGATGTTTAGAAGAGACAATACAGATTTATAAATGAAATAGCTGAGTTCAAACCTCTTCCTTTACAATAGATGGAATTAAACAAATAATAGTCTACTATTTAGTATAATAATATTAAATATTGAGTAATGTCATCTGTATCAAATAGAACAATTACTTCACATCATCTTTTAGCAATAGAAAAGCAATATTCAAGAATTGGTATTACTAATACTAGCATTAACTTACAATGGTTTAAGTGATAAATAAAATATGGTAAGAATAAACTTAAAAATGTCAATGTTATTAATGATTCTCTACACAGTTAATAGTGGATAATGCAGATAATACAGATAATAATGCAGATAATTTTCTCAGAAGACCCAGAATTCAATCTATTATCATTAAGCACCAATGAACAAACTTTCCCAAAAACATTGGCCAGAGGGGCACTCTTGGAATTAACTCTTTCAGTTGATCAGAGTAGCTATTTATCATGAATGATTGAAAATACGATATCTTAATAATTCCAGTTCCTTATTGAATAGTGTCAAGCTTCCAAGCTTCTTGCTTATGTGACACTCCATTTAATACTAAATTCTATCAAAAATGATAAGCCATTCAAGTGTTTACCCTATTTTTCAAATGAAGAAACTGAAGCTGGGAGAGGCTAATTGATTTTTTATAATTCACACAGATATTGAAATCCTGGTTCAAGCCTTTTTTAAACCATACTAAATCCAAGTGTCTGGAATACTACTTATGTAAATATGAGTGTAAAACTAACAAAAAGAATATATGTGTTTTTTACTGATATTATTCAAATGTCATTGTAAATTATGGATTTATGGATTTTAAAAAGTGTGTAAAACTGGGGAAAAATAGATCATGTTTTGTCTATGATAATGTATATTATATGTGACTATAAAAAAGTAATTATAAACCATATTATATAAAGAGATGAGAAATACAAAATTATGAGAAATGAATTTATTGAGAAACAAGACAAAATAGTTAAGCAGATAAGTAATAGTTTATGCAACCCTTTGTTATGGTATTAGTTCAGTTTAGCAATTGAAAAATTTTGCTGAGTTAAATCTATAGCCATGTCACCCTGAACAAGCCCGATGCCATCTGATCTCAGAAGCTAAGCAGGGTCAGGCCTGGTTAGTACTTGGATGGGAGACTACCTAGGAAGACTAGGTGCTGTAAGTGTAAAAAAATTTTTTAAAATAAGGGATTGTAAACTGTGACAAGGTCTTTGCAATCTGTGAGGTCAACCAAGGGAATTGCCTCACCTAAAAAAAAAGTTTACTGAGTCAATAATTAGTTGCATGTAGATAAGCGCCTATGAAAATATTTAGTAAATTGAACCTTTAAACAATTTCTCATTTGTCGTAATGTAAAACTTGTAGTCAAGAAGAAATATAATCATAAATATAGTCACAATCCCACCAGCCCAGAGATTTAAAAAGAAAAGGTGAAACCAAGAATAAAGAGAGAGGAGAGTACATGCAAAGAAATGCAATTTCTGCCTAGATTTTAGTTTTTCTTTTCCTTACATCGAGCTCCATTGCTTGGGTAGCTGATTGTATATAAGATAACCTAGATTCCAGCTATATAGCAGGTAATATTTACAATTTTAATGTCATCAAACCCTCTTCTACTTCATTTCCTTCATGATGAGCCAGACGACCTTTTGAAATAAAAATATAATTACAATTTTAGATTTAATGTTGTTCAATATGGTCTCATAATTTTCATAATTAAATCCAAGCACATTAATTATCATGGTGTTTATTATAGTTTGTGATCTAGTCGCTGCTTATAAGTCTAGGTTTATCTCTTACTCTCTGTCTCCTACCCCATATACCAATTTATCTTTATTTATATTTCTTTAATTTATTCAAAAATTTTTATATTGACTACATAATATAAATCAGACAGTTTTAGGTGTTTGAGACACAATTAAAGAACACAGACACCTGGCCGCATGGAGCTCATATTCTCTTCCCTAACCCTGACTGAGTCACTAAAAGGTTCAGATCATTTGAAATGGAGACAATAATGGCAGCTCTTTTATTTGTTTACCTCCACATCTGTCAAGTGCTCTCTCACATACTATTTCTTTAGATAATGACTGGAACTCTCTGCTATGGTCATACTTTTCATACTTTGGACCTTTGAATGTGCTAGTTCCTATGACTGAAATGGATTTATTTCTCCTATCTCTCACCCTAACTGTTCTCCTAGCTAACTTCTGTGTTTCTTCAAAACTCAGCTCAATCATAACCTCATTCAGTTGAGAATGCTTGACTGATCTCAGCCCCACCTCATCAGATTGGCTTTGGTATTTTTCCCATGTGCTGCTATGACATAATTCAAATGCTATAAGTTTAATAAGATCATTTCGAATATTTCACTTATATTTTTATTTGAGGTATATTGCTATAGTTTGGTTTTGGTGATCTAAAAATAGAGTATTCAATTCTGTAAAAATATTCAGGAAATATAAATTGTTGCTTATCAGATTCAAGAACATATTTTTACAAAACAAAGACAACTATTTCAAAATGTGCTGAATAAAGATATGCTCTTTTGTTAAGAAGTTTATGTAGTTACAAAAATTGTTAAGAGATTTGTTTTGATTGTTTAAAGTTCGACAAAGTTACGTCTGAATTTATGCACCATTTGACTGAAGATTCGAATGATACTTCAATATACGAAAGTGCATACGTATACGTCTTAAGTGTATATGTATGTATTTATAGTGAATTTTTGAATAACTAGTTCATATTTGATAAAGAATCGTTAGACCTGATTTTAGAATGGAAAAGAGTTTTATGATTATCCTTGGATAAAGAGACATTTATTAAATACTGAATCATAATCTTAAACATGGAATGAATGAGTCACCATCACAGCTTTTTTGGAGAAATCTCAGAATTTGAGCATAAGTAAATAAATTTAAATCTCAAAAGTTAACACCATAAACCAATATAAAATAGAAATAACCTAATGGTGGGAATATCCAAAGAAAAAATCAGAGTTCTTATAAATTCTAGAGTGATTGATGCTATAGAGTGAATGTTTGTGTCCCCTCAACCCCAATTCAAATGCTGAAACCTTATCCCCAATATAATGGTATTTGGAGGTGAGGCCTTTGGGAAGTAATTAGGTCATGTGGGTGGAGTCTTCATGAATGGGATTAATACCCTTATAAAAGAAGCAATCAGAGAGCCTCCTCACCCACTTCTGTCATGTAAGGACACAGTAAAAAGATGGCAGCCTATGAACCATGAGTGGGTTCCCACCAGACAGCAAATCTGCCTTTACCTTAACCTTGGACTCCGCAGCTCCTGGAACTATGAAGAATAAATGTCTGTTGTTTAAAAGCCACCAATGGTATTTCATTATAGCAGCTCTAATGGACTAAGACAATTGACAATGAGAAAAAAATGGAGTGTGTGGCCATTGTGATCTTTTCATCCACAAGTAACCTGCATATTGAAAGATCATGGGATTATTTAATGTAGTTGCAATTTGTTAATGTTCTCTATTCTTAACTCCTTTTAGAGTTGTGAAGCAGTGATCCATAGTCTTTGAGAAATGCAGCCCCTCTTTGTCTTCTCCCATATCTGTTGACTTTCTTATTTGGCTTCCTTATAAATGTGATTCCAAAAGAAGGTTTAATTTGAAGATGATTTCTAATGTTAGTAACAACTGCTGGTCAAATACTAGAAATTTCTTTATACACATCAAGACCACCTTTTAAAAAATTAACCCCATCAATAACATCGACATTAGGAACAAAATTTTTCCAGGAGGGACTTTCAAGCTTCTATTTCACAACTGGCTTTTATGGGTTTAAACACAAGCTTGACATTATGTGAATGCAGTTTGCTGTGTTTAATTACTATCATTATTATTATTATAGATACAGTAGTAATTATCTCTTCTTACTGTCTCATTATGTTTTGATTAATTCACATAATAAAAGTTTACTGTAAATATAAGGTTAGATAACATTCAAGAAAACATGTAATTATGGAATATATAATCATATACAATCTAACAGCTGAACATTTTCCAACATTTCTAACAATTAAATGTTTAGAAAGTAAAGAATTAGCTGCTTTTAATAACATAGGTACAGTTCTGGAGGCAATGGCTACAGAAGGCTTTATTTGTTGACCTAAAATTACTTTACTTCTGTTATATTAATAATATCTAGGTTTCTCAAAAACCCGCTAGCAAAAAAAAAAAAAAAAATCTTTTCAGCTTTATTAATGATTCATATGGCAGTTTCTGAAGAGACAAGTCCCACAGAGAAGGAACACTTGATTAATGACCTGGAAACACTTTTCCTTTTCAGCTGATTAAATAAAATTGACTGGATTTTTACATTTTTATAATAAAATGACCCGCAGGGCTGAGATGACACAGTGAAAGCAGCATGTTCACTCTTCAGCAGATTTTTATTTTGTCACTTGTAAAAATGAAAGGGCTAACCACCCAAGCAGAAAAATGCACTTTATCATTGTCCATGGCTGCCATGCTGACAAATGCTGCATACAAATATAAAAGCATGGAGGAAAATAGATAGTGTTTATTTTCAGCATAATTTTGTCTAATGATGAATAAAGACTTATTATTCCTGGGCCTAGAAATTATATTATTAAATTATTGTTTAAAATTATTTTTAAAAACTAGAATTAAAGAAAAGAAAAACCTTGAACCTTTACCTGTAATCTTTAGAGGCATTCAGTATAACCATAGTAGCTTTATTGAATGCCATTTTTGCTTCTGGGCTGAGGGGATTCTCTTTGGAGGCCAAAGTTCTGTTCTTACTTTCACACTAACAGGTTCACAGACAGCCCCAGACAAAACTGTGAAGTAGGAAAAACTGTTTTTTCTTGCATTTCCCACAACATCATCTTTCTTTCCTTTTCTGAATCCTTTCCAGAGCACTGTTCAGCCAGGATCTGACCTCTAATTTAGTGTCTCTTTCAATTCCTTTGCTCCCTAAATCCTTGCTTAGTTGCTTACACTTGTCTGTTACCTTAAAGTGGTACCTCTGTATTCCCCATATCCCTCTTCCAAACTATGGCTGCTATCTACATCTATTCTTCAAATTGTACTAGTTCCAGGCCCATTGCCTCAGGTTATCTCAAAAGAAACCCCTTCCTAGCTGTTGACTTGATAATGAAGAAGGCCAGAGGAAATTATCTTTTAGACCAGAAGTTACTAAATGGTTGCCCTATTTTTAGCTAAAGAAGTGCTCGGTTTGGCCTACCAATTAAATTCAAGATACTTTACACAAAAACCATAAATTTTGTGTATTTCTTAAAACATCAAAAATTTTCAGCACCAGGCTAGCTTTCCTACATGGCAACAGTCGTGTGAAGAAGGTACCTTAGATGGTGGGATGTGTGAGATGGGATACAGGCATACCACATCTCCCTTTCTCTCTAGTGCCCTTGACCCTGAAGTTGAATATTATTCACTTGATCTCATTACTCTCATTCAACTTCTCTCATCGATATTACCTGTTTGATGTTGGTAGGTCTCTGAATTTGTGAGCCCTAACCAAAATCTAAGGGTTCTTCTTGACCATCAAAATGATATTTTACAATTTTATTTTTCTTTTCCTAGGGGGAAAAAACATAACGGCCCTTGCCATTTAATTCATTGAAACAACAGTAACAAGATAATTTCTAACTACTAGGAGTGGTAGACAAGCTGCACATTGTGGAAATTTAATGTCATCATAAGTATTTGCGGGCAAACATGAGTTGTCTGTGCCCATAGTAATACTTTGTCCTCTTAACTGGCTGATAGTCTCAAAATTCAAATCCGTCAAGGAAGTAAGTATATGATTTGAATTTGAAAGTTATTAAACTCAGAGAAGACTGGCATTAGATAATATACTTCATCTTCTATTTATTTTGTGAAGTTTCAGGACAGCAACACAGGTACTAGTATATATATTTTCATAAGAGAAGGGGAACAAATCACTGAGAAATACTGTTGACCTTGAGTTGGACCAGTACTACTTAATAAAAGCTACCATGTTATGATACTAAGTCACTTTTATCATTTCTCTTGAGTATTATGATCTACTTATTAATAAACACATAAGAAGCTTTGAGATTGCCATACTGGAAATGAGTATCCTTATTCTTATATCTTTATATATAAAATGATATAGAAATAATATGGTTAATTCAGTTTTATGATATAAATATCAATAATTCAGTACATGTAATGATATACCTTTATGCAATATATCTCTAGTACTTACTACTTTCTGTGTATTTTACCATAAATTAATTCTCCAGATTAGCAAAAATTGAACAGAAGCCCTGTGATGGCAGATTTTTAGTCTACATTGTCACCATTGTACATGTAGCCTTAGAATCATACTGGTACATAGTCAAAACACAGTAAACATTCATTATTTGTTGAAGATAGTGGTTGAATTTAAAGTGAATTCTCAGACTCTCTATCTTGAAGCATATATATGTCACTCATAAATTCTAAGCAACTTGATTATTTTTGTCCTTTCCAATCTAATATTTATCTGATTCTGTATACTGGGCCAACATCTTAATTACATTTGGAAGGACAATTACTTATTGCACATCTAAATGAATGTTCAGTATTATGTTCAATTCAAGAAATCCACCCAAATCATTAAGTGTAGATCTCTCATAAGTACAATAGAGGCATAAAAAAGTGTGTTTACATCTGCTTCTGGAGAGTTTACCATCTTGTTACATTGATAGACTTATTTTGCCTTCCCTTTAATTAGAACATCACTTAATAATTATTAATCTCCAATTTATATAATTGGCCTCCATGCTACAGTCTTGATTCTCCATAATCCTTGCTCTGTATAGTCACTAGTATATATGTAACTCATTTCATATTTGTTAAATACACACACAACACACACACACACACACACACACGGATGTATTCCTTAAGTAAGGTTGTTTCTAAATCTTTCCAGGGTAATTGAAGACTATTTTATTTCTATTCATTGCAATATCAGTTTAGCTGTTTTGAGTTACATAATGATTTTAGCTTTGAAGTTAAAGGTCAATCTCAGGGCAAGGAGCACTTTACTGTGAAGCTGGAAATATAAAGAAGTGTGAATAAAACTGTTCATGACCCTCTGAGTCTCTGTGAGCCAGGACTTAAGCAAGAATTTGAAGGATGTCAAATGCACACTCACTTCAACAGGCCATTATAAATGCCGTACAACTCTCCATAGCATGCAATAAGGCTGGTGACACTGGACACATGGTGGGGTGCCTGTAGCAAACCATGAGATAATTGCATTTACATGGAGCTCTCTGAGGAGTGCAAAGCCCTTTATGGATTTCATTCTGAATCGATTTATGCAATTCCCAAATGTGTTCTGCCAAATTAGAAAGGGATAGATTATATCCCAAGTTTTATAGATGAGAAAATGAGCCTAAAGAAAAGATATGTATCTTACTGAAAGCCCCGGAAAATACTTTTAGAACTGTCCATTTGACATGACATTTTCGTGTCATTGCACTTTTACTTTTTAATCGAGAGCACACTACCACCACACAGACACTGAGGGAGGCCTCGGAAAACAATTTCATGCAGCTATTACTTTCAGGTTTATAGGCTCTCAGAAAAAGTTCAGAAGTTCAATTGGATGACATAATAAGAAGTTCAGACAGTCAGAGTCTATCAGTGAAAGTAATACCATGAAATTAAAATATAGATTATTTTTCCCTTTCATATACTAAGAACCATTCCTGTTTCTACATGGACAGAATTCAGAAAGAACTATGTTTAGAAATAGTCCCTCTTTTATTTTACATGAAGTTTTCAAAGGGAGACTGGAAATGGCAGGGGGCGGAAACTGAGGAAAATGAGAAATCCAGGTGTCGTAGAAAAGGGAAAATACTAGGATTTCATTACCCTTTGAACACAAACCTTAAAACACAAGGCCAACACAAGGTCTCAGGGACCTCAGGATTCAGCTTTCTGATTTTCTTTTCTTTGCTGAATAAAACCTTCTCTCCTGTGAGAAAGCTGCTCTTCCTCCCAAATGAGGTTGACGTGTTTTTGTTTTCACAAGTCAAAATTCAGTTTTAAACACTTCTCTCGGTATGCTAGTCTTGCCTCATCGGAATCCTGTGCCAGCACGGGCAAACAGTTAAAGTCAAGGGAATAGAATTAGCTGGATGACTTCACTTTCATCATTTTAAAACATGAAAAGCATCAACAATATTCACTTAGTTAAACTTTGTGGAGTACCTTTGTGACCAAAATTAAAATGTAGAAAGGATTCCTAATATGTTAGAATCTAAAGAATGACAATGCTGTTAACTTTAAAAATATAATGTGAATGAGTATTAGAGTCAATCTCAGGCTTATTTACCACTGCGGTAATATGCAAACTTCAATGTTTAGAATAAAATATTCTTATATATTGGATATTTTTTAATGGAGAACTCCATTTATATAGCATCTAGATTCCCAAACTTCAAAACTCAGAATATAAGATGAAGTGTATGGCACAGGTCCCAGATCTTGACAATAAGCCACCATATAGGCAGTGAGGCAAGGACATTAACAGTAGCAAAACTGACCTATGTCACTGGGATTTGTAGCAGGTTGAGGACACAGGTTGATGCAGAAAAGATTTTGCACAGTCATAGCGCCTACTTATACAACTAGAGAGGTTCCCTCTTTCAGGTTCTGACCCACGGTTATCGAATGTGGGATTTAATTGTCCAGAGTAGGCTTGTGTGAAACGTGGATGGATTCTACGACTTCCCTGACAGTATATATACAACAGTGTGTGTGTGTGTGTGTGTGTGTGTGTGTGTGTGTGTTTCTTTGTGGAAATAAGAAAACAGCTTTCCTCAAGTTTTTAAAGAAAATTTATATTGAAACAAAAGGAAAGCCAAGTGTGTGTATTTGCCTGGAGGCCGTGTGGTCTAGTAGAGCTGAGCTCCACCAAGAGATGGAGAAATTTGTGCCTTAGTCTCAGTCTTTCACAAAGCAATTGTTTGACCTTAGGCAAGTTACCTAATCTCTTCATGTCTCAGCTTTCTGGACCATGAAATAGGGGAAATAATACCCTGCACCTGCCTTTCTTAGCTCATAGGGTTATGGTGAGGATCAAATAAGAATTCGTAAGGAAACCTTTAGCATCAAAATGCATGGCTTATGGAGACTGATCTTTCCTGCTCTTCCCTGTACCCCCTCCCCACTACCTTTATCCCCTCATAAATTCACTGAGAAATTCCATCCCTTGCTTACAGGACAATTCCCCAACTAGCACTAAATAACATTGCCTTTCACATGCTAAATCCAATATTTTATAAAATTTCACATTTATTAAACATGGAGAATATTATTAGGCTCTGCTTAGTAAACTTTCTACCACCCAGGCCCCAGCTTCCTGGGTGAAGTCCTTTCTCCAAGGCCACATAAAGGCTCTCTCTTTGTAATTCCTCAGAGCTCTCTCTGTTCAAGATTTATATTATCACAATCATCACCGTACTATACTTATTTATTTACTGGACCATCTGCCTAACTAGACTGATAGCACCATCTCTTCTTCTTTAAATAAGCCCCCAACCACAGTGTAGGGCCATATATATAGTAGCCACATGGCAGCCACATAAAGTAGCTGTTGAATAAGAAACTGAATATTAACTGCACTCTATGAAAAACTTTACATAGAGTATGCTGCAACTTTATGAGAAAGTAGAAGAAGTTTCTGTAGTTTTGCTATGTGAGGTATGATGCATATGCTATTAAATGACATATGGTTTTCCAGTAGAGAACAGTTTGTGTGCATTATTTTAACTATGTTTTAGTATCTTTTGTAGCCAATCCTCTAGTGTTTTTATTTTTCCAGGCAAAAATAGTTCCTGAAACTTGTCAGGTTTATTTCTGAATGAATCCTTTGTAGAAGTTCACATCTATCCCCATGTACATGTTACTTCTGTTTGAAAACATTATATTTAGCCCTAGTATTGAAGCACCCATTATACCTATTCTACACATTATATACATTCAAATTTAAATAAAAAGGCATTCAAGATTATATCAAAAAAAATTTAACTAAAACAAAAAACAGATTACTTATCTTGATAATTTAGCCTTCCTAAAATTGTCCACTGCAGCCTAATCTTGATTCTTCTCTCCCTGGAATCTTTGTACTGTCAAGAGGAAATAAGAATAAAATTTGCCTCAGGTACTAGCTTGCAACCATTCATTTTGCCACCCCTAATCATATGCTGATTAGAGCCTAATTCAGGCCTCCCCTAGTATTTACTAGTCTGCCAAAGACCAATGCGTGGGGATTAGGGGAATGAACATTCCTTCTAGCAAGGAGAGACTGGCTAAAATTTGTCACATGGAATTTGTTCTTCCATTATTTAGACTTTGAGACCATAGTAAGTTGTATCATTCCCCACCCCCAACCCACATGTCACATTGGTCCTATTTGCCAATCACGCACTGTTCCAGATACTCTCTGAGTCTCTTCCTCCTTAAACTTAAGCTTCTTTCGGTCATGCCTCACTATCTTATTACTGGGATGTAGAGGAACATCTGTTTCAAGCTTCTCAGTTTAAAAGTAGGTAGCAAGAAATCCTATCTATTGGCATGTTGCTATCACATTAGATATAGAGTTATAAGCTATATTTAGATAAACCAGTTTAGCATTTTCAATTTGTTTCTTATTTTATTAAATTAAGGATGCCTGGTTTTTACAAAGAATTTCATTTTTTAAAACTCATCATGACCCAAGTCTTTGTTTTGAGTAGAATACCCTCAAAGAAATAACTGCTCAATTTTGAGAAATGTAACGCTTTTCATTCTTTCTGATTTTGAGGATACAGCTACTCCAAGGAGATCAGAAAACAAATGGAGAATAAAAGCAAATCCCAGGGCTTAAACCCAGAAAGAGTAATGAAAGATCATTTTAGCAAACTTATTTCAAAAGAGTATGATTAATTAACTAAATTGTTCTGGGGTTGTAATAATAAAAATATAAATCCAACACTTGATATCACAAGTGTCCATATTTCACTTCATTCCTATGCAGGTAGCATGAACACTTACTCATCTACCTCGTTCTAAAGTTTTTTCTAATCCAATAGAATAAGACATTTTCCCTCTACTCCTGATAACTACCCTCCATGAAATTTGTCCTAGCTATGATTTTTCCATTACCAAATGCCTTATACACTCTAAAGTTTCACCACACAACATGCTGTTTTTGTCTCAGTGTCTGGTGTCTTTGCTCAGACTGTCTTTATCGCATGTTTTCTTGTAGAATAACAAAAATATCCCCTTCCCACCCCATTACTTAGTGTGAAGATAATTTTCATTTGACCAGTCCAAGTATATGTAGGAGCTAGAATTATTAAGTATTTTAGTTTGTTATAGAAATATTAAGACTTGGTTTTACCAATTCAAAAATTATATTTTAATAGTGGACATGTTATAACTTTTTTCCTAAATTTTATTGAGGATGTTCAGAAGAACATCTTAATTTTAATATAATTTAGGGCATTTTCGTGTACATAGTATTGTTTTAGTCATTGTGCATTGCAAGTTTTGTGATGCCATTCTCTTTTTTTTCAAAATTAGTTTCTTAACCTCTGAAGAGCACAGAACCTCTGAAGAACTCTGACAACCTCAAAAGTATAGATCTTCCATTCTTGTCCTTTTATTTAGTATATTTATATATCCTCTTCAGCCTGGAAGAGTCATGTTTTCAAAATCCAGTGGCAAACAAAAACTCTTCTGATGATCTCTATCTCAATGTTATTTTATATCTTACAAGAAGTAGGATTAGAAAGGTAAGAATTGTGGGTGATCTTAAAATGTTGTATAATATGATTAGACTCTACCCTGCCTAGAACTAAGACCTACTTCTCTTCATTCATTCAGAAATATGTATTATATGTCTACCACAGGAGACAAAATATCTTCATGGAGCCTACAATTCAGTGGAAGGTAAAATAATCACATAAATAAATGTAAAATTATAATTATGACAAATGAAGGTGAGGTATATAGTGATATAAGAGCAAATGATAGAAATTTGACTTACGTAGAAAGGTTGATTAAAGCATCCTTAAGGAATTAACATTTGAAATGAAATCTGAAGGATTATCAATATTTATCTAAATAAAGAAGGGACTAAGGAAAATTCATGGGCCTGGAAAAAAGATCAATATAGCTAAAGAAAACAGACTAGAGAAAGACATGATTCCAACTGAGTTTGTGAAAAAAAGAAATAGGCCTTATAGGTCAAGTTCAGAAATTTAGAGTTTATCCCAAGAGCTATAAGAAACAATTAAAGGACTTTAAGAAACAAGGAAGGGAATGGCATACTAGGAGGGAGGAAGAATGTAACCGTATGTTTAGATTTGCTCTCTTGAAAATATTCTTCTAGTTGTATGTAAAGAACAGATTTAAACAATAAAAGGGAAGATAGATGAGGTAGACCAGTGATCTGGCTTTTGCAGTATCTAAACAGGAATAAGTACAGTATGTACTAGCATGGTTTCAGTGACGTTGGAGCAAAACGAACAGATTTAAGAGATACTTAGGCAACAAAGACAATGGGAATGGGAATGGATGTCTAGTGGATAAGTTTTAAGGAGATGTTTAAAAAAGACAGGTTTCTGACTTGAGATATTATATTTGAGTTCCATTTCCAGAGATGGAGAATCCTGGAAGAGGAATCAATTTTCAAGAGAAAGACCATGGGTTTGGAGCTATCAAGTGTGCATTTTGAGGTCCACTGAGATTAGTAGCAGCACAAAAATAATGGTCTTTTTATAAAGATTAATTAAGCATAAATTTGTCAGGTGAATTGGGTATGGTAATAATGGAAAAAATAAAAGTAGATAGTAGACTATTGTAACAATCTATGTGCCAGATATCAAATAGAAGGAGCAGACTAAATAAATAAGAAAATTAATGAACGATTTTTTATTATAAATTAAAATGTAAATGCACTTAGCAAATACTTGCAAAGAGCAAGAGAGAATGGACTATTTAGAAAAAGACCAATTGGAAATTATTCTTTCTTTTCCTTTGGAATAAGATTATTTTACGTGAGAGATGGAATTTCAAAGTACTTTATTGGGTAACAGCCAATTCAAATTGTAACAAATTAAGAAGTAAAAAATATTTTAGCATAGGGTATAGTTTGAAGGCCAGGAGAGAGAAAAATTTTGACCAAGGCAGTAAAGTGTGTTTCTCTTGCCTTTGCTCCTTAGGTTGTCACCATTCTCATCTTTCCCATTCTCTTCTGCTTCTCCCCTTCCCTCGCTGTTCACTTACAGTAGACTATTGCTGCCTTATAGCTAAATATAAATTTATAGAAACAGAAACAAACAAAATGTATTTATGTTGTGTATCTAGTAAAGACCTACTATATATTTGCTATTCTATAAAATTACTGGTACATATTTTAATTTAAAAAATAAATTTGTGATTTCTAGGAAACTTGTAGGAAAGGTGTTCCTCTCTGATTAAAAAGAACAAAATATGAGACATTGCCTTTTTCTGACTTTTATGGGTTCATGGGAAATAATGATGCCTGTAAATATGGCAGCTACCTGTAGTCACAGGGGGCAAACCTGTGGTCAAAGCCAGGATGCTGAAGATGACAGGAAAAATTGAAAGAACACAGGTACTTAATGACATGGTGTGAAGTAAAAATTTTAAACCCTGGAATATCTTATCTCCAAATTACTTCTTTTATGAGATAAAAAATTTCCTCATTGTTTAAAACCATTGTGCTGCTTCTCAAACATCCTGATACAACTTGATTCATATAAAGATAGTTTTTATTCTAAACTTCAGCTTTTCCATGGTGATATTTTTACAAATGGACTAACTTTTAAATAATAAAATTAATTATAAATTTGTTATAAACAACTATCTTTAGATAGGATGCTTATTTGATTCAAAAAAGAAGAGTAAAAACACATATAAGGCATATTATAAAACTATGGCTTAAAAAATTAAAAATAACCCTGTGAATTTATTCAACAATACAAATTCAGTTTCTAATCTGTTGTAAATTATTATTGCAAAAACACACATCTTGGTGGCATTTCCATATCTATGTCTACATCTGTATTATATTTGCTTTAGCAATAAAGATATGAATAATTGATTTATTTGAATTGCAATTAATTGATATATTAAAGTCTAGCTATTGGTAAATATTGGGCAGTAACATATTAATAAAATTATGCTTTACTATACATTGTAGGTTTCACAAAACTTCCAGAAAAGGCTAACTTTAAAAATGATATTCAAATTGTTAACTTATAATTAAAAAATTAAACAAGAAGCAATTGGAAGCAAAGATTAACTTAAAGCAATATGAAACAGAGATGTGAGCAAATGAATAGCAATCATAGATAAAATGATTCTATAGGTAAGGATGGGAGCGCAGAAAGCTGAAGCCACATTCAACAAATTTATAAAAAATTTATAGCATAAGGAAATTAGAATGCTATCAACACTGACACAGAAACATTTGCGATTGATCTTGATGACAGAAAATGCTAACTCTAAATCTGAATTAAGTGAAATATATCACTCCCTACTCCCTAAGAAAAAAAATATTCTATTTAGCTCATCAGTAGATCTATGTTAAAAATTATACCGATTACTATTTATTTAAATTTTATTAATAAAATACCTGTTGAAATTTGTTTCTCTTGTTATATAGTTATCTGGATAATATTCTCTATTTTTGTGTGTGTGTGCCTGTTGGCCTATAAAACATAAAACATTTGCTATTTGGCCTTTTACATAAAAAGCTTTCCACCCCTTTGTTTGGCACAATGCCTGAAACACATTTGGTATAACCAAAGAAAAAAACGAACGGAAAACTCAACAGCCTAAACTCCTTAGTATCCTGCACAAAGTCTTTCTGATTTAACTGCTTCCTACGTTTCCTATGGCGTACATGTTCTACCATTTCCCACCCTGGACTTCTGCTCTGGCATACCTGTATACATGTCCACACAGATAAGATTTGAGAAACTCATTGTTGATAGAGTCACATTATTGAAAAATAATAACAATAAAGAAAAATCTTGTTTTCACAAGGTATAATAGTTTCTTTAATGGTGTTGTAAAAAACTACCACAGAGTGTCTTAAAATAACCCAAACTGATTTTCTCACAGTTCTGGAGGTCAGAACTCTAAAATGAATCTAATGAAGCTGAAGTCAAGGTGTCAGCAGGGCCAGTTTCTTCAGTCTCCAGAGGAAAAACCATTGGTGTCCCTTTCAACCTCTAGAGGCTGTTAGCATTCTTTGGCTTGAGGCTGCATCATTGCAATCTCTTCTTCTATTGACATACTGCTTTCTACTCATTCTTATTTCCCCTATCCTTATTATATAAAGACCCTTTTGACTATATTGAGCCCACCCTGGTTTTCTAGGATAATCTCATTTTAAGATCCTTTACTTAATCATGTCTGCTAAGTTTCTTTACCCATAAATAGTAAAATTCACAGGTTTCAGGTATTAGAATATGGACATCTTTGGAGGGTCCACTATTCAGCCTACCCATTCAGCCAATGACTTCTTTTGAATATATACATTTTCCAGGTAGCTGATTTGATCCTCTTTTTGGCAAAGACTACTTATTAATAAATTATGTTGAAAGGATATTTTTTTGAAATATAGTAACTGCTTCATGAGTTTTTATTCACTTGTCTTCTTGAAAAAATTGTAATTATCTTTCTAAATATTATTTTACTACATAAAATATGGTGGTAACCACAGCATTTGTTGATGTGGGCAGGACAATTTCCCCTAGATTTAATAGTCCCATACTAGTATTTTATACTGAGTTTTCCTCTTTCCTCTATTCACTCATACATGAGTAAAAATTTTAATAGTTTTTGTATGTCTCCTCACTATCTATCCCAATGGAAATTTAAAAATACGAATTTGGGGGAACCAATTCTGACCTACTGAATCAGAAATTTTAGGGGTGGTATCTCAAGATTCTGATGATCTTAGAGATTTTGAAAAAATATGAGTCTTTCAAATATAATTCTCTGCAAGTATATTTCTAGAATAGAAATAGTTGTACTTTAATCCTCTGATCATTGTACTTTGTTGTTTGTAATCTATTGTGGAATCAAAAACCAAATGACTTCTCTAGTTATAATGACTTACAACATAAGACAATATAAGACCCCAGAAGCTCTGAGTGAAAACTAGGAGTTTTTTGTATGAGTTAAGTCCATGAATTTTTTAAGCTAAGCCATTAACTATCAATTTTACTTACTTTACCCATTTTAACTCCTTCACTAGGTTACCCATAGACAATGTTTTGTATATTCAGTTAAATTCCACAAAGATTAGATAAAATTGAAGAGTTAAGGTTAAAGAAATTCTACAATCTAGATTTTTCAAGAAAATTTCTAAGTTCATAAAATTAATTTTTTAAATAAAAGTGACTCCTTCAATATACGATCAAAGACATATACTTATGCATTTATTAAAATGTTATTGAAATTTTTTTATCCTTAAAAAATTTTTATCCTAAAAAAATAGGCCAATATGAAAGTATTTCATCCTAAAATGTGTCAGATTTTTGAAAAATGTGGTACTACAGATATCTAGAAAAATAATAAGATATATTGATCAAATAATCAATATGTTTTGATTATATTATGTTTCATTACTATAGCAGCAAAAAGATTTTGTAAACTTTGAACTATATTTCTGAGTACTAGATATAAAGAGAATAAATTATGGTGGTGAGACTTAATATTTTGAGAAGCATATTATTGCATAAAAATAATAATTCAGCATCATTCCTCATATAAAATGTAAGACATTTTAAACTAATTTAACAAAACAGATTCTGTTTATTTAATAAGTGACTACCATTAATGGATAAAAAGCAAAACATGACAATTAATGTACCAGTAGAATACACACAGTAATAGCAATGACATGTCAATATATATGTTTAATCACTAACATACTTTTTCTACAAAAGTTTAATTTTGCTGTTTAAAAAATTTGTTTTCAAACTATTGGAACTGATAAATATATTCAGTAAAGTATCAGGATACAAAATTAATATTTAGAAACAGTCTCACTTTTATATGCCAATAACAACTGTCAGAAAGAGAAACAAAGAAAACAATCTCATTTATAATTGCATCCAAAAAAAAAAAAAAAAACCTAGGAATAAATTCTGCCAAGGAGGTAAAAGACTTGTACTCAAAAATTATAAGACATTGAAGAAAGAAATTGAAAAAAAAACAAATAAATAGAAGCATATACCATGTTCATGGATAGGAATAATTAACATTGTTAAAATGTCCATACCACCCAAAGCAATCTATAGGTTCAGTACAATTCCTATCAAAATAACAATGGCATTTTTTTTTTTTGCAGAACTAGAGCAAATAATCCTAAAATTTATATGAAACCGCAAAGGACCCCAAATAGTCACAGCAATCTTGAGAAAGTAGAATAAGTTGGAGATATCATGCTACCTGATATCAACCTATATTACAAGACTATCATAATCAAAGCAGCATGGTACTGGCATAAAAATAGACATTTAGATCAGTGAAACAGAATAGAGAGCCCAGAAATAAACCTACACTTATATGGTCAATTAATCAATGACAAAGGAGGCAAGAATATACACGGGGGTAAAAACAGTCTATTCAATGAATGGTGTTAAAAACCTGGACAGATACATGCAAAAAAAAAAAAAAAAAAAGAAAGAAAGAAACTGGATCACCTTCTTACACCACATACAAGAATGAACTCAAAGTGGACTAAAGACTTAAATGTAAGACCCAAACCCATAAAATACCTAGAAGAAAACATAGGCAGTAAATCCTCTGACATTGCTCTTAGTAATATTTTTTCCGATGTATCACCTCTGGCAAGGGAAACAAAGAAATAAAATAGACAAAAGGGACTACATCAAACTAAAACATTTTTGCATTAACAAAATGAAAAGACAACCTACTAAATGGGAGAAGATATTTGCCATGATACCTCTAATAAGGGGTTAATATCCAAAATTCATAAAGAACTTATACACCTCAACACCAAAAATACAATCCAATTAAAAAATTGGCAGAGGATCTGAATAAGCATTTCTCCAAAGGGGACATTCAGATAGCCAACAGACATAAAAATATGCTTGTCATCATTAACCATCAGAGAAATACAAAATAAAACCAAAATGAGATATCACTTCACACTTGTCATCATATAATCAACAAAATAGTGTTGGCAAGGATGTGGGGAAAAAAGGTAACCCTCATTCATTGTTGGTGAGACTGTAAATTGGTTCAGCCACTGTGGAAAATAGCTTAGAGGTTCCTCAAAAAATTAAAAATAGAACAACTTTATGACTCAACAATTCCACTTCTGGGTATTTATCTAAAAAAATCCAAAACATGAATTCAAAAAGACATATACACCTCTATGTCCACTGCAGCATTATTTACAATACCCAGATATTGAAGCCACCTAAGTGCTCATCAATAGACAATTGGATAAAGAAGAGGTGATAAATGTATACAATGGAATATTACTTGGTCATAAAAAAGGAACAAAATTTTACCATTTGCGATACCACAGATGAACCTAGAGGGTAGTATGCTAAGTGAAATAAGTCAGATAGAGAGAAACAAATGCTATATATGATCTCATATGTGGAATCTAAAGAACAAAATAAACAAATTAAACAGAAACATACTCATAGATACAAAGAACAGATTGATGGTTGCCAGGGGGGAGGGGATTGGGAGGCTGGGTGAAAATGTGAAGGGGTTAAAAAGTATAAATTGTTAGTTACAAAATAATCATGAGAATGTGAAGTATAGCACAGGGAATATAGTCAATAATATTGTAATAGCTATGGTGCCAAGTGATTACTAAATTAATCAGAGGGATCACTTTATAAATTATGTGAATGTATAACCACTATGCTATACACCTGAAACTAATATAAAATAATATTGAATGTCAACTGTAATTAAAAATAAAAATAAAAATGTATTTTTCTATCATTTGAGTGAATTTTTTTTAGTTAAAGCTATAGTATCACTGTACTTGTGACCAAGCATAGGGAAAATAACATCCTCAGTATTTCTAAATCAAATGTTGCTTTTCTATAAAATATAAAACTTCTTAAAATCTTCCAGTCTTATTTAATAAAATACCTTTAATTCAGAGAAAATGGTTACTTGAAAATAAATCAAAACCTGTGTAAACAAAAGTACACACAGAGTTCTACTAGACATTATCCCGTTTAGTAGATTATTGTGTTCCATTCAGACCCCTCAAGTCTTACCACTGTGGTGCACAAAAACCCAGAACTTTAGTAGTTTGAAGACCTTCTCTGTGGTTCACAGCTCATTCTGCTATGTGCAGGACAGGACAGAAGTGTCAGGAAGTGCCCCTTTTGTGCAGCCTGCAACCCATGACCAACAGTAACATTTGTAAGTACCCCAGATTCCTCTCCTCTCAAAGGAATAATTCTGAGGCACATATTCTATACTAATCATCAATATCTGTGGTAGGATTAAGATCCACTTACCCACAATGACCCTGGTTTTATCATTCACCCTTTACTGGCTTTCTTCTCTTTCTTGTCTCTCTTCCTCAGTCAATTCCTGACATGTTCTGGGATCATCTTCAAATAAACTATTTACACTCGTATCTTTGCCTCAGTGTCTGCTTCTGGGGAATGCCACCTGAAAGCATCTCATAATTTTGGGCAGAAAGGAAATCACAATTTTGAAGTTTAAAGTATGGCTTTTGAATGAATCAATATTTTAAAAAGTGCCACTACAAGAGGAAATAAAATAGAAGTAAGGTTATGGGATGGGGATTAAGGCATGACAATATTGGAGTGAAATTGAGCAAAAAATAAACTTCAAATGAATTTAAGGGGGAAAAAAACCTTTCAATAAGCAAGTTCTCTAGACAATAAAAGAAATTGTTCTTGGCCCAGTGGTAGGAGTCTTATGGCATTTAACTCTAGATGCAACAATGTGTTGTAAATAACATGCCAAATGGCAGTAGATAGACATGATAACCTAATAGGTCTTTTCTTGCTCTAATATCTATGATTGCATGATTCGATTCAAATACAGTAGTTTGCTGTATCCCGAGTGTGTAATACACTTACTTCAATTGTGAAGTGCTACAATTTCAATACTAATATGTTTGAAGTGACAGACATGTCACCTAAGTACCTAGTAGAGTTGTTTGAAATGCTACAAAACAAACCTTCCCCTTGTGAATATATTTATACACACCAGTGATCCTCCGCTAGGCAGATATTGTACCCGTAAGCAGTTGTCGTTCATTAACAAGACCCATAGCTATTCTTTTAAAAGCTGATATGTTTGAAAGAATTCCGCAAAGAAAAAAAAAGGGGGGGGGACTTGCTGGTTTCATTTGAAATAATATTAGTCTGCACAAACACACTGATCAACAGGCATGTAGATCATTGCACTTTCAAGGGAAGTCTGTCTCCATCAACATCAAAATCACTGAACTGAGAAATCTACAGTATCTAAATGATGTTGGGAGTTCTGCTGTTATGTCTCTATTTAGCGATACGACACATGAGGCTAGCCTCCGAAACATGCCAGGTATGGCAATCCTAGTTGAAATAAGGAATGGAAAATTCTCTAGTAATCTTCTTTTGGATTCAGTCCACCTATTGTTGGATTTTTGGTTTTTGGTTTTTGTTTTCTGATATGAAATGTAATTCTTAAACTTACAAGTCACCCCTTGATTACTAGTAAAGATGAAGGGAGAGGAACAGTGGCTCAAAGGCATGAGCTCCATTTTCATGCATGGAGTTTCCTTTAAAGGAAGTAGGACCTCCCAATACAGATCATGAGAAATGAGGCCATTGACAAAACAACTTCAGAAAAGCCAGGATATAGATATCATAGGTTCATAGCGTCACCCTGTTTAATACTATCCTATTTCACTGTTAATGGTCCAGAGTACTTAAGAGGAATAAAATTAAAATGTACTATGCTTCTCAGATCAATAGATTTATTTATTAACCTTTAACTTGAATGAGATCTTTCACTTCACAGAACTAAAGGAGTAAGTTTCTCTTTGCAGTGAAGGGATACTGGTTCAGACTTCATTGATTGTTTTCTCATGGCCAGTTATATGCACAGGCAGATGTGAAGGATGTTTCAAGTCCTCTTCAAAGAAAGAAAGTGTGGCAGTTATAAAACATGGCTGTGGTTTCTTTGCCATTTCTCTCATAGAGAAGTGGGGTCTTTATCCTCACTCCACAAATCCAGGTGAACTTATGACCACTTTATCCAGTAGAATGTGGCAGAAGTGATGCTATGGGACTTCTGGAACAAGGTCATAAAAGTGCACTCCTCTTTCATAACGATTGCTGGAGCAATCGCTCTTGCTAGTCCTGAGACATTTTGTATGAAGTGTAACTATCCTGAGGTCTCCAGCCGTGAGGAAGCCCAAGCCACATGGAGAGGCCAGTGTGTTCAGTCCTAGGTGTGGCCAACTTGGATCATACAAAATCAGAACCTGGACAAGGGAGTTTAGAAATCTCCAGATTATTGTAGCTTCCAGTCATTTGAATCTTTCCAGCTCAGGCTCCAGACATTGTAGAAATAAGACAAATCCCTATTATGCCCTTCCTGAATTTCTGACCTACAGAATAGTGAGCATAATAAAGTGGTGTTTGTTCTATACCACTAAGTCTGAAGAAGTTAGCTATGCAGCAATAAAAAAAAATAAAGTTAAAAAACAATCATCATTGGAAGAGAGATGGGAAGCAAGGAAGACAGGAGAAAGCCATAAAGAGTGAAATAGAAAGAAAGAAAAGAAAGAAGAAAGTGAGGAAGGAAGAAAGGGAATGGGGGAGGGGAAGTGAACAGGAAGGAAGAAGGGATGGAAGAACAGAGGAGTAATCTGTCCTGAAGTATTGTTAAGTCAGGCCTTCTTCACATTTTACCATAATGATATTCACAAAGAATTTCTATTATCTGATTTAGTTTTCATTTCCTCAGAGAGAATTATTCTTTAATATAGATTAATTGATTAATTAAACAGGGATTCTAAAAAAAAGGGGGGGAAGGAAAAGATTGTCTTTATTTGGGGGAGATCTTTATTGAATAATGTATATTAACTATAGCAGAACAAATAAAAGGTAAGGGAAAAAATAATTAAAAATATAGGCACAAATTATTTCATCTTCACAAAGAGTATCATGATTAGAACTTAAATTTTTAAGTAGGTTCATACCACGAGAGCCAATGAAACTCTAAGGAGGATATTTAATAGAAAATGTTTCTTGCTTAGCACAAATCCAACACACATTTTAAAATTTTTTTAAAGAAGCATGTATATGGATTTATCTTCCTCCTACCAAAATATTTTTGTACCTCTGACATAGTTTTTTCATCACTATTTCAAATTACTAGGCCATTGTAGGCCATAATCGCACAATTTTTCTTATGGAAAATTTCATACATTTTAAAGAAGGGAGAATTTCATGAACTCCCCTGTACTCATCACCTACCTCTAGTGATTATTAATATTTGACCAAACATCTTAGAATTTTTGACCTTAAGAGAAACTTGATTATAGTAAGTCACTTCTAATAACCCATTATTTCAGACAAAAAGAATTATAATTCTCCAAATGAGGGTTTTTGACCGTGTTTAACCCATGTTCATTTTGAAAAATTAAACAAATAAACAACTTACATCTGCCTTTATACCTAACTGGAATGTTACTGACATTTTAAAATAAATTTAATTTCAATTATGATAAAATGAATATTATATCAAACATGCAGTTCCAAACTACATATAATTTCCTTTCTCAAATCCCCCTCACTTCATTCTTATATTCTTCTCTGACAGCCCCTCACCTCTAGTACTACTTGAAATTCAGGAATATTATTCTAAGTATTTATTTTAAACAGCTTTTTAAAATATAATAATACTTGAATCCTGATTTTATAATAATTCCCAATGACTCCAAGAGAGATAAAAGCAGGCATTTTAAATTGTAGCTAACAGAAGTAGACAAGTTTGTTAATGGCTGCCATTGCCCAATATCCATTAAGGGCAATCTCAATAGGTTCCAAATAGTATAGAGGTCATATGACAAACCAACACTGGTATTTCTAGATTCTTTAATTGTAGATCTACATTTTAAAATTAAATATGTATTATAGACATCAGTCATTGTTCCTTTATCAGTATATCATTTTTCTGCCCTGACTTTATTTAGCATGAAACAAAAGATTAACTTGCAATACCAGCCATAGAAAAAAATGAAATACTGTAAGATATTTCATGACCAAAATAAATAGGGGTCAAGGGCAATTTATTCTACAAGAGTCTTCTATAATTATTTGGAGCTTAATTATTTCTTTGGTTCTCTTCAAAATTGCTGGTGTTAGAATGACCTTTCTAGTGCAAGTGAAAGGGGCTATGACCTTCTTTTCGATTAAGCAGGCCTTCTCATCGGAGACTTACCATTAAAAAAGAGTTTGCAAAATAGGGGCTTATCACATTCCAACAAATATGCCACTCAAAGGATTTGTCCAAAGTTTCTAAACTTGTAAATATAAGTAGTGATATACAAGTAAAGAATCTTTCACTTCAAATTTCTTCCTATCAAATAACATTTATTTTAGAAGATGGCTGACTATAGAGTACAAAACATTTGACGAATGTTTAAGGGTGGAAAATGGTACCTTCCTTTGGAGGTTGACTTGGGGGTCAGCATCACAACAACAATTAACTTTAATTTTCCCATAATGGTTTTTAATGATATCTTGAGATTCAGCACAATATCAAGGGATTTACAAAGTAGCTCTTTATAAAATGTTATTTGGATAATGTGAAATAATTGTTCATTGTTCAAGTCTTAAGTTTTTGTCTTTATTCAGTAAAATGCCTACTGCCCTACAGTTTTCAACAATGCTACTACCTGACAATCTCCTACATGTGATTTGAATTAAAGGTCAACATTCTGACTACTATCAGGAGAAGCACTTTGCTACCTTTAGTCTGAGAACAATAGAGAATATAAATAGGAAATCCCCACTAGGAATAGCAATGTACTATTGTCTTAGTTTTGCTATGCCAGCATGTAAACTCTTTTTTTTTTTTTTAACTGTAAAGAACATTCAGTCTCTGGCTATTAAAAGGAAAGGAGACAGAACCTATCTTTCCTCACTCATAGAAATCCAGGGCACCACTAGTGATTTAACTTTGGCTAACTAGATGGTCCCTTCCAGAATCCTGAACATAAAGAAAGTTGGAGGAACTGTTAGAATTATTTATAACATTGATCCTGGGAGGAGGTCTTCCAACAGTGTTAATTATTTCTATCCAATTCTTTATAACCCATTTTTATTCTTTTTTATGTTTCCTGTATTGCTTAAGAATATCCCTTTGCATTATTCAAACTTTTCTAATATCTTAATTATTTTTAATAAATATTTTTATTTTACATTCATGAAAATATATTTAATGACATACAAAAAGCACACATGAATAAAATAATAAAATAGTATTACAATTTAACAATTGACATGAACAGAAATACCCTGTTCCTACATGTAGATATGATATTACACAAATATTGTCTTTTGAAATTAATAGTGAATAAATATAATTCAACTCTAGGCAAAATCCCAAAAGAATTTGTATTTTTATATTTGGGGAGAGGGTATTTTTGTTATAGAAACTGGTTAGAGGGACTTAAAAATTCATATCAACTTTAAATATCTCAAAGAACCCAAAACATTCATAAAAGTAAAAAAGCAAATTGCCATTATATGATTCTATAAGGATTATATTCTGGACCATGGGGCTGGAAGTTTTGTTTACTTTTTTTTCTACAATAATGTCACCAACAATTAGACCTTTGGTAGGCACTAAAATGTGCTCAATGTTTATTTTTTAAAAAATGAATGAATGAGTGAATGAATGAACAGAGATGGGTCATCGAAAATCCTTCTACTCTCTGTTTTCAGAAAATAATGAGCCTCAATAGTCCATTCTGTGGAAATTAGTGGAGAATGGCATGCTTGTATTAGAGTTAAAGAACAGCATTTCAAATGAGGGTTTGTAAATCTGTTTCCAGCTTTTCACTATTATAAAGAAGGTGTAATTAATAATCAATTCACAAATTTTTTCCTACAGCTGATTATTTCTTTGAGATAGATTCCTAGGATGAGTAATGAGAATGAATGGGTCAACAATTAAACATGTTAAACCTTGGATAGTCAATATTTTTTTTTTCAGAATGGCTATTATCAGTTTATACTGTGGGCCACAGGTTTTCCCCAAAAAATCTTCACCAAGACCTCATGAAGACTAAGATTCAAAATTAATTTTAAAAAGGAACTTCCATAAGAAATTTCCACAGTTAATTTCTTAAAACAGAATTACTGAGCTGATAATAGATAAGAGGGGGTATATTGAATTTTGAATTATATAAATGTATTAACTTAAAATTTTTAAATTGACATTAAATTTAAGTATTAAAAATTTTTAACTTAAATTTAAACTTGGAAAGAGGAGTATGTTATCTGATGTTTCTTTTAAATATACACAATATTTAAAATGTCAGGTGGATTTTTAAGTTATGTATGCCTCATTTTCTGTAAATTGTTTTTCTCCTATGCCCAGTCTGTGATTCTATTGTTTTATTACTAAGTTCTTCATAAACTCAAGCTATTTAAACTTGTCTTATTAACTGTTTGTTACTAACTCTCTGAATTTGGCTTAACTTTTTATCATATTAATTTTTATAGATGATTAAATCAACTTTTCCTTTATTTGTAATAATTTTGTTTAGAATGTAGTTTTCTTTACCACTATTAACCAGTATCCTCTATTTTTGTCCAACTTTTTTTTATACTTTAGGCATATATTTCTATAGTCCATCTAGAATTCATATGCTATGAGGTGGACATCTATAAAGGTGTTGCTATGATTCTTCATATAGCTGTTTATTTCAGCACCATTTATTATATAACTAATATTTCCACTGTGATTAACTACATACTTTATGGTCATATATGCTAGTTCAAGGCTGTTCTGTTCTGATGTATCTGCTAATTCAAATATCAGTCATAAACTACTTTAAATATTTTAGACTTTATAGCATATTTTTATATTATGATAAAATCCACTTATTTGTCATATTTATTTAAAATCATCTTACTAATTTAGTCATTCATATAATATCAACCATCACTCCAGTCTTCCCCTAGATCATCACCCCTAAAACTTTTTTTTAATAAAAATACTCTAATCAGAAGACATCCAAAGTTAATACATTTACCTCCCTTTTTTCATAAATTATTTTAGAAGAAACTGACATCTTAACCACAGTCGGCCTTACGAACACAAATCTAGTATATCTATCCAGTATATATTGTTAAGGTTGGGGTCTTTGTATGCATTTATTTAAAAAACTAGATATTTAAAGAATTTAAATTGCGTTATGAATAATAGTAGTGATCATTTATTGCTTAGATCACTATAGTTCACTGTATTCTTGCATGTTATTTTAATCAATCTTCATAAAATCCTCAGGAGTTTTTGCGCTGTTTTAGATGAAGAAATACGCTATAAGGAGTTAAATAACTTGTGATTATAACTAATAATTTACTAAATTGCAAATATCCAGTAACTCTGACTTGAAACTTCATTTTCATAGACCATAGTGTGCCAAAGAGAGATAAAGTTACAACGTCTGTCTCCTTACTTCAAACAAGACTCTCCAATAAACGTTAACTTCCTGTTTTATCCATACAGTTTCCATTTAATAGGACAGGAAATATACACACGAGATCTGGGTGGAAGTGCATTCAAGTTTAATGGAAGTAAACACAAAAACTTGAAAACCATATCAGCTATTGCAGAAATGTTTGGCTTGAGAGGTTAAGAATCATAGAAACCGCCTTTTTTATTCCTAGCTGAAATTAAATGTAACAGATTGATGTCAGCTGTGCCCAAATAAATAATTTGATAAAATACTCATTTAACTGCTCTTATTTTTAATTTACTCTCAAGGTCCTTCTGCCATGTGGCATGGGGGAGCACAACAGATCTCTCCAATTATAGAAAAGTTTATTGGTGCATGGCAAGTGTAAACCACTGGAGTCCCTGGCAACAGTAAAATGGCAAATTAAACCCAAACCACATACAAGTCAAAGTGAATCACTGGTCAACGAACGTTTAGGATGGGATGCCAAGCAAATAAACAGACAGTCCATTAGTTAGTTATTGCCAGCACTAAATGAATAAAACTCTTGAGGAAAAAATCATGGCAGGGTGGTGGCAATCTGTGTTGGGTTTGCCGAGTCCTGTGCAAATGGCTGAAACGTTCACACGGCTGCTGTGAAACAGAGGAATGTAGGTACAGTGGCTAGGCTTAAAGATGCCTCTTATTTGAGACCCACTGATGAGCTCCAGTCACTTAACGGCATCCTGAAAAACAGCTGGCACCTAACTCTCAAATATTGATTTAATGTTTATAAATCTGGTTCAGTTTCTAGGCAAACAGCTTATATAAACATAGCATGCCATCTGGTTTTATGGCTCAAGTGTTTCAACTACACTTTTCCCCAGGTGTGGGGATCATGATTAATTTGAGCAATTTATACTATCCCTTCACTTCCTGTAAGGGAGTTAAGGATTGGTCTATATTAGATACAAATTTTGGATTCTGGGAGCATGAGATTTTTCAGTTAATGGTTGCTAGCAAGAAAAGACATCATGGTCAATTATTTATGTAGCTCCAGTAAGAAGGCGGTAAGTCTAAAACGCTTTTAAGCATAAATTTGCAGGGCAAGAAGGAAGTGGATTTACAGGCAGTGTGTACTTTCTTTATGCCACATTTACCATACATTATCAAAGGCAAACAAAGGGAAAGGAGAGGTTTTGAGGAGACAAACAAGTTTTGGACCTTCTGCAAACAGCCATAGTGGTTCTAAGGATGGTAGCCAAGCAGAGTCTAAAAGTGGATTTCAGGTGGACCTCAAAGTGTGTGGAATTCAGGCAGTAAAAAGCACTGTCATTAATCCTTGCATTCCTCCCTCACTAATCTGACTTGCTCACTACACTGTCCTCCCCAGGTGGCTTGGGGGACTGTAATTCGACAAGCCATGTTTTTGCTTAACTGAGCCATGCTGGCTCCTCTCTTGCAGAGCTGTTAGGAGACATAATGAGTAAGGTAAAGCAGGTTTATCTTTTTTTTTCTCAGTTATCTTTTTTCCTCCACTCAAAAACACTTTTATACTAAATATAAGCAAATGGGTACATTTGGACACTAAAGTCCAGCACTATTGGACTTTAGGTGTGCTTCTTTGCTTCTTGTATAATCATCTCACTCCTAGCTTATGATGTTTTTCACTTTCTCTTTGATCATATTTTTGTACTTAATTTATCAACACTATAATTAATCCACTTAAAATATTTTTTAAGAAAAATGTGAATTCTAAATAAATAATTGTATCAGTAATATTCCATACTCCTTCCAAAATCACCTCACTTTTTCTCCTGACTATACTGTATATTGCTATACTTTTGATGGTATGTATCCACTAGTTTATAGAACTAGTAGGTAGAAGGAAAATTCTTCTGAGTCAAGTTAATTTGTCTACTGTATCTTTGACTTTATTTATGCTATGAGACCAATTGGGCCAACTGAGTCATCAAAAATATGTTAAGAAAAATTCTATCTCTTTGTAGAAGATGAATGTTTTATTAGATGGCTAAATATCATCAGTGGAAAGGAGTTTATAATTTCTAAGACTGATTTTAATTCCATTAACCTTAATATTGCTAATGAATTGCTTTTTCTTTTAAAACTACATTAGAAAAGTTGAGATACAATTAAGCAGCCGTGTACTTACCCAACCACTCACTATTCACTTCCCAAAAGGGACTTTTATCCTAGGATGCTATCAGCCAAGATGAAGACGGTTCTCCAACTGGCCATCCATACACAGCAGGAATGTAATTAAAATGAAACCATTTAATATAACTTATCTACCATATGTCCTAAGAAATGTGTGTGATTTATGCAATTTAGTTATATAACTACAAATGTGATGATGCAGTCAATCTTTCGAACATTTGTTCAAGGCCCAAAATGTACTAGAATCTTGAAATTGAAATGTGTCTTAACAATAACGTCAAGGATTTTGAAGTAGAACTGGGGAGACAGGCAGGCAAAGTGACAGTTATAAGGCAGGATGATAAGTGGGATGGCAGGGAAATCTGGGGTGTTAAGGCTTCCCAACTCAGCTTTGGGAGAGGGAGTTTAAAAAAAAAAAAAAAAAAAAAAAAAAAGCTTCCTGGAAAAGCTGACATTGGCCCTAAGTCACACAGAAAAAGTGTGTATTAGCCAAGAGAGGTAGAAATGGGACTTCCAAAGCATGCAATAGCATGGAGAACTGAGAAGGTGAGTAAGGGAGGTTCGTCACCATGAGAGATGAGATCAGAGAGAAACCCCGGGGCCTGAGATGCTTTAAATAGAACATAAGCAAATTTGCGCTTTAGAAAGCCCATTTTAGATGAGTTGAAGTAGCAAGCAGGGAAGCAGAGAGACCATTAGGAAGCAATTATAGTAATCATAGTGGCCTAGTCTTTATATTGTATAAAATCACCAGACTCCAAGAAAACACTATGTATAGTTATGCCCAACTAGAGCTGTCATACTGGTATCTCAGATAGGACAAGAGAAGAATATCTGTGAAGGAAAGAACAAGGCCAAAAAAATTTGCATGCTCAACTGCCCCAACTCTGTTTACTATCAGTTAATACAGTGTCCTGGGATTAGTCAGCTAACCTCAATCTCTGTGTGCCCTCACACGGCCACTATGTTCCTATCTTTGGACAGAGCATGCAAAATGCAAGCAAGATGAGATTTGCAGAAAGAAAACCCGAGGAGAACCCAAAAAATAATAATGATAAAATAAAAGCCACAGCACTTAGGACGTTAAACAGATTGCAAAGTGTAAAGTTTGGATCCTATCTTTGATGTCTAGCCAAAGATTAGCTGCCTCAGCTATAACAGCCTTTGGGGCATACCTTTACCTTCTCATTACCTAATAATGAAGAGGCTCTATATATAGACCTTAGTTTGTATCTTATTTCTGAAAATATCATTTCTTTTAGCAAAATTCAGGTAATTGGGAACAAACTCTCCCAGACCGATTTATAGATCCTTTTTTCTTTCTGGCTATGCTTCCCCTATTAGGCTACACCATCCACTGTCACAGCACCTTGCCCTCCACACACCCACTCATAAATGCTGTCCGAAACTGCCATACATTCCATCTCATTTTTCAGCAACCAACAGCCCCGGTTTATCTTTCCGAGTCCTGCACACTCTGGGTGAGATCACTGTTATCCAAGCTCCTCTAACATGATACTTATGGATTTCAGGGACTCCTTCCCTGACATTGTAATCACCTCCACCATCACACTCCTGCCATTCTCTATGCCCACGGGGTGCTAATTCAGGTTCCAAAATCTCTCTCTTTTATTATTGTAATTTCTTGAGTAATATTC
The DNA here is from genome assembly GCA_003508835.1 of Eonycteris spelaea. Classification (NCBI taxonomy): domain Eukaryota; kingdom Metazoa; phylum Chordata; class Mammalia; order Chiroptera; family Pteropodidae; genus Eonycteris; species Eonycteris spelaea. The sequence continues at coordinate 3,381,918 of PUFA01000011.1, forward strand.
AGTTGCTTCTTCTGTAGGGGCTGTTTCTGCCTTCTCTGTATCTATTTTTCTCCCAAGTTTACTCATCGCCCAGCTGCCGAGAGTGCTTACTCCTGGCCTTCTCCAGAGCCCTTAGCTGATGAGATTCAGCTCACCCAGCCCGACTCTAGTGGCCAAGGACTGATGCATAGGGGGCTGCAAAAGGTCCCAAATCCTAGCTCACTGCCTGAAGGCAGGCCAAATCTGCTGTGTGATTTATGTGTAAGCTAGAGACGAGCTCTTACTCGACACCACATCCTTGCAATTTCTCCTTCCTTGTTATGGTATGCTTCCCTTGTTTTCTCTAAAAAGCCCTTTCTCCAAAAATCATGCACCAAAACCCTGTCTCAGTCGCTGCTTTATGGAACCTGACCAAGACATGTCAGGGCAGAACTCATCATTGTTCTAGTTAGGTTCTTCAGCGGTTGCCTGTGTCCATGCAGAGGCAATGAAAGGAAACTTAATGTTCCTAAAAACCTTTGTACTACATGAACAATTTTAGATAATGAGAATCAGACTGCCTCTTTGTGTTCTAAAAGTTATGTTCCAATCTTATCTGCTCACTACATTCTCAAGCTTTCATTGCTGTCTGAGAGTACGGCCCTCAGTTAATTAACTCAGCCATTTTGCAGAGCTCTGATAACCAACATACCAGCGCTCATTCAAAACTTTCATTACTGAGACCTTATAATTACTGCTCACAAATACCATACTAAGTGCTTTACTTACCTGAATACAGTTGTCCCTTGAAAAACATGGGCATTTGGGGCGCTGACACAGCCACTCCCTCCCAACTCCCCATGCAGTTAAAATCTGCATATAACTTCTGACTCTACCGCTGGCCCTTCCCACCATGGGTTTAACCAGTTGCAGATCAAAAACAGTATTTTCGATCTATGGTTGAGAATCGGCAGATGGGAAAGCCAAATACTGCTTTCCATCCACCGTCAGTTGAATTCCCTGATGCGAAACCAGCCAAGACAAAGAGCCAACTGCATTTAGTAAAAATAATAAAAATAATAATAATCCATAGGTAGATAGGCCTATGCAGAAGAAATCTGTGTTGTTCCAGGCCCAACTGTATCTAGTTAACCACACAAAGATCCTATAGGAGCTAGAACACCGTAACTCGCATTTAAAGATGAGAAAACAGAAAGAGAAAAGTTAAGTGCTATTGCTCATAAGGATATGCAGAAGTCAGGATCCCAGAGCCCAGGCCCTTAACACATAGGCTGGCCGGTACAAGTCTTTCTAACCCACAAGTCTTCACCACAATTTAAGGTGAGAAAAGTATCATGCTTTGAAGCAGGAGCACAATTTAGTGGTTAAAAGCTGGCCTCATCACCCCTGAATTTAAGTCCTGACTTTGCCATAACACATGACAAGTATCCAGTTAACTAGCTTCTCTGAGCCTTAGTTTCCTCATCTCTTCTAACAGGAATACCTACCTTGGCAGCTGTCAGGAAGAGACGTCTGAAGTTCTGAGCCCAGAGACTGGTGTGTAACAAGCAGTTAATAAATGTTAACCACTTTTCTTTGTCTCTATAAACCCCATTTCGGATATTTTTGCTTACAACTTTATTTCCTAGAGAAAGCATTTCCTTCTGCTTGTCTCTTACATGAACAGTAATGGATGGTACTTTAAATTTGGTTTACATTTCACTTTCGCTGTTTCCTTCTCCCAGGTATCACGGGTGTCGTATTCATTTCACCTGGAGTAAGATCTGGTCCCTCCCCTCCGCCACCACCACTCTTTAATATTCTTCTCCAGATTGAAACCAGCTCCATACATAGTATTTCCTCCCTGAACCTTCCTATCTCCATAGCTGCCAGCTGGGGCAGTGAGGGCACCAACCCTTCTGTCATCTTCCCTGCATGGGCTGCCATCCCAGTCTAACTCTCAACATAGACTATTCTGCACATATCCTCGGACCCACAGCACTGATCAAATGATTCCAAAATCTATAAAGAAACAATAAGTTTCTCACGAATGTCCACAATTTTCAATGCTTTTTTTTAAACCACCTTCTCCACTTAACTTCAGAGCCAACTCCTCTCTACTGCCAGCACTTAGCAGGTGTGGTTGGTTTCCTTACTCATTACGTTGGAGAGAATTAAGCTGCTGGCCAAGTGATGCAGTAGTAGTCTTTATTTACTCTTCGATTTCTTAAGCCCTCTCTTCTCAGTCTAAGCCTTTTGATTTAGCAAAGCAAAGATTTTTCAGGCTTGGCCACATCTTCTTTGTGTCTGTGCTGTGAAAAGTAAACACCTTTAACTTATGGCCAAAGAAATAAGAATCACTTTGAATTGTTTTCACTTTGGGATTTGTTGTTTAGTGAGGTCTGCTTGCAGGAAAAAGAATATAAATTTACTTGGAGAGTTCTTAAAAGAAGTTCAGGCACAGTGCAGACTTAATTTTTCTTCTTGTCCTGAACAGTCATTTGTTTCTATCTTGCAATTCCAATAAAACACCATACAGGAGTCATGGGGAAGCTTATGTATTTTTTTTTCAGGCATCATATCTAAACTACACCTAAGGAATCGTTCTTTTGGCTTTCCACGTTAGATAATTCTCTGCTTCTTTTCATGTGGGAAAAGCAGTAGACCGTGGAGAGAAGGGAACCACAGTGATTTCAGCATTTGTGCCTGGGATTCCCCAAGGCGGCCCTGTGGCAACCTTAGGCTGCTCCCACCTAGGAGAATTCTGGAGTTGGATAACATAATATTGTTTCCTCTCTCCTGCAACATTGTAAAATCTCCTTCAGGAGTTTAAGTTTACATTTTATTGTCATCCACCTGGCAGCAGGCGGTGCAGGTGGCAGTGGTGTCAGAGGGGAAATTTGACAGCTGAGTTAATTAGTTGATGGCAGTGTGGAGTGTTGTCAAGCTGCCAGTGGGGATGATAGGTGCTTTGGATAGAAGTATGTAAAGATTTTCTCCAGGGATCAAAATATTTGTATTTCTCACATTAGCTTGATTTTCTTTTTGTGGGCGTCGATATCTTAGGGAAATGTATTAAAATTAATCAGTAGGTGCTATTTCTAGTCATAGATGACTGGAATTTTCACAACATTCACAACATTCTTCTTATCAACTTTCTCGTGTGTGAGCACTTGTTGGAATAGAATTTCCGTGCTGCTTCAAAGATTTTTGTATTATTCAACAGGTCTTTTAAGAGAGAGGGCCCTTCTTTTTCTGCTAGCTTTGGGGCCTTATAATATTTTGTCCAGATTTTTTTCTCTCTCTCTTTGAAGTCTTTTTTCCTCATGAGACTTTTCAATACAATTCCCATTAGGTGCTACTGCCTAAAGAAAAAAGACCTTAGTTCTCATGTATCTCCCTCTAAATTTCCTCAGCTGGTTACAGATAGATCGAGATAGATGGTAGATGATAGATAGAAGATTGATAAATGATCGATCGATAGATAGATAATAGATAGATAGATAGATGAACTATATAGATATAACTAACACCATAAAATTTAAACAAAACATATTTAGGAAAAAAAGGTTTTGTATCCTCAAATTAAATTATGTATTTTATGTTTTAAAATTTTGTCAGTTCTCTACTAAATCATCATATAACACATGTTCGAGTCTTTCAGATATTTGGGGACTGGGATATATAGCTTATACATTAATGACATGTAGAATAACCAATATTTATTGAGTTTCTATTCTAGGATGCTACTATATAGAGCTTTGGCCTTGAGAAATGAAAATCACAGTGGTCTCATGTAGTTCAGTTTATTTAAGGAGAATAAGAAAACAGACCATTAAAATACACTGCAATAAATATTATGATAAAGATGTGCTCCAGAAGCTAAGGGATCTCTAATTTAGATTGAGAGAAAGGAAACTTCCCAAAAGATATGATACCAGAGCTGAATGTTAGACAGTAATAACAATAACAATGCTACTAAAATATATTGAATGCTTATGAAACAAAGCAATTTGTATATATTCTCTCATGCTATCTTTACATGCTGTCGTTATGTAAAGATAAATGTAAATAAATGTAAGAAGATACATTTATTATCCTCACTTTATAACAAAAACTAATGAACTGGCCTGAGCCATACAACTCGCCAGAGGCAGTGCTGGGAGAGGAACCCTGTCTGGCTGACTGTCCTTTCAGGCACCTCTCTGATGTTTTTAAATCTACAGAGGGGTCAGTACAATTAAGCACAGAGGAGTGAAAAACCATGGGGTATTTGGGGAATGTCAGGTAACACAAGCTAAGTGGATTCCTGGATATATGAGGGAATGGGGCAGGGAAATGAGGACAGAGGGCTAGGAAAGTTCAAAGGAAGCAGTGCAGGCCATGGTCCGGAAATTGAATTTTATTTCACAAACTATGAAGCGCTAGGGAAGATGTTAAACCGTGGAGCGTTAAGATCAGAGGTACTCTTTTGAACAATCGCTCTATCAGCAAGAAATAGTCAAGGAATAGAGAATAAAGCCTCTATATAGGTCTTCCTATATTTGAGTTGGCGTGGGGGAGGGGGTGGGACGGGGTGGGGTGGGGGGAGCCGAGACGTGATGGCTCGTCATTCAGAGAGACAGGAAATACAACAGGAGAGAAATTTGGAGGAGAGCTGAAAACAGTTTTGCTACTTATGTAGGTGGATGGAGAGTTCATATACTGATATTGACATAATATAAAGTGCTGAGAATATATTAAGAATAAATGTTTTAAAAAGAAATGTTGGAACTATTTTCATACAAAAATGACAGGTTTTGCAATTGGAATCTTCTCAAATTGAGCATAAAATGTATTGGAGTTTTTAGATTTTATCTGTTCAGGAGACAATACCTATAGAAGAACCAAGAGGGTAATTTGACAAATAAACCCTCTATTAAGTGTTCCTTTATAAACCTAACAATTTTGTCACATTGATTACTCCCTCTCTATGCTGTTCTAATGTATAGACTCAGAGACACCTTCTATAGAAATGCAGAAATAAGTAAAGCAGGAAATCAGTTGAAGCTGTAGAGTTATTATATTTTATATAATATTATTGACATTTGTTATATTGAGCATTTTGCTTAATAATTTGATGTATATGTGCATACATATGTGTGTGTATGTGTGTGTATGTGTGTGTATATGTATATGCATATACACACACCAGCAAGTGCTTTATTGTTTTTAAACCCAGAAATGGGAACTGGTTTATGACTTTACAGACACTATATGGCTTGGGTTTTAAGATTCAACTCAACCCACATTGATTGAGGGTATACTGTGAGTGGTTTTTAAGGAGCTGACAATATTTTAGAACACTCTTTCTTAAACCTTAATGTGCACATAATTTGCCAGGAAAGCATGTTTAAATGTTTCCTTTTTCAGTAGGTTTTAAGTGGGGCCTGAGATTCTTCTTTATTACTGTAATGTTGGGTGATACCATAGCAGCTGATCTGTTGCTCTTTGAATAGCATAGTTTTAGAGGAAATCAACACATATCTAACTGAGCACAGTATCATTTGAAGTTGGTATTATCAGAATGAACAAAATACTGTGAAAGCCCTGAATTATGAATTCTATTTCTTAAGTCTAGATTCATGCTTTGAAACAGGAGATTTGCACTTATGAAGAAACCAGTGAATGGCTGTTGACAAACTGTTCAATTATCTTCAAAATAGATTTCACATCTTTAGCAAGAGAAGCACCCTGATTCTTAAGAATCAGAATTTGAGTAAATCTAAAGCAGTTTCACAATCTGCTGCAAGAGGAGGCAACAATTATAAAAAGTAATCTTCAACTAAGTATTTTGTGTTAAATCACTAGAAACAATGGAGCAAAATTTAGGAACAAATGACACAAGAAACGACGGTAGAGAGTTCCAGAGATTTATTCATTCAAGTAAATGTACCTTAATTCCAAATCGATATAAAAGCATTTTAGGACAAATCTACAAACTGCTACATGGCAAAAGTTCCATTCTGTTTTTCAGTAATAAACATGGAAAAAAGCAAAGGAAAGAGAGAGAGATTCTGTGTTTTTATAGGCCCGGCTGCAGCACAGAAGGAGGCCTGGTGAGAGAGCCTCTGAGGTCTCTGGCCTATATTGGCTGGGGGGTTGCAAGAAAATGAATTAAGGGTAATTAACTCAGCAGTAACTTTCACATAAAGAATAATTCAAACAATCTGGAAACAGCTCGAAGTGGAGCCCACTTCGATAAACTGTGTGTAGTAGGCCTCTAGCACTCCTGTGGAAAGCAGACATGAGATGAATTAAAGTAGCAACCGGCACTGGGCGTGGCAGCAAATGAAAGACTATTGAATCACACTCCAAAATACTGTCTTTACAAACAGGCTTCTAATGTGATTCTCCAGTTTTGTTCATTTAAAAATATATAGTTATTATTCTTTAATCAGTCTTAGCAAAATCACGCATGTATATTATATATACACAGACACATGTATACACACACAAACACACGGTTTATTCTATTTTTGTTTTTTCTAAATCACTTTTTTTTTTAAACTGGTACATGGAGGGTCAGAAGCACAGATGCTAAATCTGTTTAAAATGGCCTAGAAATCAAAGCACATGCTTTAATCTGATGTCTAGGATGCATTTTAAAAAATTGGATTGAAAAGGATTAGATTAGATTAGACCTTCTGGATTTAAAAATGTTAAAGCTCCATTTATGCTTTAACATAATCTCTTTCTACTCTCTGGAGCCATCAAGCAGAACGCAGTCTTGGGTAGCTTTTTTATTATTATTAAATTTTAGACTTTTTTAAAAAAAATCCCACTTTCATGTTTGTAATAGAAAGAACCCCTCAGAGACTAAGCTAAAAGTTCTTTTGACCTACTGCTAAAGGGAAGGGTGGATATGTAGGCTTTCTGATTTTTACAATGACTTTTATGTATTGGTACATATACAGAGACACACATATGAATATAAATAACTAGTTTTTAAATCCAAGTAACAGGAATGCTTTTGAGTACTATGTATTTTTATGAAGTTATAGTTGTTAGTAAAAAAATCATTATAAAGCTCAAATAAAAAACCTTTATAAGACTTTGTATGCTGTACCCCAATTTGACACATTCATTAACTACAATCACTAAATTTAAAAAAAAAAGCAAATAACTATATACCATTTTCAAATTACTGAGGTTCTGAATACAAATATACTTGTTTTACAGTTTTAATGTTCATGAATCAGAAAATAGAAAATACGATTATATTAGAAATTATATAAAGTATTCCAAGGTGGAAAGTTGAAAAATCTTCTTTGCATGAGCAATGCAAAAATCCTTTAGCTGATATCTTGTTATTTCTTAATATTTAATTATTGCTTCACTAAAACACATACAGCCAGAGCTGAGATTGATTCGTAATCACTTATGAGTTTTGTTATCACTGCACTTGGGGTATGTGTCTCAAATTACTGTAGTTATAAATGATCAATTATATTCATGAAGCATCAAAGATATGAGATTTATGGCTTATCCAGGGAAAGAAGTGCTATCATTTATCTAAGATATAACACTGCTTATGACATAAGAAAAAGCCCTGAGGATATTATTAAACTATTTTAACATATATAGAGAGAGATAGATAGATAGATAGATATCTATATCTATATATATATTTAACTAAATTTTTAAAACTATAACATGGGCAGTCTCAGCAAAAGAAATAGTTTCTTTATTGTTTTCAGTGTAAAGTTTGATAACCATTTGGTGTAAGGCACCACAGGGCATGCTTGCCTTATACCCAGATTAAAAGCCTGCATACTCATAGAGCAGAATTATCAATAACAGTGTAATTGGGAATGTAAATGAGTTTTCTCTGTCAGGAGATTCTAAAATCTATTAGGTTTCATTTTGTGAGGTCTGCCTTTGAGATTTTGGTAAAAACTCATATTCAGTATTTTCTCAATTTTAAAAATAATTCACTTGTGTTTCAATGAGTTAAACTTTAATTTTTAGTAAATATGAGACAGAATCTAGCCCTTGTTCTTTTTTTCTATAAAATTTGTGCCATAGGTAACAAAGTAGTGAATGAGAGGAAGTCTCTCTTTACAAAAATATTCCAGCTTATAAATGGGAAAAGAATTACAGAATTAGAATATCTTCATTTTGCAGCCCCTAATGAAAAACGAATAAAAAAGAGGGGGAATGAATTTAATGACTCTTAATGGCTTCTACCATTACAAAAAAAAAAAAGAAAAAGAAACATTCACACACTGTGAGCCTTCTGATAAAATCACCAACACTACAAATGAGGTTTCTTGCCTTTTAAAATTCAAATCTGAATCTGATCAAGCACTATCTACAAATTTACAGGAAAGATATGTGACAACAGAGCATGTTTGTTAAACAATACACTTGGATGGAGTCAGCAAAATTCTGACTCTGGAAAACCATCCAGTTTCTTCAAGAAATATATTGCAAGAAAGTGGGGAAAGATAGGGTAGGGGGTGGAGAGAGAGAGAGAGGGAAGGAGAGAGAGAGAGAGATGGAAGGAGGGAGAATAGGGAGGGGGAATGGCAGGAAAGAGGGAAAGAGGGAGCAAAAAAAGGAACACCTATAGATCAGAAGAAATTAAAAAGGTATATCAACCTATTGTAAATTATGAACCTTATCTCCAACAAATACAGTGTAAACACACATAAACCACACACACACACACACACACACACACACACACACACACACACACACCTAGGTACTATAATCTCAACCAAATGTGTGACAATTGTTGAATTTTAAAAAGTTGCAAAAATTATTTCATTCTGAGAAGTACTTATTCTTACAAAACAAGTTTCACAGAGCTGCAAGTAATTTTTCAGAAGTCCATTTGCCTCTAGAAAAACAAAAATGGTGGTGCATTTAGTGAGGTCTGAAATTCAGCCAAGTTAGATAGTCTTTGCCAAACTTCAGCAAAACACAATAGCTCTTACATGTTAGCATGTAATTATTTCACAAAGCAAACCCCAACAAGTTAGTAAAACATGGGCCAACCCAAAAAGATTATACTAGATATCAATAATGTTTTATCAAGCAGCTAAGTGTGGCCATAAATAGGTTCTTTTCTGAGACAGCTGGTCAGCCTTCCATATAGTATAAACTTTATTATTTTACATTTATAGAAGGATGGAGAGCTACTATTAGAATCTAAAGCCAGGTTCCACTCTTGAAAAGAAAAAAAAAAACAGGAAGAAATAAAGACAAAAACGAATGCAATAAAATATAAATCTAAACTGAGCAAACATGAAAGATTTAATAAAGAAGTATGTTGTAAAAGAAAAAGTATTAATAAGAAGCAATTTGTACAAGTAAAAAAAAAAAAACTCACAACAAAAACAAAGGAAAGAAATCCAGAGCAATGGGAAATGAAATTCTCTCACAACACATTATGCTAAAAGGTACTTATTTCATTTGCAACTTGTATTTATATTTTTTAATATAGAAAAAGACCAGCAAGCAGCACATTATGTTAAAAGGTACTTATTTCTTGGTTATTTCTATTTAAAGAAGTAATAGCCTTACTTGAGTTACATAAAGTTTGAATATGAATCTATATTATTAAATTGTACTTTTTTTAAAGTTTGGTGATACATTCTTTTTAAAAAAACACATAAAAGGAACTGTAATTTAGTGTACTTTTATTCTTAAAATGTTCAGATTTAAGGCTTTTTTTCATATCAGATTCTTAAAACCTCTGCTTCCATCTGGTCAGGAAGGCCTTTGAATATTTAATTGCTTATTTATCATAGAAACTTAATTGCTTTCTCCTTTTGTCCACAGTGAAATAGGCTAGTATTCCAAATCTCTTAAACATCCTAGAGATAGTACATGTTGTAATATAACTCATATGTAAGGATAAAATTTCCTCTTCATCAGTATTAGAATGCATCTAAGTGCTAGGGAGTGTTAGCATGAGATTATACCCATTAGCAAGTTAGAATGAATTTTCCAATAGCAAAGTCATTCTGGAGAGTTATTTCAAATAACATTGAATTGGAAACTAGAAGGAATAACGTGTCCTTAGGTACCCCAAACTCTAAAAAAAAAAAAAAAAATCATTTCACACTGTAATTATCACTGTTCGTTAATATATGTTCTACCTAATACTGTGGGCTCTGTTAACATATTTTTTTTGTCTTGAATTCTTTATTTCTAGAAGCTAAGCTAGACCAACAAAATTAAAGCCCTGTGAATATTTCTTTCAGTATGAGTATTGTTTTAAGATATAACTATTTCTTTGCAAAAATTCTTATTCTGCCTTTGTTCATAGATTCGCATAATTTTAACTCTTTATTTCTGTTGGATTTCTTTCATGTAGTAGATATAGATATTTTTAAAAAGAAACACTACCAACACCACTGCATCCCTTTATTTATTTCTTATACATATTAAAAATTTTTCACGTTCTTATTTAAATTTTTTTCAGTCAACTAAAATCAAAATTTTAATATTTTGCTTTTTATTATCCTTTATTCATGCACTTAATTAAGTAGTACTTAATTATATTTTGTAATGAGAAAATTTTACTTTATTCCTCAGACTTTATTTCTAAGTAATTATGTACTTCTAAAAAGAGGAACCCATTGGAATTTTTAAGATGAATATGAAGTTTCTTATAGAGAATATGTAGTTGAGTTATGTTTTATTTTGTTTGTTTTGAATCCATTCCATCATTTTTTGGCTTTTTATTAGTACATTTAGACCATTTACAGTTAATATAATTATTGACTTGTTAAAGTTTAAGTTAGTATGTTAGTCTCTTTTTATTTTTGCTTTCTGTTTTTTCTCTCTGTTTTGTTTTCTCTGCATTTTTTTGTGGGCTACTTGAACATTCCTTAATATTCCATTTTGATATACATACAATGCTTTTTGAGTACATTTCTTTATATACCCTTTTTTAGTGGTTGCTCTCAGTATTATATTTATATAATTTAACATAGTCTACTGATATTAACTTTTTATAGTTTCAAATGAAGTGTACCAACCTTAACTCTCCTTAATTTCCTTTGTCCTCCCTTATTTATAGTCTGTTGTAAATATTTCTTTTTCATAAGGAACTGTATCACAGTGTTATAATTTTTGATTTAACCATCACACATAATCTAGAACACTCAAGAGATGAAAAAAGTCTACTGTATTTACCCATGTTTTTATTCTTCCTTCCCTTCTGAGTTTTCAAGATTCCTCTCTTTTTAGCATTTCATTTAGGGTAGGTCTCCCGGCAACAAATTCTGTTAGTTTCAATTCCTACAAGAATGTCTTTATGTCTTCTTCTTTTAAAGGATATTTTCACTAGGTACAGATTTTTGGTTTGATAGTTCTTTTATTTCAGACTAGTAAAATGGTGTGCCACCTCCTCTGAACTTCCTGATGTCTGATGAGAAATTCATTGTCATTTGAATTGTTTTAACCCTGTGGTAAAAGTGTCATTTCTCTCTTGCTGCTTTCAAGATTTTTTTTTTTTGTCTTTTGTTTTCAGAAGTTTAACTATGATGTGTCTTGGCATGAACTAATTTGAGTTTATCTTGTCTGGTTTTCAACCAGTTTTATGTATTTGCAATTTGGGGAAATTTTCAGCCAGCAATTTTTGTGTACTTTTTCATTCTTCTCCCTGTTCCTCTTCTTCGAGTACTCCAATGATAAGAATGTTGAATCTTTACCTAGAATCCCAAAGGACCCTGAGGCTCTCTTCAATTTTTTTCGTCTATTTTCCCTTTGTTGTATATACTAAGTTCTATTCCTCTATCTTTGAATTTCCTGATTTTTTTCCTCTGTCTTTTCCATTCTGCTGTTGAACCCACCCTTTAAAATTTTTTAAAATTTTTGTTATTGTGGTTTTCACTTCTAAAATTTTCATTTGTTTCTTTTTTATATCTTCTATTTCTTTGCTGAGACTTTTTATTTTTCATTCGTTTCAAACAGGTTTATAATTGCTCTTTGAATATTCTTATGACTGCTGCTTTAAACTCCTTATCAGATAATTACAATATATATGTCATTTCAGTGACAAACCTGTTGATTGTCTTTTTTAATTCAAGTCAAGATTTTCCTGATTGTTGGTCTGACAGGCAATTTTTTATTAACATCTGGACATTTTGATATGTGAAACTCTGGGTGTAAACTTCTATCATAGCAGGACTTCTCCGACAGTGCTCCTGTTGGGGAAGCAGTACACCACCTTGTTACTGCCTGGTGAAATAGAAGTCAAGATTTCTCAGTAGTCCTCCATTAAGGCTACCCTGTGTGTGAGGGACAGGAGTGTCTCATTACTGCTTTCTGAGAGGCCTCCTCTGACTCTCATTACTGCTGTACTGAAGTTAAAGTCCTGACTCTCCACTGGGCCTCCTCTGACACCAACCCATCAGGAAGTGTAAGTGCTACATCACTACCATTAGTCGAGGTAGAAGTTCAGGCGACTCACCTAATCCCCAGTGAAACCTTGTGGGTATGAGACCTCATTACTATCTGGCTAGAATGAAAGTTCAGCCCCCTACTTGGACTTCTCTGATACCTCATGGAAGGTTTGGGGCATTTCATTATATATGGGCAAAGGTGAAAGTCTAGGTTCCCCTGTGGCCTTTACTGGTAAGGGTGAGAGTGGCACTGCAGTATTTTTTATGATGTTTAGATAATGTAGAGTACTTATTATCTAAAAGCTTTCTGTTTTGCTGGGTCGCCTCTTTCCTGGCCCTTTTACTAGGGAGAGAAGACTTTTCTTAGTTTTTTTTTTTTTTCCCACTTTTATCGTCACCCAATCTGGCACCCAATCTGAAAACTGGATGTTTTAGGGAATAATGGAAAAAGAAAACTCATGAAATTCACTGCTGGGTTATTGCTCAAGTTCCAAAATACTTAGCCAGTCTGCATACTTCTTTTCACATTTCAGAGTCTTCTCATTTATGTTTTGTATAATGTACAGAGGCTTTAGCTATTCTTTATAGAAGAAATAGGTAAAAGTATATCTACTCCATCTTCCTGGAACTACAGGTCCCTGATAATATTTTTATAGCTAGTACTTTAACATATAAAAGGCATTGACCAAGCAAATTGAACTTTCTATAACAGTAAGTTTATTTTGGTCTTTCTTATACCACTGATAAATAACCAAATGTTTTGAAACATAGTGGTGAAGAATAATGAAATGCAGACTTTTGAGACAAAGATGTCTAAATTTGAATTTTTGATCTGTCTCTTAAAAGATATATGGCATTCATAAAATTATTTAACATTTCTAGAACTCATTTTCCACTCCTATAAAATGGAAATAAAAACAGCTGCCTAATATTGTTACAAATTCAAAGTAATAATTTAAATGGACAATGCCTGATATGATAAATAAGAGATCCTATCATCTTAGCATATGCATTTCTCTTTTAAATCATTCTTATATGAAATAATAAATTACTCCCTCCCAAAGTACTAATTGATACTTTGCTGCCTTGAAATGGTACAGAAGAATAAAGTTTCTTTTAAAAGTGTTTTCTTCTCCCTGATGCATCATAGGATCAGGTTATGGAAAGCATCCGAATGGTTTAACAATCAAGGGTTGCCACAGATGGACATACTGCAAGCTCTGAAACACATTTGAAAGTATCTTATATTTTGGCCCATGACTCACTCCTTGACATTAATTCCTCTCTATAAGGGATTAATGTACTCAAGAATCAATATGCTTTCAGACAGATCCTACATCAGTGAGTTTCTTTGCTGGTCAGTATTTTCATTATTAACAACTTATGTCAGCAATATTCCCTATTCGTCTAGCAGTATTTGAATTTATTCTCTCATTTTAGTCCTGATTGTTGAGCATTACGCGAAAGATCTTTTATAACTTGATTTACCAAGAAAGCAGATTAGAAATCTATATGAAAACTCAGAGTTCTGAAAAGGGGAGCAATTAGGAAGAGTATACTATTCAGCTCTACTTTCCAAATGTATGGGGTGAATATTTTGATTTACTCTGTACTTTTCAAGGACCATATCCCACAATACCCTCAAGTTGTTCTATCCACTTTTTTTTTTAGTCTTTTTCATTATGACAGATAATGAAAGACTTGTGTTATCATTTTTCCACTTGAGTTCCATGTTTCAACAAATTTGGCCTTATTATTATATATACTTATCTAATTCATATTTAATTATATTTGTACCAACATCATTTTGCATATTGGACACTTGTTTAAATATAATATTTAAGAATACATGTTCTAGCCCATATCTAGTTTTCTCAATGTCATTGTCCATTTAATGGAATCAGGATTCCTTGGAGACGTGGTTGATTCTAGGGCCAGGGCAAGGAAAATATGAGATGAGTTCAGAATATATTGTTGTTCCAGAAAGTAAGAAAGGACTCAGAAAATTAGGGGGTCATGTAAAAATGACACTGGAGTCAGTTTGAAAGCTACACCACAGGTCAAATCTGGAATAATTAAAGCATGAAATGAATAAACATATGAATAGATTATAGTCCATTTAAAAAAGAATCTTAATTTAAAAAGAATCCATGAATCTATGATGAGAGTATATACATATTCATACATACATAATACATATATAGATATATAAATGAGGAACTTTCTTAAAGTTCCTAATATGGAATAAATGATTAGTGTTATGGGCTGAATCATGTCCCCTGAAAATCATATGTTAAACCCTTAAATCCTAATATGTACTTTAGAATATAAGTGTATTTAAATATAGGGCCTTTTAAAAGGTAATTAAATTAAAATGAGGTCATTAGGGTAGGCCCTAATTCAATATAACTGTTGTCTTTATAAGAAGAGATTAGGGCACAGACAACACTGAGGGACGATCATGTGAAGACACAGTGAAAATGTGACCATCTGCAAGCCAAGGAGAGAGGCCTTAGAGAAAACCAAGCCTGCCTCTAAAATTGTGAGAAAATAACTTTTTGTTGTTTAGGTCCCCAATTTGTGGTATTTTGTTATGGCAACCCTGGGGAAAAAAAAAAACACACAATAAGTTCTTTTTTTTTTCAAATCACCATTATGTATATAACCATCATAATAATAATAGATTCAGCAAGAATTATCGCAGTTTTTTTTTTTAATTCAAGTTTGGTGGTGGACACCATATTTACATGTTCTGGATATTACTTATTAGATCCAAAGAAAAGAATACTAACTTTGCAGAGGAGAAACTGGCAGACACTTCAACCACATGATCAAAGTTGTCATCAGTTGACGACACAAATTGACATCAGGGGCTTCCTAATGTGATGCGCTGTGAAGGATGCAGTTATTAGGCATTCACTACTCCTTGCAAAGCCATATAACTTGAACTGAATCATGAGAAAACAATCAGATAAATCCCAATTGAGGATTATTGTTGAAAAACTACAGACCTCTATTCTCCAAAATGCCAATATCAAGAAACAGAAAATCTGAAATATTCTTGAATATTAAAGAATTGGTCCAGAGTCTGTAAAAGACTTTTTTTTTATGGATAATTGGTAAAATTTGAATTTGTACTGAACATTAGCTAATAGTATCATATCAGTATTAAAGTTCCCGAATTGATAATTGTACAATGATCATGTAAGAAAATGTCCATCTTAGGAGATAACCTGCTGAAATATTTAGGGATAAAAAGGCATAATGTTTGTAAGTTACTCTCAAGTAATTCAATAATAAAATCTAATATCTAATTTTATATATAAAACATATACACAAATATACAATAAATAAAATAATGCTACTGATGTGTGGGAAGAAGGGGAAGAATAATAATTAAAATGTGGAAAAATTTTAATGACTGGAGAATCTAAGTGAAAGATATTTGCGAGTTTATTGAATTACCCTTACATCTTTTCTCTGTTTTATTCTTTCTTTCCAAATTATACACTTAAAATTCATAATAAGGATAAAGATACCTTGAATCTAAATGTTGGTTTTATCATTTATAGTGTGACATTGGGCAGTTTATTTGAAAATTGTAAACCTCAGCTATCTAATCTGTAAAATAAAATAACATAGTACTATTCTTACAGTATTATGATGATAAAATGAGACATTATCAATAAATTTCTCATCATGTTATCTGAAATTGAATTTTGAATAACTTCTCAAAACTATAGTTGTTATTAATGCCACCTTGGAGTTAATCCGTTATAAAATAGTAATCCATCGCCATCAACTATTTAAAGTAAATATTAAAGTTTCTTAATTTTTTAGTAATTATTATATATACAAGCATCAAATTACTGTTTACTGTTACTAGTTGATCAGCTTGAGCTATTACTGAGAATAGGTCAGAGAGTATATTAGGCATATCAGTTCAAGCTCTACAAAACTTAACATGAGGCTGCAGATAGCACACGGGTTCCCCAATCAAGTAGTAGAGGCTTCTATTATCAAGAAATAAATTGCAGATATTCAGTGCTTCAAATAAGTACTTTTTCAAGGAATTGACATACTATCAAATTAGAGAAAAAGGAAAAGAAACCTGTTTTTTTGATTAGTTAGTTAGTTTGATTAGTTAGATTATCCTGTGATTCGCCATAAATTTTCTTAAAACCCTAATTATAATATTCATCAAATCCAGAACTAGTGTCCTAGGAACAAGTGAGATACTCTGGACCATATTAATGAAACCAGATAATATTCACCAAATGGTACAAATGACAAGGAAGAATTGTTACACTTTATACTAGTAAAGAAATGGAATGTATTTCTTTTTTTTATTTTTTGATGATGAAGAAGAAGAAATTATTTTTTCAGGAGACAATGTGCACATTTGTATGAAAGGTACATAATAAGTTCAGTCTTAGAGAGTGGTACTCTGGATAGAACAGCCACTCTTAGAAAGGGATGCGGGTGGCAGCACAGATCGACATCTCTGGTTTAGTACGTTAAATTAAAAAAATTGTAATTTGCATAGAAAGGCGGGTCATATTAATAACCACAAACAATAGTCATATTAATAACCACAAACAATAGCAATATATTGAGCTACTTTGAGGAAAGCAACTATGAAATTAATATATACGAATATCTAAATGATTGTTTTTAAACCATCTCCAAGAATAACATGTGCCTTCTTCCCCTACTGAAATTTAAATTTCTGGCAGGCAGAGGCACATATCTTGGTCACTTTATTATCCATTGCAGCGCTTAATACGGTGCCTTATACATGTTAAGCATTCAAAAAATATGATTTAATATGAACAAAAAATACAACTGGAGTTTTGAAATATTTCACCAAGTGAGATGAGAAACTCACAGAAATACTAGAAAATTTGTTTAATGACAACAGTTGACTGGGAAGACAAGTTCTGTCTAGGAGCCTGACCAAGTTCCTCTCCTCATTTAACTTTACCATTTAATTCTTTTCTGTATTCATGAATGTGAACTTATGTAATCTGAACAAAACTTGCAACATTCCATGTATTTATAATTTAGGAAGACTTGTCTTCACCTCCAGTGACACTTCCAACAGGTGCAGTTCACAAGGGAAGACCTACCCCATAAAACCAAATGGAGAATTGCACAGATATATTCCTGCTATCGTTGTTGGCAATACATGAATAATGTATTTATAAAGGTAGCTTTAAAATACTAAAATGAGTTTTATTTCTTCTTATATAAAAATATGCTATACTAATTCCAAAAATGTTCTCAAATTGAGTGGTGTTCCACACATACACATTTTAGATATTAGAATTCTTTTTCCAATTTAGACAAGTCACTTTGTATTTATAAAATTTTCTTAAGTATTTTGATGAGTCATACTAATTTGTGACTTTAATTTCTGCATTTGAAACCTACTTTATTATTTTATACATAGTAACATTCAAATAAATGTAGATTATTTTATTTATTATGGTGGTTGATATAGTTTTAATGGATTTTAGTTTTCCATTTATACAATGTTTTGAAAGCAACTCTGTAATAATTCACATTGTCTTTGCATATATACATACATATGAGGAAATGATATATATGTGTGTATGTGTATATATAGAAATGAAGTGACAGACCAATTCATATTTATGAATATATTTTTAATGATTCAAAACAATAGTCGATCCCATAATTTTATTTATGCGCACCATAAAAGAGCTTCTTTTTTGCTCTTATTTTATAATTTGAGCCATGAATCCCCTTGGACATTGTTATATTAATTGTCTTAAAAGACATTAGTTTCAAACATTCAGTAGGTGATCATAGGCTTAAATTTATGATATCAAATAGTATACAGCACTGTTAGAAATATAAAATAAGAAGTCTGGATCTTCACTGTATGATCAAAATAGAGGAGGAAAGCATTGAATCATTAAAGTTTTCTTTTTTGAGCTACCAGATTATTTTCCTTATGAAGCTTTGACAAAATGTTTTCAGTTTAATTTACTGATATTTCAGCATTTTCATTCCTCTGAAAATGATGTCTTTAAATATGGTGAAGTATCATGTTCATTTTTATCTTAGTCTTAAACGAATTCTCCTATGGCAACTAGTAACTAGCATTCAGGCAGTGTTTCTACACTGGATGGTAAATTATGAACTACTATTAACTGTTTACTGTTTCGTTTGTTTTCTTCCAACATTCATTATTATTCCATTTATCATACTTAGAAATCAACATCCCTAATTGTTTTTCCTCTTGCTTCCGGCATTTAATAAGCAATGGTGACAGACTATTGTATTAATAAAATTCAAATTACTGCAACATGTTGAAAATATGTTCTTGAATGGATGTTATACTAAACACAGTCTCAGCTTCTCCCAGATTTCCTTGGCTCTGAGGAGCCCTGGTCTTTGCCTGGTTGCTTATGTCATAACACTATCAACCGTTTTAGGTTCTCTGCAGCTAGGACCACACTTTGTCAAAGCCTTTATCTCAGTCAACATCAACACCGTGGGAGCTGCAAAAATCCAGGGCCGGGCAAGTTTAACCTTACATTAACACTCCAACTTTCATCAGAGTTGCAGGTATGGAAGATTGGAGGATTGAGAGGTTGGAGGAGGATTTGCATGGGGAACAATTGAAAGAGGGCTGAGTAACACAACCCATGTTAACTTTGAACAATGGGCAGCAAGATACAGGAAGAAGGACTGTTGAAAGTTTCAGGAATTCCGTAAGGACTTTCTCAGGACATGTGCGTAACCTAGCCGCAGGTCTTTCTGCTTGTGGAATTCTGGCAAGCCTGGTAAGCATTATCTTTTATTTGTTTTCTCTTACTTTCCCCCCCACTTCCATTTATTTTCTATAAAGCATTGGAACATAAGCTTTGCTCCCATTGTTTTAGAGAATGCAGACTAGTCCATATACAGAATATTTTTAAAACAAGAATCTCAGCTAGCTATTACTTGATTTCTAAAATCACTGTACATTTGTAAGATCATGGACCAATGCCACTCATACTGCTTTCTGAGGGTAAATTCTACTATTACACTTTATTAGATGTATAATGTGCAGGAAGTACTTTTTATCTTTCATATAGCTAATACGTGGTAGTACAAGCATTTAAAGTAGCAGAAATTGGCAACCAATTAGATGTAGATGTGGGGTATAGGAGAGGAAAAAGTCAAAGATAGCACTGAAGTTTTCAGTTTGAGGAACTACAAAATGATGGTTATACCAGAAACTTTGGCCATAAAAAAATGATAACCTAGGAGACTCTTCATAGTCTAGAAACCCCCTTAATCCTCATATTTTAATAATATTTCCTGCTCTTGGACAATTAGATACAACTACCAAATTGTGACTATAAATTTCTCAATTAATCCAAATCTCTGTGCTCCTTCCTTGAAATTCAATCCTACCAATGGAAATCTTTCTATTAATGAAAATTATCTGTAGTTTACTTATAAATTACCCTATAAGAAAATTCTTTTCAAAAACTGTCAGCTTGTTTATTAATATCATTTCAAAAGGACAGAGAAAAACTAGTTTATTAACAACCTTAAGGGCAGGCTTTTCTGCCATCAGGGAAGTGACAACTGGTAAGAAGTCCTCTATAGGTCTTCAAAGTAAACTCCTGACTGATCAATAACCATCCTCAAAAGTGGAGAGTCCAGTCTGTTCAGGCTTCTAAAAGACTTAATGTCCACGAACACTTATGCCAAGAGTTGACCTTAAACAAAAAGAGGATTTACTCAGAAAAAAGAGAGAATTTCCATCTGGAACTTGCAGACATGGTGAGCCATGTGCAAGTCCTCTAACACAAAGAGGAAGTTTTTCTATAGAAGGTGAGAGGAAATTAGGATTGTTATAACCAGTTCTTCCTCTAGAGCTTTGCTATAGGTGTAGGCATGAGAGCTCCCCCTGCAGACCCTCATGATTCTGATCTTAGTTGGGGTCTTGTTTACTAATTTTTTTTTTACCAAGAAAGATAAAACCTGCAGGTTAGCACCTCGATGTTGTATAATATTGTCTTGAGTAGTAATTAAGTGGAAGTAGAATAAATCTTTTTAACTGGTCTCTAGATTCTTAGTATCTTAAAATTGCTGCCTTATTGTTTGGTGAATCACTTCTGATGTTTAGCAAGTACCATGGCAGGTGATCAGTTCTATTTTGTACACAGGATTTGACTTATATAATATAATAAAATATAATCATGTTGTAAGCTAACATTCTTAACATACCACATAGATATTATCATCACCATGAGGCTGATGCTTACTGAAAGTGATCAGCTCCAAATTATGAAGACAAAAAGTATCACTAAATCCTTACTTTTTTGTTAAGTATCTGAATTTATTAGCTCTTTAAATCAAGGGTATAAGATAAAGGTCATCTAATTGTGATGGGAAAAGTCACTGAGTGTACTCTTTCAATAATGTACAAAAATGGAAACATAGCAGTAGACTTGTTATGAATATATTGCTAAGTTCTTGTTCAAAGACAATCCATGTTGCTTCAATATATATTTGTAAAAAAAAAAAACTATACATTTATTCTAATACTACCATTTGTCTGTGAAAACGACCTTGACTCAAATTCAGCCACCATTAAAAATGTTTGCTAAGGAATTATTACCCTAGCAATAGTTGCCATTTGCATAGACAGTCCATCCCTGTTCATTCAGCTCATTTTCCAATCTGACAATTGACATAAACGTTGAAGTATGGCAGTAAGGTTGAAAATTCAAATTAAATACAGAATGACAAGCTCAAAGTGAAAATATAATCAGAATTAAATCAATGTTTATACCAACACATTGACTAGGACAAGTGAATAGACTGTAAGATAAAGTTGGAAAAGCATGCAAATGTCACTTACAGAAGTTGAAAATGACAAGAGAGTATTTATAAATACTATCCTCCGGATCACTGTGGGCCCACTGTTGTAGAAAATAGAGAATACCAGCTAAGTTTTGGGGACTGCCAAACTTTTCTGAATTTTCCGATGATAAAGAAACTAATTCTAAAGAAAATATGTATAAGAGCAGTTCAAGAGATAGAGGAGTTGGTTCATGTACACTTTAAAAATATCAAAGATTTTCTTTAATTTTTCTATTTTTCTATTTCAATTTCTTAAACATAATTAAAATGAGAATACAACTGCAAATCACTTGATGTTCACAGTTTATCAATCCTCATAAAATACCAGGCTTCAAAATGAAGCATACAAACATTTCTAAAAAAGTAAAATATTAGCAATCAACAACTGAGTGCTTTGTAAAATTATAGAATAAAAAAGACAAAATCAGATTATCACATTCAGGAGGAAAACTTAGTGTGTAATTGGGTTAGTGTAATTCAAAGGGTGCTAAATGTGACTACCAGTTCAGACCTATGTAACTTGAACATGAAATGCATATTCATTTTTCTGTTATTGGTCCATCCATTCAGTCATTCGACATGTATTTACTGAGCTCCTACTATATGCCACACTGTACTAAGTGTTAGTTCAAATGTAAACATATCTGGAAAGAATGACAGCTTGGCGAAAACAAAGACAGGTGATCTGAAGAGGCAGCTAATTGAAGCAGAGAAAAACGGCCCAGGAGTCAGACCTCTGAGCTCTTCCCTTTACCATTTAAAGCTTTGGGACATTGGACAAACGGATCTCTCCAGGTCTGTCCTATTTACCTTACAAGTGACTATAAAGGCACAAAAAATATATAAATTTTCCATTCTCATGCAAAGTTTTATACAATGCAAAATAGTCCACATATAAGTATAACCGTTCCACTGCAAAACAGCGCTCCCTAGGCTGCGGCCCCAAACTACCTCTCCTTTTCCTTCATTGCCCATTTGAACCTGTTCTGTCCAGCTAGTTCTTTGCCCCTTGAATGAAATCTAGACTAGGTCCCAACCTTTGCTATAGTCTCTCAGATGATGAATTTCTCTAGTAATATTTTGTCGATAAGCTTCTCAATGATAGGAAATTATTTGCATGTCATTCAAATCCTGTTATGGAAAGGTGGCAAGATTAGATTCTTGTCTATTCCATTCTGTCTTATGTCTGTTCTCCTTTATCACTTCTGCTCAGACCACGGCTTGTTGTGCCTACTGAGTTGTAATCGGGAAAGAATAAGAGATAAAAAAGAGCAAGAAAGGTCTTAGTTGACAGTGCTATTGGGTTCTAGTATTGGTGCACCAAGGACATTCAGCACTGTATCTTCCACACATAAGGTATTTTATCCATTCTTCAAGAACACTTCTCCTATGGAGAGCTCCCAACTACAGATTTCTTCTCTAGCAGGCCACGTAGTTTTCTCCTCTTAACCTCTGGTTTTGAAAGTTAGCCCACAAAGAAGTTCCTCGTTTGAGTTCCATAGCTCCTCCGATGTTCTTTTTTCTGCAAGACCCAATCTGGTCCACAAAAAAATTTCATGCTTCCTTTGCTACAACAAACTCCAGAAATGTAAGGTATTCCCAAACATGGCTTTCTCTCAGTCACCGATAATCCGACCAACCTGCCATCACAACCTCTGGCTAGAAAGGATACTCACAGTCACTAGGTCTGTCTTTCAGATTGTGTTGAGCTTTACTAAACGTAATGGTAAGTAATGACCTGGACCTATCAGCTCACTAAAATCACAGTTACTTAACCAGGTCAAAAGTAATGATTTCAGTCAGCCGCTTATGTCAAAGTATCACAGATGGATGTGGAAATTTTTTTTCTAAAAATATAATCTGTCATTTTCAAAGTAAATGAGTGCCAGTGGGTAATATTATTAAATGAAATACTAAATTTTTGTGTTTTTAAGACAGCACTGTATAAGAAATACAATTACCCCTTATTGCTTGCCTGATTCCATGTTGCAGCAAAAAATTGAAAGATATGGGCTTTGTTTCAAACTAGTGCATGCTCACTGTCAAAAAAAAAAAAAAAAGCCTAATTTCCAGGAGCAATTTTGCTTGGCTTAACTAGTACATAAAAGCTGGAACAATAATGACATTGAAATCCAATATTGTACCACTAAAACCAATGGCAGCCTTCTCTAATTGTGGGATGGATTCTATGTTGTCAACTCTCGTTTAACAAAATGAAGGCATCGAGGCAGATTTTCCCTCTATCTCAAATGTTAATCTGAGTTCAGCTAAACCAGAAAAGCTAAAATGGATTTGATTCATGAAATAAAATCCATCGCTTTTATAGAGCTTTCGAAAGGTATTTTTTATATTATGTTTTCAAAATTAAAAGTAGTTTGCTCTGTCTAATACATATCCTATGAAGACAGCATCATTTTGATGAGAAAACTAAAATTTGGACATTTGTACTGTATTTAAGGTGTCACTTATGAAATAAAAGTATGTGGAAAAAGCAAGAAGGTCTGAATGTTTCAAACAAACCACAATAAATAAATGGGATCTCACTATTTGAGCACCACCCTGAAAGATGTGTTTCATGCTGTCCCAGATTATCAAAAGATGTTCTTTAAAATTAGACTTGCCTTCTTTATAATAAAAAGGTATCATTTCATTCAAACAGAAGGATGAGAGTAGATGTATCTAGATGCATATTTTAAAAATTTAGGCTTGCACATTTCAGTCTGACTGTATGTGGTGTAGATTAGCAGAAATTAGACATGAAAACACCAGTTTTCTCTTTTCCCCATCAGCTTTCACACTCCACACTGAAATATTGCTTATTATATAAAATGTGATCAGATATAGTCCAATTCCATGTAAAGTAACTAAATCTAGATTTTCCAAATTTCCCTTGAAAGATTACATTCTAACTGAAGAATCTGCTTCTGCAGTAACATGTTTCCAAAATTACCCTAGGATTGAATTATAGCCCAAAGTATCTTTAAAAGGAGCATCATTTTTCAACAAACATTTACTGATCTGATTTTGTACTCTCAAAATTAACCTAAACCGGCAGGCCATTTTATTCTATCTCCAAAATCTGACTACACTACAAACATTTTTGCCTTTCATTTTTTTTCTCCAATCTATATAAAATTATGATCACAAGACTTCTTATAGTAATAAGAAATTATAAAGGCAAGAACCTTGATAGCTTATAAATGTCCCAGTTCTGTCTTTGTGATTTATGAAATTGAAGTAAGAGGGAGTATGACCTTCTGTGGGATAATCAACTTTTTGGAAGACCAGGACCTAGGTATTTCATAACATTCCATCAGTTTATTTATGTATGCTCAAGTCCATTATCTTGTAACAGTAGAAAGAAGGAAGTCACAAACACATACAGGAAAAAAAGTTAGCCAAATAATCTTAAATAAGTTACCCGAACAAATTTAGTAAAGTGGTTTCAACAAGAAAATTTGCTCAACTTTTTTCTAAATTAAGATTTTTTTGTGTGATTCCTTTGAAAACTTGCTGTTGTAGACCACAATTATTACTAATAAAAAATTCTAAGGAATCACAAATAAATAAGACAGAGTCTCTGCCTTATGATTCTATGTTCACAAGCTTAATGGAAGAGATAGAAGCATAAAAGGCAATTATATGCAAAGTGAATTGTGTCAGATAAAGAGAATGTGCTGTAACATATATAAAGAAGCTAGCACTTAAAAAGCAACTGTTTTACTATTAGGATGCAACTGTATATCTTATTTTATAAACATTACAGAATATATACTAAAAAGGCAATTTATAAAATATTTATTCTGAGCAAGTATCAAATTAACTAAACAATCTGGAACTCAAATAAAACTTTTCATTATGAAAATAACCATCCCTGGAAACCTGTTTTCAAATGTTTATTTTGTGGCTTTTCAATGTAAATTCAAAAGCACAATGAAAAGTTCACATTAGAACATCAACAGCTTGAATTTGCATCAATTCATAAATCAAAAAAAAAAAAGTGGGAAAGAATCAACCTCATTTTGCCTGGCTTAAGCCTCAGATCATAAGAACTACCTGGAGGAATCCCTGGAGGAATCAGAGACTCCCATAATCCTCTCTGATAAATGCTGATCCAAGAGAAATGTCAGCACAAAACAATATGTATAAAACACCCAGTAATAGAAATGTATTGTAATTGACTGGCCTATGAGCTCCCCTGCTTTCTTTTTCTTTTTTTTTTTTTTCTGGATTTAAAATTAAACACCTATCTGCTAGTATATTGAAGTAAAAAGAGGAATGAATAAAAACATTTACTGAACAAATCATAACTAACATTATCATAAGAAAGAAAAACAGTTAAATCTCTATTCATAATAAAAATGAGTCAGCATAATGATCTGGAGGGTAGCATAGTTATATTCCATATATGTGATTCACTATATTTTGACTCTAATATGAATTGGTATATGTGAAAGCTCTTTCCAAACTGTAAGGCATTATGTGATATGAGCTTATAATTATCAGCATCTAAGCAAAATGGTTTTCCTGGAGTGACTCAGTCTTCTTAAATAACTGTCTTCCTATTTTAGAATTAAAAAGAAAAAAAAAACATAAAGAATGGACTGAGTCTTAAGAAAAGGAAGGAAAAAAATGTGGGTGGGGGAATTGAGCAATCGATAAGCATCCATTTGGCAAACCTTCCTCATAGCTGGGACAATTAACTTAAAGCAAACACGGAACCCATTGCTCCTGTTGGAAATCTTTCCGATTTGGGCCAAGATAGACATGTTAAATTTGAGGCAGATGCTCTCCTTCAATCACAATATAGAAATTTGACTTAAAGCCAGTGAGGCCTTTATCATAGTATCCAAGAATAAAAATCCAGAGTCAAGAAAGGTGTTCTACATGAATAATATTTTTTGTTGTACTAGAAATACCACATTTCCTTTAGCAAATTCCAGTCTGTCACCAGTTTCATACAGAGCTCTTCTTTATGCTTATTAGATTTTTCTTTATTTAAAAAAATTTGAACATATTACTCCCTGATAAATAATTCCTCCCTAAATTTGCATATGTTAGTGCAAATTTAGCAAGCATATCACTCACACTGTCATGTTGAATTTAACCTGCGGCTTTGTAAAAGAAGGAATGAAATTACACTGTTTAAGTGAAATGTGCAGTTATCCCCAAAATGAGATGACCCCTCGGAAAAAAATAATGTCAATCTGAAAGCTGCATAATTCTGAGTACATCAATGAAGACTGATTTTATACTTAAAGCTTAGAGGGAAAAAAATAAAAACTTGGTGGCATAAAACTCATTACCTTGATGAGGTACAGCTTTTGCTCAAAGAAAATGATTCACAAAATTTTACTGTTTGAAACTCTTACCAATACATATTTTGTAAAAATAAAAATTTTGACTTGTAAACAAGCTTTAAAGAGGTTGAGCTGTCGTTTTTTAGATGTCCTTTAGCCTTTCCAAATACCACAGTGAGTTTCTTTCTAGACCCTCCCACCTCTGCTGTAGATTTGCCCTTAATTCTCTTAGATGCTGAATAGATTTCTGTTTACAGATGCTTCAAGGAGCCTTGAAGGAGAATTTAATACAATTGTTCTTATCTACACAAATTTCAGGATCCAAAAACTAGAGAACAGTTTTTACTATACATACTCATGTTATATAAACACTTAGCACATGGCAGTATCATACTGAATTCAATTGAAAGACAAGAAATGTCGCTAATTCCAAAATAAGATTTTTTTTACCTAGGCAGCTCAGCATTTTAATGTGTCCTCCTGAAAAGAGGGAGAGAGCACATGCATTTGGTTCTGTTGAAAACATCTGGTGACAAGTCAGTCAAACTGAGGATAAATTATATTTATAAAAAGTCACTATTTAAGGAAATTTGAAAAAATAAACAGAAATTATGCAAAAGCAACAGGACACACTGTTAGCTTGTTGTGTTTGTATGGAAATGAAACTAACCCTAGAGAAAATCAGAACACTTGATAGAGATTCAGTTCCAATGATAGAGAACTTATTAATATTCACACATAAAAGTAAAAGAAATTGTCGATTCTAAGATGATCCGCCTGCCCTTTTGGTTTATTTGAGCCTGCAAATATTCATGTAACAATAGAAACTAGTATGTAGACCTCAAGTTTTAGTAAGTCAAGGATTTTCTAAAACTTTGATTTCATTCATCTCAGTAGATAAAATTCTATCAGGATATATTTTAAAGAGCAAAGCAACCACATATTTATCTCATAAAAATCTATCAATCAAACAAACAAACAAACAAACAAAAACCAAAATAAAAAACTATCTACATGGAAGTTTTAAATAGCACAATGAAATTATTTTCATCTTTTACAACTCCAATGTTCATATAAATCCAATTATCAATCCACTTCATTCTAGGTGGAGAAACTGGGCATTAAGGAGAAACATTTGTTTAGAACAAGCTATTTATTTTTCCATGGCAGATATGGATTGAAAGCTTTTCATGCTTCATGAACATTCTGGGCTTCTGGTTGTGTAGGGTAGGAGGCTGGGGCATGCTTCTCTCACATACACCTGTTCTAGTTTTTGATGCACTGGCCCACAAATCACCTCTTCATCTTTGTCAACCTCAGAGCCTCTATTCTTCTCTCCAGTGACCTGAGGCTGATGTTACAAAAGGAGACAATTCCGCAACATCAGAGGCCCTTTGCTACTGAAAATAACACCCTGCTAAAATTTGATAGCTAGGAAACTAAAACGTAATGTTTGTATTGGTTTTTATGTAGGGCATCTTAAAAATAAGACAACCGAAGCATTGTTAATTCAAATTCTTATCTGCTAATCCAAGGAGTGGGGCCATGGATAAGGCAGAAGAAAAGGGAAATATAATTACGGGGTTTATGGCTCCAGCAAGCAGTAGCAGAAGCTCTGATTCAGAACAGGAGCACTGCTCTCTAGCTGCATTAACCCCTTCAGCACTCCCAGCTCCAGCTCCTTGGACAGCAGCCAATTCCATGTCCTCCAAGGCCTTTCCTTTGCTCTGCTATATTTATCCCTTCCTGTCTTTACAAAAAGCACCAGGTTGCTTTCTATTGAATTTATACACATGCTGCTGCTGCCAAGCTAATTTATAATGGCATTAAAAAATAAAATTTAAATTCCAAGTACTTAAATATGTCCATATGTAAATATATATTTAAAAAGAAGCTTGGAAAAAAGGCATTTTGATAATTACTTTGTTGATACCTTCTCAAAAAGTCAGGGAAGGCTTCCTGATTAGAAATAGTCAAATATTATTCATGGCTTCATAGTTTTCCAGATTTAAAGGTTTTATGATTTGTACAATTCCCTCGACTGTCCTTCTATATAATCTATTTCATATTATTGTACTAATATGGCTTTTGCAACCTATTTCTAAAATATTGTGCAAATATAGAAAATTACAAATGATTTCTAATTATTTTGTTAAACATGGAAAAGATTTGGTAATCTTTAGGAAGCACTACAGGAAGGCACAGAGGAATTACAACTACAACAACACAGATATACATATTTATTGAGTATTAACTATGTGCCAGGAAGGGTGATAAATCTTTTCCATGCATTATTGCATTTAATCTTCCCAATGACCCCATAAAAGAGGTAGAATGACTATTGCAATTTTTCAAACAAGAAGTTTACAGAGGTTCAATAGCATAATAAATGTCTTATACCTGGTAGGAGAAGAGTCTCATTTGACACTCATCTAGTCTGAAAACTGAGTAGTTTACAATCCAAAACAGAAAGTTTATACCTCTTTTCCATTTATTCCCTCACTGTTTTGCCAAATTATGCCTCCAAAAAAAATTTTTTTTGCAACAGCTTCTGTAAACACTAGAAAAGATCAAATAACAGAGTAGCAAATATCATCAAAGGATAACAACAGGTCACCTGGCAATGTTTCCTTGTTAAGGGAACAGCAAAGTCCTTGGCAGCAAAATTATTTCAGAAGGTTGCCAAAGCAGCTAGAGACCTTAAAAATCAAGTATAAAAAAAATAAAAATGCATATTTATTTGGGGTGTGAGAGGGTAGGAGAAATAAAGAACAGTAAACATTAATAATTTACACCTACTAAGAGCACAGCCCACAGATCCCACCAAGAGTTGTCTTGCTAATGGGAGTCTTTATCAAGCAGACTGAGAACTAACTCCTTGAGGGCAAGGATTTCTTGTGCATGGATGGCTTCTGTATCCCTACTTAATGTCCAGTATTTATTGAGCTGCTTATATTAGTTATTTTAATTCAATTGACTAGGACAGATAATCAGATAAGATCGATGTTAAATTCTAGATAGTGTTATAAGATCTCAGGTGATGCACAACATAGCATTTCCCCTTTTTATGCAACAGCAGGACATTTCAGCTAGGCAAAAGTTTGGACATCAGCTCAATTTGCTCATTCTAATTTTCCTAAGTGTTAAATCTTAAAATGCTCTTCTTTTCAGCTAGAAGACTATTTCCAATTTTAGGATTTCTGAAACTTGCATGAATTCATAGGAAGCCTATCAGTTAGGCATAACTTTACACAAGGAGCTGGTATTAGTAGATTTAAGTTAAAGAAATGGAAGTAGTGGGACCTATCAGCACAGCTTATTCAAGATTTTCCTGGTTTTAGGACTGAAATTCCTGTTCTAGCGAACCCCTTTATCCTGAGTAAACAAAGATGGTTGATTACCACCACTCCCCCAAAAAATTCAAAACCAGTTTCTATAAAATCAGAGCAATTTCCATTGGAGGAACCAATCAGATAGCAAATATTTTATGAATCCATACCAAAATCAAAAATATACATGCTTAGTTGAAAGGAAATTGGTGAGTTAAAGTTAAAAAGCAAGATGGCTTCATGCGAGCAATGTATTCTAAGCTAGAGAAAAAAAAACATATCTGATTAAATGAGAGAACATAATTTAAATTAAGCAAGAGAAAACTCAAAGAGGGTGCCAATTGCAATGGTTTTCAGACTGGGGAGATGTGAAAAACTACTCATGCCTGGACCCTATCCCCAGCGATCCTAATTCCCTTTTTCTGGGATGGGCCCAGGCATGGGTGGGCAGGTAAATTTAATATCTATTTTGTATCTTCCCTTGAAACACTGTATTCTTATGGAAATAAATAAAGTTGACAAAGAGCATAACCAGAATTAAAATGAACCTTTTGATTAACAACCGATTATTAATTTATCTTTACATATTTATAAAGATGAAGAAATGTCTACATATACTTAGGTCTTCTTTTAGTTTGGTTAGGAATTGAGAATTTTTAACTCTCTTGGCAGCAATCTTACATTCAGAGGATTACTCAGGTGGCAATAATATCTAATGGAGACAATGCTTCTATTCCATGTGTTTTGCAAACCATGTACTGTAACTTATCTATGTATGCTATGAAACGACGCATCGGAATTGATTTTTTTAATCAGATAAGGAAAGGGAACAAATTATTGTAAGTAAAATCCTTCCCCGTAATGAAACCCAAGGGCATGTATAAAGAGAAATGGACATTGGAATCAGAAATAGGATATGAAGACAATGACCTCTTAAATGCTATTTTTAAATTTCTACAGGTCAATTATGGCCATATTGGCCATATGTTCTAATAACTGATTTCTCAGTGACACATGTCAGTTGACTAGATAATATGAGTCTCATACTAGTGGGAAAAAAATCAATATTTTATAGACAAAATTTTATGAATGGGTGCTTCTAATGTATTTTTTTAATAGATTGAGAAATATTTGTTTACATTCTGAGTAATTTCTACTCCAATCTAAAACACATCAGCTCTAGATGTTCTAGTATAAAAATATATATTGATAATAAGAGGTTGCTTGAATTGACTTGTTCAGTATGACACACATAATAGTGTAGAAAATTAGAACTTTAGAGACTTAAATAGGAGTGGCACACTGCAAATATGTTCAGTGTAAACCGTGAAAGGAAAACAAAAATCAAGCCAATTTTGAAATGAGTAATTGAAAGAAAACTGGGATTCTATCATAATGGCTAGAGCAGGGGTATGAATTTTAAGCTTTATTCTGTGTTTTCTTAGGCAATTCACTTTGCTGCCTGTGACCTGATTTTACATTTGAAATACTTACTTTAAAAAAAGAAAAAAGAAAAAAATTGCTATTAGTATTGTCTACAATAGTTTAGGCAATCAGCTACTTAGAATAAGCCTTCTCATTTGATTATCACATTTACCTACCAATCAACTTAAAATCAAAACTCCGAAGTCACAGGTTAAATTTACAAATTTGAGGAATCATTTCTCAAATTTACTGTTTATCATAATGAGAATAGCTGAAAAATCATACCTTCCAAAGTGGTTTCATTGTAATATCTTCATACAAACATTATACAATAATACCAGGTCTAAAATAACAAGTGCTTTTTAAATAAAATATATTTTTTTAAAAGCCAATACTTGTGTTTTTATTATTGAAAAAAAATTCAGTCCAAAATAATTCCAAATGATAACCATTAGTTTCCATCTTTGCAACTGAAATAAATATTTGGTCTAATGTTATGAAACATACAAATGCCCCACAAATATTTCCAAATGCTGGTTGCTCTGTCAACAAATAGAAATTATCCAACTGTTTTCAGCAGAGTTCGAGAGATGCTAACATGAGAGTTTTAGCACTAATTAGCAGTAGGAAAAGTGACATTTTAAAAATATTCATGTATCATGTTCTTTTTCAACCATCTTAATATCTGCAAAGGTATATTATTTCTTCCTTTTTTACTTCAGGTACTAATGGTGTCATCAAATGTTTCAGGAAAACACGTAATTCTCTGTCTCCAGTCTTGACAGGTAAATGTCTCTTCCTTAGCTGCTGAGGCATCTTTTTCCCCTCTAGAAATAACCTCTTTCTGTTGTCACATCAAAACTTTAGTCAAACGAAGTAGCAAGAATTACCAACCTCACTTGGTAAGAATTTTAGTAAACCATGGAACTGTTACTCAAAAGTGTAGGTTAGGGGAAGAAAAAAGAATGATTCCCATCCATTAATGGTATATTTAGGCATTACAGGTGTATGATATAAAATAATTCATGTTGCCCTTATCATATATGGCTTGCTAGGTAGGCCTCGAGTAAAGTAAAAATACAAGCTGTTCATGTAAAAATGTACTGAATGCAAAAACAAAAACAAAGAGACCCACAACCAAAAATAATGATGCAATATTCTTTGTTGTTTCCCATCACATTGTAACTAGGTTTCAGTAAGTTTTCACTGAAACACTTTGAGGGAAATATATACAGGAAAGAATAAGAGCTTTGATATTCTAAGACACCCATTATTTCTAATGAAATGATCATCATGACTTTATTAGTAATAAAGTAAAATGAAAAGGTAGTTCTCATCCCACTGTTAATCATAATTCACAACATGAAAATAAACACTTAACAAGGAACTAGAAATTTACAAATATTGCCTAGGTGATAGCCAACCATACCACACTGCACATATTTATCCTGTATGCTAAATAGGAAAGAAGAAAGGTAACAGCTAATTGACAGTAAGGCTCAGCCAGAAAGCTTCAGAAAGGAGTTTGAGAAAAGAAGTTTCTGTTTTTTGCAGCAGCTAGTTCTACCTCAGCCATGTTCAATTTTCAGATTCTTTGGTGGCCATTAACTTACAATTCCTTAGGGCAGGCAGCAATATCCTTCATTTCTGTAGTATTTTAACGTTACCAAGTTCCTCTTCTTCTTACATTTTTATATGGAAATGAAGTATTAAGACAAAGAGATTAATTTTTTACCATTAGTAAAAAACCATACAGGCACAAAGTTCTTTTAGTCTTCTCAAATTCTATCATTCAGTGTATTCCAATCATGATTTCTTTATTATGTTTTAAATTTTAACCCAAATGAAAAGAGTTGTTTAGTAGATCATTAACTCATTATTAATATAAGTTAAAAACAACTCAAATCTAGTTTTACTTATTGTTACCTGAGGATGGAAATATATGCATGCATATATGTTATATATAAGATACTTTATATGTGATATATTTTTAAAAATAAACAATTTGGGAAGATAATTTTTGAGCTTCACTTTTGAAAGCACTTCATACTTTCTGCCATCTCTTGCTAGAGGAGATGTATAACCTTGATTGATAAACAAAAAAAAAACCCGAGGCCGAATGTCTCAAAACCAGTTGGTGACAGTGGTAAGTAATCTAGAATCCAGGTGTTTTGACCCATGTCTCTTTCTATGAAGCAACAGATTAACAAGGTTCAGAGCAAACAACTTCGTCAGGACTTGTTCTAAAATATCAAAGATGCTGATCTAGTAGAAATTTTAAAATATAAGGTGTTTACTAACCATAAATTTTTTTAAAAATTGAAGATAAAATTCAGCTCCATATAATTCCAAGTGTTTGAATCTTATTTGAAGTGATTTTTTATACAAATTACAAATACAATATTATTATTAATTTTTTAAAATCAAATAACCTATGTCCCTCGCCAATTGTTAGTTCATGAAAGTTATAAAGAAACAAATTATTCAGAACCCTCTACCCCACAGACACACACAATGATAAGTATAGTTCCTTGTGCATAGTGGCAAACTCAATAAACATTTGTTGAATTAGTGCATGTCTTTTTCAAACAAATAACCAAATAATTCCAAGAAACACTTATAATAACAGTTGGGAATAATGTACAATCTTCAGCTTTATTTAGAATTTACTTCATCTCTTTATCCTGACCCTACTAGTCCATCAGCCAGAAAATGAGAGAGAAGGGGACAGAAAAAGAGAGAGAATGAGGAAGAATTCGAAGCCCTTAATTAGGTATAATAAATGTTTCAAATCTCTTCAGCTATATATCACTTTAACTCAAATATGTTAAATCAAATGTACTTATTTTATAAAATTTTTTTTCAAAGAAAACTGATAGAAATATTTACATATGTAAAAATCATAATAGATAATTTCAAAAATAAAGCCGAATGTGACCATTGAAACTTGTGAATACTTAGAAATTAATCAACAATATTTAAGAAGTAATTTGTACCCAAATATTTGCTTCAAAGGCAGACATTGACTAGATAAATTAGATAAGGATTTAAGCACTATTAAATAAAAAGAGATTCAATTTCTCTTCTTTTCATTTAGATACAATTCAAGACTGAAAATGTAGAAAAATGTATCATGAATCAACATTGTGATTAGTAAAAATGTGTATGAGCTGGTGAAACCTATATATATATATTTCTGTGGCAAATTTTGTACTTAATAATCATCTAAGCCAGTAAAATGTTTTATGAAACATTTTAAGTTGGTTCTCAGTAAAACTATGCCATGTATGAGTGCCCAGTAAGGAATAAATACATCAAGTTTTATTTATTATATAGTTTTCTTATCCTGGAAAGATAATTCTACATATCATATTATTTTACATGTATAACTTACATGTTACTTAAAGATGAACCAAACTCCTGTGACATGTAAAAAATGTGCAATAAGAATATGGACAACTTAAAAAAAAAGAGTTAAGTGATCACAATGTGGTTTCAACTCATTTTTAAGGTCAATTTTGTACACCTATGAAAAGACTATAGGAACTAGGTCTCTGACAGGCTTGAGAGAGAGAAAATAAGGTTACCTTTATGAGATCATTTGGGGAGAGCATCAAAAAATTATCTAACCTTAAATAATTTAACCAACATGAGGGGCAATATACAGAATTCATTAGAAAACCATTCCTTACACTTTTCTATAAAGTTTACACTTTAATTCTTCTTAAAATAATTTAATGATTTGCCATATGCCTTTTTAGCCCAAGGAGACTGAAAAGCTTGATGTTAGTGATGTTAGGGGTGATGAGAAGGGTAAAAGAGAGATGAAAGGATATGAGACTATTTCACGAAGATGTAGAATACTTGTAAAAATATCTTTCTCTTTGTCAATATATTGCCTAAAACATGCTGTAAGATTAAAAATCATGAAGTATCAAGGAAGGAGAAAACCAAATGGCTAGTAATAAAGTCATGATTTTATTATTACACAGTTTAATAGATGGACTATTTTGGACTTCATTAAAAACTCAGATATGAAAAAATAAGTTCAGTGAAAAAATACATTTATAAATTCATTTTGACTACAACTATTATACATTATACACAAATACATATATGTACATAGATGCATAAATATGATGATATATATGACAGTGTAATATAATATGTAAACTTTTTCTTCCCATAATTTTAATTGTTTCAAAGCTAAATTGCATTATTTAGCTGTGAAAATTATGAATTCCCAAACCATTTTTAGAGAAAAATAAACACTGAGAAGGAACTCAGGGCAAAATAAAGCATGAAGCCATAAACACAGACAGCACATATTCCTGTTCCTTTTGAAAGAAAAGTAAGCAAGCTCTAGACGCAGAGTGAAGCAAGAGGCTGTGAAAATTACTGTTTGAAGATCTGACTCAGGACACACACTGTTAAGAAACTATAAACTGATTTTAGCCATTATTGTCTGCATTTTTAAATTTTCTTCAGCATTCACAAATCCACTATTGCTCAAAGTATCACATGATATTTTCCATTCCACTAATATGAAACCCTGTCAGCTTTCTTCTCTTATCTGTCCATCCTCAATCTGTCTCAGTTTCATGCCAAGGTGCTGACTTAGCAGAAACGCCATGCACAGTGGCATGGTGACTTCTACCCCTAACCACGAGACACTTTTTATTTATATCCATCAAGGAAGCACTCCACAGGCATCAAACCATGTACCCAGATCTCAGTTTGTTATTTGATTATCCAACTTAATCCCATTAGACACTGATCTTTTAAATCTCACAAAAACTGCTGACGAAAATGCCTCTGCAAACATTAAAAATTCCTTATGTGAAGGGTATTAAGTTTCACAATTAGCCTTGGTAAAAGTGGAGTTTACATTTATTTAAATATTAATTGAAGACAATTTCAAGAGAAAATGAAAAGACAAGTGTCTTAAGAAAATAAAATGTATAAAACACAATGAGATTTAGTGAGAAGAGCTGACCTCTTTTTTCTCCCCATTTAGAAATCTGAAGGGGGGCGGGATTCTCCAGTAAATGGGCAGATGGTTTAGTCTCTTCAGAAACCTAGATTTAAAGTCTATTCCCACTTTATGGGGAATATCTGACTTCTGTTTGTCACAAAACATGCATTTTTGTTGGGATGAATGCTGTATATAGTGTTATGTATTATATAATAAAATATATAGGCAGAAAATAAAATACTTATTAATGTCTAGAAATTTAAAATATCTTAAGAAAAAAAGACAACATATGTAAAGAAACATCATGTGAACCTTTTTTGAATAAACAAAAACAGAATAAAATCAATATGTACAAAAATTATAAAATTGTATGCAGAGGTGATGTTCGATAATGGAGTGATAATGAGCTACTCAGTAAAATGTTCATCTAGCAAAGACAGTAAAATACCTTCTTTTTAGATGACTAATATTAATAGTGTACTAGACCAAAGTCAGAAAAGCCACATCACAAACAAATCACACTATTTACTCATGCCTCCACTTCTTCATCATAGTGCATTTAGTATAATAGCATTTTAATAAAATTTGACTCAGAGAATTTAGAGAAAGTATCATATTAATATTATCATGCAAGTGCACTTGTAGAAAACAGTTCTATAAATGCTGAACAGTTTCTTTTTTTAAATCTACATTATATTCTTTACCCAAATGATCAAGAAACGGAATAAAAAGAAAATTGTTAAAAGCACACTTCTACATAAAAGGTTTTCAAAAAACGTAAAAGGATCTTTCTTTTTTGAAAAACGAATAATACAGATATGAACAGTTTCTAGAATCAAAATAGTTTATTAACAACTGGTGTGAAAATTTACAATACTGATGATTTTTCCCATGTAGATTAAGAAATATTAAGAAACAATCCTCTTAAAAAGACAAACTTAATTTTTAGTTCTGGCCCAATAGTTTTAGCACTATTCCAGGAGGATATAAGAGGAAGGGCATCTGATGTTAAACTGAAATCATGCCCTGAGTTGGATAATAAGCATTTCCCTCTCTTGCCCTTATCTATCATCTCTATTCTCTTGATGTTCGTCTTAGTTCGTACTTAAGGTATTGAAATTTTAATTATTTAACAGTTATTGTGCACCTACTGTGTACTAAGCTCTGAGCTAGGTATTTGAACTGATAATAGGTAGAGTGAGATATAGTGCCTGAGTATAAGAGTGGCTTATTGGAGAACACCAACATGAATTCTACACAACAAGAAGTCAATGTCCACTGTTGATAGGAGTGTAGACTGACACATTTGAGAAGTGATTTGTCTTTATTCTAAAGCTGAATAGGAATATTTTCTACAAGCCCATAAGTACACCCCTAGGTATAGACCGTAAAGTAATTCTTGCAACATATCATTCATGGAATGCTCAAGAGTGCTCATAGCTACAAAATATTTAAAAACTGAGAAGGGCCCAAGCATTTATCTTTGAGGAAATATATAAATATGCATGAAATAGCCTCACAACGGAATACAACACAATTGTGAAAATAAATTACCCTCTGCCCAAAGGCCATACCATAGAAGAATACTAAACATAGCGTTAAGTGGGCAGAACTGGGTGAACACTACATAGAGTATGATAACATTTTAATAAAATTCAAAAGCAAGAATATATATGCATCACGTTTTTAAAAATACATACATGCCTGGTCACACTATTTTAAAATGAAAAAAAAAAAAAAACGTGAACTCACTTCAGCGTAGTAGTTCCATTTAATGGGAGGCAGGATGGTGGCAGTTAAGAAGTGCATCCAGGCAGCTTCAGTGGAATTGTCATACTCTAGTTCATAAATTGTTTGGCAAACTCACAATTAAATTTCTTATTATGCTTCTTAATTTCTTGTGTTAAGAAACTTTTTTTTGCATCAAATTTCTCAAAATGAAAATTAGATAATTGAAATAAAACTTTCTATGTCGTAAAATTGCACTAATTCTGCCTGAAGGTGTTAGGAAAGGCAGTCATGACATTTCGACAGGGCTAGAAAAGAGAAATTAATTTTCCAGCAGGAGGAGGGCAATCCAAAGAAGCAAATATTATGAGTAAGGGCCCAAAGATGTAAAAATGCAGGGCACTGATAAGTGAGAGATAGGTGTTGGGGCTGGGACAGAGAACACATGGGAGAAGGGACCGATGATGCTGACGAGGTAGCTCATGGTTTCTGTGGAAGGCCTTCTATGCCACAAAAGAAAGTTTATCTTTAAACAATAGAATGATGCTCATGTCTTGTTGTACAGCAGGCGAATTATAAGATAATGTTTTTTCTAAAAGGATAACGGTGGTGGCAAAAGAGTGGGAAAAAATAGTGGAAGAAAGACAAGTGTCAGTGACAGCAATTAAAAGAGTGTATAATATTCTAGGTGACACAAGATGAGGATTTCAATCAAGTTTTAGCAATAAAGGAGAAAAAAAAGATAGGCTTAAAATTATACCTAAAAAAGCTTATTTTTTTAAAAAGACATTTAATGGGTAAACAGTGGTGATTAAACAGATGTATGATGATAGGATTGAAGAGCCACAGACAACCCTAAAGTTGGTATTTCATAGGTTGATGGATGATGAAGCTTTCAAATAATTAACATGAGAGAAAAAATGTGTTGGCAGGGAAGATAAATTCAGTCTTAGACTTATGGGAGTTTAGAAGGTTTGAGAGATCCTTGTAAAGATGTTCGTAGATGCTTGAAAAAACAGTAGCAATTTGATATAGAAATTCAAATTTGTTCACCCTAATTAGTAGTTGTGACCAAGGAATGAAATGAAGTCCTTCATATAGAAAGTAGAGAGAAAGATGTGAACAGTGCCAAGGATGGATAAAATTCTGGAAAGAAGAAATAGAGAGAAATTTTTAAAAAGAGAGAGAGAGGTTAACAGCATTAGACTCTGAAGCCAAAATGCTAAGGTTCATAGTATTCCTCTCCCACCCCTCGACAAGCTATCTAACTCCTCCATAAACAGAAAGAAGATAAAAACTGTATTTACTTCATAGGATTGTTGTGTGGATTAAATTAGTCGACATGTGTAAAATGTCTGGCATACATATTTGTTCATTCAACAATTTAGTAACCTAGCACTATCAACTAGGCTGTTAGGCCTGGTTTTATAGGACTGTAATTATCTGTTACCTGAGAAATAATTGTACAGTGTTGTGATTTCAATTTCCCAAAAGAGCATTTCGCCACCTCCACCCCACTCCCAGAACCACCCAAGATGTCTCCCATTTATTGACTGAAATCACAAGCTCCCTTTACTGATGGGAAAATGTTTTATCTATAATACTAAGTAAATTTTAAAATGCAAATTATGGGAAAAAGCATAGTAACTTAAATTTATAATAGAATGAGTAAAGGACTAAACTTTTATCATTTCCTAAGAATATATGTTTAGTGTAATGAGAAAAAAAAAAACTGATAATGCACTGAGCTGTTGATGTGGAGTGAGAACCAGAGAGGAAGATTCTCTAGAAAGATGAGGATGGAGTGAACATTAAATGCCCTCTTTTTCATTGTAGTAATCCCTCCTAAGCTAAAAGTTTTGGTAATCAAAGTTTTCCATCGTAAAAAGGAGCCACTCTATGATTGAACCTGTTTCCTCTTCTGTTGAATAAATGACGAAATCCGCAAAATATTTTTAGCATATTGCCTATAATATGTGCTCAGTAAATGGTGTCTATAGCTATCTGTGCTTCACGCTGTACAAAATCTCCTGCCAGTTCATAATAATCTATCCTATTGTCTTCCATTGACACGATGTGTCATTGTCAACAAATGCTCTGCAGGATGACTTACGAAAGTAGATTTCTATGTTGGGGTAAAGAGGAGATTATAGTTAAAAGGTATAATTAATAATAATAATAATAATAATAATAATAATAGTTTACTGTATGACAGATAATAGGCTCTCACATTTCATGCAATACTTAGTGCATAAGTATTTAGTCTATGGATTGCCTTTTTCATTGTCAAATGTTGCTACCTGGTTTTGGCTAAGTACATATTATTAATAAAAGATAATATGTTCTAAAATTTTGTAAAAGTACCAAATAAAAATTAAACCCATAATAGAATTAAAACATAAGAAATTCATCATTTCATAAATACTACCATGGACAGCTACACAGGGTACCATCACTATGACAAGAATACACTTCAGTACAATACTCTGCCTTTTCCCTCTTCGTTTCCTTCTGTCTCTCTTGAAAGTACAAGTCACTGACTGTGAAATTTATGTTGCTTTTCAGAAAAGCAAAAATAATTGACATTTTTAGATATTTGCAGCTCCTCATCTACTTCACACTAGTTTCAATCCCGGGATTTAAAATCTATCTAATTGCATACTTGATATTTTTAAGATTAACCATTTTATAGTAAAACAAAAGGATAATTTTTCCATGGGCTATATAATAGAAATATGAAATCCAAAAAAAAAAAAAGATGTTTAAAGTGGCGGGGGTGGGGGGTAGCAGTCTGTTGTTTCCTCTTTTGGTGCCAATTCAAGACTGAATTTTTTCTTTAAAGAATTTAACTAAACGAAGATAAACAGAAAAAAAAGCATACTTCAAATTATCATCATTAGACCAGTCGTTTAATGCACCTAAACAAAGTTACCTAAAATCATATCTGATTTCTCAGTCAAAAGGTTTCATTCATTTTTAGTGCCAAAATTTTGTTAAAACTTATATTCACTCTTTCAAAAATTCACAGTCATTTTATAATAGAGGCATGCTAATGTTTTATGTACAATCAAATAAATTTTTCTCAGATTACATATTGTAATGACAGGAACATATAATAAATGAAGGAGAGAACAATTTTATTCTGGTTTTAATTGAGTTTGATAAGCATGAGACAAAGAAAACCATAGCATTTCAGAGACTTTTCTGCTTTTGACATCTTAAATTACCTGTTTTTATTTTCTTCTAAATATATTTCACAATAAACTTGTTTTTTTGTTTGTTTGGGATTTTATTTATTTATTTGTTTGTTTGTTATATTTTTAGTAGAGAGATATCTGGTTTTACAAAAGAATAGATTACTAAACCACTGACTGGGAGACATCAGCCCACAGCAGAGGATTTATGCAAAATAGCCTTTTGCTGCCCCCTTTTGGAATAAATAAGTGAACAATACCACTTTTTAGTCTGTGAATTTTACTATTGTCTGTTTCCTACCATGGCCACATCACTTAGGAAACAAAGGGTTAGAACTCAATTATCAAATGCCCTGTTATTCAAAAATTAAAAATTTATTTTAATTTAATAAATGCAAAAAAAAGTCATTTAGCAGAGGATTATTTAACCACATACTGAATAAAAGTATAAATGCATTGAATACAACAGAGCTAGGTTATATGATAACCCTACAAACTGTGATAGCAATATTATAATCAATATTTGGGGTTTCATGTAGCCTCATAAATAGTTACAAGTATATAAGTGGAAATTTTCAATATAAAATGAAATTGTAATCGATTTAATTATGAAAATATTAGCAACGTTTTTAATCCATCACGATTTTTAAAAAGCACTGAATTTCCTTTAGTTTCTAATATAGTTATACCCATTTTGGCAATAATGCTGGAACTT
This sequence comes from Eonycteris spelaea, assembly GCA_003508835.1. Lineage (NCBI taxonomy): Eukaryota > Metazoa > Chordata > Mammalia > Chiroptera > Pteropodidae > Eonycteris > Eonycteris spelaea. The sequence goes on from PUFA01000011.1 coordinate 3,423,838, forward strand.
GCAGGTAATATTACCATATCATTCATAAGTAAAATGCAAATATTTGGTCAGCCTATAGAGATTTTTTAAAGTAAGTTATTTCAGACAAAGCTTCATTCACACTTATCATCCTTCCCTTCTTCCACCTGAAAAACTAGCAGCAGAAATGTATGACCCAAAATTTTAAACTTCAGTAAAAATAACTGTAAGTTACATCTGGTACCGAACAGCAAAAAAAAATAAAATCAACAAAATTAAATATATGCATACGCTTTTGCTGAGGTAAACAAGAACGGTGAAATCCGGATCTGTTCCTCAGCAGCATGAGCCCCTTTGAAGGGACTGCGTCTTGAAGACATGATAAAATAAGCAGCTGTACATAATAACTCTCATTGAGAAGAACCTAATATCCCAAGGTATCCCAGTACAAACAGAATTCAAAATAGCAGCTAACAAAACAATTAAGTCGATTTAGTCCCAAATGGAACCAAGGTCCTCATGACAAAGAAAAAACATTGTTCGCCTTAGAAAAACTTTTTTTCAAACATAGAATAAATGGAGTATTAGAATTCTTCCACTGTGGAAGACAATTTAGCGACAGCAGTTTCATGTGTGCGCAAAAGTCTTGCGGTAATCATTCCTGTAAAGAAAAAATTTCAAAACTCTTGACTATAATATCAAGACCTAAAATCAACAATTTCAGATGTTAGCAGGCATTAATATATTTTAATATACAACTTTATGTAATTAAAGTATAACCAATAAAATATCTATGCAATACATAGAATCTTGTAATCAGTAGTCTTCATTCCTTTTTTGGTATTTTTGCAACCCTACTCATTCTTATTCCATGATATTTAGATGCCTAAATCAAAACACTTGTTAACTGAATTAGTATTAATAATTATAAATATGTATTACCATTCAAATCCCTATGTTATTTAAAATGCATAAATTTCAGTTCAGTTATTATTATTCAAAGGTAACAAAATATTTCAACACAGGCAGCAAACAAAAATTATCAAATGATTGACAGAGATTACATTACTGTAAGTCAGTAAAATTTCTGTATAACCTTTGGGCTAGAAGGCCATCATGACAATGAAGTATAAATGAAGCTAAATTATGTGATCTTGTTGTAGGAGTCAAAATATCCAGGTGCAGCTAACCATATTGGATACTGTAGAGTAAGCTAGATCTATAGATAAGTAATTTATTTGGTTTGGAGTAAGAGAATTAAATAGATTTTGTCTAGACAGAATGACCTCACTTCATACATTTGCTCCCATAGAAGCCAGAATCTAATGAAAATTTCAAATTACTTTATTAAATAAATCTCTTTAGCTATGCATATATGTTGCTTTCTATTGAGGTCCTGGCATTCTATTGTGGCAATAGAAAATTGCATATTCCATTAAAAATTATAGCATATGAAAATCCTAGCATATGAACTAACAAATTGTACAGAATTAACTACATTCTTATTTATTACTTTTTGATAGTTGGTTTTTTTTTAATTTACTGCTATCAATGAATGACCTTGAAGTCTTGCAGAATCCTGCAGACTAAATTCAGTGATTTCAAGACATGTTGTGTGTTAAATAAGAATTGGCAAAAATAAGAACATGAAAAAAAAATCCCAATTTGCTTTTGTATATTTCTAATATAGAGCATGCATGTGTGGTTGTGTGTGTTGCTTTGTTTTAAACTTAATTTAGTTCTTTTGTTGCTATTCTTTTGATTGTGGTTAGCTAGGTTGGAAAAATGGAATATTTAATTGAAGGAAAATATAAGAAAGAGTATGGATGGAGCTTTAGAGTTAGGACTGAAACTCTTCCTTGATGGCCTTCAGTGTCCATAACATAACTGTCAAAAGGTAGCAATTCCAGAAAAGGTACGCTGCCAGCAAAACAAAGCTTTGTATTTAAACCACTCCTATTATCTTTTTATATAACCAGTATTTGCTGATTCATGTCACAATGGAAGAGCACATACTTACAAATCGAGTTAAAGTGTTGACAATTATTTGGTGGGCTACTTTAAAATACGAACAAACACAGGAGTGAAAATATGGTTGTGGTGAATAATTTAAGGAAGAAACAATGATCACTGTAGCAATTGGAGCTTTGACAAAGATGCATTGGTGTAAGTAAATGTCTTGTGATTTTATGTTATGTAGATGAACATATATCACATTTATGAAGTGATTCTTAGAGTAACAGTACAGCAGTTTCTACTGTTTTACGGTTGGTAAACTAAGGACAAAAACTGAAATATAGCTGGCAACATAGATATACAAGATCCCTTCATCTAAAAACAAAACATTCTGCTGATTTCACTACTTTCAAAGTCTGTGGTGATCAGCATTTCAGCAATCTTCAATACTATAACTACTTAGTTTGGGTTTTGGGTTTTTTGTTTTTGTTTTTGTTTTTTTTTTTTTTTTTTTTTAGTTATTGGCCACTGCCTACAATCAATTCTTTTTGTCATTGGCAAGTCAAACTTGCAATGCATCTATATTTCAAGGCTTGGCATAAAAACCCAATTCTGACTTGGCTCAGAGTGACTTTATCCTTTCCTATTCTTTGTCAGACTGCTGGTGTGGGGAAAAGAAGTGCGGAGACAAGGGACCAGAAAGCAGCTGAGGATAATGTGGGAGAAGGCTCCTCTTATGAGCTCATGTGCTTGGTGCCAGAGGAAACACCAGGTCTATCCCAAAGGAAATATGTGAATGGCAGAAATGGGATAAATATTATATACCCTGATTCCCATACCAATACACACATAAAGCTGCTGAAACTTAGCTCCTTTTCTGAGAACGTGGGTTCCCCATCTTGGGACTTTGGATTGATTATAGGAGTTCATAATGGCTGGTAGGGCTTTTGTGGGAAGAATGGGTATTTAAAACAAAGGTTATAATGCATGAAAGATAGCAGCTGTAGAAAAGAAAGGAATAAAGGCAAAAAGAAGCTCATGGAGCCCACCATATGAAAAAGCTAAGACGACAGTTCCTCGGATCTCAGTAAGAGACAGTGATGTCTATGGGTCAGAAAAAAAAGGTAAAAAAATACCAGCCTTGGGGGACATTCTTTATGCTGCTTGATGCCCAGGAGTGGGGACTGGCAGCCCTATGGCACAGAACACATTTTGTCCAGGCAATGGCTGACCACCAGCATCTGGCAGGCACTCTAAGTCACTGTGCAAAAAGTATTATCTCCTTCTTCCTAACTATGAGAACCCCAGTTCAATTTGTATGATGATATAATCAGCCTCAAGGGCAAATTATGTTTAAAAGTCCTATTCCCTTTAAGCATATTAGGCAAATCTATTGCATAAAAGATTTGTGTGGAACCCAATTAGAGTCAATTAAAGAGAAGTTTGAGAATTTCATAAATTTGAGAGAAATTAATAGAAATTTGGCAGGGCATACAGGATAATAGATGTAATGAAGTATACGTTTTGGTTTTTTTTTTTTTTTTCCTAGTTTTACCTTCGCTCTTTTGTTTTCTACTTAAGATGCTGCTATAGAAAAGTATGAAGAAGCTTAGAGCTCTGGCTACCACTCGACCATGAGTGGAGCACTGTGATGCTGATCAAACAAGTAAGAAAGAGTAAAAAGATAAAAATATCCCAAATCAATGTAACATCTCTGAGTTGCTGCAACCTTCTTATACCACCAAACCCGTTGTTTCTTGCAATCATTAAATGCCATTACTGTTTAAGTTATTGTTGTTAGAGCGTTCTCTTACTTGAAACAAAATTCGGTGCTACAGTTACATAACAGTGGTGCTGGGAGTTTAGGCAAAATAACATTAGTAGTTGTTGTGAATGGGGGGTATTCTGGTTAGGCAAAGAGCAAGGTTGTAGCAAACCAACTTCTCAGTAATATGACAGAATTGGGTGTTTTAGTCTTAATGAGTCTAGAACATTTCCCTCTAATGCAAACTCATGGTTGTGATAGGGAACTGGGCAACCTGTGGACACAGACTCTGTCATAAGCAATGAAACAATGATGGGACATGAGGAGGCCAAGGCATAAGATGAAATCTGCTACTCCAATAAGAAAGTCCACCATTATCTACTGACAGGTCGATCTAGAGATAAAGTCAGCAAGGTATTTTCCGGCCAGGGTTGAGTGAACTAAATTTTCTCAGGTCAAAGGACTTACCAAGATAAATAAGTCTCCACCACCTTCTCAAATTTCAACCCTAGGAAATAATAATAGGATCAAAAAGAAAAACAGCAATAGCAGCTGCTACTGTTTGTTGAACAATTAGTATACGCCAGACAGTAGACTAAATATTATTTTGATTAAATCATAGTAATGACCCTACCAGGAGAGCACTAGACATATAATAGGTCTTCAATAAAGTTATGCTCTTTGTAAAAATGAACACACAAATAAATGACATAATTATATTAATTCTATTTCCATTTAACAGATAAGAAAATTAAGGCTCAGAAAGATTAAGCAAATTGTCCAAGACTACGTAGGTAGTATGAGGAAAGGCTAAGATTTAAGACCATGTACGTCTAATCACAAAACCCGTTCCCTAAAGAAATCTGGCCCATAGTGCTGCTTCCAAGGGGTTCAGTAGATGACCAATTTTAATATTTAAAAACAGTCAGTGTACCTATCCTATAGTGAAATGAGTTTCTTGAGTGTGTACTCCATGTTTAAATTCTGATATTCTCAGCCTCAGTTACCTGAATTATAGATGTCTGAATATTGGCCATCATTTTCTTGAAGTTCTCCTCTGTGGAAATGGTTTCTTGATTGACGTGATCTCCATGAGGGATCTTAAGTGAGAAGTGCCCACTGCCATAATGATGGACATTGAGCTGTATGCACATTGGAGACTATTGAGCATGGTTTTGTCCATTAAGATTCTTGAAATTAGAGCTTCAAATTGGGAACAAGAGTCTACCAATTAGAGATAGAAAATGCATCCCTGTTCCACACCTTAATCATGGCCAAAGTGTTAGGAGTGAAATTATAGAGTTCTGTGGGCACTGATTTGTCCCCTGATATCCTGGTAGCTTGGATAAGTTCTCACAACAAGAGTTAATGTCAACTCCAGCCCGAAAACCAGTTTCAAAGGGGTCGACGAAACCAGATTATGCACAAGGGGTCCCTGGGCTCCAGTCTGCTCTAAGATACTTATTAGGAGTAACTAACCAAGTGACACCTATCACTGGAAAATAACATGTGAAAAACACAAATAATTAATACTAACCTAGTTCCTTAATGTGAAATGCATGTAACATAGGCGCTGATAAATTTGTATTGGGAATTCATACAATCTTTGAGATTTACAATACATAAATTTTCTCTATATGGTATATCTTCAAACAATTTTTATTTATGTCTGGAGAAAAATTATATTCATTATCAAATGACAATCAATTAACCTCTGTCACTTATTACTGACTAATTAATCATTGATTAATTTTAGTTAAAAATAAAACACTTTGGCTCACTATTGACTGTTGGTATCAAAAAACACCAATAACTAATCATTTTTAGCTATTTAATATTAAATACATTTAACACAATTGCTTATAAATGTTTCCTGGAACAATCATGTGGTCTTTGAATTCTTTATAGCATAAATTGCTTATTTATGGCATACAATAGCTTCATAAAATTATTTTATTCTGAAAGAAAATTGTTCTAATCATCAAATAGTAATCAGTAATTTTTCATTGAATATACACTTTGTGTGCCTTGAACTTACATATTAGATTAGTGCTAGATTTTGGTCTATTTTTCTAAAGACTGGTTGAAGACTTTTTTGATTCAGAATTGCTGAGAATGGAGAATTCAATAATTTCTAATTCTATAAAATTATGAAGTGGCCTGACCCATTTATACATCACAAGTTGAAGAATTACTTTTTCAACTGTCTTGAATTTATGTCATGATACTAACTGAGCAATCAACAATATTTTATTTTAATTAAAAAATATATTTATTGAGAACCTCTATGTACCAGATACTGTATCAGAACCTGGACACATAAGGAAAAATCATAGAAACTGGTCTGGAGATAGAGGTGTAATGTTTTTTAAGTAGTTTTTTTTTTTAATTAAGTATAAAGTAAGTGCATACAGAAAAATGCAAAGCTCTTATGTATAGCTCAATTCATTTTTACAAAGTGAACATAGTATATAATCAACACTTGAAACACAAATGGATTATTATCAGCACCAGACACTCTCCTCTTTTTTTTCACTCCTTAAACTTTCAAGGGTGAACACTGTTCTGATTTTTCACACCCTAAATGGTTTTATCTCATTTTAAACTTCATAAAAGTGAAACCAGGTAGTTAGTATATGTGTCTGACATTTTTAACATCTTACTTTTAAGATTCATTACATTCTTGCATGTAGTTGTAATTCATTCATTCTTACTACTATAGAATATTTCATTAAATGAATACATTACAGTTTATTCATACTTTTTAATGTAGATAGTAATGGGTTATTTCAAGATTGGGGTCTTTATGAATAGTAAGCAATCTTTTGTTTGCTTCTTTTAATGAACACCTTATGTATTTTACATATATGTAGATTTACTATATCTGCATATATGTATGTAGATTTACTAAACCATAAAGTGTACACATGCTTAGCTTTATTAATATTGCCAAACACTTTCCAATGATTTTTATCAATTTACAATCCCAATAGTTTATGGAAATTTCACTAACTTTAGATCCTCAACAATACTTGAGATTATTGATCATTTTCATTTTAGATATTCAGGTTTATAGAGGCATCTTAATTGAGGTTTAAAATTGCATTTTTGTTGACTAATGATGTTAAGAAATTTTTAAAAATATGAATGAGTCATTTGGTTAGCCTCTTTTATAAGTACCTATTCAAATCCTTTGCCTATGTTTTTTCCTACTTTCTCCTCTGGTTTAATTCCTGTTAATTTTTATGAGTTCTTTATATTTTGTGGATATGAGTCTTCATCAAATATATACTTCAGATATACCCTTCAACCTGGTAGCTTGCCTTTTAAAAATCTCTTAATGATGTCCTGTGATGATAAATTATTAATTAAGAAAATCTTAATTTTATAATAGTCTAATTTTTCAAAACTTTATTTGACATGATTAACATTCTTTAAGCCTTACTTAAAGTGCTTGTCTAGCTCCAAGGTCATAAAGATATTTTGTCTTCTAAAAGCTTTTTAAAAATTTTTTCATATTTAGATCTGGAATGAACTTTGAATATAATTTAAGGTCAAAATTCACTTATTTAGCATGGCTGTTCAGTTGGCCAAACACCATTTCTTGCAAAGATCATTTTTTCTTCTGCAATGTCACTTTGGCAGTGTCAGCCTTTGGCAGGGCGGTCCAGTGTCCTTGTATGTATGGTTAGAGTCTGGATGGGGTTGAGGCAGAGATGGGGAGGAGCCCTCAGCATGAGCAAAGAATTGCTCTGGGCAGTCACCTGACCTGAAAGCAGACTTTGCATGTATCTAAGAAATCACCTTCTGCCATGTATAGCAATTTAGACTTAGGGGCATGTCTAAGAATGCAATACAATCTAGCTTCTTCTGACGTAATGACCGATATGCAAAATAATTTGCATGACTGATTTTTAAATAAATAAATTCCACTCAGGACTGAGTGAACACCATTGAGGCCATTCCAGTTACATAAGGTTTACTTGGCTGAGTTACATCAATTTAAAAATATTAGTGAGTTAAATCTATATGAAGTCTAAAACATAACTTTCATTCAAAAAAAAGAATTTTAGAAAGTTTCAAATATACATTTTAATTCTCTACAATGTGTCAACCAAACAATTAATATTATTTTCATGTCAACATTTAACAGAGGAAAGAATGATTAGTATCTTTAATTTTTTAAAACATTTCCCACAAAAAAGAATAAACTATTTCCTTCATAAAAAAAAAAAAAGAGAGAGAGAGAGAGAGAGCGAATGCAGAATAAGGATGACATTTGTCGTACTGAATAGAATTACAGATTTTTTATCTGGGCAAATTTCAAGTTCAGACTAGGGGTTTGTCTGTTTGGTGTCAATGGCAAGTGAAAATTGAACAGACGCCTCTGACTTTCTCCACAGGGTTTCCAAATACCTACCACTTCATCACAATGTGTGGTACATGTTGAGTTTGTCTCAAGGAGTTAGCAGAATAGAAAGGTGAGAGTCAAAGACCAAAGGGAAGAATATCCGTGGCCATAAGCTATTTAACTCCTAATTCTAGTTTCCTTAAGGTTTAAGCACTCAAGACAGCCTTAGCATAAAAAGATAGTTGATTTTCCACTATAAAAATACTATAATAATACTTGTGCTATAGTGAGCTGTTTTCACATGAATTTTTGGGTCTAGCGGGATATAATTCTCAGTATGAAAACTTTGACTGTTTGTAGCCTTACCAGAGTTATATCGTATGGTTTTTGATACTATTTAGAAATGTTTTTTTTTCTTACCCCTCACTGTCATGGCCTTATTTTTTTCTTTTTGTTTTAAATAAAAGTAAATAGAATATAATTGCATTTCTGGAATGTCTTAGCACTGCTTAAGAAAATTGGTGAATGATAAAGGTCTGAATAATAAATCACATGTATAGAGACACTATAAAAGTCTATTCTATAATGGTTCTTTTTATTCTAAAAGTCATTCATTCTGAATTTTCACAAAAATATAAGGGTGTCATTATGAATTGATTAGATAAATTATAACTGCCTAAATATTTGCATTTGCTTTCACAGAGGTTTTTTTTATTATTTCAAATACAAATTGTTATATGCTTAGAGCTGAGTTTCTGCTTCAATTTGAGGAGGAAGATGTGGCAGAGACGGAGTTATTGCCAGGACGTGGTGTGTGATACTGCTATTAAGAGTTTGCATCTAGTCTTGTTAGGTGAGCAGACAGATGAAGAAGAGTCCTTTTTTTTTCATATTCCAATTTGAAAGTGGATATATTAATAATGGGGGGGGGGAGGAACCCAACTGTACCTTCAGAAAGCCTCATGTTAGAAAGCTTGGTACTAGCCAAATGAGGGTCCTGAAAACTTGCATCCATGCCGTTTACAGCCAATACATTTGTGGTATCCTAACCACAAATTAGTGAAGAGCTAAAAGCCCTATCTTTGGCTTTTATGACTTTATTTTTCTATGTTACAGAAATTATCCAATCAAAATGGCCTTATTTATATACTCACATGTAAGAAATGGCTTCTAAAATGTTGACATTATAGGAATTTTTTAATCTTTTTTATTGGAATTTGGGAACTCTTGGTGAGTACATTAATGGTCCTTCAAATAGCACTTCCTTGCTGCACTTATTAGCTAGGGTAGTAATTCAAAATTATTTTAAAATATGCCAAAAATAAATCTCTAAGCAGAGTCTTTGAGCACATTTTCCTTGGCCCTAAGCTCCCTGAAATGTCTCAGCCATTATTATTTTACTAAAGACCTCATGAGAACTGGCAGATCACCAAGAAACTTGGACTTTCTAACTGCTAACTGTGCATCTAGTTCACTAGAATACATCTGTCCAATAAATGTGATCAACTCAGTACTGTGGATTTTTACTGGAAACATGTTTACATTAGAACATAGGGAAAATTTTCTGCCTTTTAAAAAATAATATGTAATTACTTTTGAAAAGGCATAGATAACTGAAACGTTTGTTTTCATAATACCATAAACAAGTCTCGAGCATCCTTTGTGCCACCTCACAAGCCTTGGATGAGGTCCCAGTACGGTAAATTAAAAATATCCACAAGACTTGATCATTCCATTTTCCCACTGAAGCTTAGATGGATTGCAGAGGGTCAGGAGATGTACAATGTGCTCAGACACTCTATGCTATAGACCTGAATTTTAGAGTATCATGGAGTGTACAAATACAGTATGAGTATGGACTAATTTTGCTTAGAGAGGGTCAAAGAAGGTATCTAGGGATAGATGCTATGTGAGGTGGGCCTCGAGTAACTCACTACACACCCGGACTCTTGTTTGAAGGCTTTCCCTAGGCTTGGGAACGCATTAGGCTCACAAGTAGAGCAAACCGAAATGCTGTGTCTTCGCAACAGCAACAGCCCTCAACCCAGAGGGATGGTGACTCAGTTCCCCATGATACCTGCTCATTAATAGATTCTATGCATTGCCTCCCTTCTTTTTCCTGTCCCACTTCCCATTCCCTTACCAGTATTTTCTTTGTGCACCACCTGTTTGAGATACCTGTCACTGTGTAACAAATTATCCCAAGACACAGTGTCTTAAAATAACAACCATTTTATTTTGCTCACAATTTTGTAGATCAAGAATTCCGGCAGGACCACATTGGTAATTCTCCTGCTCTGCATTGACTGAGGCTGTGGCAGTGCAGTCACCTGGTGGACTGGCTGGTTTACAGGGTACCAGATGGTTCCACATCTGTGCTTGATGATTTGTCAGGGATGGCTGGAAGGCTGCACTTAGCTGGGAATGTCAACCAAATTGCCTACTTTCAGTCTCTCCAACATGGTGGCCTCTTACCTGACATTGATGGGCTTCAAGAGGCAGTGCTTCGAGAGTTGGCTAGTGGAAATGGCTATTCTTTTAAGGACTGTGAACAGAAACTCACAGAGTCACATCTTAAGTCTGCAGCATTGAGTTAACACAGAAAACACCCTGATTCCAGGGGTCGGACTGTAGACCCCACCTAGAAATGACAGGATTAGCAAAGATTCAAGATCAGTGCGTAGGGGGCAACATAACCTAAAACATGGGTGGTTCAGATTATGCACTGTAACGAAGCAGCACATCTCAGGGGTCACAATACATCCCACGATCATACACTAACTTATTAGAAAGCATTCAGACAGGCCTGGGGGTGGACATTCCAGATGTTCCGGGGAGTCCAACTCAGGGGCGGAGACCCCACTGCTCTGTAACCCCACCCCAAGTCCTTGTACCATTCCCAAATACATCCATGTGTGTGCTGGTGCCTTGTCCCAACCATGCACCAGGCAGATCCTGCAATCACTTCTCTCCTTGACCTACTGGTGGCTCTGAGAAACTCAATTCCCACTCCTACCTCAACTCTGAAGCCAACATTGTGAGCTATTTTAGGGAGCCCGTTTGGCTCTGCTTGTGATTGCTGTCGATGTGGGTGATCTGGGTGTGTAGAAGTGGACAAAAGTTCGGGCACATTGTTTCAAAGCTTGTCAAGGCAGAGCTCAGCGGAGTATGATTGTTTAGGGTGCATAATAATATTTTAACTTAATTTTTCTTTTCTTTTTTTCTTCTATTTCTGTATTTTTCCATGAACAAAAGGTGACTTCCCACAAAGGGATCACGCGGCTGACAGAGATCCTCACGCTATAACATATCGTTTTTATTGTCAATAGTTTCACACTAGATTCCTAAAGACCCAAGAATCCTGTACTCTGTTTCCAGGTTATTTGTTAAATAACTGACCTTTGAAAGAAATAAGATTCGTGAGTTAGTTTCTCCAAACTGACATCCTGTAATAACAGACCTTCTGCTGCCTACCTCACAGGGATGTGAAAGGGTTAAATGAACTAAAGAGATGCAGAAGTGATGTGAAAACCAGAAGGAAACCAAAATGTTGGTAAAATTTTTCAGTTTCTTGAGAGCAAAGATCATTACTATGTCTAGGTCATCTTAAACATGTAATAATTATTTGTCGAAATAAATAAAGGCATTAGCATTAGTTCTGCAAAAAAAAAAAATTAATAGTAGTTTGGAAATGTATAGAAAAGATGCTTTGATCCCAGAGACTAAGAACCAGCAAGTAATTAGAACCAGCGATAATTATCCTCTAGCAAGAAGTACTAATGAATTGTCGGAAACTCACATGTTCAAAGAAATTGCAACATATATAACTTTGAAAAATACAAAGAATCTTCGTCTAATGCATTTGTAAGAAAAATTTTGTTGCTTTGGAAATCGAAAGTGTTGAGGAGAGAATTTTTTTGTGAACCAGATGGATTATTTTTTCGCTCTTAGGAAGGATTGTAACCAGCCACCATAAAAGCCTCCGGCTGAGATGTTTAAAGGTGAGCAGTTTCAGCCTTCACCAGGCGGTCTGGGGGAGGGGTGAGTCTCTGGGCAAAAGAACAGGGAGTCATGTGGTCCAACTGTAAAATAGAAAAATTGCATGTAATTATTTTACAAGCAGAGTGCGATGATGTGAAAGGAAGAACTAATGATGATGCACTCAGCTTGTTAGAGGCTTTTCCTTCTTGGGAGCTCAAGGTTACAAGAAGTGCTGCTCACCGGCATTTTTTTCTTCCTTTTCTCTGGATACATAATGTTACAATAAACCCTGCACAGAGAGGGTTAATGCTGCAAGAATGTTTTTAAATAATTTCTGTGACCAAAGCCGGAGATAGAAGCCTGGCAATAATTCTCCCTGACTTCAAGCATCCTGTATTGATTGATTAATTATTCCACCAATGAACTAACAGGTATTGACCTTATCTGGTTGAGTAGCATTTAGCCAAAAGTCAGTAATCTACATCGATCACTTAATGGAACATCAAAGCTCAGCATTCTGACAGGTTTATGTCATTCAGCAAAAATCTGTCTATGTTTTGCTGATACCTTGACCTTTTGTATCAAGCAGTCTTTACAGAAAACAAAAAGCAATGACAAAATTAAATCTTGGAAATAATGCTTTGCTATGTAAAAGGAAGTTCTTCATGGACTATTGCATATAGCTTCTGCTAAGAGTCCCACCAAGGGGTTTCTTTGAAAATTGAAAAGCAGTTTTCCGAATGCTTGCAATACACAATATTCTGCTCAAGCGTGAAATTATCAAAACAATGAACCCTGGGATAATTAACACTACAGCAGAGCTTTGCTGGAGGTACCACTGAACAGATAGATTCTCTAGGGAAAGGTCCATGTAAAGAGGACTCAGGCCAATGATTCAAAATGAGCGGGACCAGGTGCTATCTGTCCTTACCCATTCTCAGTACCAGAATCCTGACACGAATGTTTGGACAAATTCACTGATCCATCAAATACCTATATATCTATCTACCTCAAAGGCTAGAGGACTTTGTTGTAAAAACAGCAGAAGAATTGGTTGATAATATCTAAACCCATGTTTGCAATTATAATTATATACTTCGATATCATATTTATGTATGATTAAAAAGAAAAATACACAGTAGATTCTTATTCTCTCATCATTAGGAACTGAGGATAAAACCTTCAACAAGCATTGCTCAGGAAATGTCTGTAGAGTAGTCCCCGCAAGTCCTCTTCTGTGACTCCAATAGTGCTGTTGTCCCACGAGTCCTAGCTATACAAGGATTCTGTCATCTTCTTACTTCATAACTCTCATGTTTAATTTTAATTATTGCTCATGCGCTTGACTCAAGCATAGTTACTGAGCAAGGCTTGCCTCATAAGAAGATTCAGCTACTTTCCAGTATGTTAATATGGTGGTTCTACCCACGTAATGCTGTATCACAGTGCAACGCACTCTCTGCCTCTCAGTTTCTCAAGGCTGTTTTGGTCCGGAGGATCCACCTTCTAATATCCTACAGTGCTAAGTGGTAGGCTTATTGGATTTAAATTCCTTTCAGTGTAAAACATCTATTCCTTCTTGCAATCCTATTTAAAATGCTTCTCACAATTGCCAAGCACATTTTAATTCATATTTGCAGAGCCCAGTATGCCTTACTGTCTGCATTTGAAGACACCCATGTGCTGTGACTCCCCTGCAATTTGATATGCTTGTACATTTTATGACACTCTAATAATCAGGTCTATGTCCATGATTTGTTTATTAATTGAAACTAAAATTTCCTTTTACCAACAATGCTTTTCAATAAATGTTGAATATTTTCCACAACTAATCAACTATAATAAAAATAATAAACAGATTTCAGCCTGAGTTCTCATTTTTCTATTTTTATTTTATTATTTCTGTGTGCTAGGTAAGTCATGCTTGATCAGTTTCCTTACCAGCAAAATTTGGATGTTGTTAGTCTAGAAGAAATTCAAGGTCTACTTTATCTCTATTCTCTTATACATTTTTGAATATTAATCAGTAATGTATATCAGAATATGTTGATAAGAAAATTTACAATAAAAGAAAAATAATATGCAGGAGTAGCTTTCCTTCAAGCTAAAATGAAATCAGAAAAGGCATGAAATAGGAAAGATACCTTACACTACCCTTAGCTGACCACACGGAATGATTTGATTGGTTACTAGATAAAGTTCAGTGCCTTTTGGACTGAAAGTTGATTTCATAAAGAAGCTGACCTAACAGGCATAGTTCATGTGGTGTCACGAACATGAAGAAAAAAATTTAAAAAGACATAAAAGATGGAGTGCCTTTGAGGAAGGAAGATAAGCACAGACTTTCCCCTGGGCCTTCTGTGCTTTTGTGGTTCAAGAGCAAGGACGAGGTTCAGAGAGTTCATGAAAAGCTTACATGGACAGTTTTTACATAGACTAATCTTCCCTTTAAATACAAAATACAAAGGTGGCTAGAAAAAAGGTGTATAAAACTTCGTTATGATTTTGTAGTGTGAGATTTACTTTTCCATAAGCACCAACCCTTCAATGTTATAATTTGAAGAAAACTACGTATTTTCTTGGTAAACAAGTTCTCAGAATAAATAGCCATATAATTGGGCAGAACTTGTTCCTGACAGCTTGGAAAACAAGTGTATAAAAATATTAGTGAATATAACTAATTCAGTAAACATATTAATTAATTAATTTCTAGAAGTCCAAGTCATTTAAGAGAATGAGGGACAAGAAATCTAAGTATATGAAGTAAAATGAATAAATTACCAACCTTTGACTAACCCATAAGAGGCATTACTTTACTGCATTTCAAGGGTTCCTAAATGTTGGTCTCAGGACACTTTTTTACTCATAATAATTATTGAGGCGCCCAAAGAGCTTTGGTTTATGTGGGTTCTATCCATTGATATTTACCACACTGAAAATTAAAACTGTTTATTATGTATTAGTGTATTTTAAGTGACAATACTCACATTTTATATGTAAAACAAATAACAGCTTTAAGCAAAATAACTACCCTTTTCCAAAAATAATTAATGAAAAGAATGGCATTGTTTTACCTTTTTTTCCCCCAAATTTAACATGTGTCTTAATTGAAGATTGCTGGACTCTCACATCTGCATCTACATTTAATCTGTTGCATTATGTTATTTTAGCTGAAGTAGATGAAGAAAATCAGACACAGATTTGTAGTTGGAAAAAGGAGGAGTATTTTAATAGATTTTTCAGATAATGGTAGATGTCTCTTTTTGATACTACAGCAAAACTCAGTAAGTCATAGTTTTCCTAAAGATTAGTTGCAATGTGGAATCTATAACCATATCAATTAACTTTTTTGTACTCTGTTACATGAAAGTACTTTTTTCCACCTTTTTATGGAATTTTTTCTTAGGTATGGTATTTCATATCGAATTTTCACCCATAAGAGACTTTTAAATAAACTTATTTTTTAGTGAAGTTTTAGGATCACAGCTGAATTAAGCAGAAAGTAAAAAGTTTCCATATATCGCCTGCCCCCAAATATGCATAGATTCCCCCACTATCAATATCTTGGACCAGAGTGGTATATTTGTTATAATTGATAAATCTACACTGACATCTCATTACCATATAAAATCCACTATTTACATTAAGATTCACTCCTGGTGTTGTGTTTCCTATGGGTTTTGACAAATATACAATGACATATATCTACCACTATAGTATCATATATAATAATTTCCCTGTCCAAAAATATCCTCCGTGCTCTGCCTCTTAATCTCACCCCTCTCATGTAACCACTGGCAACATTGCACTGATCTTTTTACTGTCTTCACAGTTTTGCTTTTTCAGAATGCCATAAAGTTGGAATCAAATAATACGTAGCCTCTCAGATTGGCTTCTTTCACTTATGTATATGCATTTAAGATTCTTCCATGTCTTTTTATAACTTGAAAGTTGATTTATTTTTAGCACTAGATCATATCACATTTTCTAGATGGATCAGTTTATTTATCCATTCGCCTACTGAAGGACATGTTGGTTGTTTCCAAGTTTTGGTAATTATGAATAAAGCTGCTATAAACATCCACGTGGAGGTTTTTCTGTGGACATAAGTTTTCAGCTCCTTTGGGTAAATATCAAGGAGTGCGATTGCTGGATCATATGGTAAAGTATGTTTGGTTTTGTAAGAAACTGCCAAGCTGTCTTTCAAAGTGGCTGCACCATCCTGTATTCCCACAGCAATGAATGAGAGTTCCAGTTGCTCCCTGTGCTCATCAGCATTTCGTCATTTCAGCAGTTTGGATTTTTACCATTCTATCAGGTGAGTAGTGGTATCTTATTGTTTTAATTCTTTCATTTGCCATTCTCTAATAATATGTGACATAAGCATCTTTCCATATGCTTTTTTGCCACCCCTATATCTTCTTTGATGGGGTGCATAAAATGTTTTTACATCACGAATATTTGTCATTTGGAAGCTATTGGTTCCCTGAGTCATGCAAATCTTTCAAATGTTGGCATATTTCATTGCACCATATCAAAAGTTCGCATTCATTGGAATCACTACCAATCTCCTCAGAGAAACGTTAAGCATTGTCAAGTTCATCATGGCAAATACAAGCCTCTCAAAACCCTACTTTCTCCTCGAATGCTTCCATTTCATCATTGGCAACATACGCCGTCAGTTGTTTACCTTTGACAAGATCATTTCATTCACTTTCCAGAAAGTATGTGTTGAATAACCTAAATCAAAATAACCATAGTTTGTCATTTGTTCTTTAAATGACAAATGGTGCTTTGGGGTGGGTGGGGAAGCCTATAGTTAAGCTCCTTTCTCCAATAACTGCACTAGTGCTTTACTTTGAGATAGCCATCATACTTTATATACCTCACTTTCCATTTTAGCATGCAGAATATCAAAAATAGACTCTCAATGATCAAGATTCAATGAAATTATTTTTTATGCTTCATCACTGATAGGTTAAAACTGCTTTTCATTTTAATCGTGAATGCATGGCAGTGAGAAATATACTGACGATGATACAGTTTCATGTAAATGTTTTGATTTTATGCTAAAGGGCCATCAGTTTTACCCACCTTCAATTTTGCACCATGCCACAGTGAAAGGTAAACAATGTCTTAGTATTATTATATAAAGTCTTAAACTTTGAACCCTCTAGAAGACTTTTAAAGTCCCCCAATTTTTCATAAATCAGATTTTAAAAACTGCTGCTGTATGTTTTTACCTACTGGTTACAGAAGTCTTAAGGTATTGCTGAAATTTGTACACCCTCATTCTAGACAAATGTACATACACACACAAAAACTTTACATATTAATTTAGAGATTTGAGAACAACCAGGAGGCTACCCGTGGACAATGAGAACATAGTTAATTAACCCTACTTAAAAACTGTGGATTTTATTAGTAGTGCATGAAGAATTTTCTATCTGAGATGCCTTAAAGTAGAAGTGCCTATTTTCAAAAACAAGATTTAGTGTCCAGATATTGTTTGCTATACACAATTTCATAAATAATAAAGAAGAAAATCATTTAAATAATAATAATGGTTCCACAACCAAGGTTTAGAAATACGATTTCTAAAAATCCCTATTTCTATCCCTTTCAATTTTTTTCTATTAATAAAACTAAAATAAATTATCTTGAAGATTGTTTAAATTTCGATGTGCTTGACCTTAAATGAACTGGTTAGATATTCATTTTCTGATGATTTCAGTTTTGTTTTGTTTTTTTTTTTCCCCACCATACTCACAGACAAGAAATATAAATATAAGTTCTCTACATTTGAGCCTATTGCTTCCAATGAACTCGGGGAAGTATCCCATTTAATACCCAGCTTCAAGTCAGTTTCAAAGCTACACTCAGAAGCGTAGCCATGCTGCTGCTGTAGCCCTGGGCCCACTGAAATCATAGACCATTATTGGTACCTGCAATTTTAAAAAACGATCAGTTCGGCACAATTTTTACTCATACAAATAGACACACATACTAACACCTTAATAGATGCATTTTCTGGGGAAAGGGAAAGTAACCTATAGTACCTCGTGGCACCTAAACTGGACTTTATGTACAGAAAGTTACTTTACATGGATAATAAACCTAACAAAACAGTTATTACTGACAGCTAATTTACCTCTGTAGTTTATAGAAGTGCCTTCTTCATAATGGTTCTTTCTGATTCTACTTTCCGAGTTCAGTGTCAATTACTGCTGGTTTCCATAGAAACAAGACAACTAAGGGTTTTAAAATCTTCATTCATAGACTAGTTTCACAAATAACAAATAGTTTGGAAAGACTGCTTGCCAGAGACATAATGCTTGAAACAGATGCCAATAAATTTAACCCTTCAAATGGTGTTTGAAGTTTGTTGTGTAGTTTTCACTAATAATAGACCCACATATTTAAACACAGTGATCTAAAGTTCAAACACTAAGAGGGGATTAAGTGACCTTCCCCTAAAGGGATGTTGAATTGAATGAATTGTATAATTTGAAAACAGCTGTTAAGCAGTCATGAAACCTGAGTTGTTAGTACACATCAGCTACAGTTTGTCAGGAGCTTATAGTTTTTATCAGTGTTAAGAAGAATCTAGATTTTTCTTTTTAAAAAATTGGCATTAGGAAAACTTTTTACATACTTCCAAAAATAAAGAGACAGAAAAGCTAATAATGCTAAATTAATATTATTAATTACATGGCCTTAAAATGTATCCATGTTATTTAGTAGTGATGCCAATTGTTGATCCTTTATAAGTAATTACTTATTAGGCTGTTTTAACTTTCTGTATTTGTAATATAAATTTAATGTGTGGAATTCTTTTAGTAATTATTTTCTTTATGTATGCTATGGTTGTACATGAATAATGCATTTGGAATCCATTTATAGTACTTATAATTAATTTAGCAATTAAAATACAATTACTAAGAGCAACACAAATCAAACTTCCATCAGTTAATATAAATTGTTAGAGCTGGTATCTTTTTTTCCACTCTATACCTGCCATTAAACCATCTGCCAGGTTCTAATATTGTTCTGTTAGCATTGCTTCAGATTGTTGAGATTACACCTATAATGGTAGTTTTTTATATATTCCCTCCCATTAATACGATGTAAGAGTAGAGCACTAAATTTCATCTCAAACTGTTCAAGGGAATATAGAATAAGGTATTATCTGGCCTTAAGGCACACTAGAACAGTAAAAGAGCATTTGCTTTCTGATTCTTTGAACTACATATACATTTCAACTTGAGTTCACCATAAAACTTCACATTCTTCCTCTTTTCTTAAGCACATGGTATCACCACTCCCATTTCAGAACTAAATCTGCTGGAGTTCCTCTAATATGTTGGCACCTCATACTTTGTGGCAGAGTGTAGTTTACCGTCATCAGGGGTGCTTTATCTGCAACACAAAAATTAACCCAAACCTTATTTACCTTTAGAGCAGATTATGCCTCTATTTGCAGGTTTGGTCCTCAGTACAGCCTTTGCATGGCTGCTATGTGCCTCGGTGGGCTTTCTTGTCCCACATTTGTTCATGTCGGGAGTTTTCCATAGCTAGAGCTCACTGTTATCTAGCATTTCAAAGGCAAGTTAAAAAAAAATAAATAACAGCAGGGCCCAGCTGAAATATTTTCTTTCAATAGAGCAAAGCTGCAGGCATAAAACACAATAGTAAAATATACAATGGAACAAAGTGAAAGGCCTTTATACCAGATCTTTGTCATGCCACTGCAAGTATTTCATAATATCAGCTACTGTTTTTCTCAATTGACATCATATAGGACTCAGTTAATGAAAGAGACATGGAGCATATTGCATCAAATAGATGCTGGACAGGAAACAGAAAATGGATCATCAATCCGGGCCCCCTAGCTAAAGCAGTCAAACCTCTGAATACCAAAAGGACTAATGTGTTTTAGCTGTTCTCCCTTCCAGCCATAAACCCAAGAGCAACATTGAAAGTGTTTTCTTTTCTAGGCTGCTCACCAACCCCCTATCTACCCCACCCTACCGTGAAAGCCAGTCAGCAAGGATCAAAAACATTTCCTTTTAAATGAATCATGGCAATCCAATAAAGATGCAACACGCAGATTATGTTCAAATCAATGACAGAACCATAGCCAGTGTCAGCAGGCCTCAAGGAACAAAAATTGCTCACAGTCAGGGAGTGTCTGTCCAATAATGAGCTGTGGGGCTAAACACAGACATGCTATGCTCTAGGCAAAATCCCTCTGAGCCTCTACTGTTCTGGCTTCTTTAAGTAACTTTGGGGTGTTGTAGTATTGTCCTTGTTCTTACCCTTCCCAGATGGGCCATGACTGCTTAGCTTAGCTTTCCAAAGGGAGCTTTCAATGACACAGTTGATATCCAGGAAACACAGAAAATTGTAATGCTAATATATAGTAATATTCACATAAATTGGGAACAGGAATGATTTAAAAGAGTGTATTACTATGCATGATCATTTAGAATTCTGAGAAATGAATACAAAGAAGATTCTTAAGTGTTCATTCACCAACTACCCATCAATTGTTTCTAATTGCTGCTCATTGCAAATATTTGACAGGGAAGGAGGTACTTTTCTATTTGAAAGGCAAAGGGATAAACCATTTTTTATATATATTGCCATACGTATACTACACACTCTTTAATCCCTTGAAAATATTAATAATACCAACCAATCTGCAAACCTCTCTAATTTTCTTATACATCTCTTCCCCGCACTTGCTTTTGTTTTTTTCATATAACACTGAAAGTCGATTTTCATACTGACATAGCAAGGAAATATGATGACACTACATTCAATATGCTAAGGTAAGAATGAAAAAAAAAAATGGTCAAGCATCCATCAGTGAAATCATAGAATACATTTCAGACGACCCAGGTTTTTATTCCAGAGTTATACCAATGAGGGGGGAAGACTTCAAGACAAGTCATTTATCCTCCCAGGGCTTTAGTTTCTTCATCAGCCACATATTTTCAGCTCTAAATTTTCAGTTTCAGATCTAAGAGTGTTTTTCCAATTAAGAGAAAAGCTACCCCAAGTCTTTCACATTTCATCAAAAGAAGGTTTATGGCTTTCAGACCCTTTCAAGAGCATTTCGCGGGGCACGTAAAGATTTCGTTGTTCTACCATGGCTTTTTTTCTTCTTTCATATTAAAAACATTTTATTAAAATGAGCCACCTTATTTAATCCATTACCTGCTAATAGCCACCTTTATGATTACCCCAAAGGTCTAAAATAATAACTAGTAATCAGCTGCTTATTAGAAAACAATCTGCTTCTGAGGACACTCCTATTTCCCTCTAAATTCAACAGCCCATTCACTGTATTTCATGTTCATAGTCCCAGGGTTTTACTTATCTCTGTGACTAGTCAGGGCATATGGCACCGTTATCCTCTCTGGGAAGATAGAACCAATTTATTTCAAATAGAAAGAACTTATCAGATCTAGACAGATCTCTAAAACACCTGTAAGATAATTTGGATTCACAGCAGTAATAAAATAGCAAACAAATTTCCCTCTCCTGAAAATGATAAATTGCTGTATTTCATTGAGCAGACCTTTCCTTATCTGATTTGTTTTAAAAATGATAAATATGTCTCCATAAATCTGAAAGCAACCCAGGAGTCACCATCTCCCTAATTGAATCAGAGCTTATATGATTCAAAGAGATAAGAACACATTAAACAAATGAGGATATTTTACATTGCAAAAGTGGATATAAAATTCACCTTTGAAGAACACAGGGTGAAACATGAATCCTCAAAACAGATGAAGTACCAAAATTGAAGTGTAATTAGTGAAAATTATCTCCATTTATAAACAAAACCCTGCTTAAAATCTCCATTTTAGTTTTGCAAATATTCAGACCAGTTTTATTACATTTTCTTTCTTTATTTACTTGTTCTTTGCCATTTAGAATAAAATCGTTTGCCAGTAAACTTTCCTTTCTGTTTATGACCTGAGCATTTCCATTATCAACTATTTCATGTTCTGTGGCTTTGACTTTCATCTTTTCAGGGAAAACAAGTATCCTCTTTACACATTTCTTTTGCAATTCTTGCTATCAGCATTTAGCTTGCTTCCTGTCTCATTTTGCTCTCCTCATGGGCTCTGCCCTCTCCCATCTTCTGGCTGCCCTCTAATGGAGACCTTTGCTTCATTTTCTCTTAACTCTTTGCCATTATTTTTGATTTTCTACTTTTTCTTCAATTCTTCTCAAAGTAAGACTCTAGTGCCTTCTCTGACCACTTCTGGACCAATGTTTGCTTTGGAATTCTGCTCTGGCTCATGGCTCCTGCACAGGGCAGGGGAAAAGCTGAAAACTCGTGGTAACTTAGAGGAGCGTGGTCTCTTCAGACAAGCAAAGAATGTTTCCAATTGATTTTCATGAATAATGACGCTAATACCATTTGGAATCAGAGATCCTTGACACAGTCTCTTAAGATAGAAAAACAAAATCTGTATTTGGCGTCAGAGTGGTAGGTAATTGTTTCATTTTATATCTGGAGACCTTTCGACAAAACAAAATTCCTACTTCTGAGATAGCTTAAGGGAATACTACATGAAATCAGTGAATCCTTTTATGAACACATTCATATACATCTTTATTTTAACATAAGTAAGGTGAACAGAGGAAAAAATAATGAAATTTTTAAAAGTGTAAGTCTGAACCAGCAAAGGCCTCAGCAGTATACTGGAAAGGGGAGTTTCTGCTGATAGCCAGAGAAGGTTTTTCAAAATATGAGATCATAATACTTCCCAGGTCAAAACTCTCTGAGGGCTTTCTATCATATTAAGAAAAAATCCATATTTCTTATTAACATCTACAAGGCCTTCATTATCTGATCTTTGCCAGTGTCTCTAACATTCTTCACCACTCTCTCCACCCCATAACCCAAACCCTGGCCCCTGCCTGATTCCCATGGAGCTTCACATGAGTTTTCTCAACTTCTTGAGCAAGCCAAGCTCATTTCCACCTCAGTATGGCAGCATTTCTTGTTCCTCTTTCTGGAACATTCCACCTTCCAATCTGCTCAAGGGTCACTCTTACGTCTGCTGGTATATAACCTCCTCAGAGACAAATAAAAAAATTAATAATAATTTATTTTTTCATAAGACCGTAGAAAACAGTGCCTAGTACAAAATGTATTATCAAAAATTATTTGATAAATAAAAGGGTGGAACTAATAAGTTTATTCTAAAAGTAAAATGAGATAATGTATAAAGAGTACTTAGTACAGTGCCTGGCACATAATAGACACTCAAAAAGTTATCTTCTTTATGATTATTATAGCTGTCTTTTCCAACCAAATTACCAAGTTCCTCAAGCAATGACCATGTCTTTTTTGCTTACTGCTCTTTTCTCAGAACCTAGGACAGTTCCCTGCTCTTAAAAGGGACCAGTTAATCTTTTTCTTTAAATGAATGAAAGAAGAAATATTATATGCTATCCAGCACCTTAACAAACCAACAGTGAAAATCTGAAAAATAATCTTTGCTCAAACACCTAATGATTGAAATTAAGCAAGCATTTAAATCCACTTGTTCAATTAGATTTATTGAGAATCTACTTACACACAAAACTCAATGTTAAATGCAGCAGAAGGAGCAAAGATAGACAGCAATAAATGCAATCCTCACAAAGCTCAAGATAAAGTTAAGAACAATTTACCTGGTGTAGAAATGAGGGAGTGCAGTTAAATGAAGTATCACAATTTTTCATTTGGATGCCTTGGAAAACTGTGTATCAATAACTGAATGGAGAAAGAAAAATAAAGCACGTGGTTATTGAGCTCTAATGTAAATAAAGTTATTTACAGTCCATAGATTACATTTAATGTCATGATACAATTAAGAAATATACAGCTTGCACAATTTCGATGCAGTTATTATCACATAGCAAGAAATATAAAGTCATCTCATTTCTAAAAAACTATGGTCTCCAAGAGTATACGTCACACCCTCACTAAAATGTTCTAAGTAATCAAGTTTAATAACAAATTTACAGATCATGAAAATATAATACAAAGGTAAAATATTTTAGCTAACAAATCTAAAGATGCAATCCTCAATGTAAAAGACACAAATACACGAAAATTCATGATGATTTTAGGACCCTAAGAAATCAACATGCAGATGTCATAACCTACTTAAAGCCAGGGAGAAGAATATGAAAGCATTTTTTTGTATGTTTTATCTTTAAAAGCTTGCCACATCAGTTGATAGGACAATAACAAAATGCTGATTTTGAAGCAAGTTACATCTGCAAAATTAGTCCAGAAGTATGCACCAAATTTTCCCTTCGACTGCAATAAAAACAAATAATATTGTCTTATACTTACTGGTCTTTCTATTATTCCAAATGTGTGAAAGCCTGAGGAAGCCTTTTTACATTAATTATCTACTCTCAAAAACAAAGCTTATTTTCTCATGCAATCAGGATAAATTAACTTTTTAATCGGCTTTTATTAAATGTTCTTCTCAGCTAATTCCTACAAGCATTTCTTTTGAACTAGTTCTCTTAGAATTATCATATTAAATTATGTTCACTTGGTAAATATGTCATAACATATTTACATGCTATAAAACACTATGTTGTGTTACACCAGCAGCAATCTCATACATTTCGTGTTTATATCTCGAGTCCATCATTTTCCCTTGTGCTTGATCTAATCTCATGTTGCTTTGTTCATCACGGCCCCTACGTGTACAAAATCCACTGCTAATGTTTCCAGTAATAAGCCATATTGAGTGATTGACCTGGAAACAAAATTAAAAGTGATTAAGGACTATGAAGATGGAAAAACAGTGATGGTTATTGCTTAACAGGCAAGCATGTCCCATTCCACCATAGCTATAATCTTGCAAAACAAGAATAAAGTGATGGAAGCTGTTAAAGGTTCTGCTTCACTGAAGACAAAGAGGCTATAAGAAAAAATTGGAGAAGAGCCCATATCAGACCTGGAGAAATTTCAAATGACCTGAATCGAAGACCAGACACAGGAACATGTCCCTCTCACCATCGACGATTAAAGCCAAACAAAAATTCTGTTTACAGTGTTGAGAGAAAAGGCTGGGCCCAACTGCAATGTTGAATTAACTACAGCTCTAGGTAGATTAAATGATTCAAAAATTGTTTTTTTTATAAAAAAAAAATGCAAAAGTGAGCGATGAGTCAGAGTGCTAATGTAAAGGCAGCTGAAGAATTTGGGAAGAATTTTTGGAAACTGATCGTGGAGGAAAATTACTTACCAGAGCAAATACTCAATATGGATGAAATCGTCCTATTCTGGAAACAGATGCCTGAAAGGACTTTCATCCATAAGGAGAACAAGTGAATGCCATGTTTCAAAACTTTTAAGGACAGGAAAAGAGTCTTGCTTGGAGGCAATGTTACAAGTTACAATTTGAAACACTTTGTAATCCGACACTGTGAGGACCTCAGGACCATCAAGCATACCAATAAGCATGCACTGCCCGTGTACTAGAGGAAAGGTAAAAGTTATGGATGACTCAGCTCCTCTTCCAAGATGCCCCCTGAAATGCTATGCCCACAAAAATAAAGCAATATTGTTTGGAGAATAGCATAGCTTTCAAGATTTTGCTTATTATTAATAGTGCTCCCAGAAATGCTTTTTTTATTAGTGATCTTCATCTTACCATCAAAGTGGTGTTTTCCCTTTAAACATCACCTTTTTTTATTCAACCAACGGATCAAGGAGTTATAGCAGCTCAAGGTCCACTACCTGAGAAGGACCTTTGCCCAAGCTATTGCTATAAGTGAGGAAGACACTGAGAAGACATTGATGTAATTCTGGAAGTATTATAGCATCTACGGCTGAACAAGAACCTTTCTTGGGTTTGGAGAGATGTCACCAAGGGCTGTATGAATAGCATCTAGAAAAAGACCCTATGAGGTTTGTCCATAGCAAAAGAACTTTCCAAGAATGAGGAGGCTGCAAAAAGCAACAAGGCTGTGGCTGACATGGCAAACAACTTTAACCTGTGTGTGTGGATGAGGATGACATTGAGGCGCTCCTAGAGGTGGTTCCTGAGGAACTGACTAATGAGGAGTTGTTGGAACTGGAACAGGAAGACATAGCTGAAGAAGAGGCCAGAGAAAAAGAAACTGCAGGAGAAGAAAAAGATGAACTCTCCAAGAAAATTCACAGTGAAGGATTTGGCAGAAGCTTTTGCAGACCTCAACAGGCTCCTTAAAGTACTTGAAAATATGGGCTCCAACACCAAAAAGTTTTCATTAATAGAGAATAATGTTCGTGGTGCAATATTTGCTTACAAGTGAAACTATGGTGAAAGAAAAGGAACAAAACAAGCAAACCACTATAGACATATTTCTAAAAAGAGTGACACCTTCTCAAGAAGAGACTTAGGCAGGTCTTTTAGGAGGGATTCCAGAAGAAGGCATTGCTACCATAGGAGATGACAGCTCTGTGCGAGTTATTGCCCCTGAAGACTTCCAGTGGGACAAAATGTGGAGGAAGAAGACAGTGATGATCCTGACCCTGTGTAGGCCTAGGATAATCTGTGTGTTTGTGTCTTAATTATAAACAAAAAGTTTAAAAAATAAAAACAAAAATCTAAAAATAGAAAAGAGTTTATAGAATGAGCATATAAAGAAAAATATTTTTGTACCTCTGTATAATTTGTGTGTTTTAAACTGTTATTATAAGTCAAAAAAGTAAAAAGTAAATAGTTTACAAAGTAAAAAAGATATAGTAAGCTAAAGTTAATTTATTATTGAAAAATATTTTTATAAACAGTGTAATCTAAGTGTATAATGTGTATAAAGTCTACAGTGGTGTACAGTAATGTTCTAGGCCTTCACATTCACTCACCACTCACTCACTACCTGACCCCGAGCAACTACCAGTCCTGCAAGCTCCATTCATGGAAAGTGCCCTATGCAGGGGCACCATTTTTAAAAATCTTTTATGCCTTATTTTTACTGTACCTTTTCTCAGATACACAAGTAGTATTGTGTTGCAATTCTTGCCTACAGTATTCAGTTCAATGATGTGCTATCCAGGCTTGTAGCCTAGAAGCAGTAGGCTGTACCGTCTGTGCTTGTGAAGGTGCACCCTGTGATGTCCCCACAACAATGAAATCACTTAATGATGTGTTCCTTAGAACGTATCTCCACAGTTGAGCAACATGTGACTGTACAAAAGTCTAATTTGTTATCACACTGATCACCATGAGAGTGAAAGTATCAGTGCAGGTCTTCAGCGCTTCTCAGGTGGGCGAGGGGTGCTGTGCACTGACAGTTTCACACTCATGGAGTAGACCACTAGCTGAAAAACTTGAACTTAAACAAATATTTTTATCATCTGAACTTTGCCAAGAATCCACTATACTAAGATAAAGACAAAAATATTTTGATGAGAGTAATTCATTTTAAAAAAAAATAAGACAACCCCTTAGACTTACTTAGGAACCAACACTCACATTAATGAAGAGCAAAAATTTACAAATATGCTAGCAAATGAAAATAATTGGGATGTCCTAAATGAGAGAATCTCCTCCTAAAATGATATGGCTAATATCTGCAAGAGCAGGATAGCACCTCAGTAGACAAAGAACAGAGCGGACTACCTTATTATTCTCCAACTCCTCCTTGATAATGGTTCTTCTGGCCTCAATAACAGAACAAAAAGAATTGAGTTAAATACTGGACATATTAACATATATTTTATGACTCATTTGGAAATGCATGTTGTCAGAACATTTAAATGTTTTATTTAAAGTTGCTTTTAATGGAATTACTGCATTTTTAGCTATGACATTATTTCTCAAAAAAGTATAAAAAAATGAATTTGCAATAATTGCAATCTTAGAGTTTTATCTATAGGAAGTATTTCAATACTGAAATGTCATCAGTAAGTTAAATAAGCATGACGTAGAACTGTGATCAACATGCGCATCTTTAATTCTTTATCCAACCACCTCTTTAAACTTTTCCCAGTGGTGTACTCGCTTCTGTCCCTCCAAGAAAACTTCTGAAGGCCCGTGAATTTTCTACTTACTCTCAGGTAATAACAGTCCTACAGTTGCTTTAGGGTGCAAACAGCCTCAAGTCAGAATTTAGATTTTCCTCTTTTCTGCAATAATAAAAGATAATAATAATCTCATTTCAAAGCTTCTCTTCTCCTAAAGCTTGAAACCTGAAGTGTGAGAAGATCGGCTGGTTGCCTTCTTCTCTCATCTGCCTGTTTCTGCCTTGCCCTGACTCTAACTGCTCTTGCACTCCATCTAGGAGGAAAGGCAGGATGATTTGGAGCAGTAAGGATAGGACGGGTCTTCCTTTCCAGTTCTGAAGATGTTTACAGCTGAGTTCATTTAATGGGGTGCTTTTGAGGCTTTTTGGAGAGTTCCCTGATAAATCTCTCTTGACTAAGAGATATTTATCTTGACTAAGAGACATTTCTCTTGACTAAGATGATGCTTCCTTCAATCCTGGGCATCCAGTAAATCTGGCTTTTTCTTCTGAGACTTCCTAGTCTCTTGTAGACTGTATGGAAGAGGATCCAAGTTGATCTTCTTCTGGCTGTTTCTGCAGTTTGGTCCACATCTGAATGGGAAACATGCATCTTTTGACTCAGCAAACTTTTGAACTGTTCTCTATACTACAGCACTGACTGTTCTGGCTCTTCCAATAAAGTAGCTGAGTCAACCCTTCCTTTGTCTTTGGATTTCCCAAAAATACAGTATCTTAAGAATCTCCCAATGTTCTCCAAGAGGATCCTCAAAGCCGTTCCTACTGAGGTGGAAGTTAGTGTAACTCCGCCTACCCTATCCTAAAGATGAGTTAGGAGCTTTTTAGTACCATAATAGCTCCAGCCAAAGAAATCTACTTACCAGTCTGCTTTTTCACAAAATTCTCTGTCTGGCCCCCTGAAACTCTTGCTAAGAATATGAGTTATACAACAGAATCTCTCTCCATTTCCTTTGTGAACTGCATATTAGAGCAGGGGTGGGAAGGGACCTTGTCTCCCAATACATTGGTATCTTGATATCTGTCATACTGTAACCTCAAATCAAACTGAAGCTAATCTATTTTGTGAGTTACAGTAATAGCTTAGTTACATCATATGTAGGTGAATGGAAAAAAATAAAATATTGAATAAAATATATATATATATATAAATTAACTTTACTCCTGAGCTTATGTGATACTTTAGCTTTTCAACATAAGTCTCCATTGTATTTTTACCTCTGTACAGTCCATATAGCAATGAATCAATTTTTTAGCTCTTTCCTTAGTGATTTGCATTAGAGGAGAAAGGATATTAAGCTTACTGACATTCAAGCTTTGGGGCTGCCACTGAGGTTATTTATTTTCAATTATGTATCAAGTGACAACAACAATGCTGTGCGGTGAATTAAATAGCTTTGATTTTCCATTAAGTGCGAATTCAAAGCTCAAATATAGATATGACCAGCTGTATAGAGGTGAAATCCAAGAGGGGTCCTGTGAATAACAGGAGTTGGTTTAAATAGCTGCATATTAAACTTCTACTCTCCTTTCATTCTATGCAGCAAATAGTGACCGTTATAACTAAGAATTAAAATGTACTAACACCAAGGACAAGGAAAATAAATTGGGGTGTCACAAAAACATTTATTATAATCTGTAATTATTTATTTATTTGGTTGTTTATTTCCTGTCTGTATCACCAAAATTTATATGTAAGGTGGGCAGACACCTTGTCTTTCAATTCATTATGTATTTCCAAGTAACTAGAAGAATAATGTCTAGCACAGAGTAAGCATTTGATAAACATTTGATTGATCAAAATAGACTGAAGAATAAATTAATAAAAAAATAAATTTTTGAGGG
The DNA here is from genome assembly GCA_003508835.1 of Eonycteris spelaea. Lineage (NCBI taxonomy): Eukaryota > Metazoa > Chordata > Mammalia > Chiroptera > Pteropodidae > Eonycteris > Eonycteris spelaea. The sequence continues at coordinate 3,453,735 of PUFA01000011.1, forward strand.
AATACTGAAATTAATTCTAGAATGGAGATTTAATCTTTCATGCTTTCTAGTCTAAATCATCTGGACACAGATTCTTTTTACTATGATCATAGAATTTTTTTAAATTTTTAATTCATTCCCAGAAAAAAAAATTTCACTGTAAATAAAACAAGAAAGAGCAATGAAAGACAATTAAAACAAGTATTCCTTTTATATTAGTTGGAAAATAAAATATAGAGAATAATAATGTCAGACATTAGGTGTGGGTAACTGTATTTATTTCCCAGGGCTACTGTAACAAAGCACTTTTAAAACAACAGGTATTTATTTTATCACAATTTGGAGACTAAAATTCCAAAGTCAAGGTGTTGGCAGGGTTAGTTGGAGGCTCTGAGGGAGAATCTGTTCCATGCCTCTCTCCTAAATTCTGGTAGATATAGACAGCATTTAGTGTTACTTGGCTTGAACTTATGTAACTCCAATCTCTGCCTCCTGTTCACATGTCCTTCTCTCTGTGTCTCAGATTTATCCTTTTTTCTCTTATAAGAACACTGATCATTGGATTTAGAGCTCACCCTAAATGCAGGATGATCTTACTCAAAATACTTAATTTAATTACATATGCAAAGACTATTTCCAAATAAGTCATTATCACAGTTACTGGGATTTAAGAGTTGAACATAACTTTTGGGGAGACACAATTCAACCCACTACAGTAACTTTCAGCTACTGGCCAAAGGAAGCTAGTAGCACTAATCCTCTTCAGAACTATAAATCCAGTTAAGCTCACCTTGTTTCTCAGTGTTGGTCTCTGAACCAAGTGCTCTGATTCCTCCACATATAGATTCAGATGCATCCTAATCCCAGACTGACCAGGCATGGCTTGATCCTTCCTGTTAGTGTGGATTCTGTCTGTGAACTTAATGACCACCTGCCTTTCCAGCCCCCACATGTCAGTTTCTGCCTGCCAGTAAGCAGGCACTATCCACTCTAGGTGCTGTACCACTTTCTTTAGCATCCTCTCTAAATCATGACAATGTCTGGACACTGAGCTTTGCTCACCTGTAGGTTTCTTCTATCCTCACCATCCCAGCCTGTGGTCCAACACAGAGGATACATTTCCTACTAGGTTTGCAAACCCTGTCTGCCCTGCGTTGTCAGGAAAAACCATGATGTCTTGTATACTCCACTGTCCAGAAAGCAATATCCTGCCCTGAAGTTTCTTCTTCACTGAGCTATGAAGTTGCCTGAAATTCAGCATTAACAACATTTAGTCCTCAAATGTCCTCTTAGGGAGAATTGCTTCGATTGTGTTCTGACAATGTAGAGGGAAGAGTTGGAGGTTTTTATGTAGTGCCATGAGGAATCAGGGACAGCACAAACCGGGGAACTAAAGAGGGCACACAAAAGGATTTGCCTTTTTCAACTGTTTTTCGACACCTGACCTGCCTTTAGACTAGTCATTCTCTCTAGTCATTTTTAATGCCTTTTCTTCCAGTTCAACTTGGTGGTAAGCATTGCAGAGGGAGAATGTCACACTTTCCCAAAAATGCAATTATCATTATTTTACTTAAGTATAATACTTCAGGCCCTATAGGAATTTTAGGAAGATCAAAATTGCTCTAACATATGTCTCTTTGAGGTTTATGAGAAACAGTCTTTCTAAAAGATATGACAATAAATCAGACATGAGCAAACACCGTGTTCTTCTGAATAATACACTGAGCCAGATGGAGGAGACCTGCATTCTATCCCAAGTAAGCCGTTTACCTGCTCTGTGAGCTCAGACTAGCTTAGTTTTCCACCCATATAAACTAGTACAGAAAATAGATTTGTCTGAACTCTAAAAAAAAAAAACAAAACAAACAAACAACAAAAAACACAGTTATAAACTGTTAGATAGGATTCACCATCACAAAAAGAAAAGACAATTGAAATAGAGATTTACTGAATTCATGCAGTAGAATCATTAGTTACACTTCTCTCTATGCTGATACCTGGTGCTGTAATGCAGTCACCAATTGAAACTAGAACATTGTAGACATTAAAGAGAAAACAGGATCGCAAATGCTAATAGTATGCCCGATTTTAAAAATTAATAATTTCAGATCAAATTCAGTACTTAGCATGCATTTTCATGAGGCATTAAACAAATGGAATCTTTAGGCATGAGATTTCTAGTTTGCCACAGGCCCCACCACTCCCTTTCATCTCTCTGAGGCTGTGGTTGAAATTCGGGTGCTTGCTTGTGTTGTTTTTCTCACAGAAAGCTTGTTTCAGGCATTTACAACACAGACCTGTCCCATTAAATCTGCCAATTTGAAATTTGCAACCTATGGTGTAACATATCCCTAGACTCCTTTTAAATGAAGGTATGTCTGTATTGGTTGTCAGGAATTTTCTGTGGAAGAATGTATCCTTTAGAACCCAGACTTCTGGAGGGAGGATGAACGTGATTGCAAGTCTGCTCACTGCCCTAGCTAGTGAATTGTGGACTCTCAGTCAGCAAACACTTAGCTCATGTATGGACCACTTCTTAAGTGCCAGGCATCTTGTGACTCTAGGATTTTTGTGTCAACAAAATTCAATCCATGAAGACTTTGATAGTGCTCTGGCAATGATGATGTGGGGCTGGGTAACAATAATAATTAAGCCTTTCCTCCCTCTTATACCGGCCTCTTTAACCTGAGCCTCTCCCCATCTTTTGCTCAAGACTGCTACAAACATAGAAAAGCCTCTAAAGCACTTTGGGAATACACCTTACAGCATATACCTGTGTTTGTCTTAATTTGCGATTGGATAACTTCTCTGTGTTGCAGAAGACCAAGTTCACCTCCTTTGAGCAGACTGTGTAAGAGCCCATTTTAATCTTTTGCAGACTTTGAAAGATCAGTCAGGATTGATCTGTTTGCAATGTAATACTTCAAGCAGACCAAGGATAAAATTTCATAGATGAAAACAAATCAAATCAATGTTTAGCTGTTCCTTAGCTAAATCTTACTAATGGCAGGATTTTCATACTTTTTCATCTCCCTTAGTTGAGATTTTTCCATGGCAGGACAGAATAAGAGTTTTTTAAAAATCCACAATTATGACTTAATGAAGACCATTTCCTTCTCCACATGAAAAGCACACACTCAAGATGTAACATGTTGAAATAACTCAATGCAAATAATAAGTTTTTTCAGGAACTTACCAAGTTATCAAAGAAATTATGTTTCTCCTTTTGTGTGAATATTAGCAGAGACTTAAAATGTGTACACATTGAGTAAATTATGAAATTTCGAAGTGGTAGAAATAGTTAGAATTATAAGACTTTACAAAATTGTATGATAAAGTAAGATACTTGTCTAATGTACTATTTTAATGATTTGTATAGCTTGTTCTTCAACTGATAGAGAGAATATTAGTTTCATAACCTGATAGCAGCATAGGTCAAAAACTGAGAGTTTAAAACCACTGAAATGGTTTCTGACTTCATCAATATTCCTTTAACCTTTGCTGGGAAAGCTCTATGATTCATCATAATCTAGAGAGTTCCCATTAGACTCAACCTTTACTTCGAGACTTCAGACTTCTGGAAGGTACCTGACTTTCTCTTCTATCAATTCTAAATAAACTTTGCAGATAAGAGAGATTATAAAGAGGATCTCTATTTTCTTTTGTAATCAAACTTTCATCTTGTTCTGCAAATCCTGACTCAAACATCTACTGTTAACAGTAGACTTCCGTTGGTCAAGCTATCATTGTGTAAATTTTAATTACTCCATGTGTCAAACTCCAAATACAAAATATATGTTCAGTCCAGGTCTTATGTTAAAAGAAAGGCAAGCAGTAAACAAATATCAAACTCTAGTTAATGGTGTATGTGCAGAAGTGCTTAGGGGTGAAGTCTGAAATATACTTTTAAGAACATCAAAAAATAAGATGGATTGCTGGATGGCTAGAGAGATGGATATACGTATGATAAAGCAAATATAGCAAAGTCAAGGTAGTAAATACAGATGTACAATGTATAATTCTTTCAGCTTTATGTTTAAAAATTATCAAAATAAAATGTGAGAGAAAAAATTCACTTGAGGTTTGATATTAAAATATTTAATAACCAAAGCAATATGGGCACTGACCAAACAAAATGAATGTTGGCAGTTTGAACTGGGAGAAACAGACCAGTTATTTTTATTGACCTTTCTATTTGTTCTAAAATCTAGGAACTTTTAGGCATATAAGAGATTTAAGATGCTTGGCCCTGACCACTGAGAGCTAACACTTTTATGGAGTATACAGTTTTATAGACCAACATGGTCAAAAATAAAATTCATACTACATGAGTGTTTATTCATGATTCTCCAGAGAAATAGAATCAGTCACATATATACCGATATCATTATAAAAGGATATTTATTATAGAAATCGGTTCATTATGGAGTCGGAGAAATCCCTCGGTCTTCCATCTGCAAGCTGGACAACCAGGAAAGCTGATGGTGTAGTTCGGTCCGAGTATGAAAACCTGAAAACTAAGGGGCTGATGGCACTGAGTCTGATTTGAGTTAAAAAGCCAAGAACCAAGAGTACGGATGTCCAAAAAGGGGAAAAAATTGGATGCCCAGTTTGCCCCTCTGTCACCTCTTCGTTCTATCCAGGCCCTTAACCAATCGGATGAGGCCCACCTGCATTGGTGAGGGTGATCCTCTTACTCAGTCTGCTGATTCAAATGCTAATCTGTCCCAGAAACATTCTCACAGACATAGCCAGAAATTATATTTTACTAGCTATCTGGGCATCCCTTAAATCAATCAAGTTGACACTTAAAAATAACTATGTAGATGAGAAAATAAAATTATCTCATTTTTAACTAATTCATCTTTCCTCCTCAGCTCCTAATTGATAGCAGAATAGAAGCAACTTTGGTCAGATTTTTAACTTTATTGTGATCCTTTAGGACAGTAAAACTTTTGCTTAGAAAAATAATGTTTTGTCTCAGACTTCTCAGTCTTCTCTCCTTCTCTCTGGCTCCTCTACATAATCACATCTGAATGTGCGTGCCAAATGGAGGGAGGTGCTCGTTTCTCGGGGGATAGAATAAGCTAGTTGGTCTTCGGAGCACTACACTCTGGCTCGCCTGCCTCCAAAGCAATGCCTATCACCTTACTGCTGCTTGCCTTATTTGAATTTATACCTGAATCCCACAACTGTGACAACTCAGAATCTCTTCTCTGCTTGGTCAAGGCTCCAAAGAGTTCTCTGTGCCAATAGGTCGCACGTTGGCTTTCAGCTGCCCTTCAACCCCTGCAGTAGAGCCTGCAGTGACTACTTGGTTTCACCTATGTGCATAGGAACTAACCCCTGCTCAATAAATTTTAACTTTGAGGCCTTTTCTTGCCTGAGCAAATGACACTGCCAAGTTGCTTAACCAAGAGATTGGTACCAAGGCAGGTGGAATACCCTGAGTGGAGGTCTCCTTCCAGTGGCTCTCCCTTCTATAGTGTTCAGCCTCAGAGGATTTAGGAGGATGAGAAGGACAGGTATTAGAGCCATATCCTCTATGACCTCCTTCAATCTTTTTTCTCCCAGTAATTAAAGTTTATTAGTTTCCTTTCATTCTGTAACAAATTACCCCAAACAGAGTGGTTTTAAATAACACTCATTAATTATCTCACAGTCCTATAGATCAGAAGTCTGGGCACAGTGTGTCTCAGCAGGGCCTTCTGCTTAGAGTTTTACGAGGATTAAATCAAGGTATGTCTGGGTTGCCTTCTTTTCTGGAGGTTCTACAGAAAAATCCACTTCCAAACTCTTTCAGATATTTGACAAATTCAGTTCCTTGTGGTTGTAGGATTGAGGTCCCCACTTCCTTTGCTAGCTGTCATCAAAGATGAGCCTTTGGTCCACAAGTCACTTGCATTCCTTCTCTTATGTTTCATGTGACTGCCCTCCAGCAACAACAGAGTGTGAGTATATCTCACACTTCAGATCTTTTCCCCTTCTGCTGCATCTCTCTCTCTCTGCCTCCTCTTGTGCTCCTGGCCAGGGAAATTTCTCTGTCTTTCAGGGTTCATGTGATGAAATTGAACCAACTTGGATAATCCAGATAATCTCTTTCTTTTAAAGTCTATACCGTATTCACATTGGCAGGGATTCGTGTTTGCACATCTTTGGCAGGGGAGGGTATTCTGACTACTCCAGAGGGGTATTGATAGTTTTCCTCTACCTATATGGACCTCTTTTAGGTAAAATACTTTGATTTAGTTACCAAGCCTACCATTGATATATTACATGAAAGCTTAAAAATTAGTACAACAGGTTTGACCTATTGTACAAATTTTTAAAATGAGGCTTCACATGACAATTGCCTTGCTTTCACACTCCGAATATTCACGATATATACCATCGAGTCATATAAACAATATGTAAACAACTTTTTTCCACATTCTCCCTTTCAGTCTGCAGAGTCGTTCTTTCAGTTTTGATGACATCCTAGAGAGAGAGATACCCTAGAAACTAATGATGTTTATTTTTAGCATGGTGGTACAAGACCAATTCAGATCAACAACATGGGCCTATGGCAGACACTGACTTCTCAGGTATTTAGGACCTAAAAAGTCCCTGTCTATGATAAGCATAAAGATCAAAATGTAAAGAGAAGAAAAGGAGTCTTTATCATGAACGCAGGAAAGATATCACAAATCCAACTGTTCGCTTCCTGAATTTCCCCTTACTTCAACAGAGAGGCATGCTATCCACTACAAGAGGCTGAATTCTGGAGCATTTATCTCCTAACCTATTTTTAATATTAGAGGAGTCAGGCAATATGTAGAAAAATGTTACCAATTTAGACAGTATGGCAAAACACATCATTTGCTCTCATTTATTATAATAGGGATTTAAAAGGATACTCATGAACCATTGAGAACCTATCAGTTAGTTGAGCAAAACAAGTGGTTTTGCAAAAGATCTACCTTTAAATCATTTAGTGCCTTGCTATATCATTAAAAGCACACACATATATACATGCATATATTTATCTAACTGCAAGAGTTGTAACAATTAACTCCTCACAAAGACAATTTCACCGCTACTTAAAAGGCTTGCAGGGGTCAAGAGGACCACTTTTATTCTGAGTTCTAATCCCTTTGAGACACCTTAGTGCATTTTCCCCTGGTTAAGTGACAGGGAAATAGAACCTGCTTGACCACTTCCCACCTTTTTTGTAACGATCTCTAGTTACAGTGTGTTAACTGGCCCTGGGCACTCAGTCTTGCAGAAGAGAGAAGCTTCCCACAGTCTATTCTAAGACAGCACTGAACACAGAGCATGAGCAAAAGAAAAGTGTCAACTTCATGCAGTGAGCTGGTCTACACACACACACATTCAAGCCGGAGCTAGTGCCTGCTCACAGGCATTGTGCCCCTTTCGTGGAAGTAGACACTGCAAAGGATTCACATCTCCCACATACACACCAGTGGATATCAGAAACAAAGACTGGGATCTCTTAATAGTTTATGAATCAAAATTCTTCTGTGGACAAAGAGACTGAGACCTATAGTAAAGCGACTGTTTTGAACACCAAGCAGTCACCTGGACCTTGAGAAGGCAGAGACACCATTAATAGACCTCTCAGCACCATGAAAAACACTGCTAACATCCTACTTCAGGACTGTGTCCTCATATTATCAACCTAGGGTACAGAAGATATTGATGGGAAGGTACAAAGTGTGTATAATAATTCCCCCAAAAGGCAACTGCTGTGGACTGTATGATTGTGTTCCTCAAAGTTCTTATGTTGAACCCCTAACTCCAAATGAGATGGTGTCAGGAGGTGGAACCTTTCAGAGTGAATTAGGTTTAGATGAGATCATGAGAGTGGCGGCCCCCATGATGATGGTTATAAGAAAAGAAGTAGACTAGAGGCCTCTTTCCCTCCTTCTCTCCCTCTCTCCCTTTCTACCTCTCTGTGCCATGCAAGAATATAGCAAGAAGGTGTCTGTCTGCCAACCAGGAAGAGGGCTTTCATTAGAAACCGAAAGGACTCTGGGAAAGGAGTCAGTATATGGTATTTTCTACTGCCTTGGTAATTCCTTTTTACATTTAAGTTTATTCTGTAGAAAATTGTGTTCTAGATCTCTCATGTAATTTATTAACAGTTTACCTTTTAAAGTAGAATTCATGTTTATCTCAATGTGAACGACTTCTAATTTTTAAATCTCTTTGAATCATTTATGAATGTTGTCTAAGGATGCATATGATTCTGATGGTTTATGTTCATATCTAGTATATTGAACCTAGTTAAACCATGTTTCTTGTAAATAAAAAGAAAAATACATGAAATTAATATAGAGTGAAATTTCTTTCTGATAAATTTAAATAAACAGAACAAAAAAAAAGGAAAGAGAAAAATATAAGATAAATAGAAAAGAGAATGAAAAGCGAAGAGGATTAAGGAGGTAGATACATGAAGGAGACATTGCCCAAAAAAATGCAGCAAAAAATATTTAATGTAATAAGGATTATATCTCACCTGTATTTTTCAGTAAAGATTTCAAGAAAGATGTAATTTTGGATTAGAAATTGTAAAGCAGTGCACTCATTTTAAGCTATAGATAACATCTCTTTAATGACCACATCTTGATCAATATTACAATATTACAGACATTTTACAATTAATGTCTTAGCCCCAACTACTATAGCCATGAAAGATACCTTCTCTAAATTTTAAGGAACTTTAGTAGGAAAAGGAGTCTGTTTAGCAGTGGAAACTGCCACCCATCCCCAAGATGGTGGTGTAGTCAGTTCTCCTTCTAAGGCTGAACATCCAACCTCCCATAAGTTGATTCTAACTCCTTATCCCAATTTTTACCCCATCCTGACCATCATTCTTCTAATCAGAAAATGAAAAGATACTAAAACATGTCTGATGTCGTCATAATTCCTGCATATTAAATGGACTTTTTTTAGTTCCAAGGTATAGAAATCCTCACTCAAGCTAGCTTAAAATTGTCAAAGGAAATAATTGGCTCATGTTACTGAAATCCAAAGATCGTTCTGAATCCAGAAGAGGCTTGATCAACCAGTTCCAAGGAGGTCACAAAAACTCAATTCTCCACACTTTTGCTCTGTTATGAAGTGGTACTTACTTCATCCCTGGACTCTCTAAAGAGCCCTAGCAGGAGCTCTGGTGATAGCAGGTGGCCACAGGAGTTCCACCCTGCATCCTCACACCATATCAACCCTGGGAAGACATAAAACATCTATGTTCCAGAAACATCAGTAAACATCTCCTCACACCTCATTAACTCTGACTGAGTCATTGTCAACCTCTGAACTGGCCTGAAGAATGGGATTTGTTGATTGGGTTCAGTCACTGAGGACTCAAGAGCGTATTTTGGAGTGGGGTCGACACTACTCAAAACATGTGGTTGTTAGTAGCAGACATTCAGTATCCCAAAGCAAAATTAAGTAAGCTATTCTTACATAAGAGGGGAGTTGGTGCCAGGCAATAATAGCAACGACAATCCCACAAATGTCTATTACATTTGCTATATATAATGTTTTGGAAGAGGGAAGATGGTGAAGATGAATGATAATGATATCATGACAGTCCATAAGATTCAGAAGCTGTTGTAAGGATTGTGAAACAGAAGAAAATTTAAAAATAGTTAAATCAGACTAACTCACACATCAATAAATGTAATCTCAGGAAAAGAATCCTAACAACTTTTCTGGGTCACATATACCTATGAGAAATCTATAACACCATTTCCTAAACATTATTAAAGTTAATCACTTAAAAGAGCACTTATTAAGAGTTACAAAAATTGAAAGAAAAATATGATCTTCAGAAAACATTTTAACCATACATTAATATAGCAGCAAACCTTCTAAAAAGCAGAGAGTAATAAATAATGTAGACATGCTTAGTCATTTGAAGCATGAGAGGAAAAAAATTCAGAGCCACTCTAGATGGAATACAAATTTATTGTAGCAGGCAGATTTTAATGCTACTTTGAGAGAGCTGTTATAGTCTATTATGTCAGCTCTCGCACCTCCCACAACACATCTTTGTCACTGCACAGCCATTCAAAATATGAAAAATCATAGACCTCAAATGTTTAGAAATCTGTGGTTTGTTGGCAATGCATTAGAAGAAAAGATATTTAATAAGATCAGAAAATCCAACAAAAGTCAGTAATTTTCTGAGTCAGAAAGCTGCAGTGCTTTCTCTGCAGGTAATGAGAGAGAGGTTGGCATCACACAAATCAACCTTAGGCCCAGGTGCCCCTAGGAACTGACTTACAACAATTCCTATCTATTACACTGCTCAGCTTCTTTCTTACTTTAGAAAATGTCACTCTAACCCAAGGGCCTGAAGGGTTTATGATACAAGTGTATAGGACTCAGCCTGCTACCTAAGGCATGGACTAGGCCTATAGGAGCACAGAAAGAGAAACCAAGTGTGGGGTCAAACAAAGGAAGCAGTGCAAAGAATGGGGTAGGCTGGAAAATTCATCCTGATGAACGTGAACTTGAATACTTTAAAGCATGTGTATTCAAGAGGCTCTGTTACTAGTTACTCGTTAATATAAATAGGTATTTCCTAAAAGTGCATTTCAAACCTTTACCAAACAACTAGAAACTATTAAGTAATATATCCCGGGGCAATCATTCACCCCAGTTTGTCTGAGGCAGCACTGGTATACCCCTACTGTTAAAGCATATTTATAGTATCCGCTTTCATCTTCAAAAGTATGTTGGTTTGGATGATACTTATTTATTCTACCAGAAATCAGTAGGATCTTTCATCACAAAGACTTTTAAGTAAATTTGACCAGAAGCTTCTCCCTTTTTTTACAATATCTTGGCCTGGGAGTCCAAATTGCTCCCTGAGATTTTGACAAATCCCCAGGTCTTAGTGTTTATCCCAGAGATCTGGGCTCCCATGACCCTGCATTCTCTCTCTGGGCTGTCCTCCCAACCCCAGGCAGAAAACTCATTCCTTCAAATTCCACACACACACACACAAATATACTCCTACAATTAGTACTGAGATTCTTTATTACTGACTAAAAGGGAAAAACAGAGCAGAAGTGTGCAACGCTCATCACCCAGGAAACCAAAATGCACTATGTGATATTTTGAACTGCTAAATAAAATTTGAAGTCTCAAGCCATTAAAAATTGTGTGACATTTGCTGAAAACAGAGATTTGGGTTTTGGACAGATGATCTCGAACCATTCTCTATAACAATTAGCTAATGAAACTTGCTTGAAGCCTGTCATCACTTAGCACAGAAGAATGAGCAATTGCCAATTTTGTTATAATACTATGAAAAAAAGAGAAGATATTCTTCGATAGACTGAAGAAATGGGAGATCTATGCTTGAAATACAGAAAGGGAACAGCCTGATTCCACTGGAGACAGTGCAAGGCAGGGTGGGGAGGCACAGAGCCTCAATCTAGAGGCCAGGATCTGAGTTCTGATTGGAGTGCTCCCATTTATATGGTGTGACCTGAGTCCATCACTTAAGGTGTTTGGATCCGTGACCTTCTACAACATGAAGAGAAAAAAAGGTCCAGAACAGATTTGTGTTTCTCAAGTATTTTAAGGCACAGAATTTCTTCAAATAAAAAAGTATTTATTACTCTGTTGTGTAATATAGGTGACTGCATCAATATAACTTCATCAGAATTTTGAAGCAATTTTTCTTCTCTAAAGTTAATCTATCTTCCAATTTAGAATAATTAGTATGCATAATATACCTTTACTAAAAATGATCAATGAGTTGAAGATAAAATACATATTGTCATCTATATACACACTACTCTAGTAAATGTATTTTTACCATTAGCTGTATGCATACTCTGTGAATTTTATGAATATGAGAGAAGCTACCTAAATGGAGTTTCTAGGTTCTCAGGAGGGAAAGATGTCAATCCAGAGTTCTTTCATTTACATATTTTTAATGAAAACCATTTAAAAAAATGTTTCTAAGAATAAACTTAATTATTAAATATTTGCATTATTTTAGTACGATACAGATCAATCTATACAAATAACTATCACAGGAAAAGAACAGGAGCTCATTTTTCATTAACGTTAACATCTGCTAATAATGCCACGTGTGCATGCAGCTCCCACACACCTATTTCACTGGCAAATGTTTCCCTTGGAACCAGAGTGGATCCTCCAAATGTGAAGGAATCCACCACGAATCTGGGCCTCTCTGAATAATGTAGTCATGAATGAGCGAGTTCCAGTTCTTCTTAGTACGAGCATACATCTTCATGTTTCCTACCTGAACAAAGTGTGTCCACTATGCACAATCGTTCAGTGCTTCTTTGTAGATTTCAACTAGCTTTAATCTTATGTAGAGTTCCTCTTTCACACATCTTTAAACTAAGATCATATTTCAGAGCTAGTTCACTTTCATTTCATTAAAAAAGAAAACATAATTATTATTTATAAAATACACCCAAGTCTTAGATTGTGTCACTATTCAAATCATACTCGGTTTCACCAGCCAAAGTACAAATTTTAAATTGTAATTTACTTCTCCCTTTTATTCTCATAGGTAAGCGGTAAAACTGAAGAGAAATCCATTACCTAGAGAAGCATAATGTCCACATATAAGGAGATCAAAACTGATTCAGAATTTTTCATTAAAAAAACACACACACACATACACACAGGAGATAAATTTACTGAGATATGCAGCCTTTATCAGCATTATGACTAGTATGTATTAAACTGGTATGTAGTAAACCACTCTTGTTTCAGGTGGAAAAAGAAATCACTTCTTCATGTGTTCTACAAGGAAGTAGCTAAAGCAAAACACTCAATTCCTTCAGCAGTGTAACTATAAAAGAGAGGGGAAAAAAGGAAAAATTCATGTACACTGTATAAAGGTAAATACTACCATCTTGTGGCTGCTTTTGAAATAACATGTTTTAGATGAGGATTGGTCACTGTGGAAAAATTTTTTTTTCTGAGCATTTTATTTTATTATTAGTTTAAAGTATGCAGTACATTGGTTAGACATTTATATAGTTTATGAAACAATCCCCGGATTACTCTATAACCCCTCTGGCTCTATGCAGAGTCATTAGACTACTGTTGACTGCATCCCCTATGCCGTACTATGGAAAATTTAATTCACAAATGAAAACAGACTCATAGATACAGAGAACAAATTGGTGATTGCCAGATGGGAGAGATCTTGGGAGGCTGGGTGAAAAAGGTGAAGGGATTAAGAAGTACAAATTGGTAGTTACAAACAGTCATGGGAATGTGAAGTACAGCATAGAGAATGTGGTCAATAATATTGTAATAACTACATATGATGCCAGGTGGTACTAAACTAATCTGAGTGATCACTTCATAAATTATATAAATGTCTAACCACTATGCTGTATCCTGAAAGTAATATAAAATAATATCAAACGTCAACTAATTTCAAAATTAAAAATTAAAATAAATAAATCATTACTAACATCAGTGATTTATTGATCCTTCCCAAAGTGCCTGGCACCATATTAGGCACTCTATATAAACTATCTTATTTAATACTCAACACAAAATTGAATGTGCCACTTACATTTTGCAATAAATAATGTAATTTTTTAATGTAAAAGTAATTTAGTGCTGTATAATTGCCCTTTTATTTCCCTGATAAGAACAACTGAAATCCTGGATGAAATGGTAGTCATGATTAGTCATTTACTCTACTGGAATTTAGACCTCTTGATTTTCAGTTTTATGCTAAAATACCCCATTTCCTTTTCTATTATTCTCTCAGTCACATGTGAATGTAAAAGACAGACCTCAAATTTAAAATCATCATAATTATCATTATCATCTTCAAGTTCTTTTCTATCAAAATCAAGAGTATTAATTTCTGTTTTTGGCAATTGGATATAGAGTTATGATCGATCTCTAACTGGGAGCAGGAAAAGAATTTCATTTTTAATGGCCTAATGTTAGGTCAGGTCAAAATACTACTTCTGATTGGTCAAAGGCAACTGAAAAACTTTAGAAAGGTGAACAAGTATAATTGGTCTTCAGACAAATGACAGAAATTCAAAAGAGTACATAACATAAAATTCATCACTAAAAATACATATTATTAACAAATTAATTGTATAAAAAGGAATTATCAAACCTCCATGCCACTGAGTCTGTTTTATTGTATCTTCTAATTCCAGCAAAACCAGTGAAAGACAGGGACAAAGAGAGAAACAGAGAGAGACAGAAAGAGAGAAACACTCATTACATTCACATCTTTTTTAAGGAGAAAGTAACTTATTTCACTTAGAATAATACCCTCTAGATCCATCCATGTTGTCGTAAATAGCAAGGTTGTTTTCTTTTTTATTGCTGCATAATATTCCATTGTATATATACCATATCTTCTGTATCCATTCATCCGTTGATGGACACCTAGGTTGCTTTCATATCTTGGATGTTGTAAATAATGTTGCAGTGAACATAGGGGTGCATGGTTTCTCTTATATGTGGAATCTAAAAACAAACAAACAAACAAAAACTAAATGAAAACAGATGCATAGAAACAGAGACCAAAGGGATAGTTATAGGAAGGGAGAGGCTAGAGAGATGGGTGCAAAGGAGAAGGGGATATTATGATAAGTTTTTATCAATGGCATTATGACAAGTTTATATAGTGACAGGTTACTACTAGAATTAGTGCAGTGATCACATTGTTAAGTGCAAAAATGTTGAATTACTGTATTGTACACCTGAAACTACTATAACCAATTTAAGATTGTGTGCCAACTGCACTTAAATAAACAAATAAATTTAAAAAAAAAGAGACATGATAACTGACTGCAATTCACAATCTGGAAGTTTTGTTCCGCATAAAAGAATGTTACTGAGACAACTGCAAAATCTGAATAAGGTCTGTAGATTAACTAATAATAATGCTAAATAAATGTCAACTTCTTGATTTAAAAATTAATTAATTAACTAATTTAATTACAAGAAAGTAATATTTTTCTGGAACTGTTCCATAATGAATATTGTTAGATTTACACTAAAGATTTCCTGGCAGATGCAGGGAACAGAAGACGAGGTTACTGTGGAAAGTTATCCATTTCAGGGACCCCCGGTTATCCGTTACTAGTTTGGAGGCCTCTACCTTAGAGCATGGAAATGAGCAAAGCTTGAATCAGGGTTTCCATTTTGAAAGGCTTGCTTAAACTCGGAAAAGCTAAGCTTGGCCATCCATCGTGAACACTGTTGTTTGGTCATTTCCAGCCTGTTGGCAATGTGCAGACCCTATTTTGCGAGAGGAGTGGAAACAATTGCTCCTTCGCCCGTTGTCCTACCCCTTCACTCTTTCAACACAAATAATCAGCTCGATGGAAACTGAAGAGAACGTTCATCCAGAAACTGACATAGGCGGGAAAGATGGAACTTTCTGATCTCTTTTTATAGTATGATTGAGAATACATACTTTGTCTCATTTTAATAAATTTGAATAAAATAAACACTGAATTAATTAAGACACTAATAGGATTACATGTTATTACTAAAAAGAGAGCAAGAATTTTACTAATTGGACATACTAAGTCTTATGTGATAAGATTTGGTTTTTAAGTAAATTTAGTGTTAGAAACTAAATTTAACTAAATATAACTAAAAATGTTTTTAAAATAACTTTAAAAACTATTCTAAATATGTTGAATCGTTATTATTATTATTAAAAACACTTCGAACATCAGGGCAGAGTTTGCAGCTCAGCAAAATGTGGTTTCTTTCTTCAAATGTATACAGTACTGTATATATACAAAAAGAAATGATTAATTCACCTTTTATTTTAAAATAAGCCTATTTGTACAATGAGCTTTTATTGGTGCATGTTTCAAATGTGAAACCATCTCCAACAATTTATACGATATATACATAGTTTTCTTTGGTTAAGCCCCCACCATTGCCATTTTATGACTTCTAAAATAAGTTAGAGACAAGCACTGCAAGTTGAAAGCTTGCTTTAGAATTTGTGCGTATTCTGCCCCTCTTGGCCGATAAGCAAATGATGTGTGTTGTATAAATTAGCCTGCTGACTGGAGAGAGGAGTGTCTCCGTGACAAAGTACACTAGATATAATAGTCTTCACAGCCTGAAGGAGCCCCTGAGGTCGTATCTTCAACATCTGCATGCATGACTTAGCCCTTGAGCTACTGTTAAAATCGAGATACCAAGCTGGGATATGTACAATGACCGAATTAGCACACCACTGCTTCTCGCTACTGTCAGATTCCAAGACTCTTTCTTCCTCCTGAATTATGTCATTAACTCCTTCCGCTAAGAATAACAATTGGATAAAACGGAAACATGTGCAGATGGCATCAATTCTGAAAGTACCATCTAGATAAAGTTCTCTGAAATAATAGGCTGCCTGTAGAATAGTTTGAAAACAGTATGTGGAGAGTAGTCAGGTTAGGCTTATAGAGAATATGTAATAAAACCTGTGGATTCTTGTTCACCTCAGGAGAGAGACAGAATTCACTTAAGTCCCTAATTCCCCCTACGATTTGAAAGAAG
Source organism: Eonycteris spelaea (assembly GCA_003508835.1). Taxonomy (NCBI): domain Eukaryota; kingdom Metazoa; phylum Chordata; class Mammalia; order Chiroptera; family Pteropodidae; genus Eonycteris; species Eonycteris spelaea. The sequence continues at coordinate 3,470,274 of PUFA01000011.1, forward strand.
AATGAGTGGTAGAAAAGATGTAATAGCTCTCTTAAGGTGCCCCTCAGGGCCCCCTCTTCTGAGAGAAGACCGTTCTTCTTCCCAGTAGAAATACCAAATGTGCACACCCAGTCCCTGTATTTCTGACACTACTTGGGGCAGGCTGGAGGCAAAGCAGTAAGTGACCTCATAGCACACGTAGGGCAAAATTAGTTGGGATGGAGTATGTGGCCACATATTTGATCTTATTGGAGGAATACCAAGGTCACTGAACTGCCAGCGTCCTAGATTCTTTCCATTTTAAAGCCAGAATTTTTGACTTCAAGGAGTTTTCTATTGAAAGGCAAATACCTTTTGCATGGTAAAACCCTCTGCAGTTAACATTTAAGTGAAGATTGGTTAACCCTTTGCTGAAAAGAAGTTGGAGGAGAAGGTAGTTGCTTATTACCTAGCACAGAGAGAGAGCAAAATGGAGAAAGCATGAGTTTTATAAAAACACACTTTGCCTAGCATTTAATTTTTCCTAGGGCTGATACCCTGCTCCAATTCAAAATATCTGCTTTCGGTGGCTCCTCTAGGAGTAAATAGCTATGATTTGTGCCTCTCGAATAAATACAAAGGCTGTGGGAAATATTTCACATCTTAATTTGCAGACACAGGATATGTTTTGCATTTGGAAAACCTATATTCTGCTGATACCTATCACTGAGCTTTCTACTAACCTGGTTTTCAGAAATCTATAACTGAGATATTTTATTATGAAAGGGAAATGCATCAAAAAGAAGGGACACATTACTGATAGATCTGAATCTCTTGACTTCTGCTGTACAGCTCTTTGCCTCCATTTTTAAATAAATAATTTCTCAAATATTCATATTTTCATTCATTGGTGAATTTTTGTTCTCTAGGATTAGTGTGTCGCTAGACATAGCTTAGTTGTATGCATTCTGGTTAATTTGTCCGTTTTCTATAAATGTGGAAAGAGATCATTTGAAGTAATAGAAGGCCTGCCAATCAGAAAAGATGCACATGAAAGGAAAAGCTAAGATAGTACCGTAGACACCCTGTCTCCAGGCTCAAATTCTTCTAGGTTTGCTCTATCTTCCAGTGACCACACGGTTCTACTATCTTTAAAGTCTTACCTCTTAAGAAAAAACTGACACTGTGCCAATTTCAGGGAGGTAATCTACCAGTTCTAATCAAGGTCCATAATTCTCTCTTTGGGCCCCAAAGTGGAAAGGAGCAAAGCCAATACCTTTAATATGAGGAAGAAAAAGTAGAGTATAAACTCCTTTAGCCATTAGAATCTTTGCAGAGAATTACCTTTGCTATTTAACTATTCTCTTTGAGGAGGAGCGTCATTAAATAAGTTTCTGTCTTCTTATAAAACTCCTAAATTTGATTTTAACATATCGACTTCCTTCGTCTGATCCAATTAAAAAGATAATTTATATATAGATAGATATACTCCTAACATTTAGTTAATATTGCTTTTCTCTTTAAATTAAAATATTGCTATTCTCATCAACAAATCAGTTTCTTGCTGTCCTCTTTGGGTGCAGATAAATCCTGGACTGTGTTCTTTATGTTAAGAATACCAGCCATAAATATTAGTGTATAATATGTTAAATATCTAAAACTGTTTCAATAGGAGGCTGTTCTGACTAGGGAAAAAAATGCTGGACACACCAAAGTTTAAAGTGTTTTGTAGATTCTTGCCGAAAGATATATCAGAAACTAGGAAATGGATATTGAACCTTAGACTGAACCAATAAATATTTCTTCAAATAACATAAAAAGTATTTATTAAATGCTTTTCACCCTAGCTGTGTGATGCTAAATTTGAAGTTCTGGGTTCCTAGTAACAAAAGCAACCCCCACCCACCCTACCCATGCTTTGGTGCTCACTTCTGTTTATATTTGGCAAATGGCATCTTCCTGCTTTTAGGAAAGGAAGGCTTAAGGAGGCTTATGACCACCTACACATCAAATAGCTGCTACAGACATCTTCCTTCTTAAATACAAGTTAGATATGTATATAATGATTAGAAAGTTAAAGTAAAATGTTCAGAACAAAATACAGTAGACAATTCCAATCAACTCTTACCCATTTGAAAGCTCTCTTGAAGTGTTTGCAAAATCAAAACTACAGTTGAATTACCACTTCCTGAATTACCACATTCCACATGAACCCATCTTGGCTATAAAAGCTTGGCTTAACTCCAGTAGAGGATGTTTAGTGGACCAATCTCAGAAATACAGAGCGAGCAAGCTTTGAATTTCATTCTCAAGATTCTCGAAAGACAAAGAACATGTAAATGAGACTTCAAAAAGCTTACACTAATTTTAGCTGTTAAAAATGTGTATAGAATCACTTACATTTAAATTATAATTGTTATGTATCTGGGTAAGCATTATATGAGGTAATTTTTTATAAAGATTGATAACAATTAACTCTATGCTTAAAATATGTTAAAACTTCTCATCTCTGACCTTTGACTCAATTCATTGTTTAAATATCTTGCAGCCATTAGGTGATTTCTGAAGAAAAAATCCAAGACCCAACACCTATCTACTTAGAGGTACTTGGCTTTCCATGGACAAATGTCCTATAAAAAGAAAGTAAATGAAATTAGACATTGTTAAGGACCAACAAAGTCCAAGGAAGAAGGCTGCCACCAGACTGTCACCTTTTCTTCTAACAATAAGATTGCCATCAATCAAAACATGCACAACAATGCTTTTAAAAAATCAAACCAGGAAATTATGCCTGTGGAAATTGCGAACATTTTCTTCAATCCTGAAAGAAAAGCACAGGTCTGAGAAAATCTGAATAAATGAAAAAGCTCAATGAAACATGACTTCAAGAAGCTCTGAGCATAGTGAAGAAAAAGTCCAGGAAGAAGAGTAGCAAAATCTAAAATCTTTCTATACTCAATCAAATGATTCATGCCCCACCAATTTAATTAATTTAAAACCTACAGTCATTTGGATTCAGCCTTAAGATGAAAAACTATCATGCATCCGATAAGAAAGGTGTTTCTCTCATTAATCTCGTAGCAGAGCATCAAACACAGCAATCTAAAATGTACCCGCTCCAATCTATCTGGAGCCGTCAGACCCTGGGAAGGATTTTCAATCATACAGTGAAGATCAAAAATGAAAGCTGTATCAAAAAAATATAATCATCTCATAAGAGGAAGGAAGCCTCTTCCTCTATACCTCTTCCCTCCACCTACTCTACCTTATCCCATAACCTCAAATAATCTCCAAATCTGGGGAAAATTAGTAGAGTTGCTCCAGCTGACCCTTACCACTGCCCCAGTACATGAAAATAGTCTCTGAGGTAGCAAATGTCAAGATTTAGTGTGAAGTGTAACGTTCGTTTTAGTCACAGAGATACCCCTTACGAAATAAAGAGACCATTGACAGAGTACTGTATAAATGTCTTACAAGAATAGAAAATATCCTGGGTGAGGAAGTGATAAATAATAAGGCATTCTGACCACACCTGCTACTCGTTAAAAGACAGAAGCCTCTTGGACACCAATAATACTTTCAGCATCTGCCAGAGGAAATAGAGGGCTTTGTAAAAGACAAGATGTTTATAAAAGGTGGTGGTAGGGACTGAACAGATGTGTGTCTATTCATTGATTACAATACAGTGGGATTTAGTGAATAAAGGTGTAATAATTAAAGCTGAGGCACAAACAACATGGATCAAACACAATTTATCTAAGAAACTGAAGTTTGAATTCAACTCAGAGAATCTTGGTTCTATTATCTCCTCTGCAGTTAACACTATGTAATTAAAAGGTATTTATTAACTATTAGGATATCTTTCAGAGTTTCTATAAAATAAGACTTTTTATAAACAGTTTTTCAGATTTTTGGAGTACAGGGAAAAGGAAGAAGATAAATAGAAGCCAATGCTTCTTTTACAAGATGGGAAGTAAGCTGCCTTAAGGATTCATAGGAGTTATATAAAGTGGCCTCAGGAACTGTCTTAAGGCCCACTATCATGAGGGACAAAAGCAGCAGGCCGTGAACTTTCTCAGACCGAACATGGGAGCTGCCCCACGAACAGTCCTGCAGTGCCTGGGAACAGGGGTGAGGGTACCGGCAAAACTGCAGACCTCTGGAAGCAGTGAAAATTGCACTGTTTCTATTTCCACTTCTCTCTTCCTACAAGGGATCACTGCTGCACTGGGAAATACCCACAAGGCTGGAGTTTTTCCATCCCTACAGGCCTGCATCTAGGGAGTGTGACTGACTGACTCTAGCTTAAGTGTGAAAAGGAAGAGGAAATTAAGTATACCTGCAGTGAATTAATTTCTCTATTAGAAATTCATTTAATTTAAGCCCTCAGAGTCTACATTTCTGAAAGAAAATTAGTAGGAGCATTAATTCTTTAGGACCACAAAGGGATAATTTAAACCATCCCTACTAAGCAGCTATCTGCCCTGGATCCATCTCCAGTGGCTTTGCAATGTGGCTAACTTCCGTCCACATTCTGCCTGGACACCTAAGGGAAGTGATTTGATAGCTATTAAAAAATTTTAAATTAATATCAAGTGCTCTCTTGAGATACTTAGAGCCCTCTCTCAATGATCCAATTTTTTTTCTCTCTCTCTCAACAACTAAGCTTAAGGTCTAACTCTTGAATATAGCTCTTGCTATTTCAAGTTACAACCACAAGATAGCAGAGTTACTTGAACTCCATCCAGTGAGGTAGGTAATGGATTCCAAAACTGATAAAAGCAAATCAGAAAATATGTCTGAAATATAATAAAGATCTGGTACAGGACAATATAAAATAAATAAAATAAATCATTTAAAAAGTAATTTTAAAAATTTAATGTTTAAATATATTATTTTAATAGTTATAAATTAGAAGTTTATAAATCACACAACAAACTGAGTACTTATTAATATAATGATAGTCATTAATATTGAAACCACACTTTCAAGTCATTACAGATTAAAATGATACATATGTATATATGTAAATCAGTGTTTCTAAATGAGTCCCAGACCTTATTATTTTAAATGTCTCTATAAAATTCATAGCTTTATTATTGCCTTAATACTAAAAAAGAAGAGAATATTATATATTTTTTTTTAATTAATAATTGTGGTTATAAAATAGTCTCTAAGAATATTTAAATAGTATAAAATGTCTCATCTTAATAGTCATAGAAGATTCTTCACAGAACTAAACTATAAACATGTCTCAAGAATCCTAGCTGGTCCCTGGAGATTTCGCAGAGCTTCCTTCACATTTCTCCAAGAGCAGAGCCTGAGAAAACAGATGGGCTGACCTCTGTGGCCCTGAGGCCAGCAGTCCCAGCCTCTGGGAATAGTCAAGGGGAAGAGTTTCAGGGCCAAGGCCCTTCTCAAAAAATGTTCTGCTTACTTTTTCCCAGAATTCAAGTGAGACTACAATTCATGCATTGCTATGTATGTTGCCACTCAACAAATTACTAAATGTAGCACCAGATTTAATACAAAAGAAGGAAAGTAAAACATAGATATGAGGCACTGGGCAAATGATCATGCGATCTAATGACACTGGAGTATTGAAGTTGTGCTATGCAATAGGGTAGCCACCATCGCATGTGCTATTCAAGTTTAAATTAAGTAAAATTAAAAGTGAAGGTCTTCAGTCACACTAGTCACATTTCAAGTGCTTACCACCCCCATGTGGCAAGGGGCTTCCATAAAAAATAGTACAGATATAAAACAAATCCATCATAGTAGAAAGGGGGTTTTGTTGTTGTTGTGTTGAACTGGGAACTATAAGGACAAAAAAAAAGGTCAACATGAAAGTGATTTTTAAGTTATTTAAAAGCATATTGGCTTTAAAATTAGATCAGTGTTAATTGTTCCCTATTTTATTTACTATCTGTGTACCCTTCCACAAGTTGCTCAATTTCTTTACACCCAATTTCTGGCATTTACTCTCTAGAGTTATTGTCTAAGTGATTAAATGATAATACACATGTATTTTGCCACAATGCCTGGACCACTGTTAGTCCTCAATAGAAGGGAAATAGCAGCAGCAGGAGCGTACAGAAGGGATGGAATCCGGGCTGCTGAGCACGGAGAAGAACAGAGAAGGTCAATATGTGGATGCATCAGACCTAGACCACACCTTATAAGGCAGAAAGGTAGGAGGGCAGATTACGCAAATAACACTTTTGGGAGAAGTTCTTTTAAAGTAAGTGCCCTAGAAGAGGCATGAGCTAAAGGGATGACTTAGAGAATCCATGAAGAGGGAAGAATTAAGATGAAAGCTGGAAAGCTATATAAGCATTGATTTATCCTTTCTAATTGTCGAAGGGATGATTGCATTGTCTGTCAAAGATACTAGCACATATCAGGACAGAGCTTGGCCAGGGGAATTTTCATTGAGGAAGGGGAAGAAGAAATTAAATTAGGAGCAAAAAAGTATTTTCTATTGCCCCTAAAATCACACTATTATTAGGGCAAGTACTGGTTATATTTCTAAAATCCAAGTATGACTTTGCTGATAGCCACTGCCTGAAGTCCTAGGTTGAAAAAGGTTATGAGGTCGTATTCGAACTCATTGAGAAAGAACATGAATAAAGTACACTTCCACATGGACAAATAATGTTGCCTGAAAGTCAACTCTGTGTGTGAACCTGGTTCACTTGGTTTCAGGTGACTAAATGGGCACAGACAGAAAGAACTGCCCTTGGCTTTCTTCCCTAGAAGGTCTCCTACTTCTGGGAGACATGCACTAGAAGGGCTTAGATTCTGCCCCTGAAGAACTGTGCTCTAGTGTTTCACAGCTGTCCTTTTTCTACTTTCAACCAAAAACTGGGTGAATTACTCAGGCTCTCAATCCCCTCTCCTGCACTTCCTGTGCTCCAAGTCTTCCAGATGACCTCAAAGCAAAACTCATCCCAACTTGTTCTGCAAGACTCCCTGAGGCATCTCTGGACCCCACCCCTCGTGCATGTTGACAATCGTTTCACATACCATTCACAGCCACTTGAACCTTAAAAGGCAGAGAGCCATTACCTGAAACAATAGTTAAGGATACTCACCTCAGGAAAGATAAGAGGCCAGGACTGAAAAAAAGTAGTGACACAGAGAACTTAACCCAGGTCCTTTTTGACTGCATTGATGTGAGGAAATACGTCAGTAAAGATATTACACAACTTATAAAACTAAAAAAACACTTTAAAGATCTTTGATAGCAGTCCCCATACACTATTTATTTTTATATGAACTTCAAGTATCTACCCATCATCAGCCAATGTATTGGACATTGATTCTAAAATGATGAACAAGAGGTCACTCTTGTATTGCTCATATTAGGCACACAACGATTTCTGTTGTCTTTAAGTGAGTTAAGAAAAACAATAAGAATTTTATTTGTCTATGTGTAAGGGACATTATTTTTAGTTATTATGCACTCTTTTTATATATTGTGCCTAAAAACATTTTAGAACAACAATGATCATGCTCATCATTAAATGTGTCAAAATTACATAGTTGTGAGATTTATTCGATTAGATAAAATTATGAATTTTACAAATTCCCTTCATAATTTTTAATCGTAGTCCAATATCCTCCATACTTGAAAAGAAACTGGAGAATATTTCTCACACCCTACTTCCCAATTAAAATCTCAGCATGATGGCCTATGTTCTCCCCTTTCTAACCCTCCCCAATAAAAATACTCAATTTTGGACTAGATATAAATTCCTGGATTAGATCAAGTTTTGCCAAACATATAGTGGCCAGACATTACCACATGTTTAGCTGTTCTGCTTTAATATTATTTTTCTTACTTAAATTAAATCACTTGTGACAGGTTTATGGAGAACTCAGAGAAAAATGGAAGAATTGATTTGAATAATCCTGTTCAGTAGGAAAAAAAAACTGAAATGAGGCTTTTTCCCCCTCTTTACCTGAAGTATGTCTAATCCTTAAGGTTTTATTCTCCATGATCAAATGACTTTGAAAAATTAAACAGTTTGGGAAGTGAAACAAGGAGTGTTTAAACTAAAACAGAGACCTCTCAGAAGTTTGTTGAGCCATACCAAAAAAAAAAACAGGGCGATGTGAAATTGAAAAGAGCCTTGCTCTTTAAATCTCAGCATGTTAAACAGGAGCTATGTGGCTATTGAAGCCCAAAAGAGCCTTTCATTTCTCTCTGAGGCAAAATGTTTCTATGTAGATACCAGAGCTCTGTAAATCAACCAGAACTTCCAAATCAGTGCCTCAACTCTCTTTCTGTTTATATACATTAAGCATATGCTTCCTGTGACCACTTCAAAAGAAATATAACTTTCTTAAATATTGTTTAAGTGCAGCTCTATGGCTCTGAAAGAGAGAAAGTATAACTGACTTTGAATCTTTTACTACACGGGTGGAGAAAGAAGGAGGGAGTGATTGAAATGTTACGCTGACCAGTCTAGGAAATAGGTAATAACTTGTAATTAAATGCAGATGTTAACCTGAAAAATTCAGTTAATCACAGATATTAAACATGCCTGGAAGCTATAAAAAAGCAGAGAGTAAACCAATAAATAACCAACCTTTCACTGAAGTACTGTAGTGACACACAATTCACATTGGGAAAAAAATAATGGACTAAATTTAAATTACTTCAACTTTTCCATCTTGTATAAATGTTTATGTACAAATGAACAGGCCATTAAATAGACTAGTAACCAGGAAACATTGGCAAATTAATAAATCAAAATTAGAGTAGAAAGAGCCATGAATGGCAGGTGTATAAGTAGCACTTGGAAAGGAACAAGCTAAAAAATATTCCATTTAAGTAAGCATGAGCCACACTAGAAAAGTTATAAATAGATTTTAAAATCAAGAATGCCTATCATATCTAAAGATAGTACAATAATATAGAAAGTAGACCATAATTTGTCATAAGTGGTGCTTGGAGATCACAACTAGGCATTTCACAGCTAATGTTCCCCAGTCTAACACTGGGCCTGACACATAATTGACACTCATTAAATGTTGGTTCTGATTTATTGTTAGCAGTGCTGCTCACAATAAAAAACCTGCAAGTTATAATAGTAAAAGGGCTTAAAATATAATTCAAATACGTTAAGTATAATTGCTACCAAATATATATTCATACATTTACTGGCAGTCACCACTCTTTCCCATGTCCAGTTACCCATCAAAATTGTTGAAAAGCACCTATATTTTTCCTTGAGCTCCAATGAGTCTCTCCTTCATCATTTTCAGCTGCCGATTTATTACTTTCAGCAGTTGGTTCTTCAAAGCCCAGTTGTAAATTCAGTCAGTAGTTTGGTGATGGAATAGGATAACCACAGGTTAGAGTGACTTTTTTTAAACAAAACTGAACTATTTATTTCCTACTGTATTTGCTTTCCAAAGCAGCTTCTAAGATGCATTCTAGCAAAATATGGGGATGTTCCATATCCATACATCAAAAAATGGAGTCCTGAGATCCATTATATTAGTCGAATCACATTAGGAAGATAGGAAGAGAATTTCAAATTTTTGACTAGCAAATGAACAAAATGAAAAAATTTGGAGTCAAGGACACCGCTGAAACTGGAATAAAATGATGGCGTGGAGGGATAAGAATCTTGAGCTTAAAGAGCAGTGACAGTGCCAGTTAGAGCACATCGATGCAGATTCCCCTGCATGCAACATATTAAGCATGAACAACTAACTAGTCTACAGTCTTTCTGTGGCAGAAAGTAAGAGAGGAGAATATGAAATTGAGAAGTAACCTCAAATCTCATACCTACAGTCCTTCCTAGTAATCAAAGAAGAAAATTCTAATGATGAGCACATAGAGATTCCATCCAATGTAACATCTTTCTCATATTAGTATACATAGAATCCCACATTATTGATGGGGCAGTGCTCGCAAAGTTAGTAATATTGTCACTGTGTTTCTACAAATCGGTTTTCCTTATCACAGGACAGATTTTCTACAAAACATAGGCTGAGAAAAAACTGCAAAACAAATCCCAGCTCATTTCCTGTGTCAAACAGGGAAATAAGAAAATGTGTTCAATTAGAGAGACACTATTTTGACATTTTCCTTCCTTTGTATTCTCCCATGCATGCTTCTGAAACAAAAATAGAATTAAATCTATCTCCCATGATTCAATTTAAGTCTACAGTGTGGTAGAGTATATTCAAGGATGAAATAATTAGTGTATTTGAGGCTGGAAATAGAGTCTATAATTTAAGAATCTTGAAAATTCGGTGAATGTCGACCAAACAACATCCAAACCTATAGAAAAGGTTTATAAGAGCTTATTTGAGCCAAGTTCTTCATGACACCCCAGAAGCAAGATCTCAATGGATTGTGAAAATGCTCCAGAGAATGGCAGTTTTGCAGTTCTTTTTATGCATTTAAAATCCAAAGATAAAATGTTAGAGAAGTACATGAAATCTACTGGTGGTATATTAAGGAGGCAAAGAAAGAAAAGTGGGGAAAGTCTCTAGGATAGGATAAAAAGCAAAATGAAGAGATACATATTTATTTTACATTGGACATTGCAGGATAGTTAATTAACATTTACACTAAGTAGAGATGGTATGCAGACAATAAGATAACGATGAAGAGTTCTGTGGTCTCCTGCTCTGCTGACCTTGTGTTCTAGCGCCTGCGGTTGTGCCTTTGAGCCTAGAAAAGAAAATGACTCTGACATTTCAAAGGTATGTTAACCTAGATACATAAGAACAATGGAAAGGCTCACTTAAGATTAAAGATTAACCTTTGCTAAGGATGCTATAGACCTGTGACGTGACTACCCACTATGATCTGCCCAGTTAAGAATTTGATCAAAAAACAACAAGAGAAAAGAAGCTAGTTACTTACAAGGGTGCCTCCATGAGAATGTCTGCTGACTTTTCAACGGAAACTTTGCAGGCCAGAAGGGAATGATAAGAAATATTGAAAGTTATGAAAAACAATATTTTACCCAGCAAGGTTTTCAATTAAAATGGAAGGTGAGATAAATAGCTTCCTAGACAGGAAAAGGCTTAAGGACTGATACCAACAAGCCAACTTTACAAGAAATGTTAAAGGATATTCTGTAAAAGAGATGGAATAAAAAAGAAAATAGAAATAACAAATACAAATAATAAAATGGCAGTAACAATGTACCTATCAGTAATCACTTTAAATGTAAAAGAATTAAATGTTCCAATCAAAAGACACAGGGTAACTGAATGGATAAGAAAACAAGACCCATGCATATGCTGTCTACAATAGACCCTCTTCAGATCAAGTGACACTCAGGGACTGAAAGTAAAGCAATGCAAAAAGATATCTCATGCAAATGGAAGTGAAAAAAAAAAAGCCAGGGTAACAATACTTATATCAGATAAAATAGACTTTAAAACAAAGGTTATAATAAGAGACCAAAAAAGGCATTACATAATGATAAAGGGATAGATAAATCAAGGGGACATAATCCTAGTAAACATATACACATGCAACATAGGAGCATCTACATACATAAAACAATTATTGACTGACATAAAAAGAGAGATCAATAGTAATACACTCATAATAGGAGACTTTAACACCCATTGACACGTATGATAGATCTTCCAGGCAAAGAATCAACAAGGAAACGATGGGCCTAAAAGACACACTAGAACAGATGGACTTAATAGACATTTTCAGCATTTTACCCCAAAGCAGCAAAATATACATTCTTCTCAAGTTCACATGGAACCTTTTCAAGGAGAAACTACATGTTGGGACTCAAACCAAGTCTCAATGAATTTAAAAAGATTGAAATCATATCAACCATCTTCTCTGATCACAGTGATATGAAACTAGATATCAATGACAAGAAAAAAACTGGAAAATACACAAACACATGGAGGCAAAATAACATATTATTAAACAATGAATGAGTTATTAATGTGATCAAAGAAAAAATCAAAAGATACCTGGAGACAAATGAAAATGAAAACACAACTCAAAATATATGGGACACAGCGAAAGCAGTTCTAAGAGGGAAATTCATAACAATACAGGTGTACCTCAAGAAACAAGTAAAAGCTCAAGTAAACAATCTAATTTTACAAGTAGGAGAACTAGAAAAAGAACTGCAAAAAAAAGCCCAAAGTGAATAAAAGGAAGGAAATAATAAAGATCAGAGCAGAAATAAATGAAATAGAGTCTAGAAAAATAATACAAAAGATTAATGAAACCAAGAGCTGATTCTTTGAAAGGATAAACAAAATTGACAGACACTTAGCCAGACTCATCAAGGAAAAAGAGAGAGGACTCAAATAAATAAAATCAAAATGAAAGAGGAGCAATAACCACAGACTCCACAGAAATACAATGGATCATAAGAAAATACTGTGAGCAATTATATACCAACAAATTGGACAATCTGGAAGAAATGGACACATTCCTAGAAATATACAATCCCCAAGACTGAGTCAAGAAGAAACAGAAAATCTGAACTGACCGATTACCATCAATGATCAGTAATCAATTTTGATCAGTAATCAAAAACTTCCCAAAAAACAAAAGTTCTGGACCAGATGGCTACATAGGCAAATTTTACCAAACATTCAAAGAAGAATTATCACCTATTCTTCTCAAACTATTCCAAAAAATTCAAGAAGAGAGAGTGCCCCTAACTCCTTTTATGAGGCCACCATTATTACCTGGATTCCAAAACCAGGCAAAGACATTACAAAAAAAAAGAAAACTATAAGCCAGTATCGCTTCTGAAAATTGATGCAAAAATCCTCAATGAAATATTAGCAAACTGAATTCAGCAATACATTAATACCATATTATACATTAATATTAATCATATACTATGATCAAGTTGAATTTATTCCTGGGATGCAAGGTTGGTTCTGCAAATCCATTAATGTGATATACCACCTAACAAATTGAAAGATAAAAACAATATGATCATATCAATAGATGCAGAAAAAGCATTCGACAAAATACAGCATCCATTTACGATAAAAACTCTCAGCAAAGTGGGAATAGAGGAACATACCTCAACATAATAAAGGCCATATATGACAAACCTACAGCTAACATCATGCTCAATAAAGAAAAGCTAAAAGCATTTTCCTTAAGATCAGGAACAAGACAAGGATGTCCACTTTTACTACTCTTCAACATTGTATTGGAAGTCTTAGTCAAAGCAATAAGACAAGAAAGAGAAATAAAAGCCTTCCAAATTGGAAAAGAAAAAGTAAAACTTTGTTATTTGCTGATGACATGATACAATATATAGAGAACCCTAAATATTCCACCAAAAAACTGTTAAACAAATCAACGAATTCAGTAAAGTAGCATGTTACAAAAAAACATTCAGAAGTCAGTGGCTTTTTTATACATCAATGATGAACTTTCAGAAAGAGAAATTAAGAAAACAATCCTATTTACAATTATATCAAAAACAATAAAATACCTGGGAATCAAATTAACCAAGAAGGTAAAAGATCTGTTTTCAGAAAAGTATAAGTCATTGAAAAAAGAAATTGAAGAAGATACAAATAAATGCAAGCATTATGAGTAGGAAGAATCAATATCATTAAAATGGCCATACTACCCAAAGCAATCTATAGATTTAATGCAATCCCTATCAAAATACCAATGGCATTTTTCAGAGCTAGAAAAAATAATCCTAAAAATTTATATGGAGCCATAAAAAAGACCCAAATAGCCACAGCAATCTTGAGAAAGAAGAACAAAGTTGGAGGTATCACACTACCTGATATCAAACTATACTACAAGGCTACAGTAATCAAAACAGCATGGTACTGGCATAAAAACAGATACTTTGATCACTGGAACAGAATAGAGAGCCCAGAAGTAAATCCACATCTATATGCTCACTTAATATATGATAAAAAACGTAAGAATACACAATGGGGTAAAGACAGTCTCTTCAATAAATGGTGTTGGGAAAATTGGACAGATATGTGCAAAAAAAAAAAAAAAGAAGCTGGACCATCTTCTTACACCGTATACAAGAATAGACTCAGAATAGATTAAAGACTTAAATGTAAGATCCAAAACCATGAAACTTCTAGAAGAAAACATAGGCAGTAAACTCTTTAATATTACTAACAGAAATTTCTTTTCAGATATATTTCCCCAGGTAAGGAAAAAAAAGAAAACATAAACAATTGGGACTACATCAAACTAAAAAGGTTTTATACAGCAAAGGAAACCATCAACAAAACAAAAGACAACTGACCGTTTGGGAGAGCGTATTTGCTAGTGATACATCTGATATCCAAAATTTATTAAAAAAAACTTCTACAACTACAACAACAAAAAAAGATCCAATTAAAAAATGGTCAGAAGACCTGAACAGATACTTCTCCAAAGAGGAAATACGAACGGCTAAAAGACATATGAAAGATGCTCAAGGTCACTAATTATCAGAGAAATGCAAATTAAAACCACAATGAGATATAACATCACACTTGTCAGAATGGCTATCATCAATAAATCAAAAAACAACAAGTGTTGGTGAGGATGAAGAGAAAAAGGAACTCATACATTGTTGGTGGGATTCCAAACTGGTACAGCACTATGGAAAACAGTACAGAGTTTCTCAAAAAATTAAAAATGGATATACCTTTTGACACAGCAGTTGCACTTCTGGATATTTATCCAAAGAAAACCAAAGTAATAATTTATAAAGATCTCTGCACTCCAATATTCATGGCAGCACAATTTACAATAGCCAAGATATGGAAGCAGCCTAAATGCCCATCAACAGACAATTGGTAAAGAAATTATAGTTCATATATACAATGAAAGATTACTCAGCCATTAGAAAAAAGAAATCCTACCATTTGCAATGACATGGATAGACCTGGAGGTTATTATTCTGAAATAAGTCAGACAGAGAAGGATAAATACCATATGATTTCACGTATATGCAGAATCTAAGGAACGAAAAGAGCACACTAATCAAAAACAGATTCACAAATATAGTGGACGATTTGGTGATGGACAGAGGGGAGGGGAATTGGGAGGCTGGGAGAATGGGGTTAGGGGTTAAAGAAGTACAAATTAGTAGTTGCTAGTGGGTCACGGGGATGAGGAGCATGGCAGAGGGAATACAATTAGCATTAATATGATGGCTAGGTAGAAGGCCAAGAGAATGAGGGAGCAACTGGGGGAATCATTTTATTAACTATGTAGATGTCTAATCAATGTACTATATACATGAAACTAATTTAAATAAATAATTTTTTTAAAAAAACAAAAGTGATTAGACTGTGTAATCACTTTCAGCCACTGATCTTTTTGGCTTGCCTTGTAGGCCCCCCCACCCCCGAGCTTGTCAGGTTTATTACATAACTCCTTTTGCTCACAGTATGATGTTAAGTGAAATAGGTAAGACAGAGAAAGACAAACACCATATGATTTCATTTATATGTGGAATCTAAAAACAAACAAACAAACAAAAAAGAACAAACAGAACAAAACAGAAACAAACTCATAGAAAAAGAGAACGAATTGATGTTTGCTTGAGGAGAAAAGGGCAGAAAAGGTGAAGGAGATTAAGAGGCACAAACTTACAGTAATAAAATAAGTCATGGAGATACAGTGTACAGCATAGTACATTGTCAATAATGTCATGGTAACTATGTATGGTGACAGATAGTTATTAGACTTATTATGGAGATCACTTTATAAGGTATATAAATGTTGAATCACTATGTTATATACCTGAAACTAATATAATATTGTGTGTCAACACGATTTAAAATAAAGAAAAAAATGAATTTAGTGAAATTACATCTCTTGTCAGTTATGGTTTACCCAAGCAACATTGCCTGAACATCTTCAGTCCATTTGATGAGATGACTTACTTTATTTACCACAGGGCCTTTCAAACGAAATGCTTTCTTGGTTCCTCAATACTGTGGCTCCATCACAAGATAGCGCATCATGTTTCTCCACTTTATGAAATTTCTGTGGGTTTTTATGTTAATTTTTAATCTTGAGATTTTTTTCACCTGAAAACAATGAGTCTGTCTGAAGGAACTGGAGTCCACTTAGACACATCATAGCATAGAATAAGAAGATGCCAATGAAGCAGCCTGCAAATATGAGCAAACTGAAACTATGAACTCAGCAGATCCCAGGACACCACAAACACTTCTCTTTCAAAAAAAATATACTTCATTAAAATCAGAAGGAAAAAAATGCATTGCTCATAACTCCAGTGCCTACAAGGGTGCCTGGTTCATAATAGTTGTTTGGTAAAGATTTATTGACTGACAGAATAAATGACTGAATGAATGGAAAATAATTTAGAAATTACAAAGTTAGTTGAAGGACGCTAATGTATATAACATTTAATTTTCTTTACTCAAAAGTTGGGGAGCAATGAAGGTGCTAGATGATTATTTGTAGTCTTGTCCAAGATTCCTAACACAGTAGGAGATTGAAAGTGAAATACAAATAAATGCTCAATTATATTTCTATTTATATGCCTTTAAATTTTTTTATTTTGAAATAATTGAAGGCTCCCATACAGTTGTGAGAAATAAAGCACGAGATCCTGTAGACCCTGTACCCAATATTCCCTGACAACATCTTGTAAACTTGTAGTACAATATCACAACCAGGAAAGTCACATTGACGTGATCCATCAACCTTATAAATACATGCACTTGTAATTAATGCACTTATAAAAATATGCACTTATCTGTGAGTGTGTGTGTATATAGTTCTATGCAATTTTATCACATAGGTAGATTCACATGACCCACTTAGATTTCTTTTATATTTTTAATTCAACTTTATTTCAAAGAATTTCTGCCAGAGTAGGTGAAGTGGGCCTTAATTGGAAGAAGGCTGACTGAAGCCAGGCAATCTACTCCAGGATCTGGATATGTAAGCAAACATATAGACCAAGTCAAGCTGGATTTTCTACAACAGTATAAATTGAGAGAGATTCAAACAGGAAGAATAAGATGAGACCTGCCTGGAGTTACATAGATAAATGAGGAGCAAGTAAGTGACACTTGAAGGAATCGGGTAAAAAGCAAAAACAAAAGATAATAAGCACTGGAAATCTGTAATATGAAAAAGACAAGATAGATGGGAACAAAATCCAGATGTTGGTCAAGTGGGAAAATATCCAGGGAAAGATTCAGGACAACGAAAGAAAGAAATACACATATACGCATATACATTTTTTTTCTGTTTTCCAATACTCCCTACTAAATTCACACTACATTCATTATTAAAGACATGGCTAGAAAAACCATTGGTTATATTAAAATATTAAGCATAGCATTCATGAACTATGCAAAATATCAGCTTTTTAAATTTGTTCTTTCACACACACGCATACACAGACATGCACACACACAAACAAACTTGGAACTGGCATCTACTCTTACAAGTAAAAGAATGGACACATCAGGTCAATGTCCTAAAATTATTCACAACTTTTATTAATGTCTCCTTTCTTTCCACCCACTTGAGAGGTAATAAGACAACTGTTACCACTCCTAAAAAGGGTATAGGAAACTAGGAAAGCGGTGTGTTTCTAGAAAAGCACTCTAAAGTATACCTGCTCCCATAGTAAATTTGAAACTAAATAGTAGTGATGCCTCTTAAAATCTTAGCAAAAATCATGATTTATTCTTTTGATCTATAGTTTTTTCTTCATGAAACTATAGATTTATCTCTAAAATTTTGCTTACATTGCTGATCATTTCAATTAAAACTCGGAAGCCCGCCATGCTCTATAGTCTTTGTGATGCTCAGACCTTCTGACTTCCTTTTCAATCTTGATTACTTGCTGTATAAGAACTTTTGATATCCTTTCCCAGGAAGATCTGTTGGCTTTATACCCACCCATTATCCTCCATGGTAACTGACATAAAAAATGTATCAAACATTTTATCAGCTTCTTCATTTTTAGTTTAACTAATATTTTTCCCTTTTTAATAATAGCTCTATCCTTCCATACTTCTGACCTTCAATGATATTTATAATTAACTATTCACATTCTTGAGGATTAGGCATACAAATTCTTTGGAAGCTAGTGAACAGTGCTCTCTTTATATTCCTAATTAAGCTATGAATAAAGAATCTTATAAAAATAAATTTTTCCCTGGGTTTAGAAAAAACTAAGATGGACAAAATGACATTCAAAGAGTAGGCCCACGGAAAAAATAATATTCCATTATACTCTTGTAACTTCACCTATTCTTATTCTACACACAAAAGAATTGCACCCATGTATGTGTAACATTAAGCTTTCAACATATAAGAAAAAGAGGAAAGTTGACACTATAACACGATGGCATTCAAATAATATCAAAAATTAAAGCAAATTATAAAAATGTATTTTAAAATGTTGGACTCCTGATGCAAGTAAGTATCCTTATGATTCAAGGCAGCTGAGCCTAGAATAAAATGGCTTATAGCAGAGTTATTTCAGTACATTAAAAACTGATTAAGCATGGAAAGAGGTGAAAATATTTTATATATCTTTTCCAAACTTTCATGAAACCATGTAACAAAGATTGCAAAATCTTTAAATGCTACTCACTAGCCTAGAAATGTAGTAAAAATGCTTGTTGAAATGAAGAGAAGTAAAGAGGGGAAAAGATTTGTATAAAAAGATATCAGAACTTTAATTCTATTCTCTATGTGAGTTTAAAATCTAATTCAAATCTGGCAGAAAATTATCGTAAAAACTGGTCCAGAATCAGAGAATCTCATGGAATCTAAAGGTAAATTTAAAGGTAAGGCAAATTTAAATCTAACCTTTAGAGATGTGCCCACAGCCATAGGTACCAGTACCATGAAATCAATTAGCTGAAGATGCAGCTGACTGCATTCTAGGCAAACATAGGGGGAAATCAAAAGCCTTAATGAGAGGAAAATTTTACAGCCAAAGGACAAAAAGCACATTTTAAAAATTAGAAAGCAGCTTCAAATACGTAAGTTTAAAATGTTCTAAGAAATAAAGAGATGTAAATAAAATTCCTCCATATAAACAGAAAAGTGTGAAAAAAAAGACTAGAAAATGAAAAAAGATGGAATATGTAGAAAAGAGAAATATATTTTGTGTGTCAGGAATATATTTTGTGTTTCAGGAGTCCCCAAGACCATTCTCGGGCTCAGTGACTCACTTGAAGGACTCACAGGTCTCAGAAAGCTGTTATACTCATGGTTACAGTTACAGCAAAAGGATACAGATTAAAATCAAGAAGGGAAAGTCACATGGAATAAAGTCCAGAAGAAACCAGACACAAGCATCCAGGTGTCCTCATTACACAGGTGTGCATCACAATGATGTGTGATGACACATGTGAAGCGATGTCACCCAGGGAAGCTCACCTGAGCCTTGTGTCCAGTGTTTGTGTCGGGGGTCAATCACATAGGGATGAAGGACTTAACCTCAGTTTCCTCAGACTCAGTCCCACAGAGCAAACACAGAGGTTCACCATAAATTACATTTTTTAGCATAAACTATCAAATAGGTACTGTATAGCCCAAGGCCTCAGTCATACAAAAATGCTTTTATTAGGAAGAATAGTCCAAGACTCAGAGCTCAATTTCCAGGAGTGGTCCAAGGGTCAGTCAGTTCTGAAAGCATGACTTTCTTGGGAATGTAAGGGGTTTGAGCAACTCACACCTAAGAGGTAACCCATTCCTGCACACATTTCTAAAATTAAAAAAAAAAAAAAAAAGAGAGAGAGAGAGAGATCAGAGAGTAAGTTGAACACAGAATAGACACAAAGTAAACATCAATGAATAAATTGAAAGACTGAACAAAGGAAATCTCCCAGAATTCAACAGAAATTGACAAAAATAAATATAGAGACCTTGAGGATGAAATGGGAAGGTCCTGTGGCCAGCTAGAAGAGTTACTGAAGGAAGAAACAGAATTAGAAAAAGGTGTTTATCATTCAGAAATGTGGACACCTCCAGAATATTCGAAAGACATGTGTAACTATTTTCAGTTTGACATGACTGCCCCATTGTTGCAGGAAGTCTAGCATCCCTGACACCCACGCACTAAAAGCCAGGGTAGCTGGCCTTCTCACATGATAGTTCAGGGTTCCAACTATAAGGGTTCTAAGACAGGAGACATGGAAGGTATCAATCTCCTACACCCTGGGGCAGAAACCAGCACTTCCATTGTACTCTATTATTCATGGAGTCCAAGATGCTGCCCAGATTCAAGAGGAGAAGAGATAGACCCCACCTCTCAATGGAAATAGCAAAAAAGGAAATTGCAGGCATATTTGATCGTACTCTACCTTCTTACCGCAAATTATTTACATTCCTTCCACATGTAAAATTAATTAATTATCCCTCCCAAAACTCCCAGCCCTCAAATCTAAGATCTTATTATCTCTATCAGGTCCAAGTGCAGGAGAGGTTACTCAGATACAGTTTTTCAGGTATAGCGTTCCCAGTCCTCTCTGTGGGACTATCTGCCACCCAATACACCCACCACATGATGTATGATGTTGGGACAGAGGTAGGATAACTTCAACAGATACTACCATTCAAAAGGAGAGAATGGGTAGTGCACAACAGTCTCTGGTCCACAGCAATACTGAAGTCCATTTGGCATGTGTGGCCAGTTTGCTAAAAATTGAATCATGTCCCCCAAAATCATGTGTTCATGTGTCGAAGGCCTAACTCCCTATGTAATGGTATTTGCAGATGCTGCTCTTGGGAGGTAATTAGGTCATGAGGTTGGGATCTCATGGGATTAATGCTTTTATAAGAAGAGATATGAAAGACAGCATGAGAGAAAGAGAGAGAGAGAGCCAGAGAGACAGAGACAGAGAGAGACAGAAAGAGACAGAAAGAGAGAGAAAAAATCTCTATCATGTGCAGTACAGCAAAAGATGGCTGTCTGAAAGCCAGAGAAGCTCCATACCAAGAATAAAATCTGCAAGCACCCAATCTTGGACTTCCCAGCCTCCAGAACTGTGAGAAATAGCCTGAGCAGACTGAGACACAGTTCCTTGATTAGGGCCCAGCCCTGCACCCAGAGAAAGAATTCTGCAGTTTTTGGTTCCACTCTTTGGGGTCTTCATTTTACTCTCAGTTGTTTTTTTGTTTTTGTTTTTGTTTTTTGTCCATAAAAAATGACTTATGTTTGTAGCTAGATAACCCAAGTGTGATGTCTAAAGACCTCCTCCTACTTTTCATCTTTCTATATCCTACAGCCAAGCCGATGTTATATTTTTTCAAACATTGAGGATTTCTTAGATATCAATTTATAACCAACTCCATTAGAGAAGAGTCACACCCACATCTCTTTCCAAGACAAGGCTTTTCATACCTATTCCTATTCCTTTATATTTCTATATTTCCTCTAAATTCTGCTCAAAATATTAACAGTTCTATTTAGCTCATGTTTCCTTTTTACCTATTTTATTATATACAGCTAAAATATAGAAGTTGGCGTTTTAAGATTCCACTTAAAAACTTCATCTGATACATAAGTTTATTTGATACATTTTCTGTTTTTCACATGACTGCAGGCAATAGCTTCACTAAACTACCTGGAACTACGTAACAACCAATATATTTATCCACCCTCTAATAATATTTTCTTTACTGTCCTTTGGGCCCTCATCAACAGTTTCCAAAAGTCCCTTCCAACTTTAACTAATAGCCTCCTTTAACTAATAATCTCCTTGAGCTTGTCCAGCTTCTACTCACTGCCTGGTCCTATCCCCAGACTTGAAAGCCTGTTTTCACTCACAAGCTCATAGCCTTAGCAAGGAAAGCTAGGAGGCTGAGCTCACCCAGGCCCCTCTTCTTCTCCATATGCTCTCTGGGTCTTCCCACATGGTCTCTCATGAAGGATAGTCAGTCTTCTTGACAGGTAGATCGGGGCTCTACAAGTGAGTGCTCTAAGAGAGAAAAAGGAAAGCCTCTAATCTTGTGAGACTTGGACCCATACACTGGCACAATATCATTTTTGGCAAGGATTTACTAAGCCAACTCAGATTCAGGGGGAAGAATGTAGACCTCAGCTTTCAATGAAAAGAGTTGCAAAGAATCTGTGACTATCGAACATAGCACACCTCCCATCACTGTGACAAATAAAAATGCCCTTGCTCATTTCAAAAATTCCTCTTGGAAAAAGGGAGCATACCTTTTTTAAATTACTGAGAATTATTAATAAGATTTAAATTTTTCACTCTGACTTTCAGAAAATAGTTTCAGTGAAGAATCTGAGGTCTAAGGTTTGGTTTCAGTGAAGGAGCTGTTTTCTCTGGAGGAGAGGCCACACCCACAGAATTTTCCATAATTATGTTAAGGATTCTTCCATGGACCTAGAAAGGACTTTAAGTCTAACAAGTACTCCTTTCTTTAGGATTACTTTTCCCACTTTTGAGGTGTCATAAGGCAATCACCGAGTATGTATATTTTAGAAGACAAATATAGTTCTGGTTTATTTCCAGGGAATTCCCAAAGTGAGCTTTCTATTTACAAACTGAGAGTCTAGGCTTACAAATCTTTTTAGATCTCTCTTGGAAGAGGCAAGAACAGGGTTCTCTAGGCTTTGAGTGGCTGGTTATCTACTATAAACTTCTTTATAGAGATTGGGCTTAAACATCCTTCTCAACCTGCTCAGCTATAGTTACCTAGGCAGTGCTAGGATAAGAAAATAATGAAAAGGTTCCAGGAATCCAGACAAAAAAGTGCTGAGGAACTAAGCTTCTCAGGAGCTGGAGCTAATGGTGGCCCAGGAAGGGAGACACAGAGCCATCTGTGTCTGTGGGTGCAAAAAAAATGCAGAAGAGGGGCTTTTCGGTATTCTTCTGCCCACAGTCTTCCAGAATTTCTGCTAGAACACAGACTTTCTAATAAACTACATTTCAGTTACATTAACTTTTTCTGAAACTAAGTTTGACCACAGACATTCATGTGAAGCCCATAACTTCAGAACAGTTCTTAATGCAGTAGCCTTTATAAAATGCCCAGATCTAAACACTCTCCTTCTCTTAGCTATGGGTTAGCAGGGTTTCCTGAGCCTCTTGCTTTTGTGTAGGTGAATAAACTCTGTCAATTTAGGGGTTACATCTTTCCCACCAAGAATTTCTTTACTTTGTTATTACCAGTGATCCATGATTAAATATTGAATATTGAGGTCAGCTGTAAGAACCAGGGTCACTAAGTTAAATGCTGTCCACTTGCTTAAAATGCAAAGTTTTCACTCCAGTTACATATAGGTTATGTTTGTGAATAGTAAACCCTAAATAAATATTTCTAAATTGCTTATTAATCCAGGATTCTATGCTATGTATCCTTTTTGAGACTTACTCATTCCATATTAGTGACTTAATCAATATATTTCAAACCATGTCACACCTATATAGCCTCTTTGTGTTTCTTATTTAGAGAACTATAGAGATAATCTAAAGCATTCACATTTTGTGTCCCTTTGTGTCAGGGGCTTCTTTTTTAACATCTAGAAGACTTCAGCTGATCACTCAAGTGGTTTACATAAACAAACATAGGAAAAGAATTGGTGGCTTCAAATCAGTTAGGGTGTAGGGAAGTTGTGTGTTTTCTGAACAAAGAAAAGCCTTTGGTTATCTTCCGTAAACCTAACTATGTCTAAGCAATACCAAGCATGAGTTTGTCACTCATGAATACGAGCTACAATGGCTAATTTTCTTAGATTTGTTTGGGTCTTATATACTAGTCAATAGATTAACTGCATGAAAAAAAATGGAATGTGAAATTATTTCTACTTTTTTGGGTAAAACGGCAGATTAATTTTTAAAGCCAAACCCAGAGGAAGCATTTTCCAGAAAGTCATGAACTGTAATTGTCATTTTATAACATATGGGAATTTTAGCTGTGCCAATTGGAGCTTGAAAGGAAATGGTGTAGAGTTACTTGTCTCTTTGCACGGGTCATGTTACGAGGCTTCTCAAAGACGAATCCAATATTCAGTGTGCATTGTACAGTAACATCTATAGTGAGAAAAGGGGAAGAAAAGCTGAGCTGGTCAAATGCTATGTCCTCTTCTGTGAGGTCAGCCAGTAAGGATTGTAACAGTTAATATCCTAGACAGTGGGAATGCAGAAAGAGGGTTTTTTCCCTTCTCTCCCAAGAGAAAAATAAATATCAAGGCAGTAGTTTTGAAATCCTGAAAAAATCACAGCTGGAAATCTAAAATAAACTATCCTCAATCCTCAGATTCTATCATTTTATCTATTATCTCCTTGAGAGGACGGCAAAGTAGTACATTAACTTCACAAGGGGTTTCATCCTGATTTCTCCAGAGGAACCCGATTAGGGGTAACTTGCTGTTTGGATTAAGGTTTATTGCATAACTTTAAATATCATTTATAATTTATTTAATATAATTTATATCCTTCTTTTACATTCTCTTTTCAGCAACCTGACTTTTATCATCTTCTTTACCATGTCAAATAAACCTTTAAAAAGTCTAACCTGGATGCCTTCCTGAATTACAGGTTTTACTCCTTTATACATTTTGCACATATGTGTCAGTTCTCATTTTTCCTACTTAAAAATGTTCCACTTCAACTCTCATCCTTTTGCCTGATGAAGTGGGAATGAGACGTAGGATTCTTTAAAATTATTTCACAACCATCTCCTCACCACAAGCTGCATCTACCACCCCTGTTGCCTTATTCCTATTTCGAAGCAAAAGGGCAGCAAAGAAAATGAGGGAGAGACCAAAGGATGGACGTGTCCAGCCCTTCATATTATTACTGTCATCATCATAACTGTGCATTTTATTCATATAGATCTTGGCTTAATATGTCCAGTGAGACTAACTTCAATGTAGAATGGATAAGGTAAAGAGCAAATGGTAAAACTAAGTCATCTCCACTGTCTGTCTTATACCTGTGCTCAGTAATACCTGAAAAATTTCTCAGCAACTGAAAATCCTCTTTAGCATATTCCTGTAAATTCTACCAGTTATATTAACATCTGTTAAAAATCTTCTTCTAAAGTATTGATAGAAACTTATAGACAACACTTTAAACTCATGTTAATAAAATATTGTCCCCAGAATAGTAGTACACAATTATATGGCACTTACAATGTAACAGGCATGGTTCTAAGTGTTTCATAAACACAGACTTATTTGTTCCTCACCATGTCCTTATGAGGTAAGTATGATCTACCCTCATGTTATGATATAAATGGGGAAACTGAGACACCTAGAAGCTAAGGTTACAAAGGTGGCAAACAGAAGGCCATGGATTTGAACTCAGTAAGTATTGATTCTAGGTCTATGGTGTTAACAACCTTGATATAATGCCTATCTGGCCACCAGAGGACAGCTTCCCTAGAGAAATCAGTGGTGCTTCCCCCCAAAAAGCAAAGTCCCAGGGAATCCCACAGTGTTTTTAGCACCAGGGTTTTACACCCAAAACACTGGGTACAGGTATCCCTTGATTCAGAAATTCCATGATACTCAATTTTTCTGAGGCTCGTTTGTACTAGACAGAAACACAAAACATTTCTAGGAATAACATACATTTAAAGGCATTATGGTTTACCCAGAGTATAGAGGACCAGTACTGTACATGTATCATTTATCTTCTGCTCATCAAGTTAATTTTCCAAACATTTATTAAGCATCTATTATTCATAGGACACTAGGTTAAGTAACAGGGATGTTTCATTATTAAACTGAACTTGGAGAGCAATGGTTCTTGAACTTTGCCAAACATTATAACCACCAGGGGAATTCTAATGAAATAATTTCAATAGGAAAATTCTAATTACCCCAGATAAGTAAATTCAGAATCTCCAGGGTGGGACAAAAACATGAAAGTTTTTACAGCTCCCCAGTTATTCCAATGTGAAGCTGAGGTTGAGAATGCTGAGAACAACTGCTCCAGGGCATCCATTGTGTCCGAGCCTGTGTGTCCTCAGCAAAAGGGTCTCTTGCACTTGAATTTTCTTTTATCGTTTTCCTTCCTGAACAGATAGGTAATGGGCTGTAGTTTCCTTGATGTGTTTTCTTTCACCCATTTAGAGTGCCTTTATCTGGAGCACTTATTCACTTCTAATTCA
Source organism: Eonycteris spelaea (assembly GCA_003508835.1). Taxonomy (NCBI): domain Eukaryota; kingdom Metazoa; phylum Chordata; class Mammalia; order Chiroptera; family Pteropodidae; genus Eonycteris; species Eonycteris spelaea. The sequence goes on from PUFA01000011.1 coordinate 3,496,333, forward strand.
AAATTAGCGTCAGGGCGAGTGGTGTGGGGTAGATGTAGTCACTGCTACTTTCCTTCCATCTTGGATAAAGGGAGATTTGGTGGGCAGTTAGGTGGGAAGTAGTGCAATGTTGCGAAAAGGCCTGGGCTCTAACAGTAGACACATCTGGCCTTTCATCTCAGTTCTTGTACTCCATATTATGACCTTGGGTGAGTTGCTGAACTCTTTTAGTCTTGGTTTCCCTTTCTGCGATGATGATGCCTGTTTTGCAAGACCTACACTAAATAACTTATTAAAGTGCCTGGTGCAAAGTAGGTACTTGATGAATGGCATCTTCTTCTCTACTGTATTTATCTCACTAATTAAAATTAATTTTGTTCCTTTTTGAGGCCTCCTTTGCCAGGTTCTTCTAAAAAGTCTGTGCTGCATGATTAAGCCAAAGGGCTATTTCCCTCATTTAGACAAAAGTCTTTGAAACTCTTCATTTCCTTTAGCAGCAATTTCCCACACAGGACCGCTGAAGTCACATCTTGGCTTGTCCTAACAGTTTTCAATTCTTCAGATTCTTTTGTTTCTTTCGTTTTTCCCATATCCTCAGACATCCACTTTAAAATGGTCTTTGCTCTCAAGATCTTTCCGTACAGTTCCTTCCTGTTAGCTTCCTCCTCCCTGTGCTGAATTCCATTTTATTCTCTCTCCATGCTTTCAAATACATGAAATGGACACTAAAACTCTTTTTATTCCAGCTTTTTGCTTCAGCTTTTACTTTTAAGATTAAGGCTATAAACCCAATGAATATTTCATGTGGAACATTTCCCGGCCTTCATTGCTGAGGTAGATATAATAACCAGCAAAAAAGCTGTAAAAAATAAACTCAATAAAGATAACCAGACACAACATATTAAGAAACCCAAATTTATGACTGCTTGATGAGTCAAAATGCTCTAGAATATTTGCAAATTTTCTTTTTATCTCACTTTCCCTCATCTCTTGTCTCAGTGCTATTTAGCATCATCCTTTACACCTAACTATTGGCTTCTTCTTTTAAATCCGTGAGCATGTTTTACTCCTTATTCTGAGTACTTTGCTTTCGCTTTTACCAACTGTGGAATAGACTGAAAGAAGTGATTCAGATCCTATTAGATGACTGAATATCGTAACCCTGGACACATTTTATGCACTAAATCTGCTTCTTCTCTTTTCTCATTTCCCCCACAATTTTAGCCTAAAGACAGATGGACAATCCCCATAACAGATGCCCTCCTTTCAACACACAGAGCAAACTCTTCTCTGAGAAGTTGTTAATCCTGATGCCTTCTCTTTTCACCAACCCACCCATTGACTAAGGAGACGCCAGACACAAATTTATTAGGTGTCATAAGTGACAGCAATGAGCTCATATTCACTATTTTAAAGAAAACTACATCATCAGCCTGCCTAATGCTAGTTGGCTCTTCAATCTTTTCATTTCTGATTTAGACATCTTTTCCTGTTTCTCAACCTTTTAATGAAGTTTGTAACCTTTCTCTGACCACTTATATCTGTGTCTCTTACACACTATTATTTCTGCTAAACTACATTTCATCACAAGTTGTGAGATAACATATCAGTTCCTTTGTCAGAGTCCATGAGAGTTTTATCTTGTAGATTATTATTTTAAAGCATCCTTCTGTATTAGCCATAACTATCACTTAATAATTCAAAATCTTCTGAATTTTTTCTCTATGCTTTTGGTCTTTTTCTTTGGAGGACTAAAGCTTATATGTATAGATCCTAAAATGGGCTATCTTCAAGATAATATCTTTGGCCCAGCTGTTTTCAAATAGGTACTAGCCTGTCAACATTCTTTAAGCTTTTTGATAATAAATCTTCACCAGTGTGCAATTTAAGTTACTCTTGGAAAAGTTTGAAATAATATTGATAAAATACAATTTCTAAGATCCAGAGATTCATTAATTTACTCAAGGTTACCTCTCTTTCTGGAAGTTTTATAAATGCAGTGCTTTTAACATACACCTAACACTAAATAAATATATTGTCTACATTTATGTGACATTAAAATTGTGGACAACAAAGAGCAATAAGAGGGCTCTGAACAGGAACTCACAATGTATTCAAGAAAAAATTCCAGTTAATAAATCAACATCAAAACAGTTGATTATAGGAAAAAAAATGCCACTTATTTCATTTGACATTTGAAGACATTTGAGGAAATCAAGCTCAGTCATTGAAAGCTTAAACAAGAGATATAAAGAAATCTTACTAGATAAAAATGGAGTTTCAAGATTGAAGAATAGGTGAGAAACAACAGAGTCCCACAATATAAGCTCACCCCATCTTCCTCGTCCCCATTGAAAGCTCTTGAAAATTTTCAATTTAGTTCGATATGTTTATTTATAAATAAGGACAAAAGTCTGAACAGACTAAATCCCTTACCCAAGGATATAGACCTTGTTAGTTATACAGCATGAAAAAGAACTGAAGTCTTCCAATTGTTTACCCACAGGGCTAATGTATGTCATGATGTCTCCTCCTCAAAGAGTTTCATTTTGAAAATTACACTCTGACCACAAAAGTAGTGGTGATGGAACATTGAGATTCTGCTTAAATTGTGAAGTATGCATTCCAAAAAAACAAGTAGACAAGGCTCATCACTGTGTCTGCCTATGCTCTGTGTTTTCTATACTCTGCACTTATATCTTTGACCTGATCACTAACAAATGAGTTGGACAGAAGGTGATAGCTGAGAATTCTGTGGTTTCATATATATGGGAGCCTGTGACTATAGCTATGATAACAGTGATAGAATTATATAAACACTTGTTCTGTGTCTAAAAATTAGGCAAGTTTTTAATGAGTTGAGTAAGCAACGTTTTCAGACAAATTCTATAATGGTCACTGCCCTCTAGCTATGACTCAACTAGTGATATAAATCAGCCCACAAATAAACAGATTTCTGTAAACTGGATCTTTCTTGGGAATGAGATACTATCACAAAGCCTTGGGAAGATGTTAACAGTTCAAAACATGTTTACCAAAGACTATAAATACTTTTGTATAGCATTCATAATAATAAAATAATAACTTCATTAATCTGAGTCCCATTGAATTCAGAATCTGTGATATTCATAATTAATATGCATTTTCTTACTCAGCTTAGGCTGCCATAATAAAATATCATAGACTGAGTGCTTTAAACAACAGAAATATATTTTCTCATAGTTCTGGAGGTCAGGTGAAAGCCTTCTTCCTGGCTTTGCAGAAACTGCCTTTTCACTGTGTCCTTATCAGTCTTCAAATGGCAAGAGAGAGAAGAGAAAATTGAAGAGAGAGAGAGCACTAGATCTCTGATGTCTCTTCTCATAAGGACACTAATGCTATGGGATGAGGCCTCCACCCTTATGACCTCATTTAACCTTAATTTCTTCCATAAAGACTCTATCTCCAATGTTGTCCACTGGACTTGTACTTCAACATGTGAATTTGGGAAAGACAATTCAGATCATAGTATGCATGATTCTCATTAATATAAAACTTGAAATGAATGTCATAACATGCATCTTAGATGTTTCTAGCACATATTATAAAATATTTTATGTATTACACAATTATATTGGAATCCATATTATATCTATATTTAAAAAACATATAACACGAAGGGGAAGACATTTTTCAAACATGGGAATAAAATATTTAGTACATATGGATTTTCCAGATAAGTAAAAATTACCATTATAAGTAATGCATCTTTAATATTATAAATATTTAATGGAATTACTTGCAGCATGGTACAAGTGTCCCTCTTATAGACAGCATATTTAAAAAATAATTCAAAAAATATTCTCTTGACAATACATCATCATTTGGAAGATCAAGTTTTATACTTAATAGTGAAGAATACAAGATGTACAAAAACTTTCCTCTACTGTGAGACCCATATTTTACATCTCCACACTCAAAAATAAAACAAATGCAGAAAAAAACATAACCTCAGATATTTCAGATAGCAGACCTTCTATTGTACTGTTACATATTGTTATTTATTGGATAATCTGGTATATTGAATTGTAACATTTCCTTTTACATTTAATTCTGAATCAATAGAATGTAGCCTTGAACCTAAAGTTTCATACCTGGGAAAAGAGTATGAAACTCTGCAACTTTTATGTTTGTTGCTACGTGTGCGCGCATGCATGCGTGCATGCACCTTGATGTTCAGTTTATATTAAGGACTGAAGTTACTAAAAGTCCAGTGATATGTAGACTCATTATTTGAAAGTAATCGAGCTGCATTGAATTGAAATATTCTACAACTCAGGCTTTTTGCAAATGTTCTGTATTTATAAGCATAAAATGGAAAAAACTAATTGGCATGATGATTGTTATTAAAATATAAGCCTAAGTACTATTTTTACTATATGTACTTCCTTTTCTCATCTACCCCAACAAATTCAAATAATTTAAAGTAAAAAAAAACAAATGTTTTTGTATAGTCACAAGAATTTAACTCAGCTTTCTCATTGCTGAGTTAAATGCCATTTTATACATTTTCAATACTTATTTCATTTCTACAGAGCTGTCTCATGATTTTACTAACAATTTTTGAGGTTATTTGATTGGATTTTTATTACTATTGGTGAAGCTAAGCCCTAAATTGTATTTTACATATGATAGTCATTACTTTAAATAACATTCAAATATATGTTAAGTATGTAGTATGTCTGTGTGCATTTTGGAATTTTACAGCATATTTGCTGTTTTTCAAATTCAATATGTATAATTCCAGGGAGACATAAAATAAAATCTATTGGTTATGAATATAAATGAAGACTTAGTTTTAGGTAACTAAGAATTTACTTTTTTATTAAAAGATATTTGGCAAACATTCTCTGTTGAGATTTGTCTAAAACTTCTGATTTATTTTCTCTTAACATTACACTATTGCTTCACTAAAATGTTATTCTAGTTTAATAGAATTTGGCCTTAGTTTTCACTCTGGCAACCCAACTTGGTAGATCAAGACACTTATATTCCAAAATCTCAAAGTAAGCCATTCTCTAAACTTCATGGACAGTGATTTAATAATAAGATAGCTTTTTGAAAGATTCCTTTGTTGTCGCAATCATTAGCAGAAGCAATGTGTTTATAGTAAAAGATTTTAACTTAGGTTCAAGGTTTTTGTTTCATAGAACATGGGAATATGTATCAAGAAACCAAACTATTCATAGAATGTTTTTCTCCTGGGGACCTATAATTAAATATGAAAAAATTAATATTAAAATGATACACAGAGATAAGCATTGGGACACTATGTTATAAACATCTGCAAAAATTAAAATTACATGAGAGAACATTATTTTGTCCTAAAAATGTGGTTTAAAGCCTAAAATGAAGGCCCAATGTTAGGTACTGCCTGGACATGTGGCCTAACCACAGTTCCTCTCTTCCCTCTGTTTTCATGAATAATGTATAAGCACTGAATGGTCGTTTCTAAACTATCAGTATCAGTATGTGATTTATTACAAGCCAGAATACATCACGACACAATACCAAAATTCAGATGCTTGTATTCTGTCATAATTATTACTTAACATTTGGAATGGGCTGGGGTTTTGACTACTATTTTTTTTAACTACTTATCATCAAAAGATGGCACCTATAATAATTCCGAACATCTTAGGAGGCCTGTTTCCATCTGAACCATTTGATTATTATGTAATTACAGGTTAATACTCTATTTTAAAAGGCCTCAGAAACTATCATTCGAAGCCTTCACAGATGTATGTGATGCATCAGACAGGAGAGCTTAGCTCTGAAAAAGCAAGATTAATAACACTATATGGTAGACCAGAATCTAATTGAGTGATAATAAGGTGTTGAGTGAAATTTAGTCAGGGGAAAAAACAAACAAAAACTTTTGGGATCTATTCTGAAATAAACTACCACTAAATAAATTGTTTCCTTCACTTGAAAATAAAAATTATTTTTAAAAAATAAAAAAAGCATACCAGAAAACTGAGAGAGAAATACATGTCATCAGATGTGACTTCTTTCTTATTTTTTCTCCTGAATGGGTGTTTACTTTTGTCCAGAGCTTGCAAATTAGCTCCTTTCTGTCTGTCTGTTTGTCTATCTGTCTTTACAGCTGGGGTTGGGAACAGAGTCTTTCCCACACGAACACCATCAATTATAACTAACATAGGCAAATAATCCAGTGGCTATTTTTAAGAATATTTTGGCTGATTTTCTCTTGTAAAATATTAGGGAATGTATCTAAAAATTCACAGAAGCAATTTTGGAAGACATGCAGATATATAGCTCTTTTACTTAAAAAGGTTCTCCCAGATAGGACCCACTTCAAAATGATGACCTACATGATCTGATTAACAGGGGACCAGGCAGTTTCCCTGACACTTAATTCTCTGGTTAAAAACACCAAACTCACCACTCTAGAGTTGTGTCCTAATATTAGTGACATAAAGCTTTATCAGCAGATGCTTTGGGCAGAATTATACTAGGTACCTTTGAGTAAGACTTACAATTTACCATAGAAGCTCAGGAGGAAGGAGGGAGTCTCTGATAAGGAAAAGGACTGGGGCTTAGGGGTGAAAAAGATTTATCATATCATTTACTTTGCAAAGGTACCAATATCTTTTGTATAAGTTCAGAAATATACATTAAACCATACACACATGTATACATGTAAATATTTTTGCATTAATTAAACAGGTTTTTTTCTTATCACTAAGATCATATCTATTAGATCACTTCAACCTTTTATTATAGACTCAAACTAGAATTCAGCTCTAAGCACAATATTCATTAAGACACAAAGACCTGTTATTCTTTCCCAGTCTCAGAAACTGAGACTAAGCTTAAAATTTTATCACAGCCAGGAATCAGTTAAACAAACCAACCATGTGTTAAACAAAAGGACCAATAAATTTGAGAAATTCCTGTTATTTTCTTTGACCTGTAATAGCACTGTACATCTAGCTGAGTATTTCTTGAGGAAACTATATAACATCCTTCTGCTACAATACTACTTGTTTAATATTCTTATAAAAATCATCCGATTGTTTATGTACTTTTGACATAAAAATCCCAAGAGAAACTTTAAGTCTCTATGCACATGAGTTTACTAGTTTCAATTAAATTACTTCCATTTCCATTTATTTAGAGGACAGCACAACTAACTAAAATCTAAAGGAGAAGCTCTCAGTGGAACCATATGTGAACTTTGAGTATTAATAGAAAAGTCCAAAGTTTACACAAATCTCATATCATAACTCCAGCTCTTGCTCATTATGGAAATCCTGAATTTTTCTCACACCTCTGCATGTCAGTTATCTTTAAGACTAAACATGGAAGTGCTTAAATACCAAAGGCATGACTCTTTTATGTTATTTATGGCCTGGCCAGGGCAGGAAGTATCAGAAACCTCATGAGGATTCCCTCCCTTGTGTTATTTTCAGCATTATGTTTTATGTTTTTAGCAGTCTGCATCAGTTCAGAAGGCTTTCTCAAAAGCGAATGAACCTGAATCTTTTTCAAAAGCAAGTCCTAAATATCCTCAAGTTCTATTCTTTAAATTTTATAAGAGCTAGGAGAAATATACTCCAGAAAGCTAACTATTTTCTGGCCTATAAAGTGGATTCAATAAAAAGCAAGAGGTCCACATGTATTTGAAAAGTTTAATCTAAATCTTACTTAAAATAATCACACAACTCTCATATCTATGAATAAGCCCAATGACCCAGGTTGCATACAGAGCATACAACGCAATATATATTTATCTCTATTTCTACTTGGCTAATAGCAAGTTTCTTTAATTTCACTAAACATAAAGCATAAAGCTTTCAGTGAAAGAAGACTGTGAAAGAGTAGAACTGGGTTTCATCACCAGAAATCATAAGGGCACAATAACAATAGCTCAGCAAAAGGATAATCAAGTACAGTAATCTAACCAACACCACTGCTGGTGTATATCTTCACCTCTGGAGGAATGTGATGGAAAAGGCACCTCCACAGGAAAGACACCTTGGAAAAAAGTATGCTCTTCCTATAGGAAAAGGCATTTGCCTCCTAAGGCACATGACTTGGGAGTAAAAGCATAGGCTACAGAATTCTGACCCCATCACCCTCTCTGACACTGCCTTATACCCAACTGTACAACCAAAAAGCAGGTTCTCTCTCTATACATGGCCCTGACTATTGTCACAGTTTATGTGCCGAAGTCTAAAATAAGCAGCAGGTGTTAGATTTTAATATTGTTCTCAATTTAAATCTTCCATTTATGTTCATTGGGAGGTCAGGAACTCTAAAAGTGTTTTCTTATGGTAGGATCAATATATTTTTATTCTTATGAAGTAGGAAACAATAAAAAGGAGAAGAGATGGGAAAGAAACACAATAGTCTCTTTTATGTAGTATTAGTGGAGACTACATGAGTTTTGTTGACCTAATACCACTTTTCAGGCGCATTTAATTTTAATAAATTACTTCCTAGCCTGACAAACAAAAAAAAAAATACAACTGTTACAAAATGCCTGATGTTTGCAAAAAAATAAAGACAAAAATATTTTTTATATACATTACGATGACAGAATCACACTAAATTATGTAAGAATTTCACATCACTTTAGCCCAACGAGAGTCACTGCAGTCTTTGTTCTGTTCTCTGTTCTAACCCAGGTTGTCAACTGGTAGATTGTCAACTAGCTATTAAATGTTCAAAAACATGTAAATGATCATGTCATATTTCTCCAACAATAGGTTGCCAGAAGAAATTGTATGATGGGTTAAAGAATCACTATTCTGTGACCAGAATGTAAAAGTAAAAGATTTAAAACAACTATTCTCATACTAAGTTCTTCATTTGCCTCCAGACTGAACCACTGCCATTCACATTTAGAGAGGAAGTACTGCCTAACACACTTAGTTGACAATACTCGTTTTGTTTCAAGAGCATTTCTTTCCTTGCACAGTGTGTTCTAGCAATATTGGACAATAATGCTACAGAAAAATTTGGAGACATATTTTATAGAATATTTTATCTTTAACAGCAATATAGCTTAAAAGAGAATAAACCGGTATTCTAGATCTAAGGTTAGCAAGTAATAGCTCTCAGGACAGATTAAGCTCACTGAAAATTTATTGATAAATTTTATTAGAACAGAGGCACATTTATTTACATAGTCTAAATGTCTGTTCCCACTACAACGGCCAAATCAGGTAGTTGCAACTGAGACTATATGGCCCACCAAACCAAAAGTTTTTTACTATCTAGCTCTTTACTGAATAAGTTGGTAGACACTTGTTATAGAGACAGCTTCATCATTTATTATCTGTGTGACCTTGAGCAAGCCACCTTACCTACTTAATTTCTCCTGGAAAATTAAAGCTAGTGACTTCATTCAGTTTCTGGGAAAATTATATGAGATAAAGTCAGTGAAACACTTATCCCAGGACTGGATGCATAGTGAACTAGTTGTATAAAGGTGATGAAGAATCAATCTTGACTCTTTTTGCATGTTAATCGAACACCATCAGAAAAGCTTTTGAAAATATTTTGCAGAGTAACTACTGGCAATTAAAATAGGAGAGGTGAAGAGTTTGTAAAAGCTCTTTGATGTGTTTAGTCAGAAGGGAAAAGGCAGAGACAGAGGGGACACTTGGGAACAGAGACATGTGTGGTGCTGGACTGACATTTTTTTTCTCTTCTTGAGTCTGCAGACTCATCCCCGTGACTTCTCTTTGTTGCAAGGCATCCTGGACAACACAGAGTATCAAAAAGAGTGCCCTAAAGCACCACCCAATGACGTTTATGAAGTTTTAGTGGTGCAGATTGTGTGTTCCTTACTGATGCCACTCTGAAGCAGGTAAGAGTGGACAGATGCTAGAAAGAACAATTGTTTTATGATGGAAAAGATGTACAGAGATTTTATTTCTTTTAGTCTCAAACACACAATAAAACTGCTACCCTAAACCTAATAAACCATCTCTCGATACAGATGAGCATTGCTCAAAGAATCCCCTGCACAAACATACATGTGGCTCTCAAATAATCCCCCCCCCACCTCACCCCTGCACTCCCCACCCCTTAGGGAACATTTCACAAAGTCTGAAGATATTGTTGGTTGTCATAACTGGAGACAGAAGGAGAGGTACTACTGGCATCTAATTGGTAGATGCGCTAGGCACTCTGCTAAACATTCTACAGCCCCTACCCACCCACCCACCCCACACACACCAAACAATTATCCAGTCCCAAATGTCATTAGGGCCAAGACTGAGGAAATCTGATCTGGTTGAAATCATATAAAAGTCAGATACGGAAACATAGCAAAACAACCAGTCTGCAGCACTTGGGTATTCTCTTAGAATGGACTCGAGATGGCTTGGATTAAATTTAAAATCATTGTTCTTTCTCACTCTTTATCTTAAAGACACTGATACAACCACGGTCAATTACTTCACTTGTTAAATCTGTCTTTACCATGATAAACACAGAGGACAGAATGGAGAGCAAATTACATTTAGTTATTGCACTCGTGGAGCTTTATATCATGGGGTATTGTTTATAAATTCACTGACTAGACCTATGTTTACACTTCTAGTTTTCATTTTTTACTCAATGTGTCTTTGTTTTGGCTTTACCATATACTAGGTACTGAATTGAATGGTGCTAGGTAAAATGTAGAAAAAAATGCAATCTCTATGAGCATTGTAGTAACTCTGATATAAAGTGATGAGTGCCACAGGATGCTTTGGTGGCACAAAAAATGAATCTCAGTCTTGGGGAATTGGGAGCCGCTGCCCAGAGGATGTGACATCTAAGACTGGAAGAATGCATGCAAATTGGCCAAGCAGGAAGAGGGAGGAGTCAGGCAAGTCTGCAGTGTTTCAGGGAATCGGAAGCATTTCAATGTGGTTGAAGCCCAAAGAGATGAACCTAATGGGTAAGCACAGCCAGGTCATAATGAGTCTATATTACCTATTTGACATTTAGACTTTATCCTAAGGACAATTGGAACTATTACAGGTGTTTAAGAGAGGGATGTGATCTGATGTGCACTTTGACAAGGTCATTCTGAAAAAGATAAAAGGAAAGAAAAAAACACGGACACTGGTAGATGAAGAGAAACTTTATAAACCCAAAAAGGCAGCATTTGCATTAAATCAGTGGAACCAAGATTGTGACTTGAGTAAAGGGGTAAAAAAAAAAAAAAAAAAAAAAAGGATGGAGAAAAAATAAGGGATTTGGGATGTGTTTAAGTGGTAAAATAGATAAGAATTGATCATCGACATTAATATAGTGACTGAGAACAAAATTCAAGAGCAATGCCATCATTTTCTAGCTTAGGCAAGTGAGTAAATGGTGGCACAAGATAACAAGTAGAATCTTGGACATATTTTGAAGTCATCGTGAGACACTCTAGTGGAGCTGTTTGATATGAGGTTGTATGTGTGTATCCCCTTGTTCCTCTCCTCCCTCGCTCCAAGGCCAAAGTGATGTCTCTCCATTAGTTCATTTTAAAAAATTCTGATGATTATGTTTTGGGACATTCCACCCAAGATTGAGCTAAATTATGAGACTTGTAGCTCACTACTGCAGAACTTCCTCTAAAAAAGTTGATATTAATTCACTAATGACTTTTTAAAGAAAGGTGCTTAGCCAATTGTGAATTCCCTAACAATAATATACCAGTTCATACTTGTACATAAGGAAAGCATGATATATTTTTTTAAATCCTTCCTCTAAACCGAGTGCTACAATGGCGGTGCCTTTCCTCTTATTTGCCAGTCATAGCACCCTATCAGTTAAGGAAGTTGAGGTTTATTTAGCATTATTTCGTTTCTACTGAAATCATAATTTAACATTTTGTTTTGAGGGTCTGTGCAAACCATTGGTTTTTCAGTCTCTCCAGATTTTCGTCTTGGACTATCTTATTCTTTAACCTCCAGCAATCCCCGTTTTCCCAGTGGCAGACGATCTGCTAGTGATTCTGCATCATTTTCTCTCAGCAACGCTCTAACTTGAATCAGAAGGCTTGAAGACCTGAGCACTCAATTTCCTAAAACCTCTTCTGGTGGTTTCCACTCTAGACATAAAGAGCGCTCAGGTGAAATTTAGAAGGGAAAAAAGAAAAAAGTAGAAACCATATTTTGGCCCTCTGAAGGATGGAGTAGAAGGCCCATTGACTTCAGCAGACACGAGATTACAGCAGCCTCTACTTATTTCCCTGAAAAGTATACTTTTTAGTGCTAGAAGCAGCTGTGATCATTGTCAACCATTTCCTGCAATTTCCTGACTTTCTAAAAGCAGCAAATCTGAGATCTAGCTGTAACCTCTCTTCCTGCCCTTTCAAAAGTATTATAAGCACCTACTTTCTGTCTTGAAGTCTTTGACACCTGAAATACGGAGAGTGTCTTCTGTTTTCCTGACTGAAAAATTTCCCACTCAAAACAATGGAAGAGGCAGTATCACCTAGTGATTAACATCATGGGCTTCTTTCTTATTTCTTTTTAGACTTTTTCCATCAGAGACTTTATTTTGCAGTAACTCGAATAAAGTTATTTCTATCTACTGTATTCCTCCCTCACCCCTAAGCCTGGAAATACATCAGACATGGAAAAGGCATTTAGGACTTGTCAAGAGTGAATGAGAGTGGTTATTTATATATATAAAAAAAAATGTCGCAAACTAATTTTATTAGCAGTAATAGTGAAGACATTCAATCTTTCAAAGCAAAAGAAAATATGACATTTAAGACAAGTCACTTTTCTCAAAAAATGAACTTTTTTGATCAGATATAAGGGAACTACTGCCATATTCTACTTAAAATGCCAAATTCACCCAGAGGATTGTTAGCTGGGTATTTCAATGTCACTTCCATGTGAGTAACATTCTTCTCTGGAGTGTCATACTTAAGTCTTCATTCTGTACTTGGAAAAACAAAAATTATGGGAAGATCATGGGAATTGGGCAGACAAAAACGACAATTCCCTGCTCTTTAATTTTATTTTCCATTCTCATATTCCCATTAGAAAAAGCAAAATATAAGTGAGACACTGTTTTGCTTCCCAACATTTACAAGCTTTTAAACATTAAGAAAAGAAACGTGGGGTAGAAAACTGAAAGCAACAAATGAATAAGACAAAGAAACAAGAGACTCATAGACACAAACAACAGTTTAGTGGTTACCAGAGGGAAAGGGGAGAGAGAGGACAGATAAGTGTAAAGAGGGTCAAGTATGTAGTGACAGAGGAAATTTAATTTGGGGTAGTGAAGACAGAACGCTATATACATATGACATATCTTTAAATTGTACACTTGAAACCTGCATAATTTTATTAACCAGTGTCACCCAAAAAAATTTAATTAAAAAATAGATAAATATGAAAAAATTTTAAAACTACAAAATATGAGGCTGTCTAAGAGTTGAGTAAAATCATTTATTTAAAAAGCCTATGGTACATTTTGTGGTTTGGTTTTGTTGGTGTTAATTTCCTCCCTAGATATCATTTCCTACTAATTTTCTTGCATCTTCTGTAAAGGAAATATTTTTTTTTCTGAAGAGAAAATGAATACTAAGACAAAAACACCACGAAGTAAACTTTATTTCTTGTTCTTTGGTTATTTATTTTTATTCTACTCTCAGATTAAATGAAGAATAATCTAGCATATTAGATTTGCTTGCCAATTTTAAAATAAAAGTGTAGTTTTGAATTTTATACTTGTTTGGGCTAACATGTTTGATATTGTTCTTGTGTGTCCATTATTTCTAAAATACTCATGAGAAAGAATTCTATTATTCAACTTGTAACAGATATTTATTGCCTTGAATCTACAAGATTCAAGTAGTTCTATGTGGTTTTATATATGGCTATGACTGGTCACAAAATATCAATAAGCCATAATTCCTGCCTTCAAGGAGCTCAGAGTTTGTCAATCTAAGCAATAGATCTTACTTCCCATGGTTTTTATGTTCTTTCTTCAGCAGCCTAGCAGTGAAAATATACCCATGGGCCAGAAATCAGTTTTCTGGCTTAAAGTCACATATATGTAAAAAAAAAAAAAAAAAAAAAAAAAGGACAAAAAAACCCCACACACATTAGACTTCCGAACGCTTAGGGACTTCACACAAAACTCACACTGCTGGGCACATCAGCAAAGATGACAAATAGAGATAGTCTAAGCAAAACACTAGACATCCTGTCAGATCTTCCTTTTTGGGAAAATTCACTACAAACTAGACAAGAATGCATGCTATTTGTTCAAGAGATCGCTGGTGTTTCCCTGGGAGTCATTGATTGGTCTGAAAGGTTCACTTCCTCCTGCCACACTAGCGAGGGCAGCTGGCCTGCTTTTCCCACACTTAGTTCAGCTGGAAGCATACAGCGGCCGAGGCCCATGGCCCTTAGAACATATGAATAATTTCAGGACTGAGCACTGTACTTCTCAATTTTATTTTTTCATTCTATTTAATCCATTATGCTCAGCCCATGTAAGCATGTACTATGGATTAAAGCAGCAACTTGTACGACTCTTAGGGGTTTTCTCAAGATTCCCAAGCATTTCCTTTGCAGAGCAGATGGAAATTTAAATTCGTTTGGATTAAAACAGGGTCTCCCACCTCTCAAATAGTTCTTTCCCGTAGGACTTCTTCATTCAATTTGAAGTTCCCCCACGGTTTTCTATTCTCCTTCTTTTTATTTTTTTTTATTTTTTTTTGCTATATTTCACTTTTCTTTACAGTATTTGTGCTTCTTAACAGACTATAAAAGGTCCTTCTGGTTTATTAATTGTTTCTCTCCACTAGAATGTAAGTGGGACGTGGACTTACTTCTGTGTCTGTTTTGTTCATTGCTGCATCATCCCAACCCTAGACTAGGGCCTATTCTATAAGAGTGCTCAATCAATATTTTTTCAGTGGTTCATAAATAATCTTATACTAAAAATAATTGTGGACATATGACATAAACCTGAGAAAAGTAAATAACACTGTGGATCTCTTTAATAAACAAATGGTGCAAGGCAGTGGTATAGTATAATTGTTAACTGCATGGCCTATGAACTTAGACAGAGTTCAAGTTCCAGCTCTGCTACTACTTGCTATATTACTTTTTCTAAAACTCTGTTTTCTCTCTTCATATGAGGATGAGGATGTCATTAGTGCCTCTCCTGTAAGATTGTTGTGAAGAGTAAATGAAATACACAGTGCATGTATGACAATATCGCTATCGTTTCTGCTCATTTCCACTTAACATAGTTCAGTATGTGGCAGTCTGTCTTTACAATAGGTCCTTTCATTCTGTAGGAGAAAGTATTTTATGTAATCTGCCAATCATCACACTGACATCGCAGTCTCCTATTCCTCACCTTTACCTTAATTACTAGACTGACACCCACATTCTGAGATCAGTGACCAAGCAGAGGTCTTTTTCTCAGTGTCCTTTCCCGGCTTCAGAAAGACTATATTTTCTTTCTAGTAACTACTTCTCCCAAGCCATCTTTCCCACCCCAAAAATATAGTTATAGAATCTCATAGACAAAAAAAATGTTTTTTAGATTTCATCGAGGCCTCTCTCTCACCAACCACTGCTTTTTCACTCTACCTCAAACTGGATCTCTTTTGAAATCTCCCTGAAAAGGTGTCATAGAGCATTTGTCTTCCACAAAGGAGTTTTTCTCGTATATGTGCAGCACATGTTGTTAGAAAGCCTTCTCACACGAAGTGAAATCTAACCACTGGCTTAGTTCTGACCTCCAGAGTTACCGGAATAATATGGCTCCAATTTCCATGGCATGTACATGGGATATTTGAAGACAACCTAGATGTCTCTTTCTTTTATGAAATGTCCCTGGTCCTTATGACCATTTCTCATATGGCAAAGTTTCCAGATCCTTCTTCATCTTGCCCATTTCTTTTAATATATTTTTCACTCAATCAACAGTGACTCTTTGAATTATGATCCTCATGACATGCTCCAAAACTATAAATGTGGCATGAGCTCTGCCGTGCCCTGGAATTTGAGCATCCAGGATTGAAATTTCAACTTATTTAAAGGCTTTATGGACTTGTACAGACGTTTCTAGAAATTACATCATACTGTTGGCTCAGCAGGAGCTTGTGGTCAAGTAAAATCTCCAAGTCTGTTTTTTATAAGTTGCTATTGAGCCAGGTCTTCTGGCTTCTTATAAATTTGGATCAATGCTCTGATTTCTTCACATGGTCCAGACTTATGCTGGATGCACACGTGATTTTCTTTTGGCAGCCTGTGCACTATACACCAAGCCATTAGATTGTTCTTAAGAAGCCCAGGTTTGGTGTCAGGAACAGACAAAACTGAACACAAATTTGAAGGAACTGAAAGGCAATGTCTATGTTAACACAAGAACTTATTAACAATTATTCATGACTCTAAAGTGATTTGGGCAATCTACCATATAAAAATATAAAGTTTAAAACTTGTTTCATTTGGTTATTCTTACCAGCAAGTCTATGAATGAATTTCAGGAAGTCAATGACCTTCTGCAAAGGCACATGAAATTTAGAGCAAATATGCATTCGTTAATTTCTCTGGGGAGAATATCTATAGATTTTATCAGACTCATAAATGGACCCATAATCATAAAAGAGATTTAAAACCACTACCAACCCCCTTATTTTAGAAAGAGTATATTTGAGCCCTGGAGGTATTAGGAAAATTACTGAAGGTCACATAGGTAATAGGTAATAGAGTCTGAATTATAATCAATGTCCTCCAAATACCAGAGCAAGTTCCCTTCATACCACATGTAATTGCAGAAAGCATTACTAAATAAAAGAAAAATATATATGTGTATGTATGTTTATATACTATGTGTAAATTAATATGTATATTTAATACATACATATCTTATATGTCTTAAAACTTATATCACTTTACTTATTTCAAGTATACCCGAATCTCTTATTGAAAAAGATCTTAGACATTCCTAATTGACCATGGACAAAGCTAAAATCATGACAACTCATATAGGGTAGAAAATAAAATCTTCTCATGGTGTTACGTAATAGCCTTCTTTGTGCTTTGCAACTGATGTCTCGAACATTATAAACTTCAAAGTAAAATCTGTACTTCAAAAAAATCAAAGGAATTTATACCAAGAATATTAAAAATAATCAGTTTTGTTCAATTTTTGTATGTGGTGCACAGTGCTGAGAAATATAAGAATAGATGTCACATTGTTCTAAGTCAAAGTGGGTGTCTTTTCTGGAGAGAAATGAATAACAATTCTCTAGTATTTGCAGTTTATTAATTTAAAAATGCTGTTTGACAAGAGGGTGAATTTTGTGTTTCCTAATTTTACTCTGGTTTGAGTTTTTAAATAATATATTAGGTTTAATTATAAATCCAATGTTTCTGTTACCCAATTTGAGAAGCATAAGAATAAATAGTAGTATTTAATAGTAACTTAGAGCATGTTGGACTTCAAAATACTAAGTTAAAATGTCACTTAAGAAAAAAATACTTCAGAAATGAATCATAAAAATATACGACTTTGATTTGGGAAAAAATGGATAGATAATTTATTGTGGCCTCTTGTTTCATGAAAGGGGAGACTGATACTCAAAGAAATAATGTGACCTAACTTATCAAGGTTACAATGAAAATTGACATTGACAATTAAATAGAAAACCAGATTGAAGTTCAGAATTAAAATAATTCTAACAATGGTAGTCTGTTTAGTCTTTCAGGGTATACCTGAAGAGATAAAGAAGATATGATATCTATATGTATATATACATGATGGAACACTAGTCAGCCATAAAAAGGTGTAATTTTGCCATTTGCCACAACATGGATGGACCTTGAGGATATTATGCTAACTAAAACAAGTCAGATGGAAAGAATATTATGTCACGCATATGTGGAATATAAAAGAAAAAGGAAACAAATGAACAAATAAAACAAAATGAAAACTAATAGATACAGACAACAGACTGGTGGTTACCAGAGAGGAAAAAGGATAGGGTAAGGGCAAAATGGGTAAAGGAGTCAAATGAATGATGACAAATGGAAACTAAACTTTTGTTTGTGACCACGCTATAGTGTAAACAGATATTGAATCACATACTGTGCACACCTGAAAAATAAATAAATAAATAAATAAATAAATAAATAAATAAATAAATAAATGATATCATTGCTATTTATCTTAGTCTTTTATTATTTTAGTGAGGTCTGAATTATCTAAGTCTTCAAAAAGAGCTTCATTTTCAAGGAGATATTTACTGTATATAGTTCATTTTAGTCCTTTTGATGTTAACTTGTGCATATGTTCAAAGTTTCTGAATTATGAATAATCTTGGATCATCTGAAGAATCATTGATTATTAACAATGGAAAGAATGTTAGAGATTTGTCATCCAAACAAAGGGTTTCATTTTTCCAGATGTAGCAATCGAAATGCCAGAGTTGCTATCGCAGTAGAAGAGACTTAAAGCCACAATAAGAGTAGCCTCACTCACTTACTATCACTCCCAGTGATCTGTTTGAAGAATTCGTATTTCTGTCCCCTCAAATATGGGCTCTGTAGGAAGAGCTTCATCAAAATTTAAGCTATAGATGATTCCTGGTCACTCCGTGTTCCAAGTTCTAACACACCAAGAAGCAAGCAGATAAGTCATCATCCTGCAGAGGTATTTGATCCCAATCAACAAGGGCTGCTGTTACACAACGAGTGCAGGAAAAAATGTGTTTCTCACCAGCCAATTCGTCTGGACATCTCCTAGCATGCCCTTGTGCAATCCTGATGACAAATGACGGCTGTATCAGCAATGGCCTGTAAAGAGCATGGTGACCTAAACTTAGATCTTTCAGGAATGAGGGATTGTGTCACCCTACCAATTAATCCACTTAGATCATTAGAGATGCAAGCCAAAGATAAGAATCTAGAATGAATAGTAGAAGTGGTAAAAGGGGAATATCAATTGGAGCCTCAAGATCAGCTGCAATGTCAGAGGCATTAACCAAATCCCAAAGGAGATAATACAGAATTTATTTTAACCAGATGTATCTGAGTAGCTCAAAAGGTAGACTAAGATGAACCACACAGATTATTCTTCAAGACTGAAGCACTCGTTTCTCTGGTTTCTGAAACTGCAACTGAGACCCTCTCCAGAGATGAACTTGATGAAAGACACCCCCTCGCCCAACGTGATCCCCACTTCTCCAAGGTAGCGCACATTCAACAAGGGTTCATATAGGGGTGTGAAGACCTGGTCCCTGCCCCTAACCAAGCAGGAATACTCTGCAGAGTCATCCCAGCTCCACAGTGCTGCCATGGGATTGACTGAGGCCTCTGCTGAGACCTCATTACAGTTTAGTTTCTTCTTCTGCCCTGTCCCACTTCATTTATTTCTACTGGTTCTGACTCTACTGCCCTACCAAACCTTCTTTCTGGGGAAACTAACTCTCAACAGCCACCCACCTGGGTAGTACTAAGTACTAATTTCCTGATGCCCAGGCAAATCAACACAAGGCCCTTTTCACTTTATCATTTCTCAAAATTAAATCTGAAATCTGGACTTTTGTGCTCATGCATATAACAGGAGGTTCCTCATCATATAACTTTATTAGAGTGACCTGAATATCTCAGAAAGATATACGTTCAACACACTGCTGGCCACCCCCGATGGGGAAGAGGATCACAGTGGAGAATCCTATGCATCGGAGATGAGGTGCCGTCGGTGAAGAGAAGGACATCTGCAATGAACAAATAACCCTAATCAGACTTAAATAATCCCCTTTTGAATGAATGAAATTTGATTGAAATTGATAAAGGATCAACTTTTGAATATATTTACTTAAAAAGCTCAGGTAAAGTGCTTAATTTTCTAATGAATGTATTTACTCTAAAATGTCTTGAGCCTATGTTGATAGTATTATTTTCATTTATTCTGAACAACAACAAAAAAATGTGTCTTAATCTAACACAGGAATCAAGATACCAGAGATGTTAGAAGTTCATCTTTTTTAAGTATTTTCTGTCATAAAGTTCCTCTAGCTGATATGTTGAAGTATTTTACATTTGATGCTTAGTTGAGCAGGGCTTTTCAAGAGTTTCGATAATAATGTATTGACCACTTCCAATAAATGGTTGATCTAGTTTTATTTCCTATAAATAGTAATAACTTAAACCCCTCTGGCTACTCAACAACAACTCTCCACTTCTCTACCTTAAAATTTTTGCACCAAATAATGAGACCCTGGGCCCACCGGACAATTAAGTATTTGGTAAATTATTTAGAAAAGATCAATGTTTCCTCTATTCTCATATTTTCTCTTATAAACAGATCTATTAAGTTTAGGCACATGAACTGGGTGAAATCCAGAAATGAATATTAAGAAAAATTAAGCTGCTAGTACTATTCCATTTAAGGTGGAAAAGTAAAACAGAATTGAAATATTTTATCTTTCATTCACAGGGCAAGTCAGGATTCTGAAGGTCCCAGACACAATGGTATACTGATGAAAACAAGATGTAGTTGAATGAAAAAAGCCAAACATTTCAATCCTATAATGTCAACCCATACAGACACATATTTCCTCTCCTGTGTGGAAAAGTCTCTTATTCCTAACCAAAGTCACTATAAATTGAGGAGTTAAACAAGCAAGAAAGAGACTGGTAATATGCAGGAGTAAAAGGAATGGGGATGAGGATGGAGTCTGTATATCAGTATAAATATATAGCCTGAAATACTTTTAAATTTTAATGTAATCAGTGGAGCTTATTATCAACCTATATGATATGAATACAGGAATAAAAACATTACAAAAGGATAACTAGAAAATTTTCAACTTAGTGCTTCTTCAGCATAGAAATGTAAACCAAGTGTCTGTCTCATATACCTGCATGTGGGGCAGAGGAGTGGTTTATCAGAAGGCAATGGAACAGAGACGCTGAAATAAAAAGTACAAGTGTAGGCAAGAGAGCCATTTCAAGAACTGACTGTGATCATTCATTTTATTTGTAAACTTAACTGGTCCACGTGGTGCCCAGATATTTGGGTTAAACATTAGTCTAGATATGTCTTACAGTGTGTTTGCAAGTGAAATTAACATTTGAATAGGCAGACTGAGTAAATGAGATTTCCCTCCCCAATGTAGATGGGCCTCATCCAATACATTAGAGTCCTCAATAGAACAAAAGGTGTAAGAAAGACTTTAAGCTTTCTCTTCCTCTGCCTCACTATCTGAGCTGAGACATCACTCTTTTTGCCTTGGACTCAGACAAACTAGGAGATTACACCATCTGCCTCTGCTTCCCAGGACATTTGGGCTGGCACTGGAACTATACCTAATTGGCTCTCCTAGGTCTTACCTAGACTTCTCAGCCTCCATAATCCTGTGAACCACCAATTTCTTACAATAAATCTATATAACTATACTTATTACCATATATACATATATACATACATATAGCTAGAACTGCTTATATAGAGATATTTGCATATGTACTGTAGTGATATATATATATATATGTGAATTATATGTATAATTTAAACATATAATGTATTAAATGTTTAAGACTATAAATAACTATATACACACACACACATCCACACACATCCTTTGGTTCTGTTTCTCTGGAGAACCTTAACTAATATACAGAGGAACAGGAAGGAGAGATAAATGGTGATTCAGGATAGAGGATCTGAAATACACAAGGTGGGGAGAAACTGTTAGAATAGAGGTCAGAGTCTGAGAGTCAGATCATAGGCACCTCAGCAAACCGATAAGCAGGTGTGCCTGAGTTCTTAGAAGTATAACCTTACAAAAACTAAAATCCGTGGGATCCAGGGCAAGAGAGGTATTCTTAAATAAGCATGAGCAAAATGGGAATTTCAATCTTTATTTGCATCTCTCAGAGACATTTGAAGAGATTCTAGTGCATTGTATGTTCACAGCAGTTTCTATTAAAAGTCTGGTCCCCTTTCTTTGGTCCCCCAAAACTCTCACCTGCTTCACATTCTTCTTCCCAAATTCGATGTACCTTACTACCTGATCACCTCTGAACAACATCTTCTCCCATAAAACACTCACCCAACTTGCTCCACACTAGGAGTTATTCTTCTTAGGAGAATCTACTGACTTCTATTTGTGCTTTCTCTCCTTAAAGCCAGTTACGTAGGGGACAGACAAGGCGTCATGAATCTCCTAATTATTAATAATGTTGTCTCTCATACTAGTTTTGACCAAAGTTATGTGGGGGCTCTAAGAAGATAGGACCTCATTCCTTTTGAAAAATGCTCATCCACTGAAGTCAATTAAGTCCAAGTAGCCTAAGGCATCCACTGTATTCACATACTTATCTTCTTTGTATCTGGAATGGCACCAACTATTTCTATTTTTGAAAGAACTGAGAAAATAGTCACTCAGATGATTGTCTGTACACTTAACTCTCCCATGGACTTGATTGAGAAAGACAGCTTTAGAGAATCAAGTTAAAAGCAATAGCATCTCTTCAAGATCTACATCATCAGGAGTTACGACTGTCAAGTAAGTATTCATAGTCCTCAATCCCTGTCATGTAATATTGAGTACACAGCCTTCAATAAAGATTTGTTGAACTGACAAATGAATGTCTCAGTACTGGTAGCTCTATCCAGATAAGTCTAAACCCTTAATGTCCTAAAGTAAACGAACAGCAGAGAGCACCTGATGAGAACTCACTTGTACTTTAACATAGGCCTAGAAATTTATTAGTGACATTTTGCTTGTATTAAACCATAACTACATTGTACTTCATCATTCCTTCTCTCTTCAGAAAGGTTTACTTGTGTACTTGGTCAAAATGGGCTGGAATACAGTGTACCATATTAGACAAGGGACATTTTTCAGAGAAAAACCCAAACTCAGTAGTTTGCTTTTGATATATACTTGTTCTATTTTTATCCTGGAACCTATCACACTTCAGTGGAGGCAATGTCAATGCTAAAAACCACTTACTGCTTGCTGCTTAACCTCAGTCATTAGCAGCCTCCAGCAAAACTTCCTATTGTTTCATTTGTCAGATGCTGTTTGATGGAGCATGATGATGAGGTAAGGTGGGCCAAGTTCTGCTTCATAGAGCTTGTAGGGATTGGTAAAACAAACCACAATGAAACTGTCAAGGAGTTTCTATAAACTTTTAACCTATGTTTTGCAAAGTTCTCTCACCATATTTGGAGTCCAGGAGATAATTAGTCTTTCCTTCTTCTATTCCTCTGTTTCAAATAGTCTGTGCATTCTTGAACCCTCAAAATGACATGGACTTGCAAGAGGTGATACACCTAGTTTCTTGATCAAATTCAACAACATCAGTAATTACAGAAACAGAACGTAAAATGAAAAGAAAGGCATAAACAATGGGGTCCTGGAAGGCAGCCAGTCCCTCAGCCTTGAATTAGTGCTTATCACAGCATAACTCTAATAGCTGAACACAAATAGAGGACAGAAGGCCCAAGCTACTCAGCAGAGTCCCCAAGTAGCTGCTATCCTGTAAGTTCAAATAGGGAGATATATTTAGACTTTCCGGAAGGTTTCACTTCCACATGAAAAAAAAAAAAACACATTATTTTCAATAAACGAAATAGACTGCAACTTAACAAATGAGTTCCAGCTGTTGGACATTAAACTGCTAAAAGAAATTCCATATATGAATACTCCCTAGGACTATTTTCATTTAATTAGGACCTGTATGATTCATTCTCTTAAGATACTAGCCTCTCCAGATTGAAGCCTGAGATAGATAAATAAGTGTTGATAGTATGTTGATGGTAATGATCCTGTCTCCCTTACTGCCTATATTACTTACTTTTAAAGTTGAATATTAAAAAAAAAAAATGCTTGAATCACCACCCAGGAGCCACTGACCACACCACCTGATTCATGGGAAAGCAGCAGAGTTTAGTTGGGAGAATTCTGCAGTGTGATGCAGGAAGCTGGGTGAGGATTTCTATTTACCACTTATCAGTAACATGGACTTGGGCAACTCTCTTCACGTCAGTCATCCAACTATAATATGAGGATGACATGTGTAATGATGGAATATCCTGGTTGCTTAAAGTCCATCCTATCTCTCAGACTGATATTTTTATGACTTTTCTAGTATGGATTGTATTTTTAATATATGTCTGACAAACAGAGGGACATATAACTTGGCCCCTTAAATTGGTGGGCATTTTCTCCAGGATGTGCCTTATACTTCTTCTGAGGCCTTCTTCATGCCTCCTTAATGTGATAAAGATCCTACTTGTCACATCAAGTAGGTTTCTCTTTCTCTTAGAGTTTGCTCTTATGGGAATGTTGGTTCCTTCTAATTACAAAATTCACCACTCTTGTTTCATTCTTTGACATATCAATTTATATTATGGCAATTCAGATTAGTTCAGAGGATAACTCAAACATCGAATATTTTTGTAAGTTCTAATTTTTTGTCAGATATAATACAAAATAATGCAAATATTATGTGTTAAACACCAGTTATTATTCAATACATACAAACTCCATAAAATATTTTACTGCCTACAGCCCTCCTGAGCAGAATGACTAAATGATATTTCTTCTTTTAAAAATTTCCAAGTCAAATAACCTGATACCACAACCTAAAGACCCAGGGTGAATCAGGAGCCCACATATAAGTTCTTGTGGTTTGATATTTTCACCCTGTTTATCCTTAAAAAAAAGAAAAGAAAAGAAAAAAAAAAAAAGCCCTATGTCATCTAAGGCTATGGTTCTCAAACAGAAATAAACAGAAAAACATGTAGGTACGTGTTGACAAAGAAGGGGAGATCCAAGCTAAATAGTAAGCTTATGCATCTCTAGAACTTCCGTTTTAAGATTTTTAAAAAAGTTTACAAATACAGACAAGTAGCATCTGGCTTCATTCAGCATGCTCCATACCTCTTGCTAAGAAGCACCAAGACTGGCACTAACAACAGCCAGCTTCGGTTCGTGGCTTGGCCTCTCGAGCCACCTCTAAGCCCAGCGCATGTGGTGGTCATCTGCAGATTGCTTGGTGGTTCATGCCAGGTGGGCCCTGGAAAAGCACGTGCTGTGGTCGAACTTGGCTTGTGGCAGGGGCCCTTTTAGGAGGCCCTGGGGTTGGCACACCAAGTGGCTAGCTTCTGACTGAGCTGGAGTACCATCTCGGGCCACATGCAAGGACAGCACACTCAAAGGGCAGACTCAACAGGCACTGCTAAAGTGAATCCTACTCTGTGGAGTCAGCCCCTGTGCAACAGCTCTCCTACTTTAGTCACTGGTCAGTCCTTACAACTCATGATCTCAAGGGTCAATCCTTCCCACTGACGTACAAACAGCAACCAAGGCTCAACCGCAATAGGAGGGTACACAGAGCCCATATAACAGACACACATCTGGAGCATCCAGCTCAGGTGACCAATGATACTGCATCACTGGGCCCTACAGGACACCTACTATATAAGGCCACTCTACCAAGACTGAGAGACATAGCAGCCCTACAACATACATAGAAATAAACACAAGGTGGCAGCCAAAATGGGGAGACAAAGAAACATGTCATAAATGAAAGAACAGAAAAAGTTCTAGAAAAAGAACTAAACAAAATGGAGACAAGCAATCTACCAGATGGAGCATTCAAAACATTGGTTATAAAGATGCTCAATGAACTTAGGGAAGAGTAGATGAACCCAGTGAGAATTTAATCAAAGAGATAGAAAACATAAAAATGAAGATAGAAAACATAAAAAAAGAACCAGTCAGAAATGAAGAATGCAATCATCGAAATCAAGAATTCATTAGAGGAATCAACAGCAGATTAGATGAAACAGAAGACTGAATTGGTAATTTAGAAGATAAGGTAACAGAAAACACCCAATCAGAATAGCAACAAGAAAAAAGAATCTAAAAAAATGAGGATGGTTTAAGAGGCCTCTGGGACAACAGCAAGTGTACCAACATTCACATCATAGGAGTACCAGAAGGAGAAGAGAGAGCAAGGAATTGAAACCTATTAGAAGAAATAATGATGAAAATTTCCCTAACCTGGCAAAGGAAATAGATATACAACCCCAAGAAGTTCAGAGAGTCCCAAATAAGATGAACCCAAAGAGGTTTACATCAAGACACATCATAATTAAATTGCCAAAGCTTAAAGACAAAACAAAAACAAAAACAAAAACAAAAACAAAAAACAGTTTTAAAAGCAGCAAAAGAAAAGCACTTAGTTATTTACTAGGGAGCTCCCATAAGACTACCAGCTATTTCTCAGCAGAAACTTTGCAGGTCAGAGGGATTGGCAGGAAATATTCAAAGTGATAAAAGCAAGAACCTACGACCAGTATTGCTCTATCCAACAAAGCTATCATTTAGAATCAAAGGACAGATAAAGAGCTTCCCAGACCAGAAAACACTAAAAGAGTTCATCAGCACTACACCAGTACTACAAAACATGTTACATAAACTTCTTTAAGAAGAAGAAAACCAACTTCAAAAATATGAATAATAAAATGGCAATGACACTATTGACAGATAGGTAGTCACTTTAAATGTAAATAGATTAAATGCTCCAATCAAAAGATAGAGTAGTTTAAAGAATAAGAAAACAAGGCCCTTACATATGCTACCTACAAAAAAAACTCACTTTAGATCAAAAGACATACACAGACTGAAAGTCAAGGATGAAAAAAGATATTTCATGAAAATGAAAACAAAAACAAAACAAAACAAAAAGCTGGAGTAGCAATATTTATACCAGACAAAATAGTCTTTAAAACTAAGGCTATAACAAGAGACAAAGAAGTACTCAGTAATCCCATTTCTACTACCTTTTTACTACCCACCCACTTGTACTATTTCTCACCCTTTGATACCTTCTCTAGTGCACCATCTCAGAGTCTTATAAGGGTGCCCTGATCCTATAAAGAGGATAACTGTTTCTTATCCAATGTTTCTCGTCTTTGCCAAATCAATTGTCATTATTGTATAGTAAATGCTACCCAAGTTTTGCCCAAATATCAGTTAACACTGTTTATAAAATGTATGATTTACCTCAGGTGTAATTTTTGTGAAAATGAAATAGGTAAGGGTTTCAAATCTTTCTCTGGTTATAACGATAAAAAAGAAAATGATATATCTCTTGCACACATACACATGTGCACACACACACACACTTTCACACACAAAAATCATTCTTGAAAAACGATCCTGAGGTAGAAATAGTTGCCGAAGAGAATGTACTAAGATTATCAGGAATTCGGCCTTCCCTCTCAGTATTTACCTTCTGACATAAAAGAACTAAGTTTCTCTAAAAAAAAATGTTTTGTTCACAGAATGCTGGAGAAGGTCTATTTTTCTTATGCTTGTCTCTTTTCTATGTCAATACAGCTTGGGTCACGGAACTTACACAGCCTGTTCTCTGTTTAGAAAACAACTCCAGCACACAAGGTGTGCAAAGGAGAGAGGGGACCAAAGAGGAGAGCCCACTGCACTCTGAGTCAGAGACTCAGGGTAAGACTATGGGAAAAAGAGCTGGCCTCCGGGGCCTTCCGATTTGACCGCTCTTCCAAGCCTCTCCTTTATTCCACAGGAAGGCGGGGGCTGAACACTGTTGCCACCAGAGGAGATCAGTCAGGATCCTTTTGGGCAGAGACAGCCACTTACGCCAGCTTGCCAAAGACAAAGGATGGATTTCAAAGGGACAGAAATGGCAAGTCACCAACAAATCAATCCATGTATTGTTTTTTTACAGGGAAAATTGCTTAATTATTTATTTAAAAACTAACACATGCTTATTATACAAAATTCAGTCAACACGCAAAAAGTACAAGGAAGAAAGAATGAGAGAATCATCTAAAACAACCTGAAACAATCGTGTGCTTGGCATTGTATAAACACTGCTAGTAGCAAGGAAGACATATAAGATGTTCTCAAGGCGTTTATCATCTGGGGGAAACCTGGCTTCTGAGGCAGTCTCTAATAGGATGGCAAGGATCACTAGACTTACATATTTAAGCCCCCAAGTTGTTTGTCAAGTCATCCGAGAGTTGGCTGACACCAATGGAAAGAGGGCACTCTGGGCAGCTTCTGTTACTCCTCTGAAGGAGGACAAAGACTCATAGAAGACCCTGCTGGGGAGAGAAGAAAAACCTATTGTTTTTTTTGTTTTTGTTTTTTTTTAACAACTTGAGAAACTCTGAAGAAATACTGACAGAGTTCAGTTAATGGTTCTGCAGCACATAGCAATGTGAACTATAGACAAACCTGTTAAACTGTCTTAGCCTGATTATTTAAAACAGCACAATAATTTCTTCCTCACAGAACTGCAGTAACAGTATTAACTCATTTAATCCTCATAACGACTCTATATGTTATCACTGTATGTGTGATGAAACCAAAGCACAGAAAAATCTGTGTAACTGGCTCAAGGTTACATACATAATGAGTGGTGGAGCCAGGCAGTCAAACTGCAAAGGACGTGCTCTGTACTCCATGGTAGTTGGTCACTACTACTCATGCCTCAATCCCTGGAATTAGTAAAAGCCCAGTCTCTGCCCTTTGAATTATAGTCTGGTGAAGAGAGAAGGAGTGATTTTTTTAGAGCCTGAGGACACAGCACCAAAGAACAGGCTTTACAAAATCTTAAAAGAAATAAAATAATAACAATAGCTGATGTCTTTATCAGGTGAAAGGCCTTATTACAAGTAATGGGGGCACACGTGTGTATGTGTGTATAAACGGCCTCATTTAATCCTTTCAATAATTGTCAGTTACGACTTACTCATCACTCTACAGATGGGGCTCTGAGATTTTAAGCAATTTTCTGTCACAAAGCTAAAACACTGTAATGCGGAAATTAGGATTGAGCTCTGTGTGACGAGATTCTCAAATCTTGGCATAAATTCGTTGAGTCAAAATGGTACGTGGTACTATTTAAAGAAAGAATAAATATAGAAAAGAAAAATCATAGATCCTCTTCCCTACAGCTGCAGTCGTGACTGAAGGTGACACTGGAATACCCGGATGCTGATTCTAAATCAACCATTTGATGAACTACATGGTGATGAGCAAATCACTCGGTGTCTTTGCTTTGGTTTCTCCATCTATCTATGAGCAGAATGTAATAGGCTACTGGTTCTTAATCTTTTGGTGACCATAAACCACTCATGAATTCAATGAATTCTCCCTCCAGAAAAATACATACGTGAACATGACATATATCTCTCTATTCAGTTCAATAGAGATATTATATTTTATATCAATTGTCAGTCTTTCCCACTGAAATGTACTATCTGTGAGGGCAAAAGACTTAAGTCTTTTTCATATTTATATCCCCAGTTACTATAACAGAACTTGGCACATCATAGGCTCCCCAAAACTATCGACTAAATGAATAAATAGATTAGGGCTCCTGGTGTCATTGACGTCAAGCCATATTACTCTTGGTTAAGGAACCTTGGATTAAATTATTTCCAAAGTCCGTTTTGGTTCTGAAAGATCTAAGATTAAATCAAATGAAATTACCAACACTGCACTGATTTGGACCAAAAAATGGCAATTTCATGTGCTTCAACCTAATACATTAATTTAAAATTTCACTCAACTTGCCTAATAGTGTATGCATATGCACTTTGATATCTGGTGATAATCTTTAGGCATTAATTGTGTTTATCTGCGACAGCTGTTACTCACCTTGCATTTACCACATGATGAAACCCAGGCAAGTAGATAAATGTGTAGCATTTCCTGCTTCTTGTAAACTGCCTATGAACACAAACAGAGCTTGTTTCTGTTTAATGTATAATTCACTTGTAGTTTCTTCTTAAATTACACAATGTGAAATTTATCAGCACTTACATAATCCCAAATGATTTCTTAATGAGGTAGCAACTAAACAAGTTAGGACTGGACTTAATATAAATAAGTCAGACTTCTAGAATAATTGTTAAAAACAAGAAAACAGTGTGCTAAACCAGAAGCAAAGCTTTCTAAAATACATGCAAAGTATAAACTTTGGGTTTGTTAACATGTAGAATGGCTATTTCATTGTGTGACTTTTGTATTCGATCATAAAATATAGTGTTTAACATGTATTCAGAATTCCAGATATCCTATAGCATTCATCCATTATTCAAGCATTGTGGATTATGAATTTTTAAAGTCCCTAGAGATACCTACTTGTAGAACACTCTTGATATTAAAATATTTTTTAAATCACTGAAATAGAATATACTTTCACGAGTTAATTTGATGCAATTTAACTATTGTGGTAATATTTCTGAAATATGCTATGAATATGTTGCCTAACTAATATGTTACCTGTTACCAATGGCAATGGCAATTTATTTGGATTTGTAAGAAAAACAAATGACAATATATGGAAATTCTTTGAGTTCTAAAACCACTCCTGCTGCTTCTTAACATAAAGATTTAACAAGAGATATTTCACCAGCCTCCTTTTTTTCTTCTTCAAAAGAATGCTTCCATTAAGATGGGTTGAGGTCAGTACAGGTAGAATTAATATTAAAAGAATAAATCAAAAAACCTTCCTAATCAAAGGACTAAGAAGTACAGTGCATGGCAAAGCTTGACAAATAAAAGGGGAACAAAAATACTGTGATACGAATATTATGATGTTTAGCATATATTTCACTAAATCATACCTACTGTCTGGTATATTCATTAGGAAGTTGAAATTATGGAAAAAACAAGTAAAGGGCTTTTTGGGGAGGGGGTGTCTTATTTGACTGGTTACATTTTTAAAATATTTGACTTGCCCATTGCTAGCTAGAAGTATCCCAAAAAGGAATAGAATTGGATGAAAGAAATTAATATGTGAATCCTAAAGCACTTCGAATTCCTAAATGAAGGGTGGTGTGTGTGTGTGTGTGTGTGTGTGTGTGTGTGTGTGTGTATGTGTGTGTGTGAGAGAGAGAGAGAGAGAGAGATAAGAGAAGGATACTAAAACAAAAGCAACATTGTAGGCAAAAAATTAAGCTCTAAATATAGTTATTCCTCAGCTGAACTAGTAAATAGCAAATTTATCACCATGATGAAAAGATACTAAATAGAAAAGACAAGGAAAAACAAGGAAATTGAATCATCTAAACCAGAATTACCAAACTTTGCAGCAATTTCTGAAAACAACATTATAGCCATAAAATCTTAAGCACCCATGCTTCAGGAACTTTTAGAGGGAATTCAAGATGATGAGTGGAGGGGATCAGATCTAGTTGTAAACTATACTTGTAAAAAAACAGTAGCGAGAAACTTGAAACTATTGGACACAATGAAGTTTGAGAATTCTTTGTTAATTTCAATTATTTGGTCTTTAATCATCCTCTTTTTACTCCCTGATAAGAATGCCCATTAAGAGTAAGTGCAAGTACTATGTTCAGAATTTCACACTATATTTCCGTAAAGAAATGCCGTTCATAATGAAGAGTTCAGAATGTTAAATTAACTATTTTTATAGGTATGCGTTACCAAGTGTTTAGAAAACCAGTGGCCTAGAATTCCTTTCTAACTTCTAGTCTCTCTGATCACCTTAAGTCACAGAAAATTCTGGAGAAAAATGATAAAATTATTTTCTTTTTGATCATAGAACAATTTTTAAAAGAGAAAGAAAGAGGAAGAGAAAAAACTGGGAAATATATTTTTTTCTTTCCTGGAAGGAGCCATAAGAACCATGAAGTTCTGCTTTTGTGAGGTCTTGTGTGAGAAGGGAGAGAAAGTGTGAGAAAACCCAACATTTGCAGAATCATAAGCCAGGCCAGAGCCATTCTGGGACAGTGTCCATCCTCATTAACTTATCTCCCCATATGATAGAAAGCAGACACAAAAGGCCACAGTCCCTCCAGCTGTAAAAGAAATAGACACAATTACCCTGGAGAAAGATGTTAAAGATATGCATTGAGGGAAAGATTACTGATCAGTACACTTACTTGCAGTTTACATTTTTAAAAAAGTCTCAAAAGTATCAAATAAAGCAAGGAGGAAGAGGAAATGGGTACGAAAACATTAAAAATAAGCATCATAGGCAAAAAAATTAAAAATTAAATATGTTTATTTCACAATGAACTGATGGATAATGAAATTACAAAGAAGTACTAAGTAAAAGAGAAACACAAAAATAAAAAAAAAAAAACAACAAATAAAAAAACACACCATGAAGTCTTTTCCTCACATTCAGATGGTAAAAACTATGAAGAGGAAAACTAAGATCTGAAAACCACTGATACCTCCCTGAGGAAATTTGAGACCAGTAAGTATTATGTGACCATCACTGATGCCCCAGGACAGAGACTTTATCAAAAACATGATTACAGGCACACATTAGTCTGACCGTGCTATTCTGATTGCTGCTGGTGTTGGTGAATTTGAAGCAAGTTTCTCCAAGAACAGGCACGTGAGCATGCCCTTCTGGTTTACACACTGGGTGTGAAACAACTAACATTGGTGTCAACAAAATGGATTCCAGTAAGCAGCCCTACAGTCAGAAGAGATACGAGAAAATTTAAAGTCAGCACCTACGTTAAAAAAAATTGGCTACAATCTTGACACAGTAGCATTTACACCAATTTCTTGTTGGAATGGTAACAACATGCTGGATGCCTTGGTTCAAGGGATGGAAAGTGACCTGTAAAGATGCAAAGCCAGTGGAACCACGCTGCTTGAAGCTCTGGATTGCATCCTGCCGTCAACTCAGCCAGCTGATGAGCCTTTGCGTCTGCCCTTCCAGGATGTCTACAAAATTGATGGTATTGGAACTGTCTCTGTGGGCCGAGCAGAGCCTGGTGTTCTCAAACCCGGCATGGTAGTCGCCTTTGATCCAGTCAACATTACACCTGTTGAAATGCACCCTGAAGCTTTGAATGAAGCTCTCTCTGGGGACAATGTGGTCTTCAGTGCCAAGAATGTAGCTGTCAAAGATGTTCATAGTGTGCCTGGTGACAGCAAAAATGACCCACCAATGGAAGCAGCTGGTTTCACTACTTAGGTAAATGTACTGAACTATCCAGGTCAAATGAGAGCCAGATATGTACCTATGCTGGATTGTCACACAGCTCACATCCTTGCAAAATTGCTGAGCTGAAGGAGAACATTGATCATTGATTGCTATTCTGGGAAAAAGCTGGAAAATGGCCCGAAGCTTTTGAAATCTGGTGATGCTGCCATTGTTGATATGGTTCCTGGCAATCCCATGTGTGCTGAGAGCTTCGCTGACTCTCGTCTTCTGGGCCATTTTGCTATTGGAGACATGAGGCAGACAGTTGCTGTGGGTGTCATCAAAGTAATAGACAAGAAGGCAGTTGAAACTGGCAAAGCCATCAAGTGTGCATAGAAAGGTAAGAAGGCTAAATGAATATTAGCCCCTATATCTGCTACCCCAGTCTTAATCAATGGTAGAAGAAAAGTCTCAGAACTGTTTGCATCAGTTGGCCATTTAAGTTTAACAGTAAAATTAAACTTAATTTTAATAGTAAAATTAAACTTAATTTTAATAGTAGAATTAAACTTAATTTTAATAGTAGAATTAAACTTAATTTTAATAGTAGAATTAAACTTAATTTTAATAGTAGAATTAAACTTAATTTTAATAATTAATGATTACAATGCATCGTAAAACCCTCAGAACGAAGGAATGTTTTGTAGACCATTTTGTTTTTTTGTATGTGTGGTAGTTTTTAAGTTATTAGTTTTTAAAATCAGTATTATTAATGAAAACAACTTGACCGAATATCTGTAACAGAATTTGGAAACCTATTAAAACAAAATTTAATACGGAAAAAAATAAGTTGCTATAGAAATACCCCTGCTCAAATGCTGCTTTCTGTACAGGTTGTTGGCAAATGTAAGACAGCTTGGTTGACTCCCTCAAAAAATAAGGATGAGTACAATTCTAGTTGTTCTCTTATGTGAGTTAAAAAAAAAAAATCAAGGTTTTTTTCCAGCAACCTACGCAACTACTAGAAAGTTTTCTGTTATTTTTTTATTTTTATTTTTATTTTAAAGCTAAATTTTCTACACTATTGTCTTCATGGATCTAAAGAAATGCTCTGCTTTGAAAGCTATTTTCGGATTTCTTAAGACTCTATAAAAACAATCTGTGTAAGTATATATTTCAGTACTTATTTTAGAGGGGAAATATGTGCTACTTGTCCAGTTTACTAGATGGGGTTTTAAATGTATTTATTGACTTGATTTGAATGGGAATTTTTAGAAATAGGATTTTAAAGGTTATTCCCAAATAATTAAGAAATCACGAAGAAAAAATTGGGCAGTCCTACATCTTGTTTCTGCTAACATTAATCTTTCTAAAATTTCTTACTGCTCTATGGTCCTAGGTGAAGCTAAGAAAACTCCTCTGAAGGACAGTGGGCTGTTCACATGCATTTACATTTGTGAGAAGTTCGCTGCATTACTGGCTGTAGATCAAATCCCCCAGAAAACTATCTTGCTTTACTGACTTGAACGGAGCTTGGAATAGAGTGTTCCTTTTTAAAAGGAGTCCATGAGTTACTTTGATTCTCCAGCAATGTTAAGGTATATTAATTTGCATCAGATTAATCTACCTTCTTCTGTATCAAAACTGACTTTATTATTACTCTTCCATGTTTTTTCAATTGTGGAATCTCATAGTTTTAGTACGCCATGATCCATTGAGTAATCGATGATCGATATTTTCTATAAAATAATACATGAAGCATTACTAGACTAATAAAGACATTTTTTATAGCCATGACGTCCTCTCCAAGTACATCAGTCTTCATTTAATATAAGGTGTGTTACATTGTTTTATGTTATTGGAGCCATGAAACACATTGCTCCCTTTTGTGGAAGACTGAGGCTTATATTTACATAATTCTTTATGCTATGTAAAATACTACTCTCCAGTTCTTATTTCCAACCTAGAGTAACTGCAGTACCTGCTTGGCCTGGATACTCTAAGACAGTCTTAACATTACATTTTTCTCCCATAGTCAAACTCTATTTCACAATGCCAAGCCACACATGACAGAAGAAAAAAAAATTTTTTTTTGAAATATAACTACAAAGTCTATATATGCCTTAAAAATAACTGACTTAATTTGAACATTTCTGGGGACCCTCTGCCCCACCCACCCCCTTTCCCATTCTTGGGGTCTGTTCAATGAGGATTTGTTAAAGATGACACTGATCTTAACCCTCAAGGCCTTGGGACACTCTTGCTTTGTAAATTACATCATCTGTTTCCTGCTTCAGCAAGAAAAGAGGAGATTTCCTGCCCAATACACTGTGCTTTAGTTTTAATCTCTCTTATCAGTTGGGCTTGTGTCTGCTGCTGTTTTCCCGATAATTTTTTTAACTGTGACCTGGTCTTGACCTCTGGTTTTTACCTATTCTCTTGTTCCTCTTACTCAGCTGCAATCTCCTGTTTCTGATCATCAGTTTTATCTGTCCCCATTACTCTGACTCTGCTCTGCTAAGCTTTTAGTCTTAAATACCTGCAGCATCCTTCTCTGTGGCTCAGCCTCACTCCTACTACCTGCTTTCAAATTCTCCTCCACACTGACCCCCACCTAGACTTTCTCATGCCTTCTCTTCCCAGCTCGATGATATGCATTTCCTTTGTCATAGCTCCTGTTCTACGCTTTGGTTTTCTCTTTTCTGCCACTTTCCCAGTACTTCCCTGATAAATTTCTGATTATTGAAGCTATTAGTAGCAAAAGTAGAGG
Source organism: Eonycteris spelaea (assembly GCA_003508835.1). Lineage (NCBI taxonomy): Eukaryota > Metazoa > Chordata > Mammalia > Chiroptera > Pteropodidae > Eonycteris > Eonycteris spelaea. Next base: position 3,532,045 of record PUFA01000011.1, read on the forward strand.
TATACTAAGAAATGAGTCTTCAGGGGAAATATGAGTAAACTTGGGAGGAATGTTGACATTGGAGAACTGGAATTCAGCTTCAAAAAAAGGAGGCTACACATGAATAAATTGAGTTTTTCCATACATAACCCAGTTTAATTGCTTTGATTTGTTCTTTAGTTAAAAAAAAAAAATTAGTAAAAAAGACTATAAAGTTAATTATTTAAATGACTTGAGAGATTCTTTTAACAATTTTTTTGCAGGCAACTTTGATCAGAATAATCAAATTTATTTGTACATATGGTTCATTCTCAAATATATGTATATGTATATGTATACGTACATATACATATGTGTAACAACCAAAGTCTATATAGGGGTATTTTTTAAAATAGTAAATATTTAGACAAAATTATCAGCCAGCAATAATAATCCAGGTACTTTATAACTTTTCTAATTATAAATACATTCTTATGAGCATATCCTGCTTATTTTTATTACTGTTTTATTCCCCAACAATATCTAGCCTGACCTGTAATTCATGCCAAAGACACTAATGCCAACTCCCATTACTACTTCACACACCACCATGGTTTTCTACTACACATCTGCCAAAACACAAAGTGGTTGTAGAAGTGAAGATGCCATTTTCAATGAAGAAAAGCACTCGTAACAGTGAGGAAGCAAATTGCACTCGGAATAAATAAAGAAAAGAAATCGATCACTTTGCCTTATTAGTCATCTGCTGCAGACACTGGTTTTTGGACTAGGGCTTTCTCTAGGGTGCTAGAAATATTGGTCAGGGAGTTACTAACATATACACGGTAGTTGAAGTCGTGGGGTTAAATAATATTTCTAAGAGATACTCACTATATGTCATTAAGAAAAATCTATGTTGGATCAGTAGGAGATAAATTGAAAATTGCAGGACTTTTCATAGTCTCTCTGAAATCAGGGTCGACTATCAAAGTCAAAGTGTCTGTCTCTAGCCCAGCCCTCCCCCGCCACACAGACACACATACACACATTCACACTCACACAAATTACACCAACAACTTAAATTACTTATATACATAAAAAAGTATGGCAGATTTATACATGACTGTTGAGGAAAAAGGCAAAGTAAAGCTATCATAAATATAGGTAGAGTTAAGAGTAAGCATTTGTTAAAACCTCTGTGGTGATCATGATTGCAATTTTCAGAAAATGTAAAAACAAAAAATAAATATTCTTGAATTTTATAGGTCTTTACATATGCTCTGTGAATGCCACACACATGTACACACACACACACATACACACACATGCACACACATACCCATACAGTTGTATTTTTAGCTCTACATAGATATTTAATGGCCTTAGCCCTTAGCAAAATTACAATATGGTTAAAACATGTCCCTGGAAGTTCAGAAATGTGGAATTAAAAAACAAAAACAAAAAAACTAGCATTAATACTTAAAGACCGAAGGTATATCTCTTTGTTTTTTCAAGGTCTTCTTTAATTTCTCTCAGCAATGATTTTAAACAATTTTTGATACAATTATTTCAATTATTTTATATTTTTCAATGCTATTATAAATGGTATTTTATTTTATTTTTCAATTTTCATTACAAATATATGTATTCATCACATATAGAGTGAATTGTTTTCATATTGGCCTATATTCTGTGACATTACAAAATTTATTTGTTGGTTTTAGTAGTTTCATTCTCTAGTTATGTAGAATTTCTATGTACATAGTTTGCAAATAAAGACAATTTTGCTTCTTTCTAAAAAAAAAACAAAACAAAAATACTACTTGGAAGTCACTTAATCTAAAATATTAATTTTACAGATGAAGACGCTAGGAATCAGTAAAATGAAATAATATCTCAAATCTCACACAGGCCACTGCTTTTTCAATCTCTGTGACATTTCCTTTATAATAACAGGAAGCAGCTGTCTTTGGGATTTTCCTCAGGGTGAAGGCCACATCTGCATGTAATTTGCATGTATTCCTCTAGCCTTGAGTGGTGGCTAATTTTAAAGTCCAAACTTGGTTTTCAGAATGACGAGATGCCAAAGGTTTATATTTTCCCTCCTGAGTGTAGCGGCACTGCCATTTATTGAGCATTAAATGTGCTCGGCATTCTGCTAGGCACTTGATTCATATCATCTCATTTCATCCTTACAGCAATCTTGCTTATTGGATGTTATTATCCTCACTTTACCAATGAGGACAATGAAGCTGAGAAAATAGATAGTAGTCCCCAGAGAGTATACTGAGTAGATAATAAAATCAAGATTTAAACCCAGATCCATTTGATTCCCAGGTCTTTTCTACACTTCTTCCATCACTGGATTATATTACCGGGGTCCAGGGATAATAGAGGGGAGACGGAGGGCCAAAGAAAGTCAGAAATACCTACACACTTCTCTAGGAGGAAACTCTCTATTAACCAACCTGGCACTGCTGTTCGAATGAGAGATAATGCTGTTCCAGAACTAGTAAGCATGGGCTTGATGGGAAAAAAGTGAGGGAACACTACAACACTCTTACGATATCATCGCTAGGTTCAATATTACCGGAGCAGACTTTAGTGACCTCTTTTATCAACTTGATGAGTAAAACAAAATATCCTACCACAAAGTTGGGTAATGCTGAAAAAGAACAGGTATGAATTTGGAATATTGCTTTATTAAAATTATATATTTTAATTCAGGTATTAAATCTAGTCCAGCATGAATTTTTGTAACAAATTCTCAAACCACAGAATATTAGGAAATGGTATCCACAAGTCATGGGGGACTGCTGGAAAGAAATAATATTTCAGGCTTGAGCAACTTCTTTGACGTGCCCTGACTTCCAGAAGCCTGGAGACATGGATTCCACCTTAATAAATGCCAGGTGTTCATTTTACACGGAATCTGGAATGTAATTAAAAATAGACAGGATTAGATCCAAGAAGTAATTTTGGTTTGGTTAGGAGTTATGATGTTCAGTTTGCCAATATACAAAAATATACCCTGAAATATGGCCAAGGAGAAAATAATGTTTGCCCCTCAACCTTTCCACTGAAGTTCAAGAATTCAAACCCTCCTGAGAACATCATGCCAGCTGACATGTTGGGTTCTGTCACTCTCTGGCTTAAAACCCTTCAATGGGTGCTTACAATAAAATCCAGACTCTTAAATGTGGGCTTTATGGCTCTCCCTTAGTGCCTCCTCTTCTTTATTTTTAGCCACTCTGCTCATTGTGCTGTCCAGTCATTGCCAATTTCTTTCAAACTCTGTCTCTTTTCCATTGCCTCTTGCTGGAAGACCTCTGCTGCAATGTTGTCTTCCCCCCATATTCTCTCAATCACCACACAGCCTCCTCTGGCTGGGTAAGTATCACTCATCCTTCAGTCTTGCTTGGCTATCACTGTCTCCAGTGAGCCTTTCCCTGACTCCCAAGTCTGGGTTAAGAACCTCCTCAGAAAGCCCCCACTTTCCTCTGTACTTATTGTAGGGCTTTATAATTGCTTGTTATATGGGTTTTGGGGGTGTTTTTTTTTTTTTTTTTTTTTTGCTAGTTTTTAAGTTCTATGACAGCAAAGACGGGTTGCTAATTAGCGAATATTTGTTGCGTGTCTACTCTATGCTAGACACTTGGGATACTGTGTTAACACAGATGTAAAAGATCTTAGGTCTGCCTTGCCCAACACTGCATCCTAATACGAAGCATATGCTTTTCCTCTCAGATAAAATGTATTTATGATGGAAGATGCTTGTAGGGATAGCTTGGATCTTTTCAGTCGCTGTACATACATGAAGCAGGGCAACTTCCAGAGGGTGGAATCCTGCTCTCCTGGAGTGGAATCAGAGTGGTACGGAGGGCAACCATTAGAGACTGCCTCCTGCTCAGCTAGATCAGGCAGTGCCTGTGGAGGAAGACTTTGGTGGACTTTTGGAAAACAAAGTGCCAACCTGTATACTAGGAGCAAGATATTGTCTTTGTCCTCTTGGAAACAAGATGTTTCAAAATACCCTAAGCATGAATCCTGGTGGTCTTGATGGTACTTACCCCTGCCCCCACCCCCATTAATAATGAATGTATTAGCTAACACTAACCTATTATAAGATTCCTTCCCTGTATGATAGCTAATTTACTTAATAGAACTCCTGATAGGTATTATGCATGCCAAGAAATCAATGAAATTAGACATGAAGCAGTCTAGGAATATCAACTGCAGAAGGCTGCCGTTTGTACTCAATACATTTAAGTTTGCTGAAGACTTACCATTTAGACTCCATCTCTGTGGTATTGTAACATCTGGACTAAAGTAGGCATCTCATCCAATTATTCAAATATATTGATATGTAAATTTAGACCATCAGTAAGAATGAAGTGAGATGATAAATTAACCCCTAGGCACTCTAGATTTTGAAAGCCCTGTTTCTCTCTGGTATAATTTGTGCTGCTGTATCAATTCAGAAAATATTTCATTTGCCATAGATGTACTGAGGTAAGATAAATTATTACCATCTGGGTGATTGACTCTCTAATTTTCTGCTACTGTAAGTGCAACTCATATATGTAAGAATCTTTGCCCATTAAGCAGATTATATCATTTTATATCTTTCTTTCAATCTAAGAGCCACTGGTAAAATGAAAGAGGTTCAGAGACAGAAAGAAGAAGAAGAAAGAAAATGGAATATTATATCAGATGCTTGAGCTTAAGAAAAGGGAGCTTAGGGTGTGGTGATGACAAGGAAAGGTTATATTTTCAACTACTACAACAGGAAGTCAATAAATAATACTTAAAATTTATGTATTGAGAAATATCAGTTAGAAATAGTATTATAAATATGGAGAAAATAGTGGGGATGGGGGGAAGCTATAAGAGTTGAAAGTTGTCACCTTGGGGCCACGGGATAGAGTAAGACAGAATAAGAGACAGCTTTTCAATGAGAAACTTCTAGCTTTATGTGATTCCTGAAATAATGTGCATTTTATTACTTGGATAAGAAAAAAAATAACTTAAAAAAAGAAAACTGCCTTTGGGTTCCTGGGATAGTAAGGATATTAGCGTGAAAGAAACTTTGATTTTATAATTTTACATACACGAAATGTCAGGGTCTCCTTGGTTTGTCACAAGGAGGTACATAATCATGTCTGGATTGGTGCATCATTAAAACCACCGCAATAGTTTTATAGTAAAAAGGAGCTAACACAGAAATTCAGGCCACAAAAGGTTATATTTTGACTCTTTTGCAAACCCCAACACAGTGCCAGAGGGTTCTTTACAAGGATTCTTTCTGTCTTGTTTACTGCTATATTCCCAGTGCCTAGCACAGTGCCTGGTTAACATTGGTGCATTAGGAGTGGCCATTTAAGAAAAATGTACGGAGATTTCAGAATGGTACTTAATAAACTATTTCTGAATTAACTGGAGGGGCCAGAGAGGAAGAGGAGGATATCTCAACTTGCAAAAGGCCAAATATAACTGAGAGAAATTTTTTCCCTTTTAAGAAATCAAAACATGGGGGAAATTAAGGCCAAATCCCTTGTAAAGGGAAATGAGAATAAAATAAATTCAGAGTGCTATATCTGTGAATTTAATTTGCTTAGTTAGTCCTTTGTGCATGGAGGGAATGGAGTTTATGAACTAAGAGGGCAAGTCCATATCTCACATATGTTATTCAGGTGGATATTTGAAAATATAGAAAAATAGTAAAGGTTTGGTCATCCAATATAGATGGATAATAAAATGTATATCTGCATTCAAAGGAATGAAGTTGAACCCTTATTCATACCAGAACAAAAATTAACTCAAAATAGATTATAGACCTAAATATGAGTTAAAATCATAAAACTCTTAGAATAAAGCATACTTATAAATCTTCATGGCCTTGGATTAGCATTTTCTTAGATGTGACACTAAAAGCCAAATAACCAAAGGAAGCAAAATAAATTAGTCTTCATCAAAATTACAAACTTTTATTTTCCAAAGGACACTAACTACCAAGAAAGTGAAAAGACAACTCATCGAATGGGAAAATATAATTGCAAATCATATATATAATAAGTGTGCAGTATCCAGAATATATAAAGTATCCATAATATACATAGTAGCCAGAATTCTTACAATTCAACAGTAAGGAGAGAAATTACCTAACTTAAAGATGGGCAAAGGATTTAAAATAGACATTTCTCCAAAGTAGATATAAGTAACCAATAAGCACATAAGATGTTCACCATCTTTAGTCATTGGGTAAATACAAATCAAAACCACAAGATGCTACTCTCTACCCACCAGGATGGCTATAATCAAAACAAAACATAAGAATGATTAACCTCTTTGGTCATTTATTGATACCTTAAGGTATCCAGATAAAAGCACGTACAAAGAGGGTCAGAGGATCTCTGTCTCATCCTTAGTCTTATGGGGAACTCTCAGGACATCCTGGACCAGGACTTTGCTCAGATATGCATATCTGGACCATGCATTCTGTTAGCCTGTCTGTGGCTGCCACAGGTCTTTGGGATGTGCAGCCAGGGAAACAGTTGCCTGGAGAAGCACTTGACAGAAGAACACCACGAAGGGGTGTGAATCACGACCCAAAGTACAACTTCTGTCTTTCACCTAGTTTTAGAAAAAGAAGAGGATAGGGTTGGAATGTATGACTATAATAATCTTGGCTCTGTATGGACCGTGTTCAATGTACTTAATTCATGTAAAGAAATGAACTAATATCTATGTAGAGTACATTCGCTGATCATTTTTGTTACAATATTTTCAAATAAACAAGATCAGAAAATTATAGAACACTTATTTAACATTGCCTTATCATTTTCTTGTTTATTCCAGAAATGTTTGATATAGTTGTTTGGCCATTTTTGCTCCCCTCATTACAATATTTATTTCATCAAATAGATGTTCATCACTTTCCATTCTCTGAAAGGCACTAGTGTAGTTTGTGCTCGTATGCCCTGACCTTTGAAAAAATTCATAATTGAACCAGTGAATGCTGTTCCCTCATTTTCCAACCTCAAAGCTAGCAAGTAACTGCTAGAATCATCTGTGACCTATAAAAAGAATTCTAAGAAGCTTATAATTATTAGAGAATGGTACTGTTTTCTGCAAATCAACTAGACACTGAACATCTTGTTCTAGAAAAAGTAAATAACAGGAATAAAAATATAATTCCTCTATCTATAATTTCCCTATAATCTATGACTAAAGTTATACTTAAACGCAATCAGAAAATATTTCATATTTAATATATTTCTATTATTTGCCAAAAAATCTGCTCAACATAGAGATTGAGAAATGAGTAAATACCTCATAGCTTAGTGATGGAGATAGATATATAAACCAATAAATTTAAATTCATTCTGATAATTTTCATAACAAAACCATGCACACAATACTGAAGAAGAGAGTGTTTAATTCTGTGGAAATGTCAAGGAAATCTCCATAATGTTAAATTTCCAACTACAGTCTCACATAGTACTGTGACTTTATCTTTGATAGCAGTTATATATCACATGTGCAAATTTCCATTTATTCAGTGATCATTTGGTTAATATCTATTTTTTCCATTAATATGTAAGTTCCATTTGGACACCAAGCATGTCTGTTCATGCTCACTATTAAATTCTCAACACCCAGGATAATGTATACAAAAGGCTCCCAATTAGTATCTCTTAAATATTGTTGAATATATGTAGAAAACGTATTTCTTAAAGAATACATCAGGATACTAAACTTAGCTGTTGGAAGTAAATTAGGGTTTTGCTAGGAGATGTAGGCAAAAAGAGGAGGACATTACAGGCAAAGAGTATAGCAGTATGGCAAAGAAATGAAGGCACTTGTGCTTGGTGCTGGGGCATAAAATCTGAGATGAGGTTTGAGGAACGTGTGATAGGAAGCAAAAAAGGGGGAATGCAGAACATCAGAGATGTTATGCTAAGCAATTTCAGCTTTTATTGCAAGAGTTATAAGAGAGTGAGTCACTAAAGCATTTTAGGCAAGTAGGAAATATGACTAGACTTTCCTTTAAATCTCAGAAAGACCAGTTTTTTACAGTTCCATGTTCATTAGGCTTTTTAGGTTGTAAGGAACAGAAGTTACATAAGAGAGTTTATTATAAGAATAAGCGTGACAGTAAGGGAATTTTCTGTCAACAAACAAATGGATAATATGGACAAATATTGGATATGTTTTATGACTTTGGCAAGAGCAATTTTATTGATGTGGTAAGAACAGACACCTGATTATAAGTGGAGGACTTAATTGGTAAGGAAGACATGGAGATACTAAAAATGAACTACATTTTCAAAAAAGCTTGAAAAGAGAAAGAGGCTTCCAGGCCAACATGATGCTGAGGATTTATCCCTTAAAAAAACCTTCCCAGTGCATAGCAGTGAAGGGTAAAATCATAAACACGTGGGTGTGCTTGCTCACATACACACACAACTGGATTCAAATACAAGAGAAATATCTATGTGGATGAGAAACAAAACAGAAACAGAGTAGCAAATGGAGGCTAAAGTTAGTTTTCTGGGTTTGTAGTTGTGGCAAATACTTCAGCAATGCTGAGCCAGAAATCATTAAAAGTAGTCCTCTCAAAATGGGAAGGACTTGAGTTTTACTTTCCGTTTAGAACCCTGGATTTTTGTGAAACTCCCCCATTTACAGAAAGAATCAAGGGACACAAAATATCTATCAGCTTGCTCAATAGAGCTAAGAGTATATAGCAATTGTGGGTTTAAGAAGGCATTGGGGGAAAAAAAAAAAAACAACACTTTTGTTTCCTAAAACTGAGTGGTGCTGTCTTTAGGCTTCAGCCTGCATTCAACCAGTCCATACAGGCAATTACTTCAAACTGTGGTTACAAAATCAGGTCTTATATTGGAGAGTCAAAGTGTACAGAGACAATTAGAACCCCTAGACCAAGAAGGGTGAGCAGTGTGGGGTAGAGGTTTAGCAGAATGCATGTATGTACATGAGGTGTGTGGGGAGTGAGGGAGTATGTATGGGAGGGAGAGAGAGAGAGAGAGAGAGAGAGAGAGAGAGAGAGAGAGAGAGAGAAATCTTATTCAAGATAAACCAAAAATTTCAGCACATATGAAAGAAATGTAATGCTAAAAAACATGATCAACAAAATCAATAATCAGCTAGAGAAGTTCTTCCATATGATGAAGACTTTTAAAATGTTAAGGATGAAAAAGAGATAACTGAAACGTAATTTTTTTTAAATAGAATAGAAAAATTGTTGAGCAAAAACAAACAGGAACATACTAAGATCAGAGATAGATAATAGGTTGAGTAGTTCCCAGAATTACAGAAGAATTGAGTTTAAGGGACTCCAAGAAGCAAGGAGATTAAATAAAAACAAATCTACACTTGAACACATTATAATAATCAAGAGAGATGATCTTAAAAGCTAGCTGAGGAAAAAGAGTGATTATTTACAGATAATAACAGTAAATATAATAGTAGTTTATTTATCAGCACATTAGAGACCAGAAGAAATTAGGTAAAACCTTCAAGTAGGCAAGGAGTCTAACCTCAGTGATACCAGGATGGTATTCTGTTCCTGCTGATGCTGTGATAGAGAGTCATATAGAGAGTCCTGCAGAGAGGAGAAAAGCATAACCAGGTCCCTATTCAAGCAAAGAGAACCGCATCCCCAATGGCACTGCCGGCCCCAGCTGGTCTCAAGCACTGGAGGGACACATAGAACATGCATTCTAAAGCATGGGCTCTCAGGCACAGGGTCCCTGATTTCCAAGGTCTAAGGGCAGTCTATGCAATGCGGACAATACTTCTGAGTTTGATCCAAGTTCCCAATTCTAACTGAGCTGAATTCCTCCAAGGTTCAGGTCTCAGGATGGCAAAGGCAGTAGTAGAGCTGTTCCACCTTGAGCATCAAAAGATATGAGATGATATACAAGGTTGAGGGTTGGTTATTGAAAGAGAAAAGAGGACACTTCTCCATCAAATACATTGTTCTTATTTTGCGCTATCACAGGATGTTGATTATTTTGGTATTAACATCCAAGACCCTACTGAATATACAATAATTATTATTACATCAATAACTGCTCTTTAGTTACTTTGCCTTCAAGAAATTTACAGGAACATTTAATTAAGTAGGAAGGCTTGACAATGCAATACATTTCTGAGAAGTTGTAGCATGCTACAATGGTGACATAAGGTCAAATGCCAATGGTCTTATCCTCAAATGAACTGTAATAATTTCCCTGAAATACACTCCTTGGAATTTGCAATTGTTATGAAATGGTATTTATAATTAAAAGAAGAAACTAGCACAGTGTGCTAGACTAGAATTAAATTAGAAAACTCCAATTTATTTTGAAGCGCAAAATAATACAAAGGGAAGAGAACTAACGTTATTCTAATGTCTGTTGAGAGCATACTATACTGGACAATTTTACTTTAGCATTTAAGTTAGAACTCACAATGACACAATGAAGAATGGTCATTAAAACCACTAGGAGATTTCAGTTTTCAGCAATGTTCCCCAATGAACAGATTTATCAAAACAGAAAAAAACATCAAATACTTTCAACTGCCTATGGCTAGACATATTGGAGAACACATCCAGGACACAGCTACATATATATAATCAGGCTCAGGGATGATGAAACTCTTCCAGCTACCCCATTAACTCGTCCGCCTTTGCAGCAAGTTTTATTTGCCTTCTCATTATAATGACTTAGATATACCTTGTCTCTGTTTTTGTCTTATTTGCTACAATTCAAATAACATTTTCTATAGTTTTTAAATTCAAACTCAAAGAAAAAGTAGGGAACCGCGTAATACATTAAAAATCGATCTGTCAATGGTGCCAGAAAATTCCATAGTATCCTATGTCTAGACATTATTTCCAATAAACTGAACTTCAGTTTACTTAGCTAAAAAATGGGTATATTCATACCTACCATGAAAAGTTGTACACATTAGGCATACCTTTGTTAAAGTTTTTGCATAGGACTTGGTATAAGGCAAAAAAATCACAATGTATATATAGTATCACTTATTTTTATTACTGAGTTTTGGATCTGGTATTCTTGGCCAAATATCATCTAGTACAAGGGGTAAGTGTCATATACCTGAATATCTCACAGATTATTGGCCAAGTTTTGGGCCAGCGTAGGCCGATATGATGGTCATGAGAAACACAGTGATAGCAATGACTGTCTAACTCAGCTGCTTAACAAGGTGCTGGGAGGTTTCAGACTTTATCCTAAAGTGGGTTGGCATTAGTCTGCAGTTCTGCCAGTTCACTGCAACATCTCCAAAAGGTCAACTGGTGGCACACTTGCCCAGCTCCAGGTATCCTTTTATAAAGACTCTGAACAGTGTGTATGGTCCATAGTTTACATAATAATTCACAATAAATGCTTTTACTATAAATCATCCAATACTGTCTTTTCTCTTTTGAAAAGAACTCATTAATGGACTGGGTCCCATAAATGAAAGAACATCTCTTGCCAAATTTGACACCTACTCTAAATTGACAAATCTAAGCTTTGAAGACAATCTAAAACATTTGGGATTTTGTGATCATCTACCCTTGACCTAATCTAATTTCCTGTTTTAGAGAGGAAAATTAATATTAACCCTCATTAGAAAATCCCCAAAGATTTTTCAGACACCACTGGTCGTCTTCAAACCAAAAGCTAGAAAAACAAGCATAAATAAACCAAAACATGTGGGATTTATTTCCTTTAAAATGTACATTAATTATTTTAAGTTCAGGCAAAAGGTTATTTGAAAAATTCTAAGAGTTGTACCAAGCCAGAAACATCTATATATCATAGGATTGTAGTAAGATTCTTGATTTCTAGTGTGCACACATGCACACAATATTGTAATTGTACTCATTCCTTAAAAAAAAAAGTATTAAGAAACAAAGGTAATATAAAAGCCCTTGAAGACCTAGAATATGATCATTAGTATAAGGAATCCCAAATATTTCCAAGTAACTTAGAAAAGACAATTGACTGAGGGTGAAATCTATGTCAACTGAATCATACAGTCACCTCCTACTTCTCATTTCTTCTCCTATGAAGTCAGTAGTAATATAGAGACATTCTCATAAGCTGTACTCTCCAGAAAAACTATCTGCTATAATGTAAATATTCCTCATTCTGCAGTGTCCAATATAGTATCCACTAGTCCTATGTGGCTAAAGTATGGCTGGAAATAAAGAACTAAATGTTTAATCCAATTTAATTTTGATAGCTTTAGATTTACATACCTTAATGTGGCTAATAGCTACCATAATAAACAGTAAGCTCTACAGAACAGGAATATACTTCTTCGATAAATCTCTATAACAATAATAGTAACTAATAATAACAATAAATACCTAACATTTGTTAAACATCTCGGGCTTTGCCTGTTTATTCCCCCACAGAACTAATTTCCATTATCATGTGTGTCCTGGATGTTGGTAGACTTACTCTTGGTAAGATCCCATCCTAATATAATCAGAAGCAACAACTCTGGTGGTATAATGACAAGCAACAGATCTAGGAGAACAGAACATAACAGTTGATAGAAGTACTGATGAGCTCAGTGGACCAGATGGGAAATTTCATGCAAGCGAAGTGCAAGGCAGAAAGAATATTATGGACCAAGAAGGTAGTAGGATAAGAGTCAATGTTGCTCTTGCAAAATATCAGGATGTAGGTAGTCTTGATATGGGTCACATTCTAAGTTCCACTCCATGGAGTCCTCTGAAAGGGAGAGAAGAAAATGAGCAGTTGACAATGAACTTCAAAGAGTGTGTTATAATCTCAGGTTTTAACAAGCTGTTGGGATTGAGATAGGAATATTTGCAAGTGAAGAAGAGCTTGCCTTTGGTGACTTTGGAGTCATACTTTACTCCTCTCTTTCTCTCGCACTGCTTGCCTGATCTCTTCAGCAAATCCTATTGGTTATAGCTCTAAAATATATGCAGTCTAACCGCTTCTCATCACCTCCATTGGTCTGAGTCACTATCATCTCACACATGGATTATTGCAATTGTCTTCTCACTACTCTTTTTGCCCCATTACAATCTTATCTTAGAAAGTCATACAGTGATTGTCTAAAAAATAAGTCAGATGATGCCACTCTCTGCTCAAAGACTTTCAATGACTTCTATCTATGGATAAAAGCCAGATCCTCTAAGTGGCCTACAGATCCCCACATGACCTGATCACTTGACCGCACTTTACTACTCTCTGCGTTAGTCACTCTATTCCGATCAGACTGGTACCCTGAACATCCCAGGATGCTCCTTTTTCCGGGCCCTGCTAATCTCTCTTACCCTAGATTCCACAAAGACCATCTTCCTCTAAAGTCATTTTCATAGAGAAGCCTTTCCTGATTACCCCATCTTAAATTCACCACCCAAACTCCTACTATCCACTTTTCTCTCTCTGTCTGCTTTTTTCTTCATAAAACTTATCACAATCTAATATACTATTTTTCACATTTTTTTAATTTCCTAAATCTCTCCATTAATGTAAGCTTCATTAATACAGGAATTTTATTCTTTTCTGTTCATCACCATTTTCTCAGCATACGGAGAATTTCCTGGCAGGTAGCAGCACTGAAATAAATTAATACAATGAAGTCATAAAGCTTTCTGGATGAAAATTTGATGAAACAGAAATTTGATAAACCCCTAAAAGCTAATTGTTGGGACAAAGTTTGCATGTGTTTAAACTATTTTACTTTTCCTCAGATATCTGTTTTCCCAATTTCAATTAACATAAGTGGCGCACGGCTATATTTCATTTTTAAGAGAACTTTTCTCCAACTAAGAGAGCACAGATCTTGTTTGGCCACACTTGAAAAATGTAGACGCATGGAATGTTACCGCTGGAGAGGGCCTGAGGGAACCCACTCCAGGGGTCCTCAAACTATGTTCCCACAATAGCTAAGCCAAGCTTTCCCACCATAAAATTGAAGAATGCAATATTTCCCACCCCCAATTTTCAGAAACAGAAAGCTAATAGAAAAAATTTTCTCAATTAAATTTTTTCTCTGATAAATTTTGCTTAAGATGTTGGTACTGCAGCCACTTATCAACTAACAAGTACCAATGTGTCAAAAATCAATAATGATGCAAACAGATGAAAATAGAAAAACCCAGAAATGTTTATTGAAACAGCTTGATTTATCATAGGTGCATACAAATGGTAATGATTATATTTTGCCTCTATGTAATCGTATTTCTAACTAGTACAATTTCTACTAGTCTGTCTGATAAATTAAAAGTTACATTTACATGGTATTCCACTAAAAATGCACTTTAGCTGAAAAACACATTCGAACGCAGAATTTTCTCATATCCAATGAGTTTGAGAACTTCTGATCTAGTCTAGGTCCTTAATTCCACAGATTCAGCAATTCACATCCAGTAGAAAAGACTTCCCCAGGCTCACATACTTAGTGACAAAAATAGATAACTTAATAAATCTCTTTTTGCGTAACTCTTCCTTCTTCATTTTAAGCCTCAAGGATTCAACTCACTTTTTAAAATTCTCAACACTTACTGCAGGAGATAGCTACTAGAAAATCTGTCTCTTGAATAGGGTGAAGTTTCCCTGACATCCAATTCCCTTTATTTTTCCCAAACAAGCTTTATTTTTCTAATCTCTATGTAAATAATATGTTTTAAAAACAGAGAAAGTTACAAAACTACTCAGAAATATAAACAGAAAGGGAAAGTTTTACCTCATTTACTTTCAGACATAGTTATAAACTAGACATAGTTATAAACGAACTGTTTCCAGGCCCAAACAGGTTTTTCTTGAATAATTTGGTAGAGAGTGGGGAAAAGGCCAATGTATAAAAATTAGATGATTTCCAGTTTTAAAATATTCTAAATTTCTGACTTTTTAAAAAATACTAGAAGATAGTACTATACATTCTTGAATGGTAATAATCATTGGGATCTAAGTAGCAACCATTCTCTTTGTGCGAGGCCTAGAGTTTCCTGTTTACGCCAATTCTCTTCACCCTTTCACCAACATGTGTCAGTTTCCATCTATTATCTAATTTTATGTGTATTTTAATTTTTTTGTAGTGAAATACGTCTCTGTCCCCGTGTTAGCATCAAGACTGAGGGAAAAAATAAACTGAGACTGTAATGATTTTTTTTAAATAAGAGGAATTACATTTATTTTGTATAAGTGAAGACTACTCCTATATGTTTTAATATGCATATGATGTGTATCTGTGTGACAACAACTTAAAGTAGATTTTTCATACTCCAGTCCTTGGCTTTATTTGCGTTTCTGTCTTACAGTCATGGTTACTAAGTCACTTCATAGATAGTAACTGAAAGCCACCAGCTTCCTGTTTGCCTTTTCTCCTGAAAACTATTTATTACTAAGACTGCAAACCCATAGTAGACATATGTGTCATACCTAATGTCTCTAAAACTTCCTTGCTCACCACCTACCCACCTCACAAACACACAAAAATACTCGGAAATTGCATGTTCAATAAAATAGCTCTAAACTGTTCTTTGCAGAGGAGTAGTCAGGCTTTGTGACATTTCTGAGCACTTAACCTGAGGTACTGCAGCTTAGATTAACTTCTGAGTCATGAAGTGGCCTGGCTTTCCACTGAGGCAACCAGACTTGCTCCCTTTGAATTTTTTTAAAAATATTTTTATTTTTATTTTTGTAAAATGTCAGTTTTTGATTTTATGAGGTGGCTAGATAATAATGAGAATAGAAGAGGCAGCCAGAAAGAAGCAGAGAATTAAAAAGAAAACTTGTGGGCCACAGAAAAAGGATTGGTGTTTCTAATCCCTGCCACTGTGGCCAAATGATTGTTCTCTCTCTCTCTCTCTATATATATATATACACATACACATCATCCTATATATATATACACATCATCCTATATATATATATATATATATATTATATATATATACACACACATCATCCTAAATTATATTGTTATAATCAAAAAAGCCTTAATTACTTTTTTTTTTTTTTTACATCTAAGGAAACTGTCTTATGCCAAGTGATTCTTACCTGTATGAATAGCCCCTTGTTTCATGTTTTGTTTTTTTTATAGTAGTTCATGTGACCAGAAATCCACAGCGTGGGTTGCATGAGTCTTTTATTAATCAGATTGGTAAAATATAGCCAATAAATAGGCAAAACATGTCAAAGTAACCCAAACATCGTTTAATAAATTTTTTAAATATAAAAGGTTTTTATTAATCCAGTGCTATTAACAAGTCAGTGTTGATCATGTTATGAGAATGCAGGTGTGTATTTAAAGAAAGGCTACAGAACTTTTTTCAGGGTTCATCCCAATTCTGAATCTAGGTTGACATCATCAACAATGACTTTCAGATATATTTGATTGTTTCTGCTAGGTTTTTGCCCAGTTTTGTCACAGAGCTGAGTATTTCATTCATTTGAAGATTTCTATATACACCTCTAGAACATCAGAGTTTATGTATCAGATTATTAATAAGAGTTCACTAGTTTCTTTGGATGTTGAGGCATGTAGGTAAACCAGATTTGTGATTATCTGGGAAGATATTGAGGTTTATCTTCCAAGGATTTCTGCCAAAACTTAAAGTGTGTTTCATATTTCTTATAACTTGAGAACTTCCTCTGAATTTGGACCATCATTAATATCAACATATCTGAAAATATGGAAAATCTATGACTTTACTAAACTCTGGGCGGATCAGAAAAAGGAATTAATCTTCATTTACACAGCTCCCAAGTTTGGTTCGAATCTGAATATTTCACTTCCTTGAAAAAAGTAAAGCTCTTTTTATCTAGTTTGCTTTTCTTATAATTAAGTTTAATTTGTGGTATGTTAGAGTCTCAGTAAGAAACCCTTGTGCCATGAACTGAGGAGTCTGACAACTTAGCCTCATAGCTCTTCTTAATTCAAAAAATTATTTGGTATCAACACATAGTTTAATTCTTTTCAACATGTTTTCACCTCTTACACAGATGACAGTACAAAAATAAGCAAATTGTTTATATATTGCTTGTAATCCTTACCTACACTCGTAAGGTATGATCTTGCATAGAAAAATGATTTATAATGTTAATAATTCCCTTCGTCATGTCATAAAATGAACCTGACTTGGAAAGCTCATAGCAAAACTTGCCAGATGAACTTAGACACTGCACTGGAAGTCAGGTGGCCACAGCTGATCTAACTTAGAAAATTTTCTTTACAACTTCCACGCCTTTTATTTTTCCCAAGCTTGGTGGACCGGTTTCTTGCATTCTGTAGTCCTTGTTTGCCATCCACCTCCCTTACCCAAAACAGAAGCAACAGACAAAAGTGCTATCATATGCCAATAGTTTCCTATAACCTACGTAAAACCAGCTCATAAAATCCTAGGCAACCTAACATAAACAAATAGTAATACAACTTTGCTCACAGTCCTTATTTGATTCATGACTGAAGTGACAACAGAAACACTATTTTTAAACCAGCTCAGCTGGTATGTTTCTATGTGTGATCTAGGAATTCTAATCTCTCTCTTTGTATTTTTCTCTGGCTCATGATGAGCCCTATCCACAGCTATGTTATAATGTAGACATTTACTTTCCCTATTGGATTCTGACTTAGTATTTACTTTTTTTTCCTATCACTTGCTTAAACTATAATGTTTAACTCTCATCTCATGAATTTCTTTACTATTTTCTCTTTTGCTCTTTACATTCCTTGGGTTCTCCTAACTTCTGGGCCCAGGTCAAGGGGCATAGTTTATTTCTATAATCCACAGTCACTTCTTGAGGACCCATGGAGAGGATGACATTGGAAATGGACTTTAAGGATGGTCAAATTCTAATGAGAAAAGATGGAGGCAAATATAGGTTGACGCTTTTGTGTTCAAGATACCCCAAATATGCAAGGCTTCTGGGCTGCCAGAAAGTGACCTTATTTATCACCTGTAAGGCTTTTCTTGTAAACCATAAAACAGATATCTGACCATTTTCCTGGTAGGGCTTTGTAGGCGTTGATCCCACATAAAACGTGCAACCCTTATTCATTAATGATGAACTTGTTATGCCCGATTAAATGAGACTATTCTCACATATTCTCCAGAAAATGCAAGCAATTTGGTTACCTAATCATGTTATTCAACTATATCCTGAAAAAAAGATGGACAATTTTTATTGTAAGTTATTATTATTACTAATATGGCAGAAAGAAAAGGAGAGAGAGAGAGAGAGAAAGAAAAGAGTAAAAGGAATTTCTCTGAATTCTGAAGGTCAGTAAGAACAAGAAAGCATATAAAGAATGTTCTGCTAAATTAATTATTAAAGAAAGTTTAAGAATAAAGAGAAAGGATGTTCAACCTAGCTCTTATCTTTCTTCATCATTTACAGATGAGTTTCTCAGGTCTCAGCTTTTACGTGTCAGCTTAAAGATTTAAGTTTCTGTGAAGCTCTCACGGACTTCCTGGATTGGGTTTACTGTCCATCATGTGTGTTTTTATTGTACTGTTTATCCATGATAAACACTAAACATTATTATAAAGACTAAAACATTATTTATAATAACAAAAATTGGAAATGACTTACATGACCAACAGAAGAGAACATGGTAAATCTATACGATGAAATATAGTAACTAAAAATAATAGTTTAATGCATATTCAATGGCATGAAAATATGTTCATAATAAATAACAGATTACATAATGAAATTACATAATTAAAAAATAGATCACAAAAACATAGTATGCATGATCACATTATTATAAATAATCCATGCAGACATATATACATCATAATAAGTTTGAAAGGCCCTAAATATTATAAATATGTTATCACTTGATAGCAAGATTATGTAATATTTTACTTTTATTTATTGTCTAATTTATATACATTTTTTACTTATTGTCAAATTTGTATAATATTTGTTATCTAATTTGGATTTACATATATTTCTTTTATTATAAGAGGAACAATTAAAGTAAACATTTCCTGAGCAAGTAATTGGTAATTTAAACAATAAAACATGATTCGTTCAATGAAAGCACACAAATATTCTTTCCTACCCATCACTCTAGATGGAGCATAGAGTTTTAAAATGGAATATCACAAGATTTATCTTTTCTGTTTAAGATAATGAAACGTCTTTCCCTTCTCCCTTTTCCCTTGGAAGGCTAGATTAAAGGTAATCCTCATAAACAGACATATTAAATTGAACTCACAGGTTCTCAAAATATTAATGAACTCGGCACTCTATTTCTAAAGGCCAGATGTGCTTTTTCTGGACACTTGACATCAGTTTTCTAGATTCTATCTAGCACAGCGTTGTCTCTGAACACAACCCAACCTCTCCTGGCTGATTTTTCTGTAACTTCAGTTTATGTACTGTAAACAAAGAAGTGGAAACCAGTTGACTCATAGGTTTTCTTACTTGAGTCTTAGGCACTCCATCTAATAACCAAATTTGTTGATGTGATTTTATTTTCTCCAACTATAAAGAGATATTTAGACACAAATCTAAGATGAAAAATGAATCCTAATAAGCTTTGAAGCTCCACAGTTAAGTGTATGTAAAAGACAGAGAAGCCTCAGTTTGAAAGAGAAACTAATTTTTTGTTGTTTTGATTGTTTGTTTGTTTTTATACCAGTACACTAATAATGACCACAAAAAGTCTATAGTGAGGGGAGAGTCAGGAGATAGAAAACTAGACTGTTACCTATTCTTGTGGTTTAAGGAATGTTTAAATCTTAGAAACACACACTTAATTTGATCTTTTAAAGTTACTTTTTATATTGTAGAAGACAGTGCCAGATCCAGGATAAAATGATGGTACTAATTGTGAGTGAAAATGACTTAAATCTCTAAGCTCTTATCCCTACCCGAATAGCTCATGCTACTTGTACAAGCCATCCTGCTAATCCTTTGTATCTCTAGGCCCACAGGGTGGAGAGATGAGTAATAAAAGGGATTTATTTCATTTTCTTGTTCTCACATTCTCCTTCTTCCTACAACTGTCATGTGTTCACACCACGGTTTGTTATTATTGAATATTCACCTCTGCAAATAACTCATCTTCAATGCAACTTACTCTTGGATTTGCTTTCCCAAAATAACTTTGTTCCATATCCACACACATTCCCAAGCCCCCTGGTGTACACATCCATGTTAAAGTTTACTTCTATCTTTTCATATAAACTGAGGTTTATACTATGTGAACTCCACAACTTTATATTTTATGTAATCACAGGGCTGACTCTTATCAGTCAAAGGACATTAAATGTTATTTCCTCAGACAGATCTTTTCTGACCATCCAAATGAAAGTAGCCACTAGCTACTCTGCTATAATTATCTATGTAATATTTATTTCTATGTAACATGTCTTCTTATTTATACATTTATTGTTTCTTGTTTATCTCCTCCCAACAAATAACCAGCTACATGAGGGCAGAGACTCTGTCTATCTAATTTACTACCTGAGACCCACTTGGGATAATAAAGCTAAATAATCTTAAATCTGTATCTAATCTTGCCTGATAATTGTGGACTCGGTCAAGGCCAACAGGAGAATAGACATGATTAATCATTCAATTTATGACTCAAAAAGCAAGACTCTATTGTAACATAGACTATAGGAGATAGATTCATGAACAACATGTTAAATTTTGGTTCCAAAATAAAATTCAATAAAATAACAGTATCAGGCGACTTGAGCAAGCTCCTGCTAAATCATCAACACCCTAACGAAGTTCCACTGTTAAGTAGCAGTTCATTCCAGCAGAAATTTATGTTAAGAGGCAATGATTGAGTAAAACAGGGTCACAGGCCTTAGTTCTGATTTATAGAAAGTGATTAGATATGCACCTAAACAATGAATGTGAAATTTTTTTTAAATAAAGCTGTTCTTGGCATGTATGAAATACTGATCTCTATGCCTGAATAGTTTCATAACAAAAATTAAATGGTTTTATTTGACATAACACATCCTATCTGGTATAGGTCATTTAGTTTTCTGTAAATGTAGTTCAGGACTGTGATCCAAATGATAAGCAACATATTCAGTGATCACCAGTTATTTAGTGTCACACTGCATTTCAACAAAAGCCATTACATCCTGTGTGACAGGAAAATGGGTGGAGGACTTGTATATCAAACTTCCAGAAAACCTTGTTTATAAGCTGACTATTTCTGCTGCTCTGTGGTGTCCAAAACTTTTTCAGCAGGTCATGGCTTTTTTCTATGGAAGTTATCTTTATAAAACACATTGATAATTCTTTCCTTTTTTATAAAACAAAATATCTAAAACACATGCACACACATCAGCATTAAAAACTTTTTCACATAAAAGTTTTGAACTACAGAAAAAAATGTTAAGTGATAAATATTTTTATAGTGGCTTATAGTGTTTAGCTTATAGTAGGCACTCCATAAGTATTTATTAACACACTGAATCAAGAAATTAAAGCACAAGCTTCCCATATACTCTCTGCTGTTTGAGTTCTGAGATTTCTTGTAAGTTCCTGAAAAATAAATATATTTTTTAACAGAAGTTGCAGATCCTACTGATAGGCAAATGTAAAGGATTTACATATATCGCAGTTTAAATTTAAGCAAAAGCCATTCTACTTCCTGCCTCTGTCACAAAACCCTTCTGCCTCTGACCATCTGACCTATTCTGTTTTCCTCTCCTGGGAATTTAGCTCTTTATCAGCCTCACTCAAAAGAAATGAAAGAACTGACTCGTCTTCTCCTTGCCCCCCCCACCCACTCCTCAGATCTTTCACATTTGAAACAAAAGCCCCAGGTTCCTTTTCCTGAGTGTGAGCATTTCATAACCGCTCCTGTTCAGCTTCTTAGAAAACATACTCACTGTTCCTTACTTTGTGTTCTCAGAGCAGGTTGTGGGACCTTTAAATAGTACTGATCTCTATCTGGCTTGGTTTGTCTGCCTGCTAACCGACCAGACCTCCTTTTTCTTTGAAAATTTTTTTTTAATTTTTTATTTTTTGTGGTGGCATTGGTTAACGAAATCCAGTAAGTTTCATCTGTACACTTTAACAGTGAGGTGTGTGTGTGTGTGTGTGTGTGTGTGTGTGTGTGTGTACACACACACACACACACACACACACACACACACACATATATATATATATTTACACTGTATGTTCATCTCCCATAGTTAGATTTCTTTCTGTAACCATGTATTTGACCCCCTTTACCCCAGCTACCTTCCCACTTCCTTTCCTCCTCCCTCCCCTCTGGTAACCACTCATCTATAGTCCATGTCCATGAGTTTGTTTGTCCTGTTCATTTGTTGCTTTTAGGTTTATATCTATATATAAGTGATATCATGTGATCAACTTTTTCTGTCTGGCTTATTTCGCTTAGCATGATTATCTCGAGGTCCACCCATATTGTTGCCAATGGCCGTATTTCATCCTTCTTAGGGCTGACTAATGTTCCATTGCATCTATGGACCACAGCTTCTTTACCCAATCATCTATCGTGGGACACTTCAGACCTCTTCTCAATGTGTCCCCGCCCTTAGTCTATCGCCTGCATCCCTATCCCTACTGCAGCACTTAACTGAGGGCTTCACAGTGTGTGTTGATAAATGAACCAATAACAATCTGAATTTAAAGACAAGAGGATTTCCACTGATATTTTTATATGATTATTTTTATATGAATCTTGACAAATAAGGTAATTTTTAGTATACTGAACCATCAAGTAGTAGAATCTCAAGAGCAGCTCATTAAATAGCAGAACAATCTAATGGTCTTATTTCCTTTATTTCCTTTCATTGTAAGTTTTGAATTTTCTTTTTAAGCAGTCTCTTATTGTTATTTTCTTCTTCAATCTTAAACACTATATTTGTTTGACATAAGGGAAAAGCTATAGGACATACTGTAGTAACAGCAATCATAGTACTGGTCACAATTTTCTCCACGTTTTGAAAGAATAAATTCCTAGAAGAATTGGATCTCATCGGATCGACAGTGTCATTCGGTAGAATGTAGCCGTTCACTCCTACGTGTTTGCAGTTTTCTCCCTGACCCCTAGAGAGGTAAATTTAAACGACCTTCAAAATATGGGAAGAGAAGATTCACTAACAGTGCTCAATAATATTTAATCATATTAGTGCATGTTTATCTGATACCAAACATGCATTTTTTAAGGATGATTCCAGTGCCTTTTGGCAAGCAGTTTTTTTCCTAAAATGAGAAGCAGAGATGCACGCAAATGTAACACAGGAAAGCTATTTCAAATATTTTTTTCACCATAGTGAGCTATACGTGGTCTTAGCCTCCAATGTTAATTAAGATCAATATAAATTCGGTTTCAAAACATTTTCATTTTATAGAAACATAGTATTTCAGAGTTTTGACCAAGGGCCCCTCTAGTTTGGTGAGTTTTTGTCTAAGCAAAACCTGCATGCCGGTGTTTTTTAGCACAGAGTCCCTGGGCCCCTCTGAGGAACTGCTATTAGTGTAGGAACCCTCAGGAACTCGCCCCCAAGATGTGGCTCTGACTTTGATTCATCTTTGTAAATTAACTTGGACTTGAGAGCCTAAAATTAGAGAGAACTGTTAGAAAACACTCTTTACTCCCAAGTACCACCACCAATAAAATGGAGTTTAGGAGCTGAGAACAGGGACAGAGGGGAACGTTGCCTGCTTTAGTCAGGTGGCCCCACTAATGAAAGCATCATCCACGGCTTTTGAGAAGGAGTGCTCACTTATGTAAGTACACTCATATAAGTACACTTATGTAAGGCTAATTCACTGAGCAAGTCAGACAGCCAGGCTAAGAAAATGAAGCACTGGATCTGGCGTTGGTTATTTGCCATTGCTCCCTTGACCCCCTACCCCAGATCCATTCTCTGCCCTTTTCCACTCTGCTCTATATTTCAGGGGAGACTGACCCTTGTAAATGGCAGCACACAGGTCCCCATGCTCACTGGAGGGTTAGGCCAGTAGGATTCTTTGGCAGGAATTTGGAAAGCAGAAAAAGGGAGAAGGTAGCTGTTTGCTGCTGCCCTTCCTGGCTCCCTCTCACCCTAGGCTCTATCCCCACACTCACCCCACTGGCTGCTTCCTCCTTCTACAAGGACAATTTCTATTGGACACTCTCTTCTCCCCACTCCAAGACTCCAACTTTCACTGGTAGTGCCATCTCTTTTCTTTGTACCTGGAGGCTTAAGGGTGAGAGTAGTTTGAGACTCAACATGCTTTGCTGGTTTCTCCAGCCCTAAATACATATATCTGTAAAATATGTATTGAAATCTATTTGAACTCCCAGCTGGTTGCAATTTCTATTATCTTCTGGGTCATGGCTGACAGATTGGGAGGCAAATACACGTATAGATACACACATATGTTGATGTACGTGACTAGAGAGGCCTCATTCTTAGCAAGGGACTTTGATTTCTACAGGAAATTTAATAAAAACTGCAGAAACTTTCCCTTGAAAGAAGAGATAAAGGGAAGGAAGGGAGAGGAAAGGAGATAGAGGAAATTTCTCTGCCTTAGTACAATTTTTTTAGTTCTTGATGTCTGATGTGTGTTTCAATAATAAATAGACTCCAAGTTAAGTAAAATGAAGTTGAATATGTCTTCTCATCAAAATAATTCTAATTCTAAAATCCTTCATTTAGATTTTTAAGCTTTTAAACTAAGATTTCTTAATTTAGCAAATTAAGAACAAAGGGCAAACTTCAATAAATTCTCTTCCAAGTCAAAAGTTAACAACTTGACCAAAATATAAACTTATTTAAAAGCTGTGCACCTACTTAGGTAGAAAATACATTAAGGTGCTTCAACCACCTGTGTTAGTTAAAATACAGAATAATACATTTACACACATGCCAATGTCAACTTATAACAGCATCATAAAATTAACAAAAACAACTTGGGTAAGTACTTAAGAACTGTCACTATTTAAAAAAAATCTCTAAGTTCTTTGTCGAAACTCATTTATTGCTATTGAGAACCCTATCATTTCAAGGTTTATTTCCTAAATGAACGTATTCCAAGGTTTGCTTTCTTTTATAAAAGCTTTGAGATAATCAGTTCCCACATTAACGGTGAGAGCTAAAAAACATCATCATTGCTGCTATTGTCATTTCTTGAGGTTTTCAAATGCCACTTTTCATTCCAAAAGCCTCTAACCTGGTGTGCACAATGAACAGGAAACAGATGTGTCCGAGAGATTTATTCTAATATTTTGTGTTTATTTACTACAAACAGACAAAAATTAAAATACAGCATAACATAAAGTAAATTTTCTTTAAAAACTCTTTAAAATGTCCCCAGATTGTAAGCACACAGAATTTAAAAACAAAAAACAAAACCTCCAGTGTTAGATTCAGTCTTGGCAATCAATCCATTTATTGTGTGGCTCCGAATTTCCGAAAACCAAATTAGAGATACCTACCCAGCCTTCCTAATGAGAAAAATGTGAAATTCAAATTGAATAATAATGGAATAAGTCTCAATAATTATAAAGTGTCACAAAATTATACTTAATTTTTTTTATTTGAACATTTATGATGTGAAATGAATGTTTAATTCCTCTTAAATTTAGAAAAAGACAATCTTTGCAACAATGGTGAAAGACAGTGTCACCTAGAAGTGTATGAAGCTGTAGTGTAAAGACAATAAAGGAAGCAAAAGGCTGAAACATTACAAAGAGCCACGTACATAACTCAGTAGGTGAGCACTCTTAACCTCATCTTGTGGTCTGCATAGACCAGTGTCACATTGGGATGAAGTGCTGGGATCTGTGTGTGTGTGCATGTGTGCTCGCATGCATGCACAGAGTCCTACATGTGTTTTAAATGTTAGGATGCAACCAGACTCACTTTATTAGTCAAGTCATCTATTTTTTATCAATAATTGTAAGACAATCTTAGGACTCCCTTACAATTCAGTCACTTCAAGTCTCTATTTCAATTTTTTAACTTCAAATTTCATTTCATTGCTTTATAAATAAGAATTAGAGTAATTCTTAAAATAATCAACTAGAGTTAATTATAGACCACTAGAAGTTGCTTACTTGTTAGGATTTTATTTCCAGTATTCCTTCCTGTTTTCAATTTTAGGACAGCTAACTTTATTAGAATAGTTAGTTATAAACATGAATTCAATGGCATGGCTGAAAACAAAGGGAGTGTTCCTTTGTAATGCCCGCTTCCATGGTCTCCTGTTGCTATCTAAGAGTTCATTCCCACTGAATGTACTCTATGTTCTGTTTTCTTGTCTATCTCAAGCATTTTGTGAGCAAGAGATATTCTGGGTGAATTTTGTATTGTCTAACACTTTGTTTTAATTAGTGCGTATTATTGAATCAGGCTTCAATCAAATAGTAAACCAACTACTACCATTTAAACTATTTATTTTGAAGTCTGGTGGGTTGATTTTTTCATTTTGCAATTGTTGTCAGGAAAGTACTTCATGTTGCCCTCTAGAATTTTTACATGCATCAAATTGAAAACTGAAAAAGAACATTTTTTTCAGTTGTTCCTTTATTCTTTCTTTTACATAATTTTTAAATTATTTTCTTCATAGTTACCCTAGAGATTACAAATAACCTCTTAACTTAAAACAATCTAGTTGGAATTAATTTCAATAGTATATAAAAATTGTGCTCCAATATAGCCCAATTTCCTCCCCTTCTTTTGTACTATTGTTATTCAAATTTCATCTTGTTAATTATAAGCTCAACACAGTTTTATAATTATTGCTTTATGTAGTTACTTTTAAATATGATAAAAGAAAAGAAACAATACATTTGTATCCTTTTTCCCAATTACATATGAGATTACTTTTATCAATGTTCTTTACTTTTCACAGGAATTTGAGTTACTATCTAGTGTTTTTTCATTTCAGAATGAAGAACTCCTTTGGTATTTCTTGTAAGGCAGGTTTGCTAGCAATGATTCAGCTCAGTATTTCTGTATGTAGGAATGTGTAAATTTCTCTTCCTTTTTTGAAGGATATGGTTAATGGTCTTTTTCTTTCAGAAATTTGAATGTCATGATTTCTTCATGATTTCTAAAGAGTAGCCAACATGAATATTTTTATCTTACTGCTTTCATTATTATTTTTCTTCAGTTTTCTTCAAACATTCAACGGTTTACTATGATGAATCAGGGTAGGGCTCCCTTTGGATTTCTTTTCTAGTTTATGCTTCTTGGATATGAATATTAATATTATTTAACAAATTAAGAAAATTTTCAGGTATTATTTCTTTAAATATGCTTTCTGGACCATTTTCTTCCTCTTCTCCTTCTGGGATTTTCATCATGCACATGTTGGTACATTCGATGGGGTTCCACCAGGTCTCTGAGGCTCTGTTTATTTTTATTTTTTGTTGTTGTTGTTCTGTTCCTCAGACTGGATAGCCTCTTCAAGTTTGCTGGTTCTTTCTTCTGCCAGTTCAAATCTTCTTCTAGTAAATTTTTGTTTTGCCTATTATACTTTTCAACAGTATAATTCCTATTTTTTTAATGATTTCAATCCATTATTGATATTCTATATCTAGTTAGGTATCATTCTCATACTTTCATTGAATTCTTTGGACTTGGTTTCTTTAATTCTTTGAATATATTTATTATAGGTGATTTAAAGTTTTCTCTAGCAAGTCCAACGTTTAAAATTCCAAAGGGACAATTTATATTGCTTCTGTTTTCCTGTGTGTAGGCTATACTTTTCTTTTTCTTTATGTGCCTTTTTCTTGTTAAAGCTGCGTATTTAAAATATTATAATATGGCAGTTCTAGAAATCATATCCCTTACTCTCTCGGGTTTGTCGTTATTGCTCTGTTGTTGTTGCTGTTGTTGCTGCTGTTGCTGTGTATGTTTACTGAGTGCCTGTAATTCTGTAAAGTCTTTATTTGTTTTTTTATGGCTACTGAAGTCTCTGCATGATTAGCTTAATGGTCACTTAATGATTAAACAGAGGTTTCCTTTTAATGCCTTGAAACATTAAGTTTGCCAGCCTTTGCTGAAGGGCTCTCTCTGCATGTTAGGGCACATCTTTCAGTGCTTCAGCAGTCAGTTTTAAAACTCTGCTTTAGCCTTTACTTCCTGATTGCACAGAGCTTCAAGGTCAGCCAGAGGTTAGGGTCTTCTAAGATCTTTTCAGAGCATACACACAGCCCTGCATATGCACATGTCCTTCTAGATTCTCATGAATATATTGGATCTTTTCAAAGTTCCCTATGGGTATCTTGTTCTCAGGTTTTCCTTTTGCATGTTTCAATCAGCCTCTTACTAGTCCCCATAGGTATTGTTGCCTCAGGCTGTTATGGTGTTAAACAATAGCCAGTGATTTTTTTTTATTTTTTTTTTTAACAAATGTCCTTGAAATAGGGCTACTTTCACAGATCTAACTCTGAATCAGCCCAAATGAAAACAAATCTCGAGAATGGAGCTTTTCAAGGAGCTTCCATTCAGAACAAATAGTGATAATTCCCTTGCACTGAGATTTGGGGAGGTGCAAAGCTGTTCTGCCACCTGAAGTGGCTGCTAGACTACTAATTTTCAGTTACTCTTGTTGTGAGGCCATTTGCTTTCAAGGTAGCACAGAGCTAAGAGGAAGGGGATGGAAATAGAGCAAATTAAAATGCTAGCATACTGTTTTTTGAGATTCAGCTGCTTTTTTTGAGATACATATATATATGTATCTCAAAAAATATATATATGTATATATAATATATATTCATATATGTATATACATATATATAAACATATATATGTATATCTTTGTTTAATCTCAGAAGTCTGAAAAAGTTGATTATGACAATTTTTTTTTTTTTTTGGCCAATGTTCCTATGGCTTTTAGGGAGGTATATATTTTTGGAGTTATTTACTTTGTAATTCTGAAAATAGTTCTCCCTTCTTGTTTGTTTTAATATTGCACAAATATGCCTATTACTATTGTCCACTCAAAATGAGTCTTTCATTAAGACGTTTTCATGAAATAAATTCCCATCGGAAGAGTTAACTTTGACCACCACAAAGTAGAAAATTTTAAATTACTTTTCCTAACCTCTAGCAATATAAAATACAAAACAGTCTCAACATTAATTTTTATGGAGACAATAAGAAACATCTAAATATTGTTACTCTAGCTAGATTAAATTTAAGTCAAAATTTTTTATTATACGCTGTGTGTTTTTGTCAGGATGGTCATTGTGAAAATGAGCTATAAATTCTGTAAAAGATAAACATAAATATCCAGTTAGGATATGGTCAGGTGTCAGATATATATAGTTTGTAACTTACTAGGCCTTGTTTCTAAGCACTTTTACATCTAATTTTGCTAAACACCGATAATCATTTTTAGATTAATTAAAATAATTCATTTTTATAAATGTATGTAAGGGTTTTTTTTATGCCCCAACTCAAATAAAAATTTGAATCTGGTTCCAGTCAGTCCCCCACAAACACAGGTGGGGTGGGTGGGAGTGGTTATTTTCCTTTTTACATTACCACCACTCCCCCCAGGCATCCAAGTCCAACTTAGACTGTTTTAAGTGCCTAGTTATATTGTCTTCATGGGTGGTCATGTGTGGATTGACTCAAGACATACTCAGGACAACACAACAGCTGGCTATGACTGCTGGAGAACTTTTAAGTCACTGGGTCCTGATATGGATGATCTAGTTTGCTTACACAAAGCAAATGGTAGTCCGGCGGATAACAGGCAGGTATCGAATAGTTCTAGTGCAGGTGCCAGGTGCTAGCAAACAACAGTTTGTTTTAAGTGTGAATTGGGCCATATCTGGATTCTTCCCACCCTTCACCTTTGTAGTTATTCGTGGTCCATTAGGATTCCCCAATTTCTCTCAATTCTTATAACTTTTATGACTCTTTTGTCATCCAAGGGGTTCAGCGACTTTCTGTAGCTCTTCGAAAAGAAAAACTCATTCCTTTGGTCCTATGCTCTTCCATTTTCCTTTCCTTCTCAGCAGGATTTAAATTAGGGGGAAAAATAAAAATAAAGTCAATCCAGAAAAAGAAAAAAGAGAGAAAACACTGAATTATCTTTTAGTACAGAATAGTGGGGGCTTGAAAGAAAAAAATAGTCTCATAAAAGGTTTCCTTTTTTATACTTCTCATTTTTGTGACTGTGAAATTTTCCCCTGCAACATAAACATATACTTGTTTAATTAATATTATCATTTTTATTAGCCTCATCTATACACTTAATATTATAATCACTTGTTTATTACTTTTTATAGCTTAGATAAATTTAGCCATAATTCTATAGTAGGTACCTAAAATTCTTATTATTGTGAAGCACGTCTGGGCTCACAAGAGAAAAAGACTAGGTCAGTTGCTGGTATTCTGGCCTTAGTTTTGAATTTCCCCAGTCTTCCAGCTTTGCTCAACAATGTTTTCTTCTTCATTGCCTACCTGAATGTGACTTTTCATTCTTGCTTTATCTGGCACTTTTAATAGCTTTTAACTCTCAATCTCTGCTCTATCTTCCTGGCTCCCCCTGCCCGCCCACCACCACATACACACAATTCCTTTTGCTGGAGAGGGATTGACTAGTCATGGCTATCTTCCATTAAAATTTCCTGGATCTTCTTTGTTAGTGGAGGGCCTTAAGAGCAGTCTTTGCCCTATGGAACAGACTTGGATGATTGTGAGTTCATGGCTTTCTTTATCCCAGTAATCAACTTCGAGACCAAAAAGCTTAAAATGTCCAATATTGGCAGTATATCTTTACTAATTTTTAAATACCTATTATACGGCGTCCAATTGAAGAATTAAAAATTTTATTTGTCATCACAATAAATGGCTTTATTTTCATCGTCTTTAAATTTTAAAAGAACCACCAAACATTATTCTTCCAGATGCCAGACTATTTATACTCTTTTGTCAGAGACAAATATCCAATATTCCACCTTTATTCTAGTAGCTCATATATTACATTTACTTATAATAAATAATAATAAATTTCTTTAAAGAAGACATTACATAAAAATTCAGGGGATAGAACTTTCACAGTGCGTTTCATGAATTTAATATATTTTATTTCCTCTACTACAGAAATTACATTAAATCAAGCCATTTCTGGAAATAAGAGAAAAAAAATAAAAACAGTGTTAAAAACAAGTTTGAATATGTCACTCAGAACTCTGAAAATATTCTGTGCTTGTGAGGAGTCCAATTCCTTGGAATCCTTCTGAGCTACTTTCAAATCTGGTCCCAACTTCACTTGCTTATCTTAACTTTTATTCCATTCTATTCATCTTCTGTATGCTGCTTCTTGCCTAGAATACCCATATCCCCTTTTCTCAGCCTGTGAGACCCTCTGCCTACTTCCTATGAGGCTAAATTTCAGTGCTGCTATCTCGATGAAACTCTGTCTTTTTTTCTTGTTGAATTTACCTTCATTCTAGGGAATCATCTGATGCAATTTGGGAGAACATTCTAAGCATAGCTCTCGGTAGCTTATGAATTTCCTTAAGGATAGGACCTAGCACATCAACATCTTTGAATTCCCAGAACCTAAAAGACTTCCTGCCACACAGAAGTAATTCCATAACTGTTTGAATGAATGAATTACATGGAGGTGGATGCTGCAGCAAGAAAAATGAGTAACTGACTATCTTGGTATAGATTATGGTCTGGTTGAACGGATGGAAATAGTCACATAATTGTTAAACAAACTATGTCAATAGACACTTTTTCTTGAGGTATTTACTTTTTATTAAATTCTAAAGAGTATACCCTACGTATATATTTAGTGACCCAGTCCTACCAACAAGAAATACCAGTTTTCTTGGTTTAATTTCTAACTAATCATTTATTTGCTGCAATTCTGGGATTTTAGAGCCCATCTCCTTGATTCAACTTTTTAGAACTTGGTTAAAGGAAAACAACTAAATCAAGCTGCTCAAATAATCCTAGAATCACCCATTAGTTTAAAATATAATTAATTCAAATTTCAAATTAAGGGATCCAGCAACACAGCTAAAATGTTACTGCCCATCAGTGGTAGTTATTCTGAGTCAGAGAGTGCCACGAATTGAACATCCTTGCCAGGGCACCACCCCAGTACACCCTCCCCGACAGCAGCCCAAGTGTGTCACCCTTTGTTGACGTCTGCCAGTAAGTTTTAGAGACGTTTCCTACAGTGTTAAAAACCGCAACTCACCAGAATCTTAAAGTTCATTTTTTTCATCAGTACCCGTTGCCCAAATGTCTTTGGAACAGGATTCTGGCACAGACTTATTCAGGAAATAGGGTGGGAGGAATACCTAGTCTACATTTTAAGTGAAAAAACACTCACACTAGAATATTATGCAATAACCAAAAAAAAAAAAAAAGAAAAATAAATTATTGATTGCTGGTGAATCAAGCTCTACACCACTGCGACTTTATTTTGGTCATAGGAGAGGCAACCTCAAGTTCTAACAGTGCAACTAATATAGTAATTTCACTAGACTATTTAACAGGCTTAAAATGAAACATGTCAGTGTTAGAAGTGAGGACAAAACTGCTTGTTTTCTATTCCTAATTACAGCATATTTCCTGTAGGAAATCAACTGTTCAGACATGGTTCCATAGCATAGCCGTTAGCACATCTGCTTTACACACAGAAGGTCCTAGGTTTGTGCCCCAGTGGAGCCATAGTCTGTGGTTTATAGCCATGCCACCCTGAATAAACCTGATGTCTGATCTCAGAAGCTAAGCAGGATTGGGCCTGGTTAGTACTTGGATGAGAGATCACCTAAGAAGACAAGATGCTGTAGGCATAAATAATAAAAAAAAAAATTTTTTTTTTAAAGAAAGAAAGAAAATCAACTGTCCTAACCATTTTTGCCTCTGCGGAACATAGGCTTAGAATTTAATACATAGCAGGAAGTTTGAAATTATTGAACTAGTCTAGACTAAGCTGCCCGTAAGGGTAAGCCCTGTGAGTTACCATTACTGCCTTGGGGCACTTTCCCTTGAAGATACACACAGTAACATTCAGAAATCTGAATATTTGTGAAATCTTTGTAAAATCAGGAGTTCTAGACAATAGCACTTACGTTGAAGCCCCTAGAGGTGGGAAGGGGTGGGTGATGAAATACACTTTGATGTTACCTTAAAATGTGCTTGAACCTTCATATTTAACTTTTTTAGAAACACCATTTTGTATTTTTTTTCTTATTTTAAAAAGCTATTATTTTAACATACAACAATTTCTAAATTATTTACTATTGAGTAAAATTGACACCGCCCCCTCTACCCCCTCTACCCAGATGGGAGAAACTTTTTTATCCCGCCGCTTTGTGAACTAATGATCTTACTGGCAAAGAGCCCTGACATATACCAGAAGCAGAACTCTAGACCCTCTTCTATTTCAAACCCCTTAGTGAAATTATCTTCTCTTATTTCAAAAAAAAAAAAAAAAAAAAAAAAGAATCTCTTTAACGGCTAGCTTATTTAAAAAGCAAATCCTGGTGAATGCCAAAATGGGTTCTAATGTCTTAATATATACTCATTTTATAGGGATATCTTCAAGATAATTTCCTAACCCAAAGAAAATATTCTAAAGGTGAGGATTCCAGAAACAATCATAGGGACTGATGGAGATGTTTTTTGTCAAATACTAAAGTTCCCTTCCGATGCCCATCAAATTACATCAGTTCCAAGAGGGCCCATCGCTCATAGGCCCTGCCCTGTGTTTCCATTGTCTAACTCTAGTTCTCCTGCTACCAAGAAGAATGATTCATTTCTATTAAGCACTTATTTTAATCCAGGCATTGTGCTAAATTCTTTGTAGGTTTGTTTCATTTGATCTTTACAAAAACCTTCAGAGAGGGGCAGTATTTTCATCCCCATTTTACATTTGAGAAAATGGAGGCTTAGAGAAACTATATGCTTTTCCTGAATCACACAGCTACTACATGGTGGTTCCAGGGCTTGAATCTAAGCAGTCCAGCTCCAGAATCTTACTTAATTCAGTAATTTTATGTGTTATATAGATCACCTCTAAGGAGACTATTTTGATATGCAATAAATGTTTTTCTTTTTGAGATTATTGGTCAGTAATCCCAATTGCTATTCCCTCATTTTATAAACCCTGCTTTCAAAATTCTTAACCTGTTCAATTTCTAACCCCTTTGTATACTTTTAATTTTCACCCATATTCCCAAACCCTAAAAATGATTTGATCAGATTAGGGATCTTTTAAAATTGAAGAGTATATACTATAAAGTCTGGAGCTTCACAATTGCCATCAAGTGACTACATATAATCACTAGTTTGTGACCCTGGTTTTTGTCTTCTCGAAGCTTCGGTTTATTCAATGGCATGTCCTCCTATCAGTAGGGATAAAATTGGTTAAGAAAACAGCTTGCCTGACATTGATTTATGTTTAGATTTATTGAAGTTGAGGAAATGAGCACTTATTCTAAATGTAATTCCCCAGCAATAGCTATTTTCTCAGTCTCTGTATTTGTCTTGATTTGACATAAAGATCAGTCGATATTGCCATAAGATTCACAACACATATGAAAATTAACTTCCAGCTCAGCAGTGGTAGTGGTGGTTATCACTGTAAGTTTGTAAGTCCTAGAGGAGATAGAAAAATATTTAAAATCAAAGTATTTATTAACCTAAAAAAAAAGTTCCCAGTAATTATAGCCTTGACCATATTATAAATATGTTTTAATCCTACTTTATTTCAATAAGATATAACTTTATAAATTTCTTTTTTTCTAATTTAATATATTGCAATTTTCTAGGAGTCCATATATGTATATGTGTATATATATGTGTAAATATACTTATACACACACACATATATAGACACACTATTATCTATTTTTGAAAATTGAGCAATTTGGAGAAAATCTTTTTTACAATAAAACCACAATATTTTTGAATCAAATATTTGTTATAATTTAAAAATATGCATTAGTCAATCAGTATTTATTATTTATTGTGCAAAGACCAGTGAGTCATACTGAAAGGCATGTGACATAAATGAGATTATAGACAGGAAGATGAAATGTACCCAGGGAAGGTATTCCATGGCAAAGTTTTCCCAGGAACAGCAGGATACAAGTTAATGAAGATAAGAGAGATTGGAAAGCCAAACTGAGATATGAGACCACTGAATGCAGGCAAAGAAGCCTAAGTAATGAAACTGAACTATGAAAATCTGATGAGATTGAACTATGAGCCAATATAATGCAATTTTTCTAGAGATCTATTTGCACAATTTTGAAGATCAGCACTGAGAAATGAGAAAAATAAAAGCTAGAAACAAGGAAAACAGGATTTTCCATATATTTACTAACTAGTGGAACACTTCAGATATATAAATTCCTTGGGCGATGGATCATGTTACTGAGATTTGATGGCCTTCAACCTCCCAGCTCATTCCACGCAATCGTCTATTTTGTAGTTTATTTAATCATTCTTGAGGGCTTCTCCTTTCCTTTTCCTTGTGTTACCTGTACTGTGTCACCTGTATTGTGTTCTAGGCAAAGAGTCCTCCTTTGGGTGGCACTCTTGTCCTGCCTAGCCCCAGACCTGCTAGATAGAAAGACTCAATTAGTTGTTGGATTGGATTGATTGAATTGAATTGAATTGAATTGAATTGAATTGAATTGAATTGAATTGAATTGAATTGAATTGAATCGAATCAATGGAGCTGAACACAAATCCTCCACCACATGTAACCACGAATCCATTCATCCACACCTTACCTTTCTTTGAAATTCTCAAAGTTACTAAGATACTGTGGCTTTAAAAATAGCAAGTATTAGGTGAAGCTTATATGTGGTTGTGGCCCCTGACTTCGGGAGGTTGTACAACTCACCAGGCAGAGGAAGCATTGAAAACTCCTAAGGCTTCTTTCAGCCCAGGTCTCCCAGGGAGAGGCATTTTTGCCCAGTCAACTTCCCTATTCTCAGTCTCCTAGAGTAGTGGGAATGGGGAAAGTGGGAGTAACATGAACAAAACTTAGTACAGTCTTACAGAAGTCTGTAGCAAGAAGAAGAAGAAGAAGAAGAAGAAGAAGAAGAAGAAGAAGAAGAAGAAGAAGAAGAAAGAAGAAGAAGAAGAAGAAGAGACGACGACGAAAAACCAGCACCCTGAGTTCTTTATTAGATTCAATTTCAGTGTACAAACATTCTAATTCAGCTTAAACAAATAGCCCACACAACACTCCATTTCTACGAAGACTATTTTCCTCCCCCCTTTCTTCCCTCTCTCTTCCTTCTTACACTTATCTTTCTCTTTTTTTCTCCCAATCTTGTTTCTCCTTTTCTACTGCTTATCATAATCTCAAAGAAAAGCCTAGCTGCAAACACCCTTTACCACAAATCACCAGAAATGAAGCAAACCTTCCATAAGTGAAAGCAAAGCCCTCAGTGGGGCGTGTCGGAGTGGATACCCCTCGAGCGCCGGGTCCTCCCCTCTTAGTGCGAGAAGACTGTTCAGAGAAGTTCAAGTGTGCGCAGGAGAGGGAAGCGGGACCCCGACCTGCTCACTTTTGCAGACAGTCTGATGTCTTCTGCGCAATCAGACCCCAGGAAAGCAGCCTCTCCTTAAGGGCCGAGAAGTCGCGGCACTTTCAAAGAGTCCTCCCTGCCGGGACCTGGGAAGAAGTGAGGGTGTGAAGGCGGAGCCCCAGGGCCGGTGAACCCCTCCCAAGGTCCAGCCCTCGCCCATCTTCCTACCACCTTAGGGGGTTGGCACGGAGAGTGGGATCACCCTCTCAATGAAAAGCAGATGTCCCTTTAAGGTTTGCCTTGCAGCTCGTGGACTTTAGCCTAAACACGGACTCGCGAAGCTGGCTTTATTTGTCCATGTCTCGGACAGAGCCTGGGAGGCTGCCAGGGATTTCAGAGACCAAGAGCGCGAAGGGGCGGGCAATGTGGCAATCCGTCTAGGATATGAAAAGCGTGGAGCGGACTTAGAAGCATTTGCCGAAAACACAGGAAATCACTCTGCGGCTCCTAGGCGCCCAGGCCAGCGGCTGAGACCCGCGGCGGTGAGCGGAGTGGCCCAGAGCGCTCGGCTCCGGCTCTCGGTCCTGACCCGTCCTGATCTCTGATCCAGCACGTCCCTGGCTCTGCAGCCGCTCGGAACATGGCCCCTCCGTGCCTTGCCAACCCAGGGGTCGCTGTCGCCTGCTGCTGGCTCCTCACCGGTGAGCGACCCCGCTTTTCTCTGAGCATCTCCCGCGTGTGGGGCTTGTGGCTTAAAGGGGTGGCCGGGGGTGGGGGTGGGGGGAGTATGCGTTGCTGTGGCGCAGAGAAGAGGAGGGAGCCCTGATCCACTTTCCGGCTCTCCAGGTCATCTGCGCAGGTTGGAGTTTCTGCGTTTTGGTTTTGATAGGAATTAGTTTTGATGTCGTTTCAAAACCCTCCACCCCAATGGTAGGAGGCAGGGAGGCAGTGCTGAAAACTTGACAAGGTAGAATTGACTTTTCAAATTAAAGTTGTTTCGACAATATGCACTGTAATTTAGGACTTTGCTGAATGGCCTCCCCCATCCTTTCTTTCGGAGAGGGGTAACTAGAGGGGTGCCTGATTTATAGGCAAAGTTCTTACCCTCAGGTTGTTCAAGAGTGGATGTTACTGCATTTTCTTTGCGTCTCGTATTCAAATCTATTCTGCTACAGAACAAGGAAAGTGAGGAATGCAAAGCAAAATTGCTTCTTGTACCGAAAGGTGTTTCTGTATTAGCACCCAAGAGGAGGAACATTTTGAGATTAAGGAAGGAATAGTGAACAATTTACCTGCAAATATTACAAAGCAGACTTTTTTAAAATGCAAAAGGTAGTATTATTACTTGTATATAAATGGGTATTTCTGAGGAAGGACTTAAAAAACACAGTGGAGATACAAAGTTACATTCAATTAGAAAAGAGTTGAATCATAGCATTTTCTAAGATTTTCCAAATGATTAATCCATGGTCAGATCTTTTTAACCAGTTACTGATTGAGAAGAAAAAGCAATGGTGAAAGAGAAAAGGCAGACGGGTGAACTTTTGTGTTAAGGAAATGACTGGATTAATGGTTTAATTAATGACTGGCTTTAGTATATCATCAGTATTCAATCGTTCAGTGTCTTTACTGCTGGCATGCTTATTAGTATCAGTTAATTTAGCATTTGACCACTAAAAACAGGGGTGATCCAGCCAGTTTACCCTGGCTTAGGTGGCCAAGCATTGTTAACTTTTATGAAGAATGCTTAGAAATGGAATACTAGCAAGCAAAGCTTTTTTTTTTTTTTTTTTTTTTTTTTTTTTTTTAGAGAGAGAGAGAGATGATGTAAAGAGAGTTAATTATGAGCTACTGACTTTTCATCCAAACATTTTCCACAACTCAGGAAATGTCCAATAATCCAAATAGTGGTAACTTCTGGACAGCTTTATAGCCAGTGAATGGTTTAATTTATCAGCTATAGTCACTACTCTTTACACAGTTGACCTATGATGCTTTTCCAGCTCAAATTTTTTGGAGGTCGCTTACATTTTTCATTGTTGTTGTGCAAAATCTTAATAGCGTACTAACTATTCAAATAGTACCTTTTTCATTTTACCAAATAAGTAGTCACTAATGCAGAAATAATCAAATGATATTTGCATATCCTCTAAAAAGACCTGAATTAGATTTAATAGAGAAGCAGTTACAATTTCATATACATTGCTTATATATAATTGCATTATTTATGTACACATGTACTTTTATGTGTGCGTGTGTGTGTGTGTGTGGAGAGAGAGAGAGAGAGAGAGAGAGAGAGAGAGAGAGAGAAGTATTTTTTTAGGTTCAACTACTGTATTCCTTTATACCTAAAACGGTCACAAGTTGCATACTGTGGGTTTTCTGCAATTGTTGGAGTAATATGCCTCTCTGGATTCAGGAAAGGACTTGAAAATAGTACAAAGATATTTCTACATTATACTATTTAATTCCCCTTTGTGTGTATACGTGTATACATCTGCTACTCAATTGTACTGAAATTTAGAATTTAAAAAGTTATTGTGTCTGAATCAACAGTTCCTCATATATACTCTATTTATGCCCATTTCACAACATACGGATCTGAAATTTGACTTCTTCCTTTCCTTTCCTGGTTTCTCAGTCAGTCACCATATTGTCAGTTTTCTTGGAAACTCCTCAATACGTAGAGTCCACACCTAACCTGGAGTCTCATCACCATGCCCACCCATGCACACTGCCGTAGGGAGCTCTTCTTGTCTCCAGTTGACCCACCTCTAACCCTTCTTTTTAACAAGTAATTTTCATTATATCTTAGTCTTTAGTCGAAATGCTTGGTGGTTCTTTGTTCTTTTCAGACAACATCCAAAATTCTCGCCTGACCCGTTCAGGGTTTGCCGGGATCTAGCACTCTGTATCTCCTACAACCCATGTATCAGTTTCCTATTGCTGTTGTAACAAATTGCCACAGATTTTTGACTTAAAACAATACAAATTTACTATGTTAGAATTCTGTAGGTCAGAAGTACTACTGGGCTAAAATCAAGGTGTCAGCAGAGCTGTTTCTTCTGGAGGCTTGTCCTGCTTTTCTTGAACATGTTTGTGTCTTTCCATAATGCCAGATTTATTTAATGGAACTTCTCGGATAAACCAGTCAGGTATCTGCAAGTTAACACGCAGCACACGTAGAGGGGAAGGAAGTGCATAGTCTTACGCGAAAGAGCAAAGAGATGAAAGTCCTTAGCGTCCCCCAAAGCGTGCTTTGTAGACAGGCAGCACCGGTGGTTTCACATTGGTCATAAGGTCAGAGTCTTCGCCTCTCAGCACATGGTTCTCAAGTCAGGCTTGAGCATTAGCTGAGGTGTTCAGCTCATATGGTCCTTAGAGGGTGTAATATTCGTGCTTATCGGCTCCCGGTGTCAGGGGGCTTATCAACTGCAGTAGAGGCTGGAGATTTCGTGGTTATGGGTGATCTGGTCACACCCTATGGGCGTTCCCCTTATGTGCTAGTTACTGTCATGACTCTCATGGAATCCATTTTGTAAAATCCAAAACGGCCTCAAATCCTTATGCTCTATATGAGGCTCTAGGGAAGAATCTATTTCCAATTTCCAGAGGCCGCCTGTATTTCTTGGCTTTTGGCTCTACCCTCCATCTTTAACTCAGCAGAGTCGCATCTTCAAATCTTTCCTCTGACTCTGCTTCATCATCGCATTTCCTTCTGACTCTGACCCTATTGCCTACTTCTTATGAGGATCTTTCTAATTACCCTGGGCCCACCTGAGTAATCCAGGATAATCTCCCCGTGGCAAGATCCTTAATTTAGTCAAATATTCCAAGTCCCTTTGCCATATAAGATAACTTATTTACAGGTTCCAGATATTAGAGACAAGGACATCTTTGGGAGACCATTATTCTGTGTGCTAAAACCCCCAACCACAGACTTCTCATTTCCTTACTTTCCTCAAAATCTTCTTGCTCATTTTGTTACTGTGGATGTGATCTTTTATTTTATGCATCTAGAAAAGAACTCCACCCTTCCTTCCCACCACCCACTGCCATTTAAACAAACTCTCTCCAGCCTTCAAAGCTGGGTTTACATCACAACAAACCACCACCATCCCAATAAATTTCCCATTAAGTTTAGAACTGTCTTGTATTTGTGTTTTCCAGTGTTTAAAAATGATTAAGAAAGATGTTCTCCCTTATGTCCGAAAAAAGTCTTCATTGTTATTTGGTATATGTCAAGGTCCCAACAAAAAACTAGTGGCACCCGTAAAAGATTTAACTGAAGACAGTGTAACAAAGGGACTGTTTACGAAGGAACTGTCAAAAGATGGTGCAGCATCTAAGGACAAACAACAGTGGGAGAAAGCCCTGAAGCAACAGTAAAAAGAGAAGCCATTACCACTCCTAGGCCTGAGGAGGGCGCAGTGTCAGCTTGACCGAACTCTGGCTATGGGAGGGGGTCCTCTGTATTAGAGCGGGGCCACAGGAAGAGGAATGCAGCTCCTGCTAAAACTGAAGCCCTGAGTGGGGGAGCAGGGGAAATAAATACCCTTTTCTTCCCGCCCTCTAACATTGTACCCCATCCTCCACCAGGTATGTCCAAATGGCAGAATTCAACCTCCCAGGGGACAAAGGTCAAACATACAATAATAGACAAAGTAACACAACTTAATGATGAACGGCACATATTTATTGAGAATATATTATGTGTCAGGCCCTGTGTCAAGTACTTTGCATGTTTTATCTCATTTAAATCTCAGAAAAAAGGAAATGTCATTTTCCTGAAACCAAGTGAAGTAAATTTGACCCCTTGCCCCAGAGACATGTAATCCCCAAGGACCTTTGCTTCTATAACATACCGCATGATATTATAATTAAACATCTAATTGTCTGTCTTTCCAGCTTTCTGTGCATTCTTGAGGGTAGAGTCTTTGTCTATTATCCTTAGCATCTAATAATGTGTACTCAAAACTTTGTTATTGAATAAATCATGAAAGAATATAGACAAACTCACAAAATACTTAAAAGATCAGATTGTCTCCTTTATTATATCCCCACCTGCTGTGCGTGTGTATATCCAGATTTATACCTAATGAAATGGAGATAGCATCAATTGAATGATGTACCATAATTTAATCACTACTATGAAAGCATTGCCAATCCAGTGATAATGGCTAGACTGTTAGATGCTTCTAAGTTTTAGAGATGTTTAAATGTGGGAAAATGTACATCTGATAATTATAACCAATAACATATGGTGTATCTACATGGTAGCTTTCTATCACATTTCTTTGTACTTTTAGAAACTGCGTCATAAGATTTAAACACACTCCTTTGGGATACAAATGACACTATTTCTGGATACAAAGATATGAACATTGTCCTCTTCTAGTTCTCTTTCAGAGCAAGGTTTATATCTAATTCAGGGGCTAATTGCTCCTCTGGCATCAGAAGCCTCACAGATCCCAAGAACAGAACTTCCTCTAAATACCCTTAAAAGGAAGCCTCAGGAAAAAGGTGACAATAAAGTAATCAAAAAAAAAAAATGTTCCAGTCACACAGGATCAATGAGTCTAGTTTTGGCAAACCCTAACTTTCTGTCATCATTTGGTGGTTAATGCTAGGCCTCTGTATATATAAAGGAACTTAATTTTCATCTAACATCTTTTATAATTTAAAAGGAAGATTAAAAAGTCACTAAGTCTTAAAAGGAGATTGACATGTATGCACTGGTTAGTGTTTTCACTTTCATAAGAAAACATCAATATTGTTTTATCCAAACAGTAGATCTCTATAAACAAAATAAGTGAGAAATCTGAATTGAAAAAAAAAACACTGTAATTCAGATATTAAAAGGCATATATATATATATATATATACACCTTTGTATGAATTATCTTAGATCTTCTGAAATAAATGAAAATACTTAAATCTGACTAGGGCACCTAAATCACATTAGGATGTCAAAAAATTAAGATGATTAAGATCTGCATATTTTATTGTAAATCCTATAATCTCATCACAAATTACAAATTACAATGTGCTTTCAAAACTATTTTGTTAGCTATACTTTTAGTTTGCCAAATACTAAAGTTTAAAAATACAGAGGTATTGACCAGTCTTTTAAATTATATATTTTATTGTAATATTTTTGGGAAAATGATCCTTTAATTTATAGGTATACATACAAACAAAAACACACCCACCCACCCCCATACACACTTTTGTTGATAAGATTTTCTTTACTTGGTAGGAGGTTTTGTATTGTTTGTGACAATTACAAGTAAGTATTTTTAATCACAGGAAATTTAGATAGTACAACCAGTTCTTAAAAAAAAAAACAAAAAGAAAAACCAAAAACCTTTCCCTTTTCCCTTTCACCCTTTGCCTGAATTTAGCTGAGTGATTTTCCCAGCCGTCCACTTAGCTTCACTTGTGGAGGTGGCATGGACGTCATCTACAAGCTGAGGTTAGCACCTTCTTTATAAATCAACTGCATTTATTGCTGGATAGTCATAATCAGAGTTCTA
This sequence comes from Eonycteris spelaea, assembly GCA_003508835.1. Lineage (NCBI taxonomy): Eukaryota > Metazoa > Chordata > Mammalia > Chiroptera > Pteropodidae > Eonycteris > Eonycteris spelaea. Next base: position 3,575,028 of record PUFA01000011.1, read on the forward strand.
GGTACTTATTCTGTAAAGATCATTTTTCAAACCTTGTATAACAAAGTTGTCATTATATATTATTTTAAAACATTTTAAGACCTTTTCCTCAGTAAGAGGTGTTTAAAATAATCATTTTTTTCTTTAAAATAATCATTTTTCTTTTTTTTTTTAATAAGTTTCTAGACCCTTACCTTTTAAAAATTTTTTAGTAATATTATAAAATAGAACATAATTTCCCAATTTTAAGATATAGACAAGTTAAAAAAAATCTGAATTAAAGAACAACCATTTATTCTTTCATATAATAACTATGATTATGTAACAGTTGTGCTGGGTTCCAGAAACACAGACAAATGAAAGGTAGCCTCTGCCCTTCAGAGGCTCACAGTCTGAGAGGCAACAGACCAAGGAGTAATGACGGGAGGAGCCTCCAAGGTGCTTTAAGCAGAGGAAAGAAAAGATCAGTTTTTGTAGAAAAGTAAGCCTTGCAAAAAAATACAAGAGAAATAAGAAAATTTATATAGCCCCCATTATGCTAAGCCCAGGATATTCAAACAAGATTTCTATCTTTCAGGAGCCCATAACCCTTGCTGTTGTCATAAAACCAATTCTAACATATTATTATAGTAGGAAGAAGGACTGTAATCCATTTCACCAATGGGTGCATGAACTACTTCATGCAGCAGGGCGGACCAAGGTTTCCATGGAGAAGAGGTGCTAGTATAAATAAATGCACCCAAATTATCCATCAGTCAACTTTACTGAACCAGTTATCTTTCTAAGTTGAATAATTATGATCACGTGAAAGTGAGGCCTTGCCCCCCCCACCTCATGCTTTATCTGATCCAGATTTCTAGCTTCAAGCCAGGCATTCTTACAGATTTACCATAGTGTCTTACATGTTTATAGAGCTCCCCAGTTAATAGAGCTCTATAGTTTACAAAGTAACACAATCTCATTAGAACCTTATAAGAAATGCCAAATAAGAAAGGCAGGTATAATGATAAAGGCAGGACAGATAATCTTATTACAATGTAGAATGAAAAACTTTAGGTTAGTAGAGGTTAGGGAAATTTATGTAAGGTTGCTAGAATCCAGCTAGGAAAGACCATAACTCAGGTCTGCCAACTCTTGATGTGGAAATATTACCCTTAGTATTTATCTTTTACCACTAAAATGGGTTTTAGAAAGAATCAAATTCAAAAGGTAATATGCAAAATTGAAAATAAATGTCAGTGTGAGATTATGGGTATAGTTTTAATTTTTAAAATACTGATGCAGCATAATGTTTACAATTAAAACAATTTTAATTACTGAATTCAATTCCCTCGATTCTTAAGTAACAGAAACTGAGTTTCAAAAAGACTGAGTACTGCCAAAAGCTACAGTAAAAACAGCTGACAGGGTTAAGAATTGCAATCCAGGATGCTTGACCTCTAGCCCAATTCTCTTTTTTGACACACTAGAGGTATATAAAAAACAGTAAGTGGAAGTTTTTGGAATTAATAACTAATTTTTTTCTTCTGCAGAGTAATATGAATGGTATAGGAAAAAGTCAAAATAAAGTAACTGATCTAAAGGTTTCTATTTTCAAGGAACAAATAAATATAAAATTAGAATTAAAGCAACAGAGCTAAATCATGGTTTTTCATGATTTTGCTTATTTTGGTAAAGAATTAAAATACCATATATTGCTACGCTATATTACTATTTTAACTATAGCAGTTTTAAAGTAAGAGGAATTATTTTTAAATTATTAAGTGAACTGTAGTTGATAACAATATCAGTACCTTAAGAACTTTGATAATATAGCTGCTACACTGTAAATCTGACCCACTCAGCTTATCATCAATATATGAGTGCCTACTATGTTCAAGGAACTTTTCAAGGGTCAGTGGGGAGATGAATCCACTCAGTTCAATTAGGAAGACGAGACATGTATTCCAATTAATATAACGCATGGTTTCAAAGGTGAAAGAACATTTAAACTGGTCCTTAAAGATAACAGGATTTATGGAAGCAGGAGTGAGAGAAAATGACATTTTAAATAGAGAAAACAGCATTAGTTAAGGCAGGAAAGTAGAAAGTTCCCAAGATGTATGGGGAATGAATATTACCTCTGTGGTGGAGGGGACAAGTGGGAAATAAAGCTTGAAAAGCCAGATCATGCAGGCCTTGAATGCTAGAAGTACATTCAATGCTGAAGCACATTTATGTTTAGAAAGACAGCCCAAAGCAGTTTGCTTCATAATTTAAATTTTTAAAAAAGAACCACCAAATTAACAGTCAATGTGTTTTCCACAGGTTTTAAACATAAAAATATATGTGTATTTTTCGAAAGTAGAATATTGGGTCTTTCTCAAGGACTACAATGGTGAGCTAGGCTAAGCAAAAGGAAAACTATGTTGAAAAGAAGAATATAAAGATTTTTAAAAAGTGGTAAAAGAGCGAGAAAGGGAACTGTGCTTTTCAAATCCTCTATGTTGGTTCTGAGCTGTCGGATCTTTGTTCAACCAGTGAAGGTGAACGTTAAAGGGAAGTGGCAGTGAATAACAGCACATAATTTGTGGTTGCAGAGATGATTTCAAGCATCCATAACATAGCATTGCAGTAGTGGAAAGAGGAGAGAGGGGGTTGAGTTAAGCAGGTCTGAATTTTAGTGTTAATTATGTGATTTTTGAATAAATTTCTTAACTTCTCTGTAGTTTTTTTTATCTATAAAATGAGAATATTGACTTTACAGATGAGGATTAGAAAGAGTTTAGGAAAGTACCTGGTGAATATTCAATAAATGATAGCTCTTCAATAAAAAACTAACTTATTAAGATTCTACTATGTGCCTGCCACTGTGATTCTGTGGTTTTTAATCCTTGGCCAACTTTGGAGAGAAGAGAATTGTGATCAAGGAGAACCTTAAAGTATCTCCTCTATTATCCTCTTCCTCTTCCTCTCTCCCTTCGCGTCAGGTTAGGAAATTCTTCTAGATTAACAAGCATCTTTCAAAAAGATACATTGTCCTTTGGAGAGCAAGCTACTTTAGTGCCATCAGTTCCTTCCTTGCTCAGTGAAAAACTGCTGAATTCTCATGGAAGTGGAAGGAGAAGAAGGCAATTTGAATTACGGACTTTGTATCAAATTCTATGATAGGAAGGTGAGGAGGAAGAGGGAAAAAGTAAGTAAGAGAGAGAGAGGAGTTAGAGAGAGAGGCCACAAAACAAAAACAGTTCTAATTTGCACTCATCTTTAGAGGAAACCTTTGTGTCCCCTGACAGTCTCTGATAATTAAGACTTGAGTATCAAGATTTGTGCCAAAGTCTGATTCTTCCCTTTTACCTTGGTCTCACCAGTTCAGGGTGGTAAGATATGTGCGTAGGACCCCTCTCTCCTCCACCCCATCTTAACTCTTAAGAAAACTTTGATGGGCTTTTTCTATTCACTGGTCTTTTAAAGAGGCAATCCCCACTCCTCAAAGTCTCCCCTCCCCGAAATGTTAAGCCCTTTACGGATTTTCTTTAAAATCAGTTCTGTAGCTATCCAATGGGGCCGATCCTAGTAGAAGTTTCCCCCCACCTTCCACATCCCTACCTCGCAGCTTTGGCAGTGAATAGCCCGCCCTAATCTATTGCGACCCAACCCCCAATCTAAACATTTCACCAGCTACCGAGCTGCGGAAAGCTGAGACTGCCAATTTCGGATTCTGGGATTCCCAGGACATCAGGGAAGGCAACTGAGAGGTCCACCCAGGGGTAAATTCCACAGATGGTTTCTTCTCTCTCTGGGAGCAGTGCTTTAACATCTGGCTTAATCAGATCCCGCAGGCACGGTAACTAAGCACAAAAAAAAAAAAAAAAAAAAAAAAAAAAAGACCCAGCTGAGCGCATTGCTGAAAGCCCAGACTGACCCGGACCGGTCGTTGTTAGGAACCGCTTCTGGAAATACAAGCTCCAAAAGGTGTGTGGTGTCTGAGTGCGCATAAGGCAAGAGTAAAGCTGAGTATGTTTTGGAACTGTGGAACCAAGTCTGCTCTTTTGAGAGCTACTTTTACATAAGTTTTGAAATTGGATTTACCCGAAGGGAGGAGGTGTAGAGCGGCAACTGCCCGCAGCTTAAAAACTATATACTTTTTCACTCACATCAGTCCCCAGCTGCTTCACAAACGGGAATGGAAGTAAAAACATTGGAAGTCCAAGTTCAGCGTTAAAATAAAGGACTCTCCACCAAGAATATCACGAACTTCCCTTAGAAGACTCGGTCGTCCACGCTTAGAGCCGCTGCGCACGCGACAAACTGCGGCCCCGCCTCTGCTGTCGGGACGCACAACGTGCTCCCGGAGGTGGGACGCGGGCTACGCATGCGCCCTCATTGCATCAGCCACTTGGTTGGTGCAGGCTGCTGCTACGGCGGAGGAGTCGATGTTCTCTAAAGTGTCCCTTGCGCTGCTGTGGCTCCGCGCACCCTGAGACTAAGAAAGGAAGGACTAGAGTAAGTGTCCCCCTCGGCCGCTAGAGTCGGAGCTAAAGTGTCTCCTTCCCGCCGGGCAAGAGGCTATAGGAACCTCATAGGCAGTCCCCGCCCCCTTCTCTGTCTAGACTCCCTGTTCCCTCCCTGCCCCTCTCCCGGTCGAGAACCCCTCGGTCCCTCCTGATCTGGCAGTGAGCCCCTGCCAAGATCATGAAGCTGGTGAGGAAGGACATTGAAAAAGACAATGCGGGCCAGGTAACCCTAGTTCCCGAAGAACCTGAGGACATGTGGCACACCTACAACCTAGTGCAGGTAGGCGACAGCTTGCGCGCCTCCACCATCCGTAAGGTACAGACTGAGTCCTCCACGGGCAGCGTCGGGAGCAATCGGGTCCGCACCACCCTCACTCTCTGCGTGGAGGCCATCGACTTCGACTCTCAAGCCTGCCAGCTGCGAGTTAAGGGGACCAACATCCAAGAAAATGAGTATGTCAAGATGGGGGCTTACCACACCATCGAGCTGGAGCCGAACCGTCAGTTCACCCTGGCCAAGAAACAGTGGGACAGTGTGGTTCTGGAGCGCATCGAGCAGGCCTGTGACCCAGCCTGGAGTGCTGATGTGGCAGCTGTGGTCATGCAGGAAGGCCTCGCCCATATCTGCTTAGTCACTCCCAGCATGACCCTCACTCGGGCCAAGGTGGAGGTGAACATCCCTAGGAAACGGAAAGGGAACTGCTCACAGCACGACCGGGCCTTAGAGCGGTTCTACGAACAGGTGGTCCAGGCCATCCAGCGCCACATACACTTTGATGTTGTAAAGTGCGTCCTAGTTGCCAGCCCAGGATTTGTGAGGGAGCAGTTCTGCGACTACATGTTTCAACAAGCAGTGAAGACTGACAACAAAGTGCTCCTGGAAAACCGGTCCAAATTCCTTCAGGTAAAACAGTCTTACCCAGGGGTAATTAAGAATGGGCAGAGGGATTTGTGTAAACTATTCCTAAAGTTTTAGAATTGGGAAAAGTACAGGAGGAGAAAGTCTTCATTTAACTGGGGTTGTGAAATAATGAAAAGAGAACTGTTAAAGAGATAGCAAGTTTATATGGTAAACTTTGCTTAAGTCCTTAGACATATAAAGCCCCATTAGTGCTTCTGGCATTAGGTCATTGTGAGTTGATAAATGGGTTTACTAAGAGATTGTTTTTTCTAATTTTTATAATTGTGATTCTAGGTACATGCCTCTTCTGGACACAAGTATTCCCTGAAAGAGGCCCTTTGTGACCCTACTATAGCTAGCCGCCTTTCAGACACTAAAGCTGCTGGGGAAGTGAAAGCCTTGGATGACTTTTATAAAATGTTACAACATGAACCTGACCGAGCTTTTTATGGACTCAAGCAGGTGGAGAAGGCCAATGAGGCCATGGCCATTGACACATTGCTCATCAGCGATGAGCTCTTCAGGCACCAGGATGTAGCCACACGGAGCCGGTATGTGAGGCTGGTGGACAGCGTGAAAGAGAATGCAGGCACTGTTAGAATATTCTCTAGCCTTCATGTATCTGGGGAACAGCTCAGCCAATTGACTGGAGTAGCTGCCATTCTCCGCTTCCCTGTTCCTGAACTCTCTGACCAAGAGGATGATTCCAGTTCTGAAGAAGATTAATGATTGGGACTTATGATTGAGACAACCTTGTGTCTCTTTCACTGTTACGTTTTCTCAGCATCCTTGTGAGAGGAAGCTGCAAGAGTGGCACTTTATGATTCTTACAGGGACTTCTCATGTATTTGGTCACACTTGGTATTTTACAATTGTCAGGACATATATTTAAAACTAAACAATAAATTGAAAGGAAATAATCTTTATGTACTACCATTTTTATTAAGATAATTTTATATAGGAATTATGAGTTATTTGCATTACTGAGAAACCTTTTATTTATTTAATAAGAATGCCTATATATTCTTTGAAATCATAAGATCTCATACTTTACGCTTTGAAGTAGTTTTCCTTAGGAAAAGATTTTTAATATTTCATTATCCTCAATTTACATTGTTTATTTTATTCTGCAAACTTTACATTAATGATTTTCTCCCCACTTCCCTTACACTTCATTTTTTTTTTAATTTTTAAGGTTATTTGTTATTTTAAATAATAGTCAAATAATTAGTAGACTTTTTTTGGCTTAAATGGCAATCATTTATTTTCTCACAGCCTGGAGGCTAGAAGTGCAAGGTCAAGGTGTTGCTAGGGTTGGATTACTCTGAGGCCTCTCTCCTTGCCTTGTAGATGGCTGTCTTCCTTCTTTGTCTTAACATAATATTTCATCCTGTGCATGTCAGTATCCTAATCTACTTTTTTTTTTTAATTAGAGTTGACAATCTTATGTTAGTTTCAGATAGTAGACTTTTCTTGAAGACAAGTGTTAAAATGGTATTTAAAACTGGTATTTTCCTAACTTGTTAAAGTAATCATATTAAAAATAAACTCTTGGGCTTCCTTTTGTTAGAATTAATCATTTGCTTCAGAGGATCACGGAATCATTTTTTGAGATCATAGAGCTTTGATCTGCTAGAGTGTCCCAAGATAATCTATTTGATTTGCTGTTATGTGGCTAATTAGTGACAAAGAAAGAAGTAGTCCCCTGTCTGGACATTTCTTTGCACTGCTCCACTATATATTTTTTAGGTTGTCAGAGTTATACTTAATGTTATGTTTGTATGTGCTTTCACATTTGTATTGGGCTTTCTCTATACCCTATTTTAGGGGTAAGAAAACTTGTTCAGAAAGTTTGAGTAGCTTACATAGTATGTGGCAGTTGACTTGTACTCAGTATTTTTACTATAATTAGGGAATATCTGCAAATACCTGAGTGTTTGAAATATTCTCTTTATTATAAAGTTTTTTTTTTATGTGCATTTCTAAGTGTTAAGAAGGGAGTGTTGGAATAGAATTGCATCTTGACCTTTTACAAACCTCAACCTAGCAACATAGTTAGAGAGGCCTTATGAAGAAAGATTGAAGAGGCCTTGTGAAGAAAGATAGCAACATAATTAGAGAGGCCTTGTGAAGAAAGATAATTACATTTGTAACTCTAGGGTCACTGGTACCTACTTTAAATAGGGATACTAAGTAAACTTTTGATTACTGTTTGAGTCTGGGTCTTTCTGGTGGTGTGCGTGCCAGATTTGGTGATTATTTTTTATAAACTTCCTAACTAAACTGAACCTTTTTATTCATAATTGTGAATAGACAGCTCCACATTCTTTAAAATCACATTTTACATAGCTACATCCTAATCGAAAAATAATACAGATTGTCATTTCATTATAATGCTATGAATATTCAACTTTAAACTATTGTTAAAAGTATATTATTAAATAATTTCGTAGGACTATATAAATGAAGCCACTAAGAGTCTTAATTTTAAAACCTGATTGATAATGAATCATATTCTCAGTAAGAATTTGGAAATTTGGGGTATTTGTTGCTCGTAATCTATGAAGTACTGATTATTCTTAGCTCCGTTATCTATGGTAATTAATAGAAACCAGGGAAAGTAAAACCTATTGATAAATCTAACCTATCCATTTTAGGCCTTAGGTTTCTCAAATTTAGCTGCTCAGGAGTTTTTAAAACTCAATACCCAAATCAGACCTCAGATTATATAATCTTTCACTCCTAGAAATGCTATTTTTTTTTTGTTTTTTTGTTTTTTTTAAGTTCCCCATATGATCACAATAGTCATCAAAGCTGAAAACGCTGATTCAGGCTTTGCTATTCAGAAGTATGGTCCATGGACCAGCAGCATCCCCTGAGAGATTGTTAGAAACTAGAGTCCAGGTCTCTACCCTAGACCTACTGAGTTGCATGCAGTCTGTTTTAAGGACATCTCCAATTGATGGCTGTGCGTAACAAAATCTGATAAACATAGGTAATAGATTATTCTTTATATTGTAGGAAATCTCTGGCTGAGGTCGCCAGCCACAGAGAAAAAGATTTGAGTTTTAAGTTCTTTCAAGAGAATTAATTGGCAATATTCAGTTTAATTATCTATAAAACTTCTCTAAATGAAAATGTTTTTGTACCTAAAAAGTATTTAAAATATCTAAGAATTTTTATTTTTAAAAAGTTACATTTTATACCATTATTAAGAATACAAATCTTCCCAGATGTATAGGTAGAAATATCAAAATAATGATAGGAGCGTATAAAATTAAAAGTTCTGATAATTTTTTTACTATTCTCTGAGAAGCAAAATGAGCCATAAGACTGGAAATCATACATAGTAGTCTAATTCCAACTAAAACCACGTGGTAACATGGGAAACAGTACTAGTAGCATACCTCTCAATGTAGTGTACTGTAAATTTCCATTTACCATTAGGTACTTGTAAACAAAAATTTGTCACCCCCACTAGGATCAATATGAGAAGCTTGCAAATTGTTTCATTTTACTCTGGATATGATACATACCTAATTACATCAGGCTGTTCCTGGTCCCCCATTTATGTTCAATATTTTGCTAATTTTTATGTCTGGTTGTTAATTCTGGATTTCACTTTCACTTCTCCCTTAAATACAAGTTGGGTCTCTTTCTTCCTAGATGCCACTAGAGTAGCTTTGTAAAGCTAATTTTCTGTTATCTCTGCTTTCTGTCACTAGTTTCCTTTTCTAAAACATGGGATCAGTTCTTTCAACCTCAGAATCAGATGGGTTTCCAAGCAAATAAGACTGGCTATCTGTGTTCAGTGTCAAACTACGTTGAATTGCATGTTGAACAGGAGATTCTGAGGGTTTGAGGAATGAGGAACCCTTTGGCCTGTGGCTTGGAGCTTAGTTATGGGGTGTCTGTGTTTATATTACACCAGTCAGAAAGGGTAATACATTTAATTTTATCCATTCATTTTTTTAGTACCTACTTTGAACCAAGCACTGAGCTGAGTTTTGGAAAGACAAAACATGTAAACAAATAACTGTTACAAAGTAGCTGTAGAAGTATTTAAGAGGGCACAGTGTTGTAAGGAATCACTTTTGAGAGGAACTTTTATTGAGAGCCAGTAAATATACCCAAAATGGTGATGACCTGGAGAGATTATCCAGAAGAAGAGCAGGGCAGGGTGAGTGTGCTAATCATGTTAGACCCTCATACCACATTAAATGTAGGGGTATAAGAAACCCATGAGAAACCACTGAAAAGTTTAAGCAGGAGAATGGCATAATAAACTTTGCATTTTTCAAATATCATTGTTTAGCAGCATCAAGGATGGGTTGGAGGAGGCAAGATTGCAGCCAGTAACACTGGTTGAGAATGCATACTAGCAAAATCCAAGGGAAAACAATGTTTGCCTAAACAAAAGCAGTAACACTATTTCTTGCAATATGAATGAAGTCAATAGGATATTGGGAGGTAGGATCAAAAGGACTTGGGCTGCTGGTTGTCTTTCAGAGTTATGGAAAGATCTCAGATTTTTTTCTTGATGGCATAATTCAAAGAAAACAGAAGTATCGAAAGATAAGCTGGTTTGCAAGGAAAAGGTTTAATTTTGAATCTGGTTTAAAGCACCTGTGGGACATCTGGCTGGCATGCTTTTTTACCAGGTTTTTGCTCACTTCCTTAGTCCTTTCAGGTTTTTGCTCGAATGTTGCCTTTTCAGTGAGGTCTTCCTAAACCAGGCTTTTTAAAAAAATGTATCTTCTCCAAGATTCTTTTCCCCTTCCTTATCTTTTTTTTAAAATCTGTAATGCTAATTTCACTTAGTTGTTTGGCTTATCATTTGTCTAAAAAATAAGTTCCATGAGGGTGGATATTATGGTCTGTTAGGTGCATGGTCCACTCTGTAACACTAAGAACAATTCCTGGCACAGGGTGGATACTGAAAAAACTGACTAAATGAATGACCAAATAAATGAATCTACATTAGAAGATCCCCTGGGCAATTGTGCAGGCAGATCCAAAGTTCAGGAAGAAGCAAGTGTCTGGGATAATGATACAAGACATTTCAGCATATAAGTGGACCTGAAATCATAGAGGAAAAATGACCTCGCAAGAATTAGTAAAAGAAAAAAAGGAGGCCAGGCATAGGAGCATAGGGAAACAGCAATATTTAATCTCTTTAAATGCTACTTAACTCTATTATCAGTACTATAATCATTTAAAGCAGAGGTGTTTATTTCAACAATTGATGTGGCTGGACAATTATTTTTTCTTCTACAGACCTTCATAGCATACCAGAGATATGCATGTAGAATAGTTAAAGTATTAATTTCATAGAAATTGAGTTTTTAAAAGTTCTTAAGATAAAAAAAAATGTCTAAGTTTGGAGGGCAAAAGTCAAATTACTTTGTACATGGTTTTTAAGTGGGTCTTAATATACATGTACATTTACAAATTTAGTATATGAAAAGTTCCATTTTTATAAAAAAAATATTAAAAATGACATTTGAATTTGTTAGGAGACAGTTTGAAGGTTCTCATAGTACCAGAATTATTAGCAAGCTCTATCTTATTCAGGCCAAAGGGTCGCTGCATTGGACCCTTAGCCCTCGTGCTCCCTGTCCTTTTATGGCATCTCTGATTTCCTCACCACTTCCTCTTTTAATCCCTGAAGAATCACAACTGTCAGGATTGTGACATAATTTTTATGAAGTTTTATTTATATTTGTTTTAAAAATTTGATTTTGATTCAGCCATAATTTTGTTGATACTCGTTTTTTAATAAATGAGTTCCCAAGCAGTGACGAGCAGCTAAAAAAGAATTACAATTTCAGATAGTTTTTAAAACTCTAAATAAAATACTTTTCTTCATATTGATGTATGTTTAAGCCTTGGGCTGTGATTCAGTTTATTATTCTGGAAGATTCAATATTTTAGAAAAGGGCTGTTGAAGATTTTTTAAATGTATTTTGTGGGTTGCTGATGAATTGTCCATTTAGAAGTTCAGTCTGAAAGTGTTACTGAAAAGCCAAAATGGTTTTAAAAGGAGTTGAGATACAAGTATATTTTTGTTTATTAAGGTTGCCTTAGTTGGAAAGGATTCAAAAGTCAACAAGGCAGCTAATTAAGAGGTTAAAAGCTAAGATCTATAGTAATTGTCTTGGAATTTAGCTAAAACAATCTGAGGTATTAGATCCCTAACATACTCATCAAATAGCAGATAAACTTCACTACAAAAGAAAAAGAAATTGGCCAGTTTGATAAGAAGATAGATTAGAAAGACTGAGAAAACATTGGCAAAAGTTATTTGTTAAGCTGAAGTGGAGGATGATAAAATCTCATTGTTTTTCTTTATATAGCAAGAATTCATTTTTAGGGAGTGTTGGATAGAGTATTACCATCTGTTTCCTCGCTCCTATTTTAGAGTATTCTTTATAAATTTAAAAGTATAATTATTCATAAGATAACCCATTTATTTTGTAGTATTTAATTTCTCTACATTAGGAAAAATATTAGTATATTCTATTGTGATAAATAGCACTGAGAAAGAAACTGGGATACCATGAATTTGTTTTTTTAAATTGAGGAGAAATTAATGTGTTCCCTCAAGTAAAATCCACTTTTGTGTGTAATACTTTATTTACATACAAATTTGAAGCTCCCTTTTGTTTTTGGCAGTGAATATTTTAATTCTATAAGAATTGACAGCAATATAGGAAAGTTTTTTTCCAGATGCCAGTTGCTAAGGATTGTGACAGTAATGAATTAGGGACTTGAATTACCAGTCTTCTTTTAAGTTCCTTTTCTTCTTCCCTTAACATTGCCCACATTAAAATCGGATTCTTTAGAATGCTAGCATAATGGAATTGCCTGTTTAGAGTAGGAGACTTAGAAGACTTAGAGCATATTTTAAGTAAGGATGCCACATTTTGTTCCCAGCACCTAATTCTGGGTCATGGCAATATCTGTCAGGCAACAAATACATGAGAGAAATGTCGACAGCCACATTGCCTGGCCATGCACAAGGTTGGCACCACTGTCCCAACTCCAGGAATGGACAGCATATTACAAGAAAAAAAAACTACGTGCTTATTAAGGTCCAGGTGTATGGCGAGTGCTTTAACATGAATTATTTAATTAGTTGAAGAGCCCTGTGTGAAAGGTTTTGTCATTACTATTTTCAGATAAGAAAACTGAAATGAAAAGAGTTAAATTTGTCCAAAATCACATAGCTAGTAGGCATAATCAAGCAGCTCCCTTAAAAATATAAGAATACCAATCCATCCTTCAGTTTGATGTTTGAACTAGGTCAAAAGTGCCTAGAAATAGAAAAATTATTTGCTAACACTAAATTTTTATAATCGGCCATACTTTATGAATAATTCTGTGTGTCTTTTATTAACCTACCAGTGTTATTTTTTATCTCACGGAAGGTCAGAACCCAATCCTATGGCATCTAATCTATCTGGAATATAGCTGAGAATTAGAAAATGTACAGAAATTCTTGCAAATCTATGTATTAAACCAAACCCCTCAAGCCTTTACTCCATCCATCTATTTATTATTATTACACACCTGTTTTTAGCAAACTTGTTTCTAAAACAATTTTTTAACCTAGATGTTAATTCATGCATTAGTTCAACTAACATTTATTTACTAAGCACTTTAAGTAGCAGGAAATACGCTACCCTTGGGTATGCAATGGTGAATTAAGACATTTTCCCCTGCCTTTAGTTAGCAAATTAGATATCAGAGAGAGATGACAAGAGACCAAGCTGACAGGGAGGTGATGGTAATGAGAAGTGATAGCTGACAGCTCAGGTGGATCCTGAAGCACCATCAAAAGAAAAAGTCGGGCTTTGAGTGCCTCTCTGGGGGCTGAGGACTTCACTGTGTTATAGTAGCTGCTGTTTATATCGAGGAATAGATTGAATTCCATTCAGTGCCTTCTGATAAAGAAGTCAAGGAAATATAATGTCTTCAAAAATGGTTTTCCTCCAAAATCATTAAAAGAGAATGGTATTTAAATAAATCTTTAGCTGTCATACCTAGAATGACAGTTCCAGATAGTCAGAGATAGTCTCAATAAAAAAACAAATCATTACTGAAAGATGAATTCCTGTTAAGGAAAAAAAAAATCCCAATAGATTTTAGTCGTAAAATTTATTCAAAATTGGGAGGTCTAAGTTCAAGTTCAAGTCTAAGTTCCAGAAGTTTTATTTCTGGAATTTTTCATAAGTCCTAGTGTAAACATTGGCTAGAACTTTTTGTTTGACACTATTATGAAAAATTGCTCTCTGGATATAAAACATATTTTTATCTTTTGTTTCAGCTCATTGATTCCATGTCCATAATTTATAGTTTTTCTTCCTTTCAAAGTATATTGTTGACAGTGGTAGAGGTCAGGGTTTTTTGTTTGTTTGTTTGTTCTGTTTTGTCTGAGGTAGAAGGGAGGAAATTGAAAATGCATCGCACCACATTTGAATCATTTAGAATCATAATGCTATAAGGAAGATTATATATTGTCTGACCTACTCACTTCATGATATAGATGTAAACTGGGACCCAGAGAGGGTTGGTAACTTGCTCAAAGTCACACAAATGAGAGTTTTTCATAAATCTGCATTCCTGTTTGATCCAACCCATTCCAATTTCTTACCCATTTTCTTGTCACCAGAGCATATAGGGAGGTGGTTGGTCTAGGGAAACAAGGAACAAGGTAGGATTTAAAATGCCTTTAATCCTCCTTATTTATCAAATAATTCTTTATCTTGAGGCAAGAGAGTTTCTGTCTCAACAGCATCACTGAGACCCAAACCCAGGTTTGAAGTCTGGTTGTCCATTCCTTGTAGTAGCTAGAAAAAGACTCTGCCTTCTGCTTTTCCTCCTCTGAGAACCACTGCATTCTTCTGACAACCATTTGTTAAGTACCTGCTATGTGCCGGGCACTCTGCTAGCCTCCAGTGACATGAGGTGAATAGAGAAGGTCACAGTCACTTCCTTCCAGGGAAACAGGCTAGGATGCGGAAGAGACAGCAAATAGGCAATCATAGTACTGCAATAGCTGCAGGAAGAAGAAATGTGCGGGAATATGGGCGTTCATAGGATGCTCTTAACATGGCTTCACTGAGGAGGTGCTACCAGAACTTAATAATAATGACAAAATCCAGCCCTCGCTGCTCTTTCATTACTTTTTAGAGAGATGAAGCAAAGGGAACTGAGAGCATTTTTCTTTTAAAGTCTCTCAAATTTACTTGGTAACATTTTTTTTTTCTACATGTAATTCCTAAGCTGTCCAGATGTTAAATATTTACAATAAAGAGTCAACAAACCTGAGAAGAGACATCATAAAGAAAGGAGAGTACCTTGCCTTCTACCCTCAGAAATAAGTGAAAAAGGCATAAGTGGAATCGGAATTATGGGCGGGGGACCACAGCTGAAATGGCGTGGAAAGATTCTGGAACCTTTGTATCTTCCATGTTTCTGTTATCTTCTTTTTCTCTCATGACTAATAGCAAAATAGTTAAACCAGGAAAGAGAGCATGTTGCCTTTTCAGGGCACCAAGGAAGGGGGCAGTGAGAAGGAGAGCACAGGGCATTGTGTCCTACTCCCAGCTATTCTTGCCAAAGAGATTCCAGGATAGAGTGAGTGGTGGCAGCCACCTCAGGGAAAGGGAAGCAGTCTACAAGGCCCGCTGTAAAAAAAGGAAGTGACGGAGCAGCCATGGTCCCGGGGAAGGCCCAGAGGCTGGACGTAGGACGTTCTACTGGGGTCCTTTCTCTCTTTCTATTCATTTTATCTTTGGTGTAAAATTCAGGAAAAAAATCCTTAATAAACAGTACCAACTTCTCTCATAAGTAGTATGCTTCAGTGAATGGCCAACCTGCATTGGATGTGGTGAAAGGAAAGGCAATTTTCTGCAGAAGGGAGAAAGGAATATCTTTTATGATGAGGAGTGAACTCTCGGAGCAGGTCTCTGACCCTTTGCGTCTCAATGGTATTCTCAGCCGAGTGAAAGGAAGTTGAATAACACGCGGAATGTGGGGAAGCGGGAAGAGCCAAGACAAAATTATCATTAAATGAGTTACATTTTTTTTTTTAAATGAGTCTGTTAGCACCATAGGAAATTATCTCACTAGGCCTACCTCCTTGCATAGAACTCAATAGAGCTTAATGTTAGAAATTTTCCTGCCTTTCTGGGAATCATTTTTCACTCTTATTTTTGGCTTCTGTACTTTCCTTAAGTCTCAGTAAAATATAATGAAAAGTGGAGTGAGTAGACAGGAAATACAGAGAAAGACAAGACCTTTTTATAGCAGTTTGTTGTGTATTTGCATTCATCCAGGAGTTCACATAGGTCCTTCTAGATGAATTAGAAACTTTCATTGTCATTATCAAGAGGTAATAAAACCAGATTTTATATTTGAGACTATGGAAAGGATATTACACACCAAAAATTACAATGTAATTTACATACATTTGCTACAGTTACTGAAGATCATGTACCTACCTCTAAGCATTTACCAGAGCATTGTATTTGTGAACAACCAAATACAAATCACAGAAGAAAGCATCTACGCCATTCCCAGAGGACTCTGCCTGTGGCAGGGCAAATACGAGAACTGGCCTATGAGTCAGGGATCGGGATGTGCCCAGGCTCTGCCATTATGTTGTGCGACTTGAGGAAATAACTTCATCCTTTTGAGCCTGCATTTCCTCATCAGTAGAATGAGGAAAGACGAGTGGCCTTGATTTCATAGTCTGTCTTGCAGATTTCTGAGTCTACTTGGTCCAGGAGCAAAAATTACTTGTTACTTTTAAAAGTCATATCTTTCCAGCAAAATAAATCTTCAGTGACTCTCAGGTTTAAAAAGAATCTATTTTGCACCATATTCCAAAAGCTGCCAAATTTTGGGTTTGGCTGACTGCTAAAGAGAGCAGCCTGCTATGCTAGATGGAGCAAATTCCACAGCTGAGGGTCATTTATTTGGAATGCTTTGCCAAATATGCCAACATTTTCAAAGTTGTTGGGGACCTTTAAACTTGAGCACAGGAGAGAAACAGTCATTTAAAACACTTTGTCAATAGATGCACAAAAATTTTGAGGCTCACAAATATTTTTGAATAGTTTGCCGCATTCCAATGGCATACCAAATTACATAGCCCCGCCACTTTCCTCCTTGTTATTTTCCTCCCTATCAACCTTGCTTGTGATCCCAAAAAACTAGGAATGAGAACACACAGGTCTTTACTTTTTCTGGAATGTTCTGTCAGTTTGGTCAGTGGTCCTCAAACCAGGCAACACATTAAAATCAAGTAGGGAGTTGTAAAATCCTATTGATGACTGAGCCCCACCCCTAGATAATTAAGTCAGAATACTGGGGGAAGGAGCCCAGGCATATGAACATTTAAAAAGTTCCCCAAAAGGTTCAGCCAGGTTAAGGCTTTGTGTTTAATCACTGAGTAGACCAGTTGGCTTTATTGTTCTGTGGCCACAATACTAGTTAGCTGTCTGGTTAAGAAAAAGAGATGAAGCATAGAAAAAATTGTGAAATTGTAGATTAAGTCATCTGCATTTTAGGCAACTCTGAAAGTTAATGAGGGGAATGTATTTCTTTAGCTTCAATGCCTCATTGTGGGATTCATCTATACCTTTATATATCTTTGACTTGCTATAATAAATTCACAATTGGGCCTGATATTGACCAATTTGTGAATGTTTATTGATGCCTTTACCTGCTAGATACAGTAGGGTGAGGGGTACGAAAAGTAAAGAACCTGGATCCTACTCCTTGAAGGATGGAGCTTATAAATCTTGGATGCAAAAATTATGTAAAACAGAACAAGACTGCAAAATCAAATGTTGTACAGAGAGTAAAAGCTAAAATGTTGACAATGGGAAGACAAAAAAAATTGTCTGTCCTCACCAGGTTAGATGGGCCACTTTCTGAGTGTCTTCTTTCACTCCATGGGGGAAAATGATAATGATAGAAGTTTCCTCATAGAGGTGCAAGGAATAAATGATATGATTGGAGCAAAATATCTGCAAATTACTAAGAGTTGTATTTAACTTAGTTTTATCCCTCCTTCCTATTGCCTCTTTTTACCATATGGACCACCTGGGCACCAGGTCATCTGTGGAAGTATAATGAAAAAACAAAAAGTATCATACCCCTTTCTATCATAAATTTTCTACTGTCTGTCAAAGATGATGTTAAAAGCAGAAAAAGTGGACTCACTCCTCTAGAGTTACCCTTAGCAAGAGATGGGCTAGCCAGATCATTCTCAGCCTTTACAATGTTTTTATTTCTTCAGGTTTAGATATGTATACACGTCCTACCTCATTGCACAAAGGATAGAGTTAAAACCTATTTTTTTTGTAACTGATACAAGCTAATAAAGAAGAGGAACACAGCAGAGCACATTTCAGTTGTGAAGTTCATGCCAGAAACAGTAACCTTTTCAGGATACCACTGTGTGCAGAGAACCCTAACTACCCACCTAGGACATCTGCCTCCATATGCAGGAACCATAGAACCATGATACTGAGGCTGGTTCTCTATCAGCCATGACCCATCACTAAACTTTCAATCAAGTTAAATTAATGCGAATTCTTAAGTTAAATTTAATCACTGTAATTCCTATGGTATCTGTTAATGATTATATGTATATTATTCCTCAACAGCTCTTTTTATCTGGATGTTTCAGCGTACAAGTCATAAAACCACAGTTATTTTACTTTTTCTAAGTCAGTTGCAAACAAACAAAAGCAGCTATGTTCATGTGTGCAATAAAGGAATTTTTTATAAGATGGGGAGGCTGAGATAGGAGAAAGAGAAGAAGGCACAGTCGAACCCCTGCTACAGAAGTCACCTGTGTAGGACAATGAGGCTGATGTAATTGCCACTCGCAGGCTACCACAACCAATTTACTGGACTTGAAACTCAACCAGAGCTTCTGAGGATATGCTCAGAAAATGGCAGGAAAATGGGATTGGCCATCCAGAGGTCAGTGCCCACATGTGTGGAAGAAGCAGGATGAAGGACTATTCTATCCTCCCATTCCCATCTCCTTTGTACCTTGGAATTCCACTTTTTTCCCCAACTAGGAGTGTGTGGATGCTGGAGAACTAAAACAAAAGAAAGTATGCACTAACCATGTGATTTCAGTAGAAGAAGAGACCTAACATTTACTAAACCCCTTAACAAGGCAGCCACCATACTGGTGGGAGGGGCACAGCGCCAGCAGCAAGACTGGCATTATTCAATCCCAGAGTGGTCACTTGCTGGAAGAAGGAGTGCTGGTACTGAGGCAGGAATCCCTGCCAGTCTGACTCCAGGGCCTGATGTCCCATCACTAGTTCATTCTGGCCAGTAGGACAGCTTTTAACTCGTATTCCTCATCGGAGCAGAAGCCAATTAGTTTGGAAAACCTTAGACTGCATCTTTTTCAGCTTTATGTCTGTTGGGGAGAAAAATTACCTAATCATAGAAATTAGTTAAATAATTGACACATTTTTTTTTACCTGACTTTTTTTCTGAATATTTACCTTAAATCTTAATAAGTTCAGTTTGTTTCTGGGCTTCTGATATTGGAGTGGGTGTCTGATTTGTCAACAAGAGCTTAAAAACTAGTTCTGTTAGATTTAAAATGGTTGTTCATTTAAATACTCAAGTGATCTCTAAATTTTCAGCCTGGAAAATTCTCAGCAAGAGATTCAATGTTAGCCCTGAAGCATGTTGGAAGTGCAGGAGACTCTGGGAACACTTGGCTTCTCCAGTTTCAGGTCTTCTTGAGGTCACCTCAGGCCACCTACATCTCATATGTTTTTCCCTAGATGACATTTGAAAAAGGAAGCCCGGAAAAAGGAAGATGATGTTGTACCTCCCTATTCCCAACATACGCTTGTCCTTGGCCTACACATTGTTTTCAATCCAGCTGTCAAACTTCAAGCATGGAAGAGGAGAGGCTAGCAAATATATCCAGATTTCCTGTTGGGCACCAAATGCTAAGCAGGGAAGGCCACAAAAATTTCATAAGAACAAGGCATACCAGGGTGTGTATTCTCTTACAGTTAAATCTAAATTTGGAGGTGAGCCAAAGTTAAAAATATAAAACATATAGCAAGTGCTTCTCTTCTACTTCCCCAAGGTTGACAGATATAGGGTGAGAGAGAACAGTGAATGAGATATGCTCATTCTAAAAAATTACTTATTGTTTATCAAACTCAAATGTAAGTGGGTGTCTAGCAGCCCTGCACCCTCATTCATCTCTCTAAGCACCGCTGGATGATTGGCTTTCAGTAAGAGAGATCTGCGTTTGGGTGGCTGCTGGGAGGAGCACTGGAGAATGTATGTTCATACTGGTCTTACCCCTTTTGGAGCCTCTGTTGGAAAAATGGAGAAGGGCCAATCTCTTCTCCTGTGTTTGGAAAACACTTATCTAAGCCTTGCAGTAATAGCTTTGAACTTAAATCAATGTCTACTTAGTGATCCTCTTTTCCAGATGATTCTTATATCCTAAAATAATAAGGTAATCACCTTCCTCAATTCAGTCATCTGAGACTGTTGTTCCGAGGAGGTACCTACTTGTAAGATGCCCTAACAGTAATGTTTGTGATGCAATTTGATGACGTGAGATTCCCTTACAGAATAAATTAGTAATTACAAGTGAGTTTATAATCCTGAAAAATGAAGAAGCTTTATTTTAAAACGTATCACTAAACAGAAACTAAGTCACAAGAAATGTATAAAGGCAGGGACAACATATAACAGGGAGACAATATTAGGTAGGGATTAAGAGTGAAAATCTGGAGTTCGACCACTGGTTTCCAACACTATTTTCATGACCTACTGCAGTTTCTTCACCTGTAAACCAAGAGCCAACCTAATAGAGTTTATTGAAAGTTAAGTGATATTATTTTTATAATGTTTTTGTCCAGAGTAAATACTCAAGACATTTTACCCATTTTATATGCTATATCTAAATTTTGTCTCCCTGGAACTCAATAAATATTACTGAACACTGAGCACATTTTCAGTTCTTAAAGGAAACCAATCTGGGACAGAAACAAAAATAGATATGTTTGTTTAAAAAAAGAGAGAGACAATTTCTTTATTGGAAAGATGAAAAATAATGATATAAAGTTGAACATAACAGGCATTCATATTGGTAGCTTAAATCATGAAGTCAGTGTTTATTCCTATTTACCTAAAAAAAATGGTTCCCGAACTGTGACATGTTGCCCCGCCAACCCCACAAACTCGTCCTAGAAACTGTCATTTAAGGGGAGGAATCGGGAATCGTAGAGAAGAGAGGGCTATTGAATGGGCTGTTTTATGAACTGGTCAGTTAAGAGCTCACTGAACGGGGGCTGAAAGGCCCATCCGCAGCCCCACCGTTCCTCTCCTCTCGTTCCTCTCGTAGACACTGGGTCTTGGTTAGGGAGGAAGGACCATGCGACCCTGCGCAAGGATAGGAACGGGTCTCAGAGCAGACTGCCTCATACATCTCCTCCTGCAGTCTCGGAGGTGTGATCCTCCCGGAGTGGTAGCAAAGCTCTTTTCTAGTATTCCGCGTTTCTGGAAAGTAGTGTGTGTGTTTCCTCCCAGGCCTTTTCAGTTTTATTCTGTATCATGGGGAAAATAACAACAGTGAAAGTCTGTATGATGACTGGCTACAGCAGATGGGGGTTTTCTTCGAAGAAATGTGTTCAAGCAGTGTCATCTAGCAGCTGGATTCCTTTGCCTGGACAGAATTGGCACCCTGAAAGCAGAAAGAAATGGAAGCATTTGGGATGAAAAACTTGTGTCAGTTTGGAATTAATTTAAGGCAGTTTAAGACTTCTCAAACCCCAACACATTCTAAAGCTTTAAATGCTATCTGCTAAGAAATCATATCTGAGGAATTTTTTCCATTAAACATTTAGTCTGGTTCAAACCTAATAAGATGCTAATCTTTTCAAAGCTTGTTTTCCCTTATTTGGCTTTCTTACTTTTTTAAAAGTCTGTCAGAGTTTAATATACCAGAATTGCTGAATGCAGGGTGGGGAGTAGAAAGTGCCCTGGTCCTGATTTCAGGAGAACTAGGCCCAAACCTGCATTCTGTAAATAAATGATCTTGTGACACTGGGCATCACTAAGCCATTGTGAGCCTCATCTATAAAGTAGGGATAATACCACCTGGACACGTAGGGTAGATTAAATCCTGGCATCTTTGTGAAGGGCTCAGCTCAGGTAGTAGGTGCTCTATAAATGTTAAATCTGGGTCCTTAAAAACATCCAGTCACAAGCTTTGTTAGAGCCTTGTCTTTAAGTAAATATAAAATGAATGTTACTTTAAACTTTTATGTCTTGACCAAATGGAGATTATCTTCCTTCCAAAGAAACTAAAGTGGTTTGAAAAGACAAATATTACTGTAGGATAGTGATAGAAATCTGCAGAAATATACAATTGTGCTTTAATGCTCCAGATATTGAAAACAATGCAAAGTCAGAATAACATTGATTTCATCTGCCAGAATTTCCCCTATTTCTTGTCTTTGATTTGTTTAAGTAGAGGAGATTAAGATAGTACAGATTTATGAAGATCTAAAATATTCGTAAATAGGTATCTTTGCGTGTACAAATTATATATATAATAATAATACATACATATATATATATATAAAAGGTTGTTTTGGCTTTGTTTATACTAGAGGTTGGCCACCTTTTTTTCTGAAAGAGGTCAGAGATACTATATTTGTAGGCTCTGTAGGCCACACAGTCTCCTTAGTGATTACTTAGCTCTGCCATTTGGCATTTGGCTCATAGGACAATTTGCTGACCCTTGGCCTACAGCATGATATAGAGTATACCTACAAATCAGGCATAATTTAGGTAACTTAACCAAAGGAAAAAAAAATGTGTATGAATATACCTTCATGAGTTATTAACTCTACAATCACGTGAAAATAACTTTAGTATATTCATTTATTCTTTTGGCACTGTGGCTTGCTGAGTTAAAAAAAATTAGTGTGGTTCTCTAAGTATATTCCACTGAGATGCTGTTGTGTAAATCACACTGTTATCAGTTGCATTTCACCAGGACTTTTTAAAGTTCTAACATACAGCCATGTGGATTTGAACAACAGGTTTTACTGTTTTTTTCAGTGGTGGACAAATTTCAGAATGGACCCAGACCCATTATGTGAATGTCCAGGACAGGATTTCCTTCTGTTGCACAAGAATATTTTGTGAATTTCCTGGGAAGCGCATTCAAGGATGGCTTACCTGACAGCATTTGAGTGATTGTGTTTTATGGAATTTCCTGCTGGGATTAAACTGGCTAGGTTTAAATCTCAGTCTTTTATAACCATTTCCCACATTCACCTTAAAGAATGCCTTTTAAGAATGTTTTTGTGTGACTCCTTCCACCAGGAAGAGATCGAAAATAATGAAATACCCAGACAGAACATTTTGAGGATTAGAGAAGCCTGATGCACCCCTTTTTTGTCATAACATAAGAAGCCAACTCAATCATCATGCTTTCACAAAGAATCGAGCATTAACATATACGTTAAAAAAGGCATCCAACCTTACCATTTAGATTCTAATTCTAATTGATCAATTCTAATTCTATCATATTTTGAGAGTAGGAATCAGAAGCTTTATGCAAGAATAATAACAAGGTAAACATGGTTAGCTGTTAAAAGATCCCAAAATGTCATACCACTGGCTTTGTTTCTCCCATGTTTCTCAGTCCAGTGTGGGTTGGATAGCCCCAACTCCACATCCGAGTATGCCATTGGGAGCACATGCCTCTAAGATCATAGTAGAAGGGAAGAGAGGTACAGGAAATGGCACTACCGTCTCTTAACTACCTTGGCTGGAGGTGATATCACTTCTGCTCATCATTCGTCAACCAGAATCAGCCCACATGGCTCCCACCTAACTGCAAGGGAGGCTGGGAAATGTGGATGAGCACATGGAGGTTTGGTGATAACTGGTGAGCCCAAATTGCCACCAAAAAATATTTAAAGCACTTGGTTTCTGCGCTGAGTCCAAAAATCAATCAAATACAGGCTGATAAGAAACATAATATTATCTCAGTTTTCATTTAGCTGTTTTTGATAAGAACATATGCTGATAAGATGTTTGCTACATTCTGCTTGTTCTACCAATTTAAGGTTGTTGTGTTTAAAATTATCTATCCTTTACTTCAGTGGACATATGAAACTATTGTCTAACTATATAACTCTTAACATCTTTATCATATGTGTATTGTTGTACTGAGAGCCTACTTCCTAAGTGTGTGTGTGTGTGTGTGTGCATGCATGTGTGTGCATGTGTGTGTGTGTGTGTGCACGCGTGTATCTTGTTTCTCCAGGTACAGTCACTGCAGGAAAACAATTAGGTATCATGTGTAGTCAGTAAGTAAGTGTTGGTCGATTAATAGGTAAAGGAAATTTTATGTACACCAGTGAATTTGGAGACTTGTATTCAATAACAAGACTTCGGTACCATTTAATAACATGTCTTTAGTTTGCATTTCTAGACTGCTTAGGGATTTTAGTTTGGATCAGTGTTCCTCAAAATGTCTCCTAAGAGCCTACATTAATCAAAAAAATATGTATTTACACTGCTCTTTTTCGTCCATTTTGAGTGAAAATGTCTCCCTGTTAAAACCCATAAAAGAAAAATAGAGTCCATTCTGTTCACGTGCATGTTGCTGTAAGCAAATTAGCTCATAATCATTGGTAAATAGGTCAGTGTTATCACTACCACACATGTCACCATAATGCAGTTTTCCCCAGCACTTTAATGTTTATGCCACCCAGTCCCAGCACTTGAATGCCAAGCACACTAAGAGCTGGACACAGCAAGCGTGGACTCACTGTGTACTCAGTGCCCATTCTCCTTGCATTCTTTCTCTTGGCTTCATTTTACTGTATGTGTGATTTCTTGAAGGGGCTTATTACATGGTTGGCCAATGATCAGTTTATTTTCCCCTTGTCCCTGTAACTCTGCAACCTCAATGTTTTTTTTACTTCCCTCCATTAAAGACCTATATTTAGTGCAGTGTTTATTTGTTAGGAATTTAACATACCTTTAACATTGTGCTAGCATTTTTATTGAGGTGGTTATTCATTTTGCTTGCGCTTTGACTAACAAGTTGCGTAGATTTTTGAGTACACTGGTCCAAATCTATTTTTACTGTAAGCGCTATTGTTTTTCATTTGCCTTCGTAGAATACTTGAGATCACTTTTAGGAATGACCATGTCACATTACAGTAGACATACCTGTATTCTTACAACTTCAATTGCCTATGTTTTATGAAATAGTAAAATGTCAGTAACAAAACTGAAACTGGGCCTACTTGAGAATTTTTCACATGGAGGCAGTTTTCTGACCTTTTATCCTTTTTATTTTCCAGTGTTTTAGAGTTCTCAAAGATGTTCACATGAAGAATTTCATTTCAGTCTCAGAATAATGCCAATAACAATAACAATCGTTATTGGCATTTCTACTTGACAGACAGAAATTGAGGCTCAGAGAAAAAAGTTTTGCCTGAGGTAGATGGGTGACAAAGTACTAGCTATAATTAGTTATTCTATTTAATTAAACATAAGCATCTGTTTTATGCAAGGCGCTGGAGATAAGAGATAAATAAGGCGAAACCCAGCCCTTTCCCTCTCCCTCCCACTGATGTGAGGATTCTTTTTAGCTTGGGCTACACAGGCCCATGTGATTTATTCAATCCCCGAGAGGTAACAGCTTTGCTAGTTTCCTAGAAGAGGTGGCTGGCTATTAAGGACCCTGGCTGCTCCCCACAAGGCTATGGGACACTTGAAGGTGCCTGGCTAAGGGGCCTCAGCCTGTTGCTAACTAGAAGTCTGTCACTCGACTCTGTTCCCTTACCAGTCCCTATTCTAGCCTCTACCTGAGACATTGTTTTACACAGCTGCAAGACTCAGAAGGTCTGTTGCCTTTAGTATTTCTGCCATGTATAAGCTGTAATTACATTCCTGGGATGCGTAGTGAAGATGGCTCATCATTGATTCATGTGCTTCATAGTATGGGATAGTGGACAAGGAACTTAAATAAGGCAAGGAAATTGTTTTCTCCTCTGGGTTCTGTCAGCGAACTAGCCATAGTGTTACTGGAGATGGGGATCCTCTCCCAGCATGTTGTCCAGGTTCTTGATGTCTTGAACAAGGAATTGAACAAGACACCAAAATACAGTAGAAAAGAAAAGCCTTATTAGAAGGGAAAGTCCACTTCCAGATGTGGAAACAGGCCTGAGCAAGGCAAGCGTGGCTCGAAAGGCCTGGTAACAAAGCCTTTGGGGTTTTTATCCCTATTTGCTGTAGGTGGTTCTTTTCTTAGAAGGGTGGGCTTCCTTGATTGACAATTAAGATTGACAGGACTCAGTGTTTCATCATTTGCTTTCTGCACATGTTTGTTCCCAGAATTCAGTCTGTTATAATGATATTAATGAACTTCTGGGCATATGCATCACATTATAACAATGGTATAATGAGGCTCAGGTGAGTTGAAGGTTGTTGGGGGCACAAGAGCGAGTGACTGGCTTAAACTAGTACCTAATTCTCTGTTTGGTTGTTTCTTAGTGTGAGTTTTTAAAAATGCCTTCTGGTTTGCTTAATTGTGGGCAAATTAGGGCAGACCCCTTATAGGAGAGGATGATCTCAGTAACTTTTCAGGCAGACACAAACCCCCCTAACTTTCCTGCCTAACTCTTTTCTAAGAGTTATGAACCCCCTGATTATTAGTACGTATGCCGAGGGACAGGAGGCCTCTTCTTCTGTATCTGCTTCCTGCTGAGCATGGCGGCGGTCCCTGCCTACTGGGGTTTCATGGAGCTCTTTCCCTTTCTGCCTCAGTCAGGCTGGGGTCTTGGGTTTCCTGCTAAAATGCTGCCTCAGTCCCTAAACAGGAAAAAGAGATACAAACTTGTTATTTAAATGATGTATCGATTAATTTCTATTATTGATTTGCCTATTAAGTGAGTAAAGGGAAACAGTCTTGGTTAATATATTTCTTAAAGAAGAAAAAAAAGACCTTTGGCCTAAGGTCCCCTTTCCTCTCAGACTCTAAGAGCCTTGTCTGGCTTAACATTATTTCTGCTAACAATGGGGTGATGACCCTTATCAATAGCCAGAGGGTCTGAGTCACCAGTTTTGGGGTAATTATCAGGATTTGTGGAAAAGGGCCTTTTTCCCAAAGAAAAGAGGAAAGAAAACTTAACTAGGTTCACTAAAAAGATTAAGAACTCTGCAACAGATGTCCCTTTTCATTTCCTGATAAAAGACTAAGAATTTTACAAGTGATATACCATATCCATAGTATCTCAGACAAGATATTTCATGTGCTTGGGCCTCAATGTTCTCGTCCTTTAGAACACTGTCGAATTACATTGTAAATACGGCCTTTTCCAGCTGTAGCCTTCTGAGATTTCTCAAGAGCACACTTGGGTTTGTTCCCTGTGTGCTCAAAGCGAAGTTCCAAGGAGCCAGTTCCCAAAAGCTTTAAGGTGATTGAGTTCTCTCAGTGGTGTGACTTACCTGAGATCCTTCTGAACCTTGGACAAGCCTCCGAGCTAGATTCAGACTGAATGATCAAGATGGCAGCACCTGATTTATATGGAGCATTTAAGCATTTTAAATGATCGTCAACTTTTAAAAAACATTGAAAAAACATTGACAGAAATGTTGAAGATATAGAAACATTAATAGATAAATATGTTTGAGGCCAGTTCAAATTATTTTTGACGAGTAAAATATTAGACAATCATTTTCCAAATTAATGAAAAAAGTCTATATAATAGTTATGTTACAATCAATTTCATTACTTGAGTAAAGATATTTAATCACAAATAAACATTTAAATGTATATATTTATAGTGAGTAGCATTGAAGGGCAACTTATTCTCTCTGACACCCCAGTCATTTTATGCCTTAGGAAAACAGAGGTCACCTAACTTGTGAAATCTCTTCTAGTTATAGTTCTGATCCCACGATTCTGCTGTAGGCAGAACCCACAGCCGATTAGATGTTTATTTACTTGGTTGATATTTAGCCTGTGGTTAGACATTTAAATGTCCCGATGGAGACTGAGAAAGCAGCTCAAAGAGTGGTGAAATATAGGCAAAGGAAGAGAAATAATTGGAAACTAGGAGAAAACAACAAAAAAAAGGGAAATCAGAAAAGATGAATACTGCTTTTAACATTGCCTTTTAATTTCTCTCACTTAGAAAATAGAATAAGTTTTTGTATTACAAAGAAGCTAAACATATCAACACTTGCCAAGTTACTTCACAAGTATACGAAATATCATTATGTTCTACGCTCCAAAGATAGATGATTTATCCGATATTTAAGGAGTTATAGCTTGAAGAAAAGGTACCCCAACTTAGGAGTGCTATATTTATTTTATATGATCCTAGTTAATGGTCTGTGACCTAATTTCTTTCAAGTCTTACCATGCTTTGCTCCATGGGTTAAAATAAACACACACACACACACACACACACACACACACACACACACACACACACACACATCATTTACCAAAATACATTTGAATATGTACATCAATCATTCAAATTTCAACATCTGTTCTTATTTGTGTTTCTTTCCATCTTCCAATAAAGATAGAAGAGCTGGGATGTTCTGAGTGGACTGATAAGTAACCAAGTAAAACATGTGCTTTCATTCAATGTTGGTGTTGGGGAGCCCTATTCATAGACTGATTATACTACCCTATATTAGCCACTGGAGAGAAGGTATTTTTAATTTTTATTTTATTCTTTTAGATAGGAGAAGTAAAGACTGCATGGGACTCTCCAATTACTTTAAAATTTTTTAAAAGTTTAATGTTTAAAAAAATGTTTTATGATTAGGGTAGGTAATTAAGCTGCTTTTTTTTAAAACTATGGTAAATATACATTAAAAGATTTGCCATTTAACCATTTTAAAGTTACTATTCAATGGAGTTAAATACATTTATAATGTTGTGCAACTATTGCCACTATCTAGTTTGAGAACTTTTTCACCAACCCAAATAGAAACCCCATATCTGTGAAGCAATCATCCCATTTCTCTCTCCCCACAGGCTTTGAAACCACAAATGTGCTTTCTGTTTCTATGAATATGCCAATTCTTTATATTTCATATAAATGGAATAATACAACACAGTGCCTTTTGGGTCCAGCTTCTTTCACTCAGCACAATGTTTCCGAGGCTCCTTCGCATTGTAGCATGTTTCAGTACTTTGTTCCTTTTTATAGCTTAATAATATTCCACTATATGGATATATTGCATTCTGTTTATCAATTTATCAATTGATAGATATTTGGGTTATCCTCACTTTTTGGCTATCATGAATAGAGCTGTTATGAACAATCATGTACAAGTTTTTGTGTGAGCATATGTTTTCAAATCTTTGAGGTATTATTTAATTATACCTGGGGTGGACTTTTTGAATCATATAGTAGCTCTCTGTTTAACTTTTTGAAGAACCTCCAATCTCTTTTCTACAGTTGCTGCGCTATTTTTACATTCCCTTCAGCAATGATTGAGGGTTCTGATTACTACAAATATTTGCCAGAATTCATTCTCTATTTTTTAGGTTTTTTTTTTTTTTTAAATTATAACTATCCTACTGGGTGTGCAGTAGTATCTCATTGTGGTTTTGATGTACTTTTTCCTAATAATTAGTGATGTTGAGCATCTTTTTATGTGTTTATTGCCCATTCATGTAACTTATTTGGAGAAATGTCTATCAAAGTCCTTCACCCACTTTTTTGGAGGTTGTTGGCCTCTTTGTTGTTGAGTTGCTTCTTATTTTAAAAGGAAATGAACCCAAGGGGGATTTGGTTGTGGGAAATGCCGTTTTTCTAGACTTGAGTGGTAGTTACATTGGTGCATTCACTTTGCACCCTTCAGTACCTTTGTCAAAACTGAGAAGGTGTGCCCTTTTCTGACTAGATTAATTGCCTAGGACTGTCATATCAAATTGCCACAAATATAGTGGCTTAAAACAACAGAAAATTTGGCTAGCATCAAAAAGACAAGAGATAAATGCTGGCAAAGACGTGGATAAAAGGGCATGTTTGTTCACTGTCGGTGGGAATGTGAATTGGCACAGTCACTATAGAAAATAGTAGGTGATTTCTCAAGAAGTTAAAAATAGAACTACCATATGATCTAGTAATTCCACTTCTGGGAATATATCTAAAGAAAATGAAAACACTGTCGAAGAAAGAGCTGTACCCCATGTTTACTGCAGCGTTATTTACACTTGTCAACATATGGAAACAACCTAAGTGTCCATGAACAAATGAATAGATGAAGAAGATGTAGTGTATGTACACAATGGAATGTTATTTGTTCACACGAAAAAAGGACATCTTGCCATTTGTGACAACATGGATAGACCTTGAGGGTACTATGCTAAGTGAAATAAGTCAGAAAGAGAAAGACAAATACTGTATGGTCTCACTTATATATGGAATCTTAAAAAACAAAACACACAAAACCCTAACTCATAGAAAAAGAGATCAGATTTGTAGTTACCAGAGGTGATTATTGGGGGAAGGGAAACTGGAGGAAGGTGGTCAAAAGGTACAACAACCTTCCAGTTATAAGATAAATAAGTACTAGGGATGTGACATACAACATGGTGACTGTGGTTAACACTGCTATATGGTATATGTGAATGTTATTAAGAGAATAAATCCTAACAGTTGTCATCACAAGGAAAAATTTTTTTCTTTTTCATATATATATATATGATGGATGTTAACTACAGTTATTGTTAAGGTAATCATTTCATGATACACATAAGTGAAATCATAATGTTGTATGCCTTAAACTTATATTGTTCAGTATGTCTATTATATCTCTATAAAACTGGGGGGTGGGGAGAGTAAAAACAAAAATATAACAGAAGCTTATTATCTCACAGTTCTGGAAGCCAAAAGTTCAAATCTAAGGGGCTGACAGAGCTATTACTCCCTCTGAAGGTTCTAGGAGAGAATCTTCCTTTGCCTTTTTCACTTTCTTGTGGTTCATGGAATTCCTCGGCAGCCCATGGCTTGTAGACACATCTCTTAAGTCTCTGCCTCTGCTTCACATGGCCTTCTTTTTTGTGTTTCCAGTTCTAGGTGTCTCATTTCCCTTTCCTCATCTTATAAGGATAGCAGTCTTTGAATTTTAGGCCTACTCTAAATACAGGACAACCTCGTCTTGAGATCTTAACTTAAATACATCTGCAAAAATTCTATTTCAAATAAAGTCACATTCCCAGATACCAGGGACTGAAACTTCAGACCCATTTTTGAGGAGACACAATTTGTCCCACTACACTGAATATATGTCATGCTTTTCTTTCTTTTCCTTCCTTCCTTCCTTCCTTCCTTCCTTCCTCCCTCCCTCCCTCTCTCTCTTTTCTTTCTTTCTTTCTTTCTTTCTTTCTTTCTTTCTTTCTTTCTCTTTTTTTTTCTTTTTTTTTTTTTTTAAAGATTTTAAGAAAAGCAATGCTAAACAACTTTAGAAAAATGCGGTAATCTGAGTTTCTGAGCCAAAAGATCTGTAGGTTAGGGAGAGAAAGAAAATTGCAAAACTCATCACCCTATAAAGGAGAAATTCTTAACCAGTTTTTAAAAAATGACTTTACTATCTGTGATTCTGAAAAGGACTTTTCAAATAAGATTTTCAAAGGATGTTGATGTGTTTTTCTATCTTTTTAAGAGGAAGCTAATGACAATAGTACCATATTCACACATACAGAAAATACCTTTTAAGATGCTAAGGAGTTTTTCTGGTATTGCCAAAACAGGACTCTATTAAAATGTCTAGAAAGCATGTTTTTTTATGTTCACACTGTTACTCATAATGAACCCTTAATTTTTTGCTTTTCTCCTTAAATCGTCTATAATGTTGAGATTTGGGCCTTTTGACAATTGTGATCCCAAATTTGTTCTGGCTTATGACTGGCTCAGGATTCATGTAATAAAAAGGATTATACCTGACACTTAGGCCCAGCAACATGTAGCTTATAACCAACTTTGCTGGGGTATCATTTCATGCATCAGTTAAATAAAAATGTAGAAAAAGTAATCCTTTTTTCTCAAGAATGACATTTGATCCAATATATTAAAAGTTATTTGAGTTCTTAAATATTAAAAAAAAAAAAGCCAATAGGGTGTAGTAGTTCTGTGAAAACCTGTTTTAGTTTGAGAACACACAAATTTAAGCACTCAAACAACGGCCTTATTCAGAACACGGAAAGCTCAGAAGCCAATTTTCTGGACCCTAGTGCTATTCTGGAATCTTTTTTTCTTCTTCCTCTTCTTGGATAGTGCTATCTGTTAAGGAACAGATGACAAGGCTTTGATTCACCACCTTCTCAAATTTTACCCATTATAAACATGTCTTCAGAGATAAATTTTGTAAGCTTTCCTATGTGGGATTGTATGAAGGTTTAAAATGAGTCCTAATTATTCACCAGGGAGTATATCTTTAAACATTTTTTTAATTTTTGATGGTATTTTTAAAAAATAATCAGTCATATTAAAGTTGATTGGAGTTCATCCAGAAAATCATTGTTGTTGGTAAAGTTTAAAAATTAAAGAAATTCAATTTTCAAATTTTTAACAAAGTTCTTGTTATACCTACAAAGTAGTATAAAAGGTTGAGTGTTTTATAAAGCGTCCACATAGATTGCATTACTGATCTTTCATCATAATATGGATAGAACAGTAATTGCACTCAAGACGTAAAGGTAAAATGTGCTTCAGGGGTTAGCTGTGAAATAACTGACGTACAAGAGAATCACTCATTCTAGCAATTTTTCACTCTAGACATCAAGCAAGGTGTCATTTGTAATGGGCAAGCCGGTGCCACGTTCTGTTTTGCCCTTCTAATAAGACCAGTCTGACACAAAGCTGCAACTGTTCTGTGGTGACATCATCACCATCCTGCCCTTTTGCTTGAATTTAGATGAATGATTCTTATGTTGCGTAATGGGAGATTTCAACTTTTAAGTCTGACCTAACAATGAAAGTTGATGTGATTTCTGTCACACTGTCTGTCCTATTGTCATCTTGCTTTATTTTTATTATTATTATTTTTACCTCTGGCAGTGTTTCTAATATAGACATAAAATTCTGAAAGCATTTTCCTGGACAGTCCTCTCAGGAAGTTTTTTTTTTTTTTTTTTTTTTTTTTTTTTACATATTTAATCACCTCTCTAACCAAATGAAAGAGTGTCACACTTTTTCATAATGCGTAAAGAATCACCCAAGTTAAATCCCAAGATATCTATTCCCTACTTTCTTTTAGATAGCACAGGCTTTTTCAATGGTTACTTAGGAAAGAAAAAAACAACGATTGTTTGGATTTATAAAATCAGCATCCAAATTACAATAATCGCAATTATAGCAATCACTTATGGCCTTTGAGATTTTTTCTTTTTTTTAACCATGCAGATTAGTTATTTGATTATGACTTACATCGCTCAAGCTCTTTAAGAGAAGGGCTACTGTTTATTTCACCTTTTAATCCTTATAGTTCTTCCACATTCTTTTGCACATAGTAGAATTTTATTAGTATCGGCTGAATGGATACAACATATTCATAATTTTGTCACATATAGACATTAATTTACAAACTTATAATCTATATACACAGCAAGCCCAGTCCATTTTTCTTTCATGGTCTGTCTTTTTAAGCTTTTTAATAGCTTTTGGCGGAACAAAAGTAAGAAGGAAATATTAAATCTAGTCATTGTAGCCATCTTTTTTTTTTTTTTAAGCTACTCTGCTTTAGTGTCAGAACCATTTAAATTTGCAGCACCTTCTGAAACTCTCCATTAGAGTGTGATTGGTGCCAATAGAAGGTAGTTGCTGGCCTCTGATGAAAAGGAGAACCAAATTAAACAATAGATGAGATGTCTCATACCTTCTAACTCTAAGATTCTATGATCTATCATTAGACCATTTAGATATTGGGAAGTCATAATTAATTATAAATAAATTCTCCTAAACTCAAGAGTTTGACCTAGGATGAGTCAAATGAATTTCTCCTACAGAAATTATAATATGCAACCAAAAATTACATATACCATGTCAGAATAGAGAAAGAACACTATCACTAGAAACCTGGTAGCAGATTTAAATAATAAAAAGATATTCTAAGTATTGGGAAGACCCTTTTTATTCTAACAGAAATATCTACATTTTTTCCTCCTGCTGCTATTGCTCAAAAGAGTCTAGTTTGGTTTGGTGGTTTAGTTTTGGTAAGCTGTAAAGGGTTTTTAAATTGCATCAATAGACAGAAGAGACCATCTTTGAGAAAACAGTAAAATGGCCTTTCATTAGAATAAGCTATTATATAGACTCTTTGGGATCCTGTTGCCTCATAATTATCCATACATTTTTATGAGATACACTCTTTCTATAACTCGGCATGTCTTAAACTCGTAACATTATGTTATATGTGGCTATATTTTCTGGAAAAATGTTTCCTAGTAAATATGCATATCCCAGACATTTTACCTTTTTCTTAAAATTCCATTTGACTTTCATCTTGACAAGAGTTAAGAATTTTCCGAAAGCTTATGTAGTAGTAACTAATATTTCTTTTGAGGGGTTATAGGTCTTGTGTTTGTTTAAATGTGATATAAATTTATAGTTTAGACCAAGTTTATTTGTTGCAAGAATATATTTAGGAGTAGTATTCTTTTAAGTAAGTTGAAGCTATTCTGATAAATGTGTATGTAAATTAAAATATAACTTAAGTCTGTGATTTGGCCATTTAAAAGGGAGATGTGTTAGTTTAGATAAATTGTACCGTTAAAGGCAAAAAAAGTAAAGAAAAACAGTGGCTGGGTAAGGTAGCATTGAATTGCAGATTTATATGAGATGAGAATTAGACTCAAGAAACCTTTTTTAAAAAAGAATATTATTCATATTATATATTCATTCATTCAACAAATTCTATTGAATCTTATTACACATCAATTAATCTAAGATAAGGCTTCCCTGAAACTAACCAAACTGTGACTTTAAGTGACTTAAGTAATATAGAACAATGTAGAATAACATATAGCATAAAGGAAGCCCATATGAAGATAATTCAGTGCTAGTGCAGTGGCTCTGTCATCATTATAATCCCATGCTACTTCTCTCTAGTTCATCATTCTATCACATCACTCCATGCAGATTTACCTCATAATCTAGTATGGCAGTTATATTAATCTACTCAAGTTGCCATGACAGAATGCCACAGACTGGGTTACGTAAACAACAAAAACTTATTTTCTCATAGTTCTTTAGGCTAGAAGTCCGAGACTAAGGTGCCATGAGCATTGGGTTCTAGTGATACCTCCCTTCCTGGCTTGTAGACAGCTGGCTTCTCACCATGTCCTCATCTGGCCTTTCCTCAGGGCATGCACATGGAGAGAGAATCTCTGGTATCTCTCCTCTTTTATCAGGACACCAGTTTTATTGGATCAGGGCCTCACTCTTATGACCTTGTTTAACCTTAATTACCTCTTTAAAGGCCCTATCTCCAAATAGAGTCACATTGGGTGTTAGGGCTTCAACATTCAAATTGGGAGAGGCACAATTCATCCCATCACAGAGCCCTTTCTCTTATATAGGAATTCATAACTGAGGAAAGGAAAAAGAAGGAGAAAATGGAAGGGCAAAAAGGGCAAATCTTTTAGATGAGTCATTTCTGTTCAAAGAACTTCCTGTACGTCCCACATACTTACTTTTCCACTTATTTTTCATTGATCAGAATTTAGTCACAGAACTACACCTAAAAAAAAAAGAAAAAAGAAAAAGAAAAAGGAAAAGAAGAACTACATCTAGCTGCAAGTTATCTTTTAGCTGTAGGTACTGCTGCCCTGGATGAAGATTTTATTTCTAAAGAGAAGGAAGAAATAGCTATTAGGAGGCAACAGACATCTTTGTCATATCCAGAAATTGTGCTAGGTATTGAACATGAAAATATGAATTCCTAACTTTAAGTAGCTTATAGTCCAACAGGAGAATAAAGCATGTAAAGTAGTTACCTGTAATATAATATAATACGTCCTGTGGATAAATGTGTAAAGGTCCTATGGGAACATAGAAGAAAAATAATTGTTAATGGGGTAGCTGGGAAGGGTGAACTTGAGATAGACTTTGAAAGAAGGATGGAAGTCCTTAAGGCTAAGAAGTGATTCAGATGAGAATACAAGATATTTCAGGGGACTGCAAATATTAAAGGGTGGCCATAACTTGACATTTATAGCCAGAAGTGGTAATGAGATTGGAAAGATGAAATGAGGCCTCATTTTAATGGGTCTAAAATGCTATTTAGGGAGTGAGACAGCATTTATTGGGCTCTGGAGAGCCATCTAAGAATAAGACTGTTTCCTAACTAGATATGTGTTTTTAAAAATATACTCTAGGCAACAGAAAGGAAAATAAATTGATACATGTAGAGATCGAGCGTGTGTGTGTGTGTGTGTGTGTGTGTGTGTGTGTGTGTGATATTAGATTTGACTAATGGCAAATGATGAGGTCTTTGCTGTTAGTATTGATTCACATGTGCTAATTTCTGCCCCTTTAAAGATCCAAATAATAATTTAAGAGCAGAGAATTACGAGAATATATGGAATGGTGAAAAATAATGAAGTCAGCAAGCCTTCTAAAGTTGAGATACTTGAGGAAAATTGTCAAATACACATTCTCATTCATCTGCCATAATCTTGCTATATCCTGTTTAACCTTGCTGATAATGGTAGAGCTTGGCATTTTTTCCCTTCCATCTTTACATGTTTATATTCTCAGAAGTAGATGTTTAATCCACCTATAGTGTGCTGGGCAGTTCTATGTTGAGTGATGACCTGTTGTTTTAACATTTTCCCTGAGTGCCTGATGTTTGTGGAATACATATGGCCAGTGGAAAGCTAGTGTTACTTATTTCCATATTTCTTAGTTAAACGTCTCCCAGAGTAAGTAAGTATGAGTTCGTGGAGCAACACATGTGTCTCTTTCTTAATGTAAAGTTCCATGATTTGGATCGTCTGCACTTCTCTCAAGAGGCAATGATCCATCCATATAAACAGCACAGTCCGAGGATATGAAATGAACCAGAACCTAGACAAAGAGGAAACTGTGAAAAGAAACTAGTGAAAATTCTGGCCTTCAGTAACTTTCAGGCCAGTGTATTGGTTTAAGAAAATTGTGAACTTTGGCTAATCAGAGTGTTAATCTCATTTCCCAAATCTTTGACTTCTAAGTCTACCCTCAGTGATGTTCACCAGCGTGCAAATAGTGAGGTACCCTTGGCCAGATCTTCACCCTGCTGTTGTTCACCTGGCCTGCCTTTGAGATCATCTTATCTCCCCTTTATCCTCGTCGTGCCTTCTTATATCTTCTGCTGACTCCTGCCCCTTACTCTCAATGTCCCTAGACTGTAGTAAATGAGAAATAGGTAAAGATAATTAAGACCATTCATCCGAGTTCTTTTATTTTGTGCCTCCTTTTAGCTCTAAGAAACAAGACTGGCATTGTATTTGTTGTAATTTCTTGGTCAACAGTGATAAAAATAGAGCAAAAATTGAATGAGATTAAGAATTAGAGAAGTTATATTGTGTTAATTCATCTTAAAACATATAAAATAATTATATAAAGAAAACGTATAAGCTTTTTTATCGTAAAGTACCTCAAAGTAGCAAAAAATTAAAGGAATTACATAACAAACATGAATGTGTCTAATACTCAGCTTTGTGAAATATAAACATTTCCCCATAATTGTTTATTTTTCATAAGAAATAAAACATCATTAGGATTTTTGAGAAAGCCAAGTAATGAGCAGATCTCTTTCTCATCTGAGGTCAGACGAGTTGGAAAATGACAAAGAATCAGAATGGAGCACAGTTCATCAGTGAATTTCCCACTATTAACCCCTAGATAAAACTGACTTATCCTCCAGCACCTGCTCAGAGCCTGACACTGGAGGAATAGAACAAAACGTTTTTTTATTTCTGTAGAAAGGCTTTTTGTGCATGTGCAGAAAGGCTTACTTCCAGAAATAAATGAATAAGAGAGAGGACAGGGCTACTGTACAGTTTCCCCTTCCAAGTTTACCAATCAGTTAAGTGTGAAAGGAGGGCAGATATAGAGATTTACAAGGAGTATTACAGCTGGTGCAGCTCCCTCCACCTGGAAGGAATGGGAAGTAAGCATTTTCCTCCCAAAACAAATAAAGTTAAATCCACATTTTAATCTCTTTTTGGAATCTATTATTTTC
Source organism: Eonycteris spelaea (assembly GCA_003508835.1). Taxonomy (NCBI): domain Eukaryota; kingdom Metazoa; phylum Chordata; class Mammalia; order Chiroptera; family Pteropodidae; genus Eonycteris; species Eonycteris spelaea. The sequence continues at coordinate 3,612,711 of PUFA01000011.1, forward strand.
CTTCCCTTTCCTCTAGTCCAGAGGTAACCTGTACCTGAATTTTAAGATCCTTACATATGACAATTACTTAATTGCTAAAGTTGTGATTCTAAGTACAAGAATGTGTCCATTTAAAAAAATATATTGGCTGCCTGTTCTTAGGGATATTTACTATAACATTTGCATTTACATCCATTTTAAGATACTCTAGTAGGCTAATGGAAAAAATGTAAAAGATGATGCTACCAGATAGAAATAGAGTTTGGATCCAAGGATGTTACTGTGAACTGATGTTTCAAGTGCTAAAAGATCATCATGGTTTAGCAACAACAATTATAGCTAAGAAAACAAAGTTTAGAACTATCCCAAACAGAAAAGAAAGCATCTAAAAGTTATCTCTTTTCCCTCAAAAGAAAACAATCTTTCTACTGACCCTTGCCTTCTGAAATATTTCAACATTCCAGGCTACTGAGATTTTTTTTCTTCTCTTATAAACAAACCCCAATGTCCTTTAAAATACTTTCCTATTTCTATTCCAAACTTTTTCAGGTGAATAACAAATTATATTTGTTAAGCTTACACTATTTCCTCTTGATAAACTGGACAAGTTTTAAGTTCAACAGTGGTACCAAAAAGCTTTTGAATGAGGAGAAGGTTTGGTAGTGAATGATATAATGGAAAATTTCTATAATAAGTAGCTAGGAAGAGAGAATAATTATGCAGAATCATTTTAGTTTAAGTGATAGTGTATTATTAAAGGCAGTACTGAGTCATCTAGAAATATTAGCCTATTAAATAGTATAGGAGAATCAATAATGGCATCTCTTAATGTCTAGAATTTAAAACTACCAGTTAAAGCTAAGGGGTAACTCCAGGATGAGCAATTGTTTTCTTATAGGTTTTGTTTTTGATTGGGGTTTACACAGGATTCCATTTTGTTAACTTCATGAAGCCCTTAATTTATTAATGTTAATGATTGACCACTTGCATGTTAAACCAGAAAGCATTTATATAACCATATTCCATCAAAAAAAGGAATGTTTTAAATCTGTATACTTTGCCTCCTGCTTCTAAGCAATCTGGAAAATTTTTAAAAGGCAAGTTAAATCTAATATCTCTTTGGCCTTCAAGGCAAAATAAAATGTAGGTAGACATATTTGTGTGTTGACTATGTTCCTAAAACCTGCACAAAAATCAAAATACTTTAAAAATCTAGGCACATCCCTCTTTTAAAAAATATAGTAACTGATTCAAATGCCAGTAAATATTTTCCAATCTAAATAGTCACAACCTAATTTAACTGACTTTTTTCACTTTTTGAAATTTCACTAACTGAGGAATGTCTGATATATTTTATAGGTGATATATTGCAGTACAAATGATTGCATTTTTGAAAAGCTTTAAATTTTTACTCATCAAATTTTAATGATCTAAAAAAATGCTTCCAAGCAATATGTATATTTGAAATTTTTATGTTTATTTTTTTCATTTATTCCTATTTTTTTTACCTTAAGTGTGTTTTTATTTAAACAATTTTAACTCCAAACTCTAAACCATTCAATTAAGAGAAAGAGAATGGCTCTTGACTCTTTTTCTACTACTTGCACATTAGATAACTAGATAACCCTTTTCTTTCCACACTTTTGAGATGTAATTAGTTTGATTTCAGAGTCAAGTCTTAGCTAGCTACCATGTGCACTCTGCTCATTGATGCCTTACAATAAAGGCCTGGATAAAAAGCTGTACTTTATTAATGAATTTTTAAAATTAATTTTATGAATTTACATATAATTTATTCTTAGTAACATATCTCAGCCAGTAACAAGTTGCCAGTCCAAAGGTTTTTTTGGCTAGTATGGACAACAGTTGGTTTCATGGATCAAGAAAGCAAAGGAATAGTATACCCAGTGACATGAATGATTTTCAGTTTCTTAGTTTCCACTGGACTTATTCAACACATAAACAACACATAAACAACCAAACAAAAATTCACTGTTCCCAGTGAAGCAATGGAAGTATCTGAAGTACTAACTATGTCTTATACACTTGAACATGTGTATGTATACCCTTCACAAGCTGACACTCATCTAGAAAAATTGTTTTATTAAATGGTATAAGAGAATAATAATGGAATCTTTTAGTGCCTGGAGTTTGAAATTGCTGATTAGAGCCACTAGGTAAATTGGAAATCATTTATTTCACATTGCGTACTACCTTTTTGATTTCCTGGCCCTCATAAGTACCTGTCGTGCATACTAACAAAAATAACCTTAACACTGTCAATGTCTTACTGCCTCACTGAGAAGAGATTATATGTAAATTAATAAAACTCATTGAAAGTTTTCATTAGCAAAAGTACAGCTTTTACTTAGTTTTTTATGTCTCCAAAGACCTTGTATGTCATATTTCTGGGTAAATACTTGAATAGGATGCAGTCTGCTCTGTTTTGAAGTGTAATACGCCTTTCCATATGCAGTGCTCCATGCTGTGTGGTCACAGAAATTAATGAGTTCAGTTCTCAGGATGCCGGGGCAGCTGGAAAACAGAGTTCTGTGCTCATGTTGCTTGCACAAACACACAAGTCATGTTTCCCACAGTGGGATCCAGGGACCCCTAAGGTTCTGCACCTTTTTTTATCCTGTAAAACACTGAGCCAGAAGATGGTACTGATAGGGTGGAGACATTGGGTTCTGAGACTGTTTAAGAATTTCAGGAGAAGGGACAGTCTGAGAGGAACTGGCATAGCCAGCAATTATTTGTGGTGGGAGGATATGGGAAAAGAGCAGATGTCTGTAGCTACTACAAAGGAAAATAAACACTGCGGAAGAACAAACTTATGTAGAAAAATTTTAAAGGGGAATTTTTAACAAAGGATGTTTGGGAAACACTTTATGGGAGTTTAATATTCTGGGCAGCACTTACTAAAGGGGAGAAGTTCTTACAGCCAGAATGACCTTTATACTAGAAATATTCATTCCTTTGTTTACTCCATCCTGTTCCATTTAACAAACTTGTATTAAACACCTACTGTGTGCCAAGAATTAGGCTTTCTTGCCCTCTTCCCACCAGCCACATACAGATACACGCATATATACACACTCACTTTGAAGTTCAAATACCATTTATAATAACTGGAGGCCCACAGGGCGTTAGCACTAAAAGTCAAAACAATTCACTCACTACACCACGCTGAAGTTAAAAAGCAGCTCCCCGGGATGAAACTTGGAAAATGCTTGAACACTGAGGTATTTATTTGGATTGGCTTTTCTGGACTTGCTGATAGAGGTAGGTCTCTTGCTGACATATTACATTATTTCTGATAAAAGAACTTCAAATGGTGAGATTGAGCCAGATTGTTTTTCTTATGTTACTGTATAGGGAAGTTCCAGTTGTTTGAAGGAGACATCGAATCAGATATGGTATTTTTTTCAGAAGATATAAATTCCTATATTTAAAATTATGTCATTTCCACGCACATGTGTTGATTTTGTACTCTTTGCTCAGGCTCTAATATTGTCTTCTATTCATTCTATTTTTATTTCCCATGTCTTCACCAAGGGAGTTCTTTGGCTTCTCCTTCTCAAGATTGCAATGCTATAAAAATAATCATCTCAGAATTTAAATCAATGAGAATGATGTAGTACTGTAATGTTTTGGGGCAGATTCAGTTACACTCTTGATCAGATTTTATCTTTTTAGGCAACCATGTATACCAAAATTGAGATCCAACTCACTTAGCCTATTAAGAATAACAAAACTATTTAAGACTTCAGATCCACATCACTAATATTATAAAGATGTTTCATTACATATAACGAGGTGAGGAAAACGGCTTCCAACTTTCACCAACTCTTATTAAAATGTTTTCCTTCCAACTCCCTGAAGTGTCTCAATGTTCAATATGTTATCTAAATTTAAGGAGAAAAAAAAAGTTAATTTGGAGTTATGCAAAATATCTAATGTATCACGTCAAGTTACAGTGAGCATATATGTCTTCAGGAGTTTATATCTGTTCTAGCAGACATGGATGAACTCCTTCCACCAGGAAGCTTGAGAAGAGCTGCCTAGGATGTACCAGTGTCCGGATTGGGGGAATAGGGGCTCTGCTGCTCCGCACCACAGAGGTTGCACTGCCGAGGTGATCTCTGTGATTCTCAGGCGGCTCCAGACATCGAATAATATGATATGAATATACTAGAAGCGTCACTGCAGGTTCCTCCTGTTCTTAGAATAAACTTTTGATCTTTGAAGTAGGTTAGAGGTGAGTAGATTGTCACTGGAGTGAGAGAAAGCTCAACTTGCTATCAGCTCAGAACCTGGGTAGGATCATAAACATGCACCACTTCCTGAGGGACTGAGACAGGACACCAAGGGCTCTAACTGCAAGAACAGGGACCACCTGCACTCCTCCTCCTCAGCCAGCTCTTCCATTCAGGGGGCCCGACGCCCTCATCTCAGATTTTCTTTATACATGTCATGGCAGCTGGGCATAGAAACAGGAAATTTGCTGTGGAAATGAGTCAGTGAAGCCAGTGTTCTGCCCCACTGATATCACCATCTGCATCACTTTTCAAGATATAAATGGCCATCAGAGTGAGGGGAAATCCTCTTCCAAAAGAAAACTAAACTTCCAGGTGGTAGACTGACCCTGGATTTTACTTATAAATCTATTAACTCACTTATTCAACATTCTTTATTGTAGCAATGCATAATTTGTATTTCTCACAGCAGCAAATACCTAAAGGGCATTTGTAAGTTAATTTGAAACAGGATAAACTGAGGCTCATAGAAGTTAAATCCCTTTTTGTATTTTTTTCCCAGCTAGGCTGTAAGAACTGTGAAAGTGGGAGCACTGCCTTCTTGTGAGTTTTTATCTCCAGGGTCTAGCATATATTCAACTCGAAGACTTGATTTATATTTGTGGAGCAGTTGAATAATACTCCAAAGCTGCAAGATGATTAAGAGCTCTCATGGGCCATTTGAGGGCTCTGTTGACCTGGGTTATTTTATTAACCTGACCAGCTCAGTAGCACTGTAATCACAGAAAGTCTATAATTTATTTGGCTTCTGAAAGTCAATGCCGAAGTCGTATCTCTGCCACTAACACAGCATGGCCTTGAACAAATCATTTAACCCCTCCAAGGTCCACTTTCCTAACACACGGAGAGTAATGGCTGCTGTCCTACCTAACCTGCACAGTTTATTGGCTAGCTCAATACCATTATTTATATGGAAATGCTTGTAAGTGGCAAAATGTTCGTAAGCAGAAAACATTGAACGACTGTAGGTTAGTAAGAGGTTTCTCTCTCTTTTGTCTTCCGCATCCGATTCCATCCTGTAGTAAAGAAATTGCATCAAATGATCTCTTTCCCAAGAGAGACCCTTCAGTGCCAAAAATCTTATCTTCCTCCTTAGTTTTGAGCCCTAAGGCATATAATATATATAAGCACATTTGAAGGAGAGCAAGTTTTTTCACTTTTTTTCTACCTAAACTTATGAGTTGTAGTCCCTCATGCAGGTTTATCTGCACCTCTGTAGCCACGACCTCTCTCTTTAGTCCGACTTCTCTCTTTAGTCCGATCTTCCCCTCCATTCCAACACATGGCCACTGTGGAAAAGCATCGTCTCTGAATCTGCTTCTCAGGATATGGAATTACATAGAATGATAGTCGCCTCTCTTCTAAACCCATCTTCATGTTACCTTCTACTAGCCCTTCCCAGTTTAAGGCTAAGTTATAAAAATTGAATTAATGTGAATGGTTTGGGAATCCTAGGGAAATGTGGGCACATTTCTCTGACATCCTGATCCTCCTTCTCATCTGCACAGTGGTGATAATAACATTATTTAATTGTAGGGCCATTGGCAAATTACATGAGAAGGAGCATGTGAAGAGTAACACATAGCAAGTACATAATATTGTGTTACTATTAAGGAAAAAAAATCTCTTTTTGTTGGTAGATGTGAAATCATAATTTACTTTTGACATCTGACTGTTGTCTATATTTTATTTTCAATCATTTTCACCCTATATGGGCCCTGAAGCTACCTCAGTTTTGTTTGTTTTTGTTTGGCTATAATTGAGAATAAGTATGATTTTGCTTTACTTCTGGTACATAAACTTCCAAGACAACTTAGTATAACAAATGAACATTGAACTAAAAGTTATGAGAAGCTGCTTTCACTGTTTATGTATGCCTTTAAATCAAAAGAACAAAATCCAAACTATTTTTTTTATGGCATCCCCTGTGCTTCAGGCTCCTTGGTGCCTTTGCAAACATGAAAGAGGCTGATTTATAATCACTTTAGGCAAATTGCCTGGAGAATTCTTAGGACAGGAAATGAAAAAAGTACAGCACACACCCCCGGACATTCCACACAACATAGAGAATAAACAAACAGGTCCAAAAAGGAAACCAAAAGTTCTTGGTCTTATATTAAGGGGGTACCTACCATTAACAGCCTTTGGGAGAACATGTACTAAAGATAGTGAAGTGCTGGGAAAATTCCTTCAAGAGAGATAAATTGACCTCAATTAAAAACAATCCATTTTCTCTTTTGTCGAAAGGATGCTGAGAACATTTAATTTTGGCAAATTCTGTTACCTGCACCAACATATGTTTCTATGAGAGGTATATTACAGATCCGTGCCTCTCAAATCCTAACAGGAATTGGACTTCCTGGGTATCTTGTTGAGTTGTGGATACTAGTTCAGAAAAATTTGGATGAAGTCTGAGATTCTGGATCCCTCCCTCACAAGCTCCAAGGTGATACAGATGCTGCCGCTTGGTTTCAGTCATCTTTTTCGAACAAAATCATTGGTGATGTTATTCTGGTTTTTGTCTACAGAACAGTGGTTTTCAACTCAGGTGATTTTAGTGTCAGGAGAATTCGGCACTGTTGGAAGACATTTTTGTCTTCACAACACGGGGGCTACTACTGGAGTCATGTGGATGGAGCCCAGGGATGGTGCTAAAATACCCTACAACAGGGGTCCCTGATCCACAGGGTATGGACCGGTACTGGTCCGTAGCCTGCTAGGAACCAGGCTGCACAGCAGGAGATGAATGGTGGACCAGCGAGCCAAGCTTCATCTGAATTTGCAGCCGCTCCCCAGCACTAGCATCACCACCTCAGCTCCGCCTCAGATCATCAGGCATTAGATTCTCATTGGAGCACTTATCCCTGGTGCCAAAAATGTTGGGGACCACTGCCCTACAATGCATAGCCCCTCATAACAAATAATGTTCTGACCCAAACTTTCAATAGCACCGAAGCTGAGAAATATCACTGTAGAAGTACTATTTTGTGTGTCCCATATCTCAAATAATTTGTTGAAAGTGTTCAAAAAAAAAAACAAACCTGGGAGGAAAGGATCATGTACTATTTAGTTTGGAGTAGAGAGTGAACATGGTTTAAAACTGTCTTCAAATATATTAAAGGCTATTATGCAAAAGATGGTAACCAGCTGTTCTTCATTATCCTTGAAGAATGAAAAGGAAATGTACATAAATGGACCTGTGCTACCCATCCATTTTTTTTTTCCTGCATCTTCCACATCAGCCAAGCAGATCTCTGTGATCTTGCTACCATATTTGCCCCATTCTATACCTATTACTTGCAGAGACTCTCCCAAATCCTTGGACATATTTTCTTCTCACTGCCAAATCACATCTCTCACTCCCCTGCAAAATCTAACTTGAAAGTATCCATCTCTGTAAGGTCTTCCCTTACCGGGACGGAATTGTTGCCAGTTCAACTTACTACAGCTAGCATACTTGCCCCTTCAAGGTGTTCTCTTTCATTCTACAAGTATGTCATGACTCATCTGTGTACAAGGAACTGTGCTATATTTTGAGAAAAATAAGAAATATAAGTAGGAAAACTCCTGCTTTTAAGAGTTTCCTATCACGGATACAGAGAACAAATTGATGGTTGCCAGATGAGATGGGGGGGCCGGGGCGGGGTGGGGTGGGGCGATCTGGGTGAAAAAAGTTAAGGAATTAACGAATACAAAATGGCAGTTATAAAAATAGTCACAAGAATGTAAAATACAACATAGGGAATATAGTCAGTAATCTTGTAATAACTATGTACGGGGTCAGATGGTACTAGATTTATTGGGGTGATCACTTTGTAAGTTATATAAATGTCTAATCACTATCTTGTATACCTAAAACTAATATAATAATGTATGTTAACTGTAATTGAAAAATAAATTTAAAAAATAAAAATAAATTAATTTTAATCTAGAAAAAACACACAGATAACTACAATGTAAATAGTATTTAATAATTATCTCTATGAGAGATTTTTTTTAGTAAAAGAGGAGGGCTTAATAGTTAAAAGATTATTTTCAGGTGAGGAGATGAAGGAAGGCTACATAAGTATATATTTTTTCATAAATAGGAATACATAATTATCTTTTTTAAGAACAAAATTTTCTCTAAGGTATATATAAGCCTATGCATCAAAGACACAATATTTTACCAATATTTGAAGATTATGAATAAGAAAATAGAATAAATTAGAGTCTGGATTTAGATTATATTTATGGAAAAGTTTATGATGGGTAAGAAAAATTCTTTCAAGATGCATATAGGTTTATCATGGTTTTAACAAAGCAGAGTAGATTTAATGACCTCTAAATGTACCTTATGATGCTCTACGATTTTATAAGGGAGTACTCTTTGAGAATTCTGAGTTACATCTACTTTAGAACTTCACAAGGACACTTTAAAAGCCAGGACCAAACATGGAATTTGGCACCATCCATTTGAGAGAATTTGACACTGTACTATAGAATCCTTGTAGGAGGAAGTCTCACTTATAAAGAGTTTTCATTGCCTGGACTACAAGGAAAATGAATATCTAATATGTACCAGGCATTGAGTAAACTCTAGATATATCAATCATCTGATTTAATCTCCACAGCGAAGTATGAGGTTATCACCACCAACAACACTGTAAGGAGGCTTTAGCCTATTAGGATAAGCTTTCATCCACTGCTTGATTCAGAGAGGAAAGCAGAGCAAATCTCATGCCTGCAGAGGAAGAAATGTTTGGCTGGAGACAATTAGCAACAAGAAGAAAACTTCCTCTCCAAGGCTTTAAATGGTGGCTTTTGCATCCTTTGTATTCAAAATGAGAGAATTAAGCTGTTAACATTTCATTAGTGGCCATAGTTTGCTGTGGGACTCACTCCTGGAAAACTCTCTGTAACTGCATTAGTCATATGTGAGCTTGATTTTCTGCCTGCTCTTTCCCACACATTCTAAAATCTTAAGCTCTGGAAATGATACAGGTACTAAATTACTATGGGAGTTTGTTTGAATTAATACTGGTATACTTTAAAGCCATTATATTGATTTCTAGTCGGTGATACAGTTAGTATCATAGACCTTTCTTACAGCTCTCAATCTTGGAGCATCATTGCTCTTTTTTATAAGAGCACAGCTTTTTGGACAACCTCAAAAATGCCTTTCATAATTCAAAACATAATGGAATCTTAGTTAACTCTGTGTAACTGGACTTTGTTTTCTCTCTTAAAGTCATTCTAGGCTTCTGCACATCCTTCAATGTTGATGTGAAAAATTCAATGACTTTCAGCGGCCCTGTGGAGGACATGTTTGGGTATACTGTTCAGCAATATGAAAATGAAGAAGGAAAATGGTAAGCCACTGGGTTCTGCTGTTGTTGTTGTTTGGTCTTCTTTTAAGGTAATGGAAAATATTATTTGGCAACTGTTTTATAAATGAAACTTCAACAGAATTAATCATTTATGATAGAAAATGCAGTGTGATCTCTGGGTAA